>CM076847.1:86277884-86907794 GCA_039519185.1 Astragalus membranaceus | reverse complement strand
CAATAAATGGACCAAAATACGGTCACATACGGTGGGACCTGGTTTTATTTTATTTTATATTAAAAATAGTGTTAAAATTTTAAAAAACAACAACACGGTTCCTGAAGCCCTTCTCTTCTTCCACTCCAACTAGCGCCATTCCTTCCTCTTCTTCCACTGCAACCAACGGCCTTCCTTCCTCTTCACGTCTTTTAATCTTCTTTTTCTTCAAATCATCTGTTTCTTCAAGGTTTTTCTTCACGAGTGAATCAAGGGCTCCCGCGCACGTCTTTGCCTCCGGCAACCATCTCAACAACTCCGTTTCCGTCGCCAGCAACCACCGTTGCTGCCACGGAAACTTAGTTTCCATATTTTACTCTAACCCACCCGTAAGCCTTCCCTCCAAATCTCACGACACTGTGCCTTCCAAATTTGTTAGGTTATATGCTTCATATGGGTATATGGATGAGGCACATGACCTGTTTGATCAAATGTCTAAGAGGGATATGTCTGCTTTTCCTTGGAATTCACTTATCTCAAGGTATTCCCAGATGAGTTTATATGATGATGCCATTGCACCCTACAAGAATTTGGCTAATGTCAAAGTTACAAGGTACATTGAATAATGTTTTTTCATTTTTCTTGGCCATTTAGTGCTGGATCATAAATTATAATAGTAGAAAGCTATAATATGCCATATGATGTCATGATTTATAACATTTTATCGAAATTTATATACACACCTTTTGTAACTACAATTTCAGAAAAATTGTTCTAAGCATATTGCTTCAGACATTTGATTAAGAGCAGTCTACAAATTTCAGATACCAAGTTATAAATTGTACATTTCAGTAGTTGGCTTAGCAGAAAGCAACCATGAAGGATTTAGTAATATGCATTTGTGACACACTATGCTTCTCAGTATGCAGAGAAAGATCTAAAAAAACACAAACTAATATATCAATTTGTCTACATGTTATGGATCTTTTAGAGGGTTTTTGTGATACATAGGAAACTAAATTTTGCTTGTTGACCAGGAAAAGTGCAATGGATTCAGATTTGTACTATAATAACCACTTCCTAACCCAGCATGATCTCCTTAGAGAGCTAGCAATCCATCAAAGCAGCCAAGAACCGTTTGAACAGAGGAAAAGACTGATTATTGACTTGGGTGGAAATAATCGTCCAGAATGGTGGGTAGGACGGAATCAGCAGGGTATCATTTCTCGTTAAATAACTGTATTTGTGTGACTTGTTTTGTAGATAGATGATTAGGTTTTTCAAAGAAGGAGCACAACTTCACAATTTCCACTTTTTAGTGTATTAGAAATTTGAAACTTTGAACTAGATTTAACAAGTTTATCCAAAGTCCAACTTTCATAAATTTATCAAAAAGAAAAAGAAGACAATCTTGAGGTCTATGCTCCTTAGTTCCATTCTGAATGGACATGGAATGCTGTAGTTTTGAATTTTGATGTCTTAAACAAAGTGTTTGGGTGGAGAACCCACATTCTGAGGTCTATTAAAGATTTTGATTCTGGTAAAAATGTTAATATAATTTTGATTTGAATTTCTTGAGCAATAAAATTATAAAGAAGCGTTTTAAGATTCTAATTAAGTTTACCTGGTTGTGTTTTAGGATTGCATGATGAAGTATAATTCATCAAGAGCTTTAGAGTTGGGTTGAGGATTGCCAAGATGAACTCAATGAAGAAGAAGCAAGGGAGTAGAATGGTCTAAATTGTCAAATTGTCAACTCTATAGTACTTTTTGTTGTAACTAAACATCTATGTATCTTTTGATTGGTATTAGTGTAAATGGTGTTAATGCCTTAAAGTTGATGTAAATGGTGTAAATGCCTCACAGTTGATGTAAATGCCACGAGGTTCATTGTTTGCTACATGTTGTACAGATATGGTGTAAATGTACTTACATTTATGGGTCCCAACCCACTCTTTTAGTGCCCACTTGAAGTCTCTGGTCGGTTTCACAAGGAAAAACTGGAAATAACAGGTTGGCCATTTATAAGTAAAACTTGGGTATTTGTGAACGGTAGTTGGTGATCTAATTTAAACAGAGAAATTACATGTTATTTGAACACCCTATGTCATTGTGTTTATATCTATGTGGTAGTTATCAAAATAGGGTATGGAGCTCTCAAAAATATGACTAGATATATCACTGTGAGAGGAGTTATCTTTATTCAAAACAATTCTATAGGGAAAAATGTGTTCAAAAAATTTACATCCCTAGATAAGAAGATTTCTCTAGAGTGCAAATCAAATAAGAAGTGCCCTTCTACACCATGGTTGAAACCTAGATAAATGCATTTTCTAGACCTAGGATCTAATTTCTTTCTATTGGCTTGCAAAACATAAATACTTTTAAGTTGTCCAAATTTAACGGTTCAAAATGCGTTTCGAAGCTGATTTCGGTGTCTATCCAAATATTCTGGTTTTATGTAAAAATGGGATATTTTACTGGTGGTTCTGGACTGAAGTTGTTCAAGGTGTCTAATTTCAATTTTTATTCACTTTCCCTATGTCGTGTCAAATCCTAAATTGACCTAATTGAAATTGGTGTTGGTGTGAGTGGTGGGTTGAGTTGGTGAGTGTATTATGGTGTGATTGGTGAGCAGAGGCTTCGGCCTAATTTTAATTGGTGAGCTGATTAATACAATGGTGAGAATATGAATAAAATGGTGAGTTGATTAAATGGTGGATTGATGAATTGTGTGGTGTATTGTGGTGCATTTCCATAGCATCTCATGAAACATGTGCATTATTGGTGAGCAGAGGCTTCGGCCTAATTTTATTTGGTGAGCACAGGCTACGGCCTATTTGTATTTGGTGACGGATCCGACATGCATGTGCCCGTGGAGTTTGGGTTGCATTTCATGCATAACCACATATTGTGTAGTGTTGTTTGGAAATGTAATTTTGATGTGGTTGTTGCCATTGTTGTGAATCGGTGTGCCTAGTTACCTTTTCCTATGCGGTGCTTATTTCCATATGTTATTAATTATGAAAAGAGACTCACCCTACTGCTTTTATGTTGCTTCTTATGTTGGCAACGTGCAGGTAATAACGAGTGAAGGTTACCCTTATGCCTTTGTCTGGTAGGAAGTGTCATGCTCTGATACGTAGCACCGGGGGGGAGCGTCTTATGCTTATGTGTTATTGTCTTTATACTGTTAGACTATTACTGGTGCTGTATTGGTTTTGTTTTCGAACTTGTTATTATTCCGCTACAGTAGTGACTGTATTTGGTTGATGCGAACTAAACGGTATTTCATGGTGCTATGTATCTTGTGGTTTTAACCGAACTATGAAAATTGAAGTGGTTGATTTAATGAAGTAAGTGTAGCACTCGCTTAGATTGTTTTCAAAAAAAAAAAAAAAGAAACTCTGATTTTATTAAATAGTAAGGTTATTAGAAAAGGGGTGTTACAGGAGGCATCAAGAATATATAAGCCAAGTTTCTTAATTCTTATCAAAACACCATTAAAGTATAAATCTTGATCATTTCTTACTAAAGGAAAATGTGATGTTGAACTTCAATATTTCTCAATCAGTGTATGTACCTGTACAAAGAAACTAGCTCGGTGAAACTTATTAAATTTAACATATTCTAACTAACTCTAACGGCTTCTTAACTGAAGCGTTGGTTAATTAAACTATATATATTTAAATAATTGTGAACTAAATACAATCTCCAAGGTCATATCCATGGAGGACAACAAAAAACCCTTCGATCCATATCCAAGTTTGAATCCTGTTTCTGATCCTCTTGAATTAATTTAGCAGGGAAAAAACGACCAGATTTTCGAGAAATATATATAGTTTAAGACCATGTGTTGCAAATGAGAATAGAATGCTTGAAATATGATCAAATAAATTTTAAAATACATAATTAATATGTGTATGAAATCAATATTACAACAAAACAACGATGTTTCATTATTATTACATAAAGAAATCTGAATAAAAGAATCGTAGGTAGGAAAATAAAAATAATTGCGTTAGTTATCCATGAAAAGCATTTACAAGAAGATCAATATTGTAAGCTATAATTATCTTCAATTAGCTAGCTTAATTAGGGACGAATGGGATCAGGACTGGATGGCTTGGAAGGGCCACGTGGAAGGAGCTGTAACAAAAGCCCATACTGATCATTATTATCTTGCAAGGGTCTGCAGCTAGCTCCATGTTGAGAAAAAACGATCAAAACGAAGAAGATGATCACTAGAAGTGTAAAAAGGACCCTCCTGTTGTTAGAGAAAGCCATACCCATAATCTTTATGTAATGTAATTAATTAATTTAATCAAATAATTAAAAATGGTATTTCTGCTTTAATTAGTGCTTTTGCCTCTACCGGACGAATGGTGATTTGAGGTGGAGAATGGGAATGGATGGTATAAGTGGTAGATATTGGGGACATGCATATATATATATATAGTTTCATAATTGGGGTTGTGACTTGACCAGAGAGCCTATGAGATTTTTATAAGTTTAAATACTCGTTTAACTTGACTTAGCAATACGTATTGTTTGAACTTGAATTTCAAGGTTGACAATTATATTGAACCAATCAAACTTCATAATAAATAATAAATATAGACAAACCACCTTGGGCGCCAAACATTATAACACCTACGTACTTTTCGTGATGTCAAAATACAGTACATATATATAAATAATCATTTATTAATTATCTTTTCTGTTTCATTTACATATATATATATATATATATATATATATATATATATATATATATATATATATATATATATCATTTAAGATTTCGATTTGCATTGAGTGTCTTTAGTTGTATGTACCGTTGGTGACTTTAGACTTATTTTAAAGAGAAAAAGATGAGAGAGAAAATTAAATAAGATGAGTTTGGCAAAAAAGTGGATAGTAGATAAGCTAGCTTATAGCGGATGAATGGATAGAGGATAGTTGATAGCGGATAAACTAGCAGATTGAATTTAAAGTGTTTGGTAAAATTAGCGGTTGAACAAGCTTTTATATATATATATATAAATGACATAAATAGACATTTGTAATTAATATTCAAATATGAGAGAGAATATTCATTTAATATGGGATACATGAGGAATTTAATTAAAGAAACAGGGGTAAAAATCAGAGAAATAATGAAATGATATAAGCTATAAGCTCAAACACTACTTCAAGTAGCATTTCAAAAAAACGCTATGAGCTACTAAAACACGCTATAAGCTATTGTTGTCAAACCCTAGCAAAAGGCTCATCCGCTATAAGTCAACAGTTTTGCATTGCCAAACAGAGCCTAAAGGTCCTTTTGGTTTTGGTTGTGGATATCTGTGTTGCAGGTTATCTAATATTGCAGGATTAGTTTTGATGATGAAAAAGACAAAGCCAAGTTGATGGCCAAAGGAATGAGAGTGTCAAAGCAAAGCTGATAAAAAGTATCATATATTCAAAAGTCACAATCCAAGACAATCAATCTCAAGAATTGAAGTTTCAAGATATAAGGGTAGTCCTTATAAATAAGGGTAGTCCTTAGGGTTTGGGTGTGTCTTAGGAAAAAGTGTAAGCTCTTACGAAGGTTAGCTCATCTCTCAAAGTCCCAAGTTTTCAAAATGCATGCATGCACACGTAAACACAAGAAGCATTTTTGAAAAGCATAAAATCGATTTTCTCTATTTTATTCTATATATAAAAATCGATTTTCAGGTCAATACAAAAGATAAAGAATCGATTCATACTAGTTTCACAAAGTATGCAAATCGATTCCTAAGGTATTTTTCAAAAAGGAAAGAATCGATTCACACTATTTTTCACTTAGCAAAAGAATCGATTCCTACATGTCTCAAGAAAGCCAAGAATCGATTCATACAAATTACACTGAGTATAAGAATCGATTCCTAGCCCTCCTGGATCTCAAGAATCGATTGCCACCTTTTTCAAAGCAAGTCAAAATCGATTTTTAATTAAAAGAAGAATCGATTCCTAGATCCAATGTTTTCAACAAAGAATCGATTCCTACATTATTTTCAACGTAAACTTGTTTTTTCTCATAGCCTATAAATAGGCATAGTCTTCATTTCACACAACCCATTTCACGAATCAGAAAAACTTTTTGAGAAAAACTCTTCACGCTTTTACTTTTGCTCGTCACGCACCGTTGGTCCGTCTGAGCTGATCTGTTGCTAAGAGTTAGTTGGGGTTGCATTCTTCAAGTTGTAATATCTGCCTTCATTAGAGGTATTTCTGTCTTTACAACTGTTTATTATTTAATTGTTGTGTTTTGTTCTAGGGAGTGGGGTATCTCTCTAGGGTAGCTGCATGTACTAGGAAGTGGGGTATCTTTCTAGGGCAGTTGATTGTAACAGGGGTGGGGTATCTCTTGTTATTGTATTGTTATATTTGAGGGCTCTCCATAGGTGGGGTATCCTAGGAAGAGAGTGCCTGAGTCTGTAAAGGTTTTCCAAGGCACCTGTAAGCCTTGTTGTTTTGGTTAGTGGAAAATCTCACAAGGGTGTGAGGACTGGACGTAGGTCACTAGGAGGTGACCAAACCAGGATAAATCTCTGCGTGCTTTACTGCTTTCCTGCTTTACTGTTATACCGCTTTACTGCTTTATATTCTAATTCCTTCGCTTCCACTTAACCTGCGCGAAAATTGATCTAAGTCATTGAAAAGGGGAAAAACGTTTTCGAAAGATCTGAAAAGTTTTTAAATCTCAATTCACCCCCCCTCTTGAGACTGAAGCCACTTGGTAACAAGTGGTATCAGAGCTAGACTCTTGTATAAAGGGCCTAGCAACTTCAAGAGAAATGGCTTCAGGTTGGTCTACGCAAGAGGGTGCATCTCTTTTCCGTCCTCCGGGATTCAACGGAGAAGACTATGCATATTGGAAAGAAAGAATGAGAATTTTTATTGAAGGGGTAGACTTAGATGTTTGGGATGCTGTGGAAAAAGGACCTTTCGTCCCCACACACATAGTAGATAGTATTCTTACAATAAAAAGTAGAAATGAATGGTCTGATGATGAGAAAAGAAAAGTGCAACTTAATTTTCGTGCTAAAAATATTATTACTTCTGCTTTGAGTGCTGATGAATTTTTTCGAGTTTCAAACTGTAAAACTGCCCAAGAAATGTGGGATAATCTTCAAGTTACTCATGAGGGTACAAGTGAAGTGAAAAGGGCAAGAACAAATACTCTTACCAGAGAATACGAATTGTTCAGAATGAATACAGGTGAAACAATATCAGAGATGCAGAAAAGGTTCACTCATATAGTGAACAAATTGGGTTCATTAGGAAAATCATTTCCTCCCGAAGACTTGATCAACAAAGTGCTAAGATGCCTAAACAGAGAATGGCAACCAAAGGTGACTGCAATAACTGAGTCAAGAAACTTGACTAGCATGACTCTCGCCACCCTGTTTGGGAAATTACTAGAGCACGAGTTAGAGCTCACTCGCCTAGCAGAGCATGAAGGAAAAGACAAGAAGAACAAAAACTTAGCTCTCAAAGCCTCCAGTTCAAGCTCATCCGACGATAGTGATGATTCGGAAGATGAAGATGAAGACGAGGAGAAAATGGAACTAATGGTTAGTAAATTCAAAAAGTTCATGAGAAGGGAAAGATCTCTCAAAAAGAATTCTCCAACCAAAAGAGGCTCGAGCAAAGAAAACTTCTCAAGTCCTCCAACTTGCTACGAATGTGGTAAATCCGGACACCTGACGATGAAGTGCCCGAACTTAGAAAGAAAATTGTCAAAGTTCAAGAAAAAGGGGTCCAAAGGAAACAATGGTAGAAAAGCCTACATAGCTTGGGAAGACAATGACATGAACTCATTAGATAATTCAGAAAATGAAAAAGCTCAAGTTGCTCTCATGGCCGACCACGACAGTGAAAACGAAACTGAGGTATATTCTAACTCTGATTCTTTACAAGATACATATGATGAACTATATGAAGCCTTTACTGAATTGCATGATAAATCTTCAAAATTAGCTAAAGCTCTAAGCAAATCTAAGAAAGTTATCACTCATCTTGAAAATGATATCACTGTTTTAACTAAAGAAAAATTAGAGCTTAGAAAAGAAAATGATGATCTTGTTTACTTCAAGGAAAATTATGTATGTGATAAGTGTATAGAACATGAAAAGAAAATCAATGAGCTTGAATGTACAATAGACAAAATGTCCAAATTACAACATGTACATCCTAGGATTCCGAGAAATAACTTTGTGAAAAGCAATATGCATCATAGACCTAAGTTTTCCACTAGACCTTATATTAGATGTTATTATTGTGGTAAACCTGGACATACAGCTTCTGTTTGCAGGGCAAGAGGTAAACAAAATATGAAAAAGGTGTGGGTTCCCAAAGGAACCATACCAAACACTAACCCACAAGGACCCAAAGAGATTTGGGTACCTAGAATCCTGTTTTAGATCATTGCAGGTATGCTTCAAGGTATGGGGGCAGATTGATACCTTGACAGCAAAGACTCAAAGCGCATGACCGGAGACGTAATAAAGTTCTTAACACTCACCCCCGGAAAAAGCCGTCATGTGACTTGTGATAGATAGAGGAAGAATCACCGGTAAAGGTCAGATTGGTTAAAAGTTTATTCACCTCTATTTTGAAAATGTGCTTAAGAATAGTTTATCAAGTCAAATATGTGACTACTAAAATAGAGCAATTTCTGAATCTCATTTCATGTATCTTTAAAGAACAAATATTTATAAGGCATGAAAGTATTCTGGTCATCCCTCTAGGACTAAGCATATAGAAATTATATATCACCTTCTTAAAGGTTATGGTTAAAAAGGCGATAGTGTGATTGAGTTAGTTGAGTCGTCACAAACAACTAGTTGACATTTTCAGAAATCCATTGCAAAAGAAAACCTGGTTCTTCATTTACTCAAATGAATTTTTCAATAAAATGTTTTTCAAGTGATTTTATAAAATATGAATTTAAGAGAATTTGTGACTTATGAATTTCTGCGTGCTCAAAAAGCGTTTTATAAAGCAGCTGAGATGCTACCTTTTCCCGAAATCCATTTTCTCCTGTCACAATCAATTGCTGGCTCTGGCATTAAAATCCCGAATACATACTCACAATCGTTGTTCAACTAAAATAATTTTTCTCCCATATTCTGGCCGCCATCACCAACTTTCAAACTAAGCAGCATGAAATACATAAAGCCTAAAACAATTGTTTCACAGATTTTTGAGACTCATAATTATCTTTTACCTGTCTTGATGGAAATACTCTCTTCATGGTTTCAAATATGATTTTCTGTTGGTTTTGATGATCCCTTATAAAACTGCAATGGTTCTTTTACCTTGTCAAATAGCCGTGACATTCGGTTCGCAAACTCTATCTTACATTGACCCTCTTTGATCATGACAAAAAGGGGGAGAGAAATATAGGGTTGCATATGAGCATATAGAACTTGCATATTATGCATCTAGTCAATAAGTCAGGGGGAGCATCATGATAGGGGGAGCATCATATATATATTATCTGTTTGAACTAACCTCCCACCTTGGGATGAGTTAATGTTTTGTCATCATCAAAAAGGGGGAGAATGTGGATATCTGTGTTGCAGGTTATCTAATATTGCAGGATTAGTTTTGATGATGAAAAAGACAAAGCCAAGTTGATGGCCAAAGGAATGAGAGTGTCAAAGCAAAGCTGATAAAAAGTATCATATATTCAAAAGTCACAATCCAAGACAACCAATCTCAAGAATTGAAGTTTCAAGATATAAGGGTAGTCCTTATAAATAAGGGTAGTCCTTAGGGTTTGGGTGTGTCTTAGGAAAAAGTGTAAGCTCTTACGAAGGTCAGCTCATCTCTCAAAGTCCCAAGTTTTCAAAATGCATGCATGCACACGTAAACACAAGAAGCATTTTTGAAAAGCATAAAATCGATTTTCTCTATTTTATTCTATATATAAAAATCGATTTTCAGGTCAATACAAAAGTTAAAGAATCGATTCATACTAGTTTCACAAAGTATGCAAATCGATTCCTAAGGTATTTTTCAAAAAGGAAAGAATCGATTCACACTATTTTTCACTTAGCAAAAGAATCGATTCCTACATCTCTCAAGAAAGCCAAGAATCGATTCATACAAATTACACTGAGTATAAGAATCGATTCCTAGCCCTCCTGGATCTCAAGAATCGATTGCCACCTTTTTCAAAGCAAGTCAAAATCGATTTTTAATTAAAAGAAGAGTCGATTCCTAGATCCAATGTTTTCAACAAAGAATCGATTCCTACATTATTTTCAACGTAAACTTGTTTTTTCTCATAGCCTATAAATAGGCATAGTCTTCATTTCACACAACCCATTTCACGAATCAGAAAAACTTTTTGAGAAAAACTCTTCACGCTTTTACTTTTGCTCGTCACGCACCGTTGGTCCGTCTGAGCTGATCTGTTGCTAAGAGTTAGTTGGGGTTGCATTCTTCAAGTTGTAATATCTGTCTTCATTAGAGGTATTTCTGTCTTTACAACTGTTTATTATTTAATTGTTGTGTTTTGTTCTAGGGAGTGGGGTATCTCTCTAGGGTAGCTGCATGTACTAGGAAGTGGGGTATCTTTCTAGGGCAGTTGATTGTAACAGGGGTGGGGTATCTCTTGTTATTGTATTGTTAGATTTGAGGGCTCTCCATAGGTGGGGTATCCTAGGAAGAGAGTGCCTGAGTCTGTAAAGGTTTTCCAAGGCACCTGTAAGCCTTGTTGTTTTGGTTAGTGGAAAATCTCACAAGGGTGTGAGGACTGGACGTAGGTCACTAGGAGGTGACCAAACCAGGATAAATCTCTGCGTGCTTTACCGCTTTCCTGCTTTACTGTTATACCGCTTTACTGCTTTATATTCTAATTCCTTCGCTTCCACTTAACCTGCGCGAAAATTGATCTAAGTCATTGAAAAGGGGAAAAACGTTTTCGAAAGATCTGAAAAGTTTTTAAATCTCAATTCACCCCCCCTCTTGAGACTGAAGCCACTTGGTAACAAGTGGTATCAGAGCTAGACTCTTGTATAAAGGGCCTAGCAACTTCAAGAGAAATGGCTTCAGGTTGGTCTACGCAAGAGGGTGCATCTCTTTTCCGTCCTCCGGGATTCAACGGAGAAGACTATGCATATTGGAAAGAAAGAATGAGAATTTTTATTGAAGGGGTAGACTTAGATGTTTGGGATGCTGTGGAAAAAGGACCTTTCGTCCCCACACACATAGTAGATAGTATTCTTACAATAAAAAGTAGAAATGAATGGTCTGATGATGAGAAAAGAAAAGTGCAACTTAATTTTCGTGCTAAAAATATTATTACTTCTGCTTTGAGTGCTGATGAATTTTTTCGAGTTTCAAACTGTAAAACTGCCCAAGAAATGTGGGATAATCTTCAAGTTACTCATGAGGGTACAAGTGAAGTGAAAAGGGCAAGAACAAATACTCTTACCAGAGAATACGAATTGTTCAGAATGAATACAGGTGAAACAATATCAGAGATGCAGAAAAGGTTCACTCATATAGTGAACAAATTGGGTTCATTAGGAAAATCATTTCCTCCCGAAGACTTGATCAACAAAGTGCTAAGATGCCTAAACAGAGAATGGCAACCAAAGGTGACTGCAATAACTGAGTCAAGAAACTTGACTAGCATGACTCTCGCCACCCTGTTTGGGAAATTACTAGAGCACGAGTTAGAGCTCACTCGCCTAGCAGAGCATGAAGGAAAAGACAAGAAGAACAAAAACTTAGCTCTCAAAGCCTCCAGTTCAAGCTCATCCGACGATAGTGATGATTCGGAAGATGAAGATGAAGACGAGGAGAAAATGGAACTAATGGTTAGTAAATTCAAAAAGTTCATGAGAAGGGAAAGATCTCTCAAAAAGAATTCTCCAACCAAAAGAGGCTCGAGCAAAGAAAACTTCTCAAGTCCTCCAACTTGCTACGAATGTGGTAAATCCGGACACCTGACGATGAAGTGCCCGAACTTAGAAAGAAAATTGTCAAAGTTCAAGAAAAAGGGGTCCAAAAGAAACAATGGTAGAAAAGCCTACATAGCTTGGGAAGACAATGACATGAACTCATTAGATAATTCAGAAAATGAAAAAGCTCAAGTTGCTCTCATGGCCGACCACGACAGTGAAAACGAAACTGAGGTATATTCTAACTCTGATTCTTTACAAGATACATATGATGAACTATATGAAGTCTTTACTGAATTGCATGATAAATCTTCAAAATTAGCTAAAGCTCTAAGCAAATCTAAGAAAGTTATCACTCATCTTGAAAATGATATCACTGCTTTAACTAAAGAAAAATTAGAGCTTAGAAAAGAAAATGATGATCTTGTTTACTTCAAGGAAAATTATGTATGTGATAAGTGTATAGAACATGAAAAGAAAATCAATGAGCTTGAATGTACAATAGACAAAATGTCCAAATTACAACATGTACATCCTAGGATTCCGAGAAATAACTTTGTGAAAAGCAATATGCATCATAGACCTAAGTTTTCCACTAGACCTTATATTAGATGTTATTATTGTGGTAAACCTGGACATACAGCTTCTGTTTGCAGGGCAAGAGGTAAACAAAATATGAAAAAGGTGTGGGTTCCCAAAGGAACCATACCAAACACTAACCCACAAGGACCCAAAGAAATTTGGGTACCTAGAATCCTGTTTTAGATCATTGCAGGTATGCTTCAATGTATGGGGGCAGATTGATACCTTGACAGCAAAGACTCAAAGCGCATGACCGGAGACGTAATAAAGTTCTTAACACTCACCCCCGGAAAAAGCCGTCATGTGACTTGTGATAGATAGAGGAAGAATCGCCGGTAAAGGTCAGATTGGTTAAAATTTTATTCACCTCTATTTTGAAAATGTGCTTAAGAATAGTTTATCAAGTCAAATATGTGACTACTAAAATAGAGCAATTCCTGAATCTCATTTCATGTATCTTTAAAGAACAAATATTTATAAGGCATGAAAGTATTCTGGTCATCCCTCTAGGACTAAGCATATAGAAATTATATATCACCTTCTTAAAGGTTATGGTTAAAAAGGCGATAGTGTGATTGAGTTAGTTGAGTCGTCACAAACAACTAGTTGACATTTTCAGAAATCCATTGCAAAAGAAAACCTGGTTCTTCATTTACTCAAATGAATTTTTCAATAAAATGTTTTTCAAGTGATTTTATAAAATATGAATTTAAGAGAATTTGTGACTTATGAATTTCTGCGTGCTCAAAAAGCGTTTTATAAAGCAGCTGAGATGCTACCTTTTCCCGAAATCCATTTTCTCCTGTCACAATCAATTGCTGGCTCTGGCATTAAAATCCCGAATACACACTCACAATCGTTGTTCAACTAAAGTAATTTTTCTCCCATATTCTGGCCGCCATCACCAACTTTCAAACTAAGCAGCATGAAATACATAAAGCCTAAAACAATTGTTTCACAGATTTTTGAGACTCATGATTATCTTTTACTTGTCTTGATGGAAATACTCTCTTCATGGTTTCAAATATGATTTTCTGTTGGTTTTGATGATCCCTTATAAAACTGCAATGGTTCTTTTACCTTGTCAAATAGCCGTGACATTCGGTTCGCAAACTCTATCTTACGTTGACCCTCTTTGATCATGACAAAAAGGGGGAGAGAAATATAGGGTTGCATATGAGCATATAGAACTTGCATATTATGCATCTAGTCAATAAGTCAGGGGGAGCATCATGATAGGGGGAGCATCATATATATATATATATATATATATATATATATATATATTATCTGTTTGAACTAACCTCCCACCTTGGGATGAGTTAATGTTTTGTCATCATCAAAAAGGGGGAGAATATGGATATCTGTGTTGCAAGTTATCTAATATTGCAGGATTAGTTTTGATGATGAAAAAGACAAAGCCAAGTTGATGGCCAAAGGAATGAGAGTGTCAAAGCAAAGCTGATAAAAAGTATCATATATTCAAAAGTCACAATCCAAGACAATCAATCTCAAGAATTGAAGTTTCAAGATATAAGGGTAGTCCTTATAAATAAGGGTAGTCCTTAGGGTTTGGGTGTGTCTTAGGAAAAAGTGTAAGCTCTTACGAAGGTCAGCTCATCTCTCAAAGTCCCAAGTTTTCAAAATGCATGCATGCACACGTAAACACAAGAAGCATTTTTGAAAAGCATAAAATCGATTTTCTCTATTTTATTCTATATATAAAAATCGATTTTCAGGTCAATACAAAAGATAAAGAATCGATTCATACTAGTTTCACAAAGTATGCAAATCGATTCCTAAGGTATTTTTCAAAAAGGAAAGAATCGATTCACACTATTTTTCACTTAGCAAAAGAATCGATTCCTACATGTCTCAGGAAAGCCAAGAATCGATTCATACAAATTACACTGAGTATAAGAATCGATTCCTAGCCCTCCTGGATCTCAAGAATCGATTACCACCTTTTTCAAAGCAAGTCAAAATCGATTTTTAATTAAAAGAAGAATCGATTCCTAGATCCAATGTTTTCAACAAAGAATCGATTCCTACATTATTTTCAACGTAAACTTGTTTTTTCTCATAGCCTATAAATAGGCACTTCATAGTCTTCATTTCACACAACACATTTCACGAATCAGAAAAACTTTTTGAGAAAAACTCTTCACGCTTTTACTTTTGCTCGTCACGCACCGTTGGTCCGTCTGAGCTGATCTGTTGCTAAGAGTTAGTTGGGGTTGCATTCTTCAAGTTGTAATATCTGCCTTCATTAGAGGTATTTCTGTCTTTACAATTGTTTATTATTTAATTGTTGTGTTTTGTTCTAGGGAGTGGGGTATCTCTCTAGGGTAGCTGCATGTACTAGGAAGTGGGGTATCTTTCTAGGGCAGTTGATTGTAACAGGGGTGGGGTATCTCTTGTTATTGTATTGTTAGATTTGAGGGCTCTCCATAGGTGGGGTATCCTAGGAGGAGAGTGCCTGAGTCTGTAAAGGTTTTCCAAGGCACCTGTAAGCCTTGTTGTTTTGGTTAGTGGAAAATCTCACAAGGGTGTGAGGACTGGACGTAGGTCACTAGGAGGTGACCGAACCAGGATAAATCTCTGCGTGCTTTACTGCTTTTCTGCTTTACTGTTATACCGCTTTACTGCTTTATATTCTAATTCCTTCGCTTCCACTTAACCTGCGCGAAAATTGATCTAAGTCATTGAAAAGGGGAAAAACGTTTTCGAAAGATCTGAAAAGTTTTTAAATCTCAATTCACCCCCCCTCTTGAGACTGAAGCCACTTGGTAACATTGGTATGTTTGCATGGATGGAGGCCCATAAGTAGAAGATTTGATTTGTTTTCAACATATTAATTAAGAGAAATGCTATTTAGCCCAAAAATGGACCAAAAATTGGACCAAAATACATATACGGAGAAATACGTAGTGAATACGACACTTATTCTAAAAAAAATTTAAATAAAACAAGCTCTTTTTCTTCTCTTCCTTCATTCATGTCCTTCCTCTCGCAAACAATTACGAACGAATTTTTCTTCTCTTCCTATGCTCATCTCCTTCCAAAATCTTGTTCCTTTATCATCTATTGACATCGCAGAAACCCAAATCTTTCTTCTCCTTCCTCTCACGCAAACCCCACGAAGCTATTCTTCTTCCCACAGGCATACAACTTCTCACATGGCGTCTCGTCCACAGAAGCACAGAACTTGTCTCGCGGTGTCTCGTCTCCACGGCCTCTTCCATGCAATCTCTTCTTCTCAACTTCTGGTGATTTAGGATTTGGCGCCTGTTTATTGGGAAAAAAATTAGGAATTTCCACCCCATTTGACATACACGCGATTTACAATCAACTATGAAAATTTAAGTGGGAATCAAACAATTGCCCTATGTACGTATGTTTTTGGATCTGATTTTGAATGTGGAATTTTGGAGTGGAAGTGATTGTGCAGAGAATGAATGAATGGTGACTTCCTTTAAGAGTTAGGGTTTAGGAGATTTTTCATTGCTCAAAAAGATGGAAATTGATCTCTCTTTGAAGATAGATAATAATGAGCAAAAAGAAGAAGCAAAGGTAATAGTGAAAGTGGATGACAAGGAATTAGAAGTCCCTGAAGCCACACCTGGTGAAATAGAAGATGATTCAGCACTTGTGGTAGAATTATCTTTGCAAGATTGCACAAAAATAAATGAGGTAATTAATTTTTGTTCTGGATTGGGCCGCAGCCCATGATGAATATTGGACCGGAGCAAGCGGCCCAGTAAGCAACCAGCGTCATACGATGTTTTGGATCGGGTCGCGACCCGTCAAGAAGGTTGGGCCTGTGCGAGCGGCCCAATAGCGACCAGACGCCACCCTATGCCCACGATGGGAAGATCTACGGCAGAGAGGAATTCTCGCAGGATCCGACGGTCGCCTACAGCGCCCCAAGTACTATATAAAGAGTCCCTGACACCACATGAAAGGTACGTTTTGACCAATACTATTATACTAAAATCACCCCACTGACTTGGGCGTTGGAGTGCCATCGCAGGTACACCCCGAGGGAGCTCTGCATGCGACCAGCCTTCATACAGGAACGACCTCAATACCTGGCACCACGCCTCCAAGACAGCACCAGATACTCACTTCAACAAGAGGACCGATCGCTCAGAGAAGAGTCCGGTTCATTGGCGACCACAGTGGGAGAGCGAACATCCCCACCCTGATTGACATGGCTCCGCGAGGCAGACCACGCGGCGCGCCGCATCCACGAAATATGGCCGCAATTCCCCAGCGACAGCAGACGCCGGAGGGCGACGCCGCCGACGTAGGCGACACTGCGTCCAGCGCACAAGGGGCTCCTCCCGGCCACACAAGCGTCATGCTGCCAAACGAGATACTGCAGGAATTGCGCGAGTTGTTGAGAGCTAGAAACGGAAACACCGCAGATCAAGCCGCCTCTGGGAGAGCATACACCGCGCCAGAACAACGTCGCCGCGACGACGAATCATCGAGACCGAGAGGCAACCCCTCCAGAAGGCATAGATCTCCCCCGAGGAGGCAACTAGTACACCGATCGCCCCCAAGAAGGCGAGGAGTAGTCCAGCCACGACCACGGACCCCTCCCTCCTCGACCGACCCCACATACTGGCCCGAGGAAGAGTCCTACCAAGAATCTTCATACGACTCGTCTGGGTCACTAACTCGGTCCAGAAGCCGATCACCGGAAAGGTTCCCTCGCCCCTATTGGGATGCGCCCCCTCCATCACGGCCTCGTCGATATGATTCGCCTCCTCTACGACGTGGTCATCGGGGCCACTACCTCGAGGACCGACCATCTCGTAGGAGGACGGGTGATGATGGCCTGGGACCCTTCACTCGTGGAATCGATGAGTACCCCATTCCGCGAGCGCTGGAGAAGCCTCCCTCTGATATCAGGATGTACATCGGGGTAAAGGACCCTGACGCCCACCTACGGTATTTTGATTTGGTAATGAAGTATAGACGGGCAGACGGGCCAGTCAAATGCAAAATCTTTCCATTGACTCTGGAAGGACCCGCTTTGGAGTGGTTCACCGAGTTAAGGCCCAACAGTATCTCGTCCTGGGAGCAATTGGCTCGAGTTTTTAGCGCCCGCTTCACCGCATCAAGGGTGAAGCCTAAATCGCATGCTATCCGGAAGGCGATTAGGCAAGGCCCGGACGAATCCCTCCGTGAGTATGTTGAGCGCTTCAACAAAGAGGCCTCCAACGTCCGAGGGCTGGAGGACGATATGCGCTTGTGGTTCCTCCGGGACGGTCTCCGAACTGGTAGTTTATTTGAGATAGAAGTTGGTGTGAACGAGCCGCCAGATCTCGAAACTCTCCTACGCCGATCGCAGAGGTTTATGAACTACGAGGAAAGAGCGATGGCCACCTAAGCCGTCGCAGGGCAGGCGAAGGATCTCCACTCAAACCGAGTCCAGGACCCCAGGAGAGATAGAGGAGAAAGGGAAGGTCCATCCAGGGAATTCAGGCAGAAGAAATTCTCCGACCGGACCAAACTCAACACCTCGTACTCCCAGATCTTGGCCGAGTGCGCGAATACGGAGTTTAAAGACATAAAGAGGCCCGATCCACTCATCCTTAAAGAAGGACAACGCCCATCTCGCAGGTACTGCCGTTATCATAGAAGTAACAGGCATGAGACCAACAATTGCATGGCCCTGAAAAACGACATCGAAGAACTGATTAGAAAGGGAAAGCTAACCCAATATGTCAAGAAAGGGCAAACAGATAAACCAGAAGAGAAGGACAGAGATCGGTCTCCACGAAAGGGTAAGGCGATCGGTAATGAAGTTGGGAAAGGCTCGAAGGAGAACGAGGATGAATACAGTGAGGAAAGAAACGACCACAGGAGGTCAAGGGGACGCGCGACGGAAGGAGGAGAAACGAACAAGTCATCGAAAAGGCGATGGAAAGAAATAATGAACGTCGCCTCGACCTCCACGCCCAGTCGCCCCTCAAGACGGCCGCCTTTGGCATTTGGCGACGATGATTTGCTTGATGGGAAGCCAAATAAGTATATCCCACTGATTGTCACCGCAGTAATGGCTAATGTCAAGGTCAGAAGAATCCTGGTCGACCAGGGGAGCTCAGCTGATATCATCTTTGAAGACCTCCTCGACATCTTGAGAATACCCAGGGGCGAGCTGACGGCCTATCGGGGATCTGACCTGGTAGGTTTCAATGGATCATCCACCACACCCCTTGGGATGCTGGAACTTATGGTAACCTTTGGGGACGACAGCGGGGAGAAACCCAAATGCAGAACTGTGAAAGTAAATTTTTTGGTGTTACCATGTAGGTCGGTATACCAATGTATCATCGGTCGTCCCACTTTGGGAAAGCTAGAGGCCGTGACCTCGACCGTCCATCTAAAAATGAAATTCTATTCGGACAGTAATGACGTGGTCATCGTTCCGGCGGATCTACAAGCCGCTCGACGATGCCACTTCATGAGCATGAAGGAACAAGGAGAGCATGAAACGAGAAAGACGAACGCCGTGAATAAGGGCGGGAGTCTAGTCAATGTAGCCGATCTAGATGCCCGCTACGACCCGGACAATGAGCCGGAAGAAGGAGATGATGACCTAACCCGAGAGCTCAAGAAAAGAATTAAAAGACCAGAGCCGCACGGGGAACTCGTCCAAATACAACTGGGGAACGACCCAGAGAGGACAGTATCGATGGGAAGCGACCTTCCCACAAAGGTACGAGATCAGTTAATCCAATGCTTGAAAGAACACGCCGATGTCTTCGCATGGAGTGCTGCGGACATGCCAAGCGTACCGCCAGAGGTAGCTTGTCACCACCTGGCCTTTAATCCCGCTGCGAAATGGGTCGCCCAAAGAAGAAGGGCGCAGAGTGAAGAGAAAGGACAAGCCGCCAGTAAGGCAGTCGATGATTTGCTGGAAGCCGGGTTCATCAAAGAAATCAAGTACACGACATGGCTATCCAACGCCGTTCTGGTCAAGAAGGCCAATGGGAAATGGCGCATGTGTGTCGACTACACTGATCTTAACCGGGCATGCCCTAAAGACGCGTTTCCAGTACCTAGTGTAGACCGGTTAGTCGACAACGCAAACGGGTTTAGATTACTCTCGTTTTTAGACGCTTACTCGGGTTACAACCAGATCACAATGCACCCGCCCGACCAGGAAAAGACGGCCTTCATGACAGCAATAGGGAATTACTGTTACTTAGTCATGCCTTTCAGATTAAAGAATGTCGGGGCAACATACCAGAGAATGATGAGCAGGGTCTTCCAAACACAGATCGGCAGAACGGTCGAAGTGTACTTAGACGACATGATCATTAAAAGTAAACAAGACATCGATCATGTGGCCGACCTGAGAGAGGTATTTATGGAAGCCCGCAAGAACTCGCTGAAGCTAAATCCTGAGAAGTGCACGTTCGGAGTCAGGGCGGGCAAGTTTTTGGGGTTATATTTGATAGAGCGGGGAATTGAGGCTAATCCAGATAAGTGCAGGGCTGTGACAGAAATGAAGTCGCCTACTAGTAAAAAAGAGATTCAGAAGCTGAACGGAATGATAGCCGCGTTATCGCGATTCATTTCAAAAGCGGCCAGCTAGTCTCTCCCACTTTTCAAATTACTTAAGAAGGAGGCAAAGTTCGAGTGGTCGGCCGAATGCGACCAAGCTCTAGATCAGCTGAAAAAGGTTCTGTTGCAACCGCCCATCTTGACCACCCCAGAGCCCGGGGAAACGTTATACCTGTATCTCTCCATCAGTGATGAAGCCCTAGCAGCCGTGCTGGTGCGGGAGGACGGGGAAAAACAGAATCTCGTATATTTTGTGAGCAAAGCACTCCAGGGACCAGAACTCAGGTACCAAAGGATCGAGAAGCTAGCCCTGACACTAATCGTGGCCGCCCGAAGGCTGAGATCGTATTTTGTGGCTCACCAAATCGTCCTCAGAACGGACCAGCTCGTTCGACAGATCTTGCACCGATCCGACTTAGCAGGAAGAATGATCAAGTGGGCAGTAGAGCTCTCAGTGTTCGGCGTCAAATATGAAACAAGAACGGCCACAAAAGAACAAATCCTGGCAGACTTCATAGCAGAGATGACCCCGATCCAAGAAGAAGGGCCTGAACCGACCTGGACATTGTATGTCGACGGCTCCTCAAACAGTAAAGGAAGCGGGGCTGGTTTGATTCTAGAAATCCCAGAAGGGACGACTGTAGAGGCGTCGTTAACATTTTCCTTTTCCACTTCAAATAACCAGGCAGAGTACGAAGCGTGCATTGCAGGACTTATGCTCGCTAGGGAATTCAAAGCACAACGGGTCGAGCTCCGCTCTGACTCCCTGTTAGTAGTGTCCCAGATTGGAGAGGCGTACGATGCCAAAGATGAAGTTTTACGGAGGTACCTCGTTAAGGTACGAGAACTGCTCGACCAGTTCGAAAGTGCAGAAGTCCGACACATCCCCAGATCAGAAAATGCAAGGGCGGACGTACTTTCAAAACTGGCGAGTACAAAGACCCCTGGGAACCACAGGAGCGTAATCCAGAAGATACTCCCTCAACCCAGCGTCCGACTAGAAACAGCCCCCATCACAGATGTCTGCACGATCGGTCAGGGCGAGACTTGGATTGATCCCATCCTGAAGTACATCGTGCTGGGGGTAGAGGGGGACAACCCAAAGAAGTCAGCTCTCACGCGTAGGCGGGCATCGTCATACTCGGTAATTGAAGGCAAACTGTTTCGCCAAGGACTCTCAACACCATTACTAAAGTGTCTGACACCGCACGAGGCCGATTATGTGTTGAGGGAAATCCACGAAGGGATATGTGGGAATCACCTAGGGGCACGAGCACTAGCCAAGAAGGCACTTCGAGCTGGATACTATTGGCCGACGATGGAGGGCGATGCAAACGAGCTAGTTAAAAAATGTGATAAATGCGAGAAGCACGCAGATGTACACATCGCCCCTCCGGTCGAACTTAGCTCCATGACCGCTCCATGGCCGTTCGCGTGGTTGGGAATCGACCTTTTGGGCCCGTTCTCAGTAGCCCCAGGACAGCTTAAGTACTTAATCGTGGCAGTGGACTACTTCACCAAGTGGGTGGAGGCCGAGCCCTTAGCGACCATTACCTCCAAAAATTGCTTGAAGTTCTTCAAGAAAAATATACTTGTTCGATTTGGAATCCCTGAGGTCGTGGTCTCGGACAACGACACCCAGTTCACAGATAAACACTTCCAAGAGTACATGTCGGAACTGGGAATCAAGCAGCGCTTTACATCGGTCGAGCACCCACAGACCAACGGACAAGCAGAGGCCGCAAACCGAGTGATCCTGCGCGGGCTGAAAAGAAGGCTGGACGAGTCCAAAGGCAAGTGGGCAGAAGAACTCCCCTTCGTACTATGGGCTTATCGGACTACCACGCAGTCCACCATGGGCGAAACCCCATTCAAGTTGGTATACGGGGTGGAAGCACTTATCCCGGTTGAAATTGGAGAGCTCAGTTGGAGAACTGCAAATCCCAAAACTCCCGATGAGGACGATCAGGGACTCAGGAAAGAGCTTGACTTGGTTGAAGAACTCCGCACCAAAGCATCGTTGAAAGAAGCACTTGTGAAACAAGGGATGGCGACGAGATACAACTCAAAGGTCGTCCCCAGAGAATTCACAATCGGCCAGCTCGTCCTCAGAAGAGCGACGATAGGACAGAAGTTCGCGGCTCAAGGTAAACTCGCTCCAAACTGGGAAGGTCCCTACCGAGTAGTCTCGAAGACGGGGAAGGGCGCCTACCAACTTCAAACCATGGGAGGCGGGGCGGTGCCAAGAACATGGAACGCGGCCAACCTCAGGCGATACTTTATTTAAATTTTGTGCCTAAAGTCAATTGTAACTATCATGGACACTTGTTGAAGTGAATAAAGTAAGTACACCGGGCGGGACACTTTTTTCCCACTGGGTTTTTATTGAGGCCCGCCCGGCCATCACCGCAGATGGAATATTTTTATATGTTGACTCATCCTTTTATGTTTTCCATACAGATTCATTAACCGCCAGGCGGGTTAAAATCAAACCGAGTTTGATAAACCACTGAGCGGGCTCAGAGGTACTTAGTCGATCTAAGTAACACGAAGCGATCTTATACGATAGTCGCAACCCCAAGGGCGAGTTAAATCTGGGGACGAACTCTAGTAAACTGCCCGAAGGCTAAAAACACGAATTCAACGCAACGAAGCGATCACAATCGATAGTCGCACCCCCAAGGGCGAGTTAAATCTAGATACGAGGTCCAGTAAACTGCTCAAAGGCTATACGAATTAAACAGAACGAGTAAAATAACGATTTTAAAGTCAAAGGCATAGTACATATTACAATATTGGGGCGACTCGAAAGCCGCCCAAAAACGAATGTCAGATACTTAGAGCATATTACAAAAATTCTAAAGGGAACGATAAAAAACAACCAGTTCCTCCACTACGACGTTTCCTTGCTCGTCCTCCTCGGCGGGCTGGATGATCCGACCGTCCACATGAGAGTGGGAAAAGTTGATAACGTTTGGGTCAAGCACAAGGTCCGGGTAGACACACCGGACCTGAGCCAGAGCCTCATCAAACCGCCCCTGGCAAATTGAAACAGTGGATTGGACGAGCCGGTCATATTGAGCAGAGGCCTCTTCTCGCTCTTTCTTCAAGGCTTCAATGGTCGACCTCATTCCAGCGGCTTCCAAATTCAACCCGCTCATCTGTTCGGACAAATCGTTAACCTTCCCCACCTCAAGTTGCAATTTCCTCTCAGCTTCAGCCAGAGCGATCTGTGCATCGTCTCGCTCTTGGGTAACGACGGAGAGCGACTTCCTTGCTTCATCAAGGGCACTGACTGTAGGTGGAAGGGCGGCCTCTGAATCTTGCAGTTTCTTCTTGGTGACTTCCAACTCCTCCCGAACTTCTGAGATATAAACATAAGCACGGCTAAGCTTGTCGGTTTTGTCTAAGTTATCACTCTCCAACCATAAATTTTGGGCGAGGAGAATATTACCTTTGGTCCGCTCCATTTCTCCATGTTTCAGCTTCGCAACCTGTAACAGCCCAGGTCCACCGCAGCGGCCACCCCGGTCCCACTGTTACCTCACGATCTTCTCTACCCCTCTTGTAGAGTTTTTGCCTTCAGTGGGAATCGAACCTTGCACCTGAGGCATAAGTGCAAGTTAAACCCCCTTCCCACTACCAATTGAGCGCGCGCTCAATTGGTAGTGGGAAGGGGGTTTAACTTGCACTTATGCCTCAGGTGCAAGGTTCGATTCCCACGGAAGGCAAAAACTCTACAAGAGGGGTAGAGAAGACCGTGAGGTAACAGTGGGACCGGGGTGGCCGCTGTGGTGGACCTGGGCTGTTACACAACCAGGCGAGACCCAGCCTTGACCACCTCGGCCGCAAACAGTAGGGGGTCTTCACAAAATCCGCTTATGATGCCCTCATCGGTCATCTCGTCCAGATCGACCCCCGAGGAGGCACTCTTCTGAGGTCCTTTATGGGCCCTGGACTTTTTATGAGCAGGGTCATCCTGGGTCAGATCGACAGTGGGAAAGGGACGACCCCTCTTCGTCCCAGCAACGGGCGTGCAG
Organism: Astragalus membranaceus; assembly: GCA_039519185.1. Classification (NCBI taxonomy): domain Eukaryota; kingdom Viridiplantae; phylum Streptophyta; class Magnoliopsida; order Fabales; family Fabaceae; genus Astragalus; species Astragalus membranaceus. The sequence goes on along the minus strand of CM076847.1, from coordinate 86,883,661 downwards.
ATCTCGCCACTTCAGTAGCCACGATACCCTCAGGAACCGGGGAAAGAGTAACAGCAGGGGCGGACGGGCCGGTCTGGGGCCTCCTCCCTTTCTTAGCTTGCTTCATCAATTCAGCAAAACCTAGACCGGCCATTTCACCTGCAAAGAGGGTAAGAACACGGTTAAAAAAAAGGAAGGGGGTACGACTACCCATACCAAGAGCGACCTTGAAACCATTATCATCGGTCATTTTCACCAATTGGTGACACTTGATCAAACCCTCCTCCATCCAAGAGGCCAAGTTCCCAAGCAGTCTCAGAGTCTCAGTATTTTCGTCACCAAGTTGGCAACGGGTTCTATACGTGGCGGGCATGCGGCAAAAATGAGCGTACGTCCACGCTATGGGATATTTCATGCTTGTTACTCGCCCCCGGCTCCTCATAGCCACGTTTTCCGTTGAAGTAGGACCTTCGACCGCCCATACCTGGCCCGGTGCGCCAACCAGCCCGGCAAAAAACGATAACACCTCATCCCCAGGTTTAAATAGTGACGGTACCCGGTCTAGCACGGCCGATGAGATCCAAGAGCGATCCTCCCCTAGAACGCCTCTCCAATCGGCTTCCCCTCTTCCGGCGTCTGGCTGGATAACCCGCTCCGAATGAGCCGAGGACGTGGAAGGTGGATCATAACTTTCCCCTTCTTGAAAGAATACGGGGCGAGCAGGCATCGCGACATCCGATCCCTCAGCCGGGGGTGTAGAAGTAAATCCACCCTCCGAAGTCGTCCTATCTGTAGACGTCCGAGAACTGGAGGATGGGCCGGTTGAAGAAGGTGGCGGGCTGCCGGTTACTTGGGCGGTTAAAAAAGATAACCTGCAAGAAGGGAGCATGAAAGTCAGACCATCGAAGATGACCTACGGAAAGGGGCGACATGATCGACCCCGGGTCTGACGCCCCCTCCTCGCCCATGTTAAAAATAAAAGAAATGCGATTTAAATTAAAAGCCCAAAAAGAAAGCTACATACCAGGAGCGGGAAACGATTTCGTCGCACTAGCTATCACCAGAATAAGGCGATTGAAAGTTAGGTCGCGCCGGAGTTTGAAGTCGCTTATCGGAAAACACCGTGCCAGAGTAGCCGGAAAATAGATCGCTCGTCGTAGAAAAGAACTCGCCCTCAAAGCAGAAAATTCGGAAAAGAAACAAAGTGACCTAAGGGATGCCCCATATTTATAGGGAGGAAGAGCCAGAACGCGAAGGGGCACGTCTCTTCCCCTTCTAAATTGATGACCTTCCTCGAAAATTGAACCGTCATCATTAAGCGCCCCCCTTTTTGGGAATCGTGAAACATTATGACAGTCCCATCGAAGCGTCATGCTTGTCCTTTCAGAGCATCATGACTGTCAGAATACCACGTCGCCAGAAGGCGCGAGCATGCTCCACCGAAACGGGCACACGATCCGGTCGTCTCAGCGCAGGCGACCAAAGGAGAGGCAGCCCGCCTCACCAAACGGTCGTCTCTTAATTAGGCCTGAACCCGTCCTAATGAACGGCTTCGACCTGGGGGGCAACTGTTCTGGATTGGGCCGCAGCCCATGATGAATATTGGACCGGAGTGATCGGCCCAGTAAGCAACCAGCGTCATACGACGTTTTGGATTGGGTCGCGACCCGTCAAGAAGGCTGGGCCTGTGCGAGCGGCCCAATAGCGACCAGACGCCACCCTATGCCCACAATGGGAAGATCTACGGCAGAGAGGAATTCTCGCAGGATCCGACGGTCGCCTACAGCGCCCCAAGTACTATATAAAGAGTCCCTGACACCACATGAAAGGTACGTTTTGACCAATACTATTATACTAAAATCACCCCACTGACTTGGGCGTTGGAGTGCCATCGCAGGTACACCCCTGAGGGAGCTCTGCAGGCGACCAGCCTTCATACATGAACGACCTCAATACCTGGCACCACGCCTCCAAGACAGCACCAACACAGATACTCACTTCAACAAGAGGACCGATCGCTCAGAGAAGAGTCCGGTTCAATTTTAATTTTAATTTTCATTTTGTCTGTTCCTTAAAAACAAGTTTCTTGATAATGTTATAATTGCATATATATATATATATATATATATATATATATATATATATATATATAGTTAAGTGTCTTACAAATGGAGATGGAGGGTATGAAAGAGGAAAACAAAGTTCTAAGGAAAGTGGTGGAGCAAACAACGAAAGACTACTATGATCTGTAAACAAAATTTTCAGTCATCCAAGAAAATAATAAAAGAAAGGTAATTCTTAATTTTAATTTTCATTTTGTCTGTGTATTCCTTAAAAACAAGTTTCTTGATAATGTTATAATTGCTTGTGCATGATATATATATATATATATATATATATATATATATATATATATATATATATATATATATATATATATATACTAGTGTACTTGACCCGTGCGATGCACGGGTATACATAAGACTTCTGATAGGTTCAAACAAAGGTTAAAATGAGGAATGTCTAAAGTGGCATGGTATTTGGGAATACATCGCTACGTGAATCATAAGTTTAGTCAATTCAATGGAGAATTCTAAAAGGAAGATGGAAGTTTCCAGATTTCGTGGGGATTGGACGGGGAAATATTCATTTTGGTTGATTGGAAAACACTTCAATGTCGTTGCTTAATAAAATTATTTGCATTGTGGGTTGAGACTTTGCTGAATACTCTGGATGGTCAAACCTACGTACATTCAAATGAAGGAAAACTGAATGGAGAGAAGAAGCTATGAAGTGTTGAACATTTTTTTTATAACATCCATTGCAAAATATTAAAACTATTGATTGTTAATATTGAAGATCATATGAGACTGAAAATGATGAATTCAAAATCAAATAATTTAATTGGTTAACATAGAAGAACAAAAAGAAAGTGGGATGTCACATGTGCATATTTCCACCCATAACAAAACAAAAAATTTAACATAAAAATGATAGATAAATAATAAGGGTACCTTCAGTTTCACCATCTTCGTCACCAAGCATCTCATCCCAAATTCATCCCTTCCAAGAGCATCAACTGCTTCAAAATCATCATCTTCTTTTTCACCTTCTTAAAAATTATACCTACTTTAAGTGCTCAATGTAGGTCAATATTTCAGGTGCAACATTCTATTTAATACCGCTCGCTTGTTGAGTTTATTTTGAATTTCAAATTCTAAAGATTCTATATATACATTGCAATTTGACTTACATCGTGTTCTTGCATTTACGCCTATTTATTCTAATAAATGCGAATAAACTATAAAGTATTTTTTAAAACTATCCCATTAAATTCGATCGGATGATATTCATATAATCCGTAAATTTACACGCTTATACATTTGTGTAAAAAACGTTTGATTGAATCCCATTAAATTCGGCAGCAAACATTAATCGTATATTTGCTGTTTCAACGTTTTTTCCTCCTGATTTTATGTTTTCTTTTTCAGTTTTTGCCTTATGTATCATTGACCATTGTCTATTTCCTTATTAATTTCGAATTGTCTTTAATTTTTGCTGAACTGGATGACACATATTATTTGAATGATTGCGTGGATTAAAAACAGATTATGCGTGGCGCTGAAGTGGACGGTCTATTTGGACGGTTCATGGTTTTATATAGTTATGATATATAGTTAAGTGTCTTACAAATGGAGATGGAGGGTATGAAAGAGGAAAACAAAGTTCTAAGGAAAGTGGTGGAGCAAACAACGAAAGACTACTATCATCTGCAAACAAAATTTTCAGTCATCCAAGAAAATAATAAAAGAAAGGTAATTCTAATTGTTAATATTATTTTTTTATAAGATCTTCATATATATAAACTATATATTTATAATTTATAGATCTCATGATAAATCAGTATTATAACCTTTCTCTCTCACTTGAAGACAATGCAACTACTAGTTGTAAAGTGATAGAAATATAACTGTGCATGTAAAATGTATTGTAATTGATTGATTTGAATGAGTACAAGCTGCTGCTATATATAGCAGATGATTTACAAAGGATAGTTGGAGTAACTAACTCACAACTCTAAAACAGAAAAATAACCAACTCATAAACTGTTTAACAGTTTATTCTAACTAACTACTAATAGAACAATAACAGAATAAAATGACAGCAGAGAAAACTTAAAGAGAAACTAGCTTATACTCTATTACTCCCCCGCAAACTTATGTGGTGAGCAATGAAATGCTTGAAACATTAAGTTTGTCCCGAAGATAGCAAAAAGGACTCTTAGCTAAGGGTTTTGTAAGTATATCAGCAATTTGTTCTTCTGCTGGAACATGGCAGACTATCAAGGCTTTGCTGAGTACTTTTTCACGAACAAAGAATAGGTCCAGTTCCATATGCTTGGTCCTCGAGTGAAGTATAGGATTGTGACTTAAAGCTACTGTACTCTGGTTGTCACAGTAGATAGTTGGTGTAGAATGAGAGATCTTTAGCTCATGTAAGAGAGATTGAACCCAAAGGACTTCGAAGGTTGCCAGAGCTAAGCTACGGTATTCAGCTTCTGCAGTAGATCTAGCTACCAAGGATTGCTTCTTTGACCACCAACTAATGAGATTAGCACCAAGGAATATACAAGCACCTGATGTGGATCTTCTGTCATCCACATCACTGGCCCAATCCGCATCACAGTATGCTTGGAGAGATAAGGGTGCAGAAGTAGAAGCTGGTTTGAGAACAAGTCCATAGTCTAAGGTGCCTTTTAGGTACCTAAGTATTCTTTTAACTACTGTCCAGTGAGTATCAAGAGGCTGAGATAAGAATTGACATGCTTTGTTGACTGCATATCCAATCTCAGGTCTAGTTATTGTTGCATATTGGAGAGCACCAACAATTGATCTATAAAGAGAGGGATCTTCAAAGTAATTAGAACCAAACCTAGACAGTTTCAACTTTGCTGGGAGAGGGGTTGAGATCCCTTTTGCTGTTTCCATACCAGCTCTTCCAAGTAATTCTCTAATGTACTTTGATTGAGTGAGAATGAGAGAGCCATTTTTGACAGCTTTGACTTCAATACCCAGAAAATAGTCAAGGGATTCAAACTTCTTTAGAGCAAAAACAGTGGTAAGTTTGTCTATAAGAGACTGAACAGCAGTAGTTGAGCTACCAGTGATGATAATATCATCAACATAGATCAAAACATAGATGCAACATACTTTGGTGCAGTAGACTAGAAGAGAGGGATCACATTTACTGTTTACAAACCCAAAGCCAAGGAGAGTCTCAGTGAGCCGATCATACCAAGCTCTTGGACCTTGTTTGAGGCCATAGATAGCCTTATGGAGTTTACAAACTAAGGATTTGTCTTGATGTTCAAAGCCACTTGGTTGCTTCATGTAGACTTCTTCCTCAAGCAAGCCATGAAGAAAAGCATTATTGATGTCAGTTTGCTTGATAGACCATCCATTAGTGAGAGCCAAAGTAAGAACAATCCTCACTGTAATAGGTTTGATTACCGGAGCAAAAGTTTCTGAATAGTCACAGCCCTCTCTTTGATTAAATCCCTTTGCCACTAGCCTAGCTTTATACTTGTTAAGAGAACCATCAGGATTCTCTTTAATCCGAAACACCCATTTATTACCAATAGCCTTCCTGCCCGGAGGTAAATGAACTAGAGACCAAGTGCCATTCTTTATGAGAGCATCATATTCAACTTGCATTGCTTCTCTCCAATGTGGAGAGGTCAATGCTTGTGAGACAGTATAAGGTTCAGCCGTAGTCAACAAAAGAGTAGGATGGAGTCTAGGTTGCACAATACCATGTTTAGCTCGAGTCATCATAGGGTGAGTATTTTGAGGGTGAACCAATGAAGGAGCAGTACTGGTAGTGTGAGTGGGAGGTGATATAACAGTAGGAGAGGGTGGCTGAGAATGTGTAGAGGAGTTTGGGTCAATGGGAGATGATGCACTAGAAGGTAAAGGGGTAGAAGAGGCTAAGGAAGGTGGAGAAGAGTGTGTAGGAGCTGGTGGTGGTGAGGGAGGTTGAGAATGAGTAACTGTGACTGTAGAAGGAGGCTGATTTGGTATTTGTGATGGTGGAAGAGTGAAGAATGTATTAGCAATAGGTGAGGAAGTGACAGAAAATAGTCTCACATAAGGAAAGTTAGTCTCATTAAACAATACATCTTTAGAAATAAACATTCTACCTGTGGAATCAAGACATTTGTAGCCTTTGTGGCTTGAGGAGTATCCCAAGAAGATGCATTCTGCAGTTCTAAACTAAAATTTTGTGGAATGATATGGTCTAAGAAGATGAAAACATGAGCAACCAAACACTTTCAGAAAGTTATAGTCAGGAGTTTTGTTGTATAAATTGGAATAAGGAATAGTGTTCTTTTGAAAAGGGGAAGGTAATCTATTAATTAGGTATACTGCTGTATGGAAAGCATGATCCCAATACTTAATTGGCATAGAGGCTTGAGACAGCAGTGAGAGACCCATATCTACAATGTGCCTATGTTTTCTTTCAATTACCCCATATTGGTGATGTGTGTGAGGACAAATGAGACGATGAACTATTCCTATAGATGCCAAATAGTTACTGAAAGGACGAAATTCACCACCCCAATCAGTTTGAATAGATTTTATTTTAAAATTGAACTGTTTCTCAACAAGTGCCTGAAAAAGTTTGAAATGATGAAGAGCTTCAGATTTTGTTTTTAGAAAATAGATCCAAGTATATCTTGTGTAGGCATCAACAAAGGACATATAGTATTTGTAACCCATGGAGGACTCCATAGGAGCTGGTCCCCATAGATCACTAAAAATAAGTTCTAAAGGATGATTATAAGTAGTATCAGATAGTTGAGATGGCAACTTATGGAGTTTACCCATAGCACAGACTGTGCAAAAATCAAATTTATTAATAGTGACAGTTGGTTTATTACAAAGCTTTAGAACACTATTAAGAACTTGTAAATTGGGGTGGCCTAGCCTATTGTGCCAAATAGAACCTAAGGTGGCAGTGGTTACAATGGAAGAATTAGCAGAAAAATTCAAAGAAGACTTGAAAAGACAGAATTTGACTGAGAAGCTGCAGATTGCAATCTTGGGATATGATAGAGTCCATCCTCCTTGCCTTTTCCACATAAAAGAGTAGAATGATCATCCTGAGATTTAGCAATGCAATGGTTAGGGTGAAATTGAAAATAAGCATTGTTGTTAGTTACAAATTTCTTTATGCTTAAGAGGTTTTTATTTAATTGAGGCACATAAAGAATATTTTTAAAGTGTAGCATGTGTTTAGGATTGTAAGGAGAAGGAATAGACTCAGAGCTTATTGAATGGATTGGCAAACCTTGACCATTGCCTAAAAAGACATGATCTTGGCCGGAGAGAGGAGTTGCAGTAGCTGGATCAGGCGCAATTCCACTCATATGATGTGTTGCAGCAGTATCACCAAGTTGATTACTTGTTGCAAAGGAAGGAGCAGCAGTCATAGCAAAGGCTTGTGCGGGTGTAGCAATCATAGGAGCAACCATAGGGGCAACCATAGGACCAATGTTGGATTGTGGAGGCCAAACAGATGGTGTAGCAGCAGGGATAGAAGGCCACATGGAGATATTGGCTGATGGAGCAGGTTGTGAAGGAATGTAACCAGGTCTAATATATTGATAAGGATTGCCAAACATTGGAGGCATGGCAGGAAATGAAGGTTGAGGAGATGAGTACCTATAGTAACACATAGTTGCATCATGTCCAAACCGAGAGCATAGTTGGCATTGAGTGCCTCCACGTCCACCTCGACCATTCCTACCACCACGTTGAAATTTGCCACCGCGCCCACGATTGTTACCACGACCATTGGTGTATTGAGCTTGAGCAGAGGGCTGGGATTCGGATTTAGCAGAAGCAGCGACAAAATTACTCTGAGTAACAGAGTTAGCAGGTGCTTGAGTAAGATTGAGGGTGGCAACAGGGTTTGTAGTATCATTTATGTGCGCAAGGCGAGATTCATGAGCAAATAACAGAGCCTCCATTTCATCAAACTCAAACCACTCGGCTTTAGTGGAGAGAAGAGTGATAATTGATTCAAATTCTGCAGGAAGACCACGAAGAACAGAGTCATACTGTTCTTGTTGTGACACTGTTTCTTCAATAGACCTGAGGGCATCAACGATGGATTTTATCTTAGCAAAGAACTCTGCTATGGAGTTGGAGCCTTTCTTTACACTATATAAGTCTGCTCTGAGTTTCCTGGCCTGCGCCTTCGTTTTGGCTTATGAGTGTTGGTGAATCTTGTCCCATAGTTCGAATGAGTACCGGCAACCAATTACCTTTGCAAGAACCGATGGCGAAAGTGAGGATTGAAGCCAAGCTAACAAGAGCTGATCTTGCAGCTCCCATTCAATGTATGTTGGATTTTCAACCTCAAGAAGACGATCTTGTTCAGTCAAATACCGAGGAGGAACTTGCGGGGAAACACAGTAACGATGAAGCTTGTGTGCGCGTAGCACAGGCTCAATTTGTTGGAGCCAAAGAGGTAGATTATCACCTGTTAATTTCTCAGTAACTTGATACTGGAAGGACTTGAAAGGTTTAAGAGAAGGAAGTCCTGTTGAATGATTTGTCAGTTCTGCCATTTTTCAATAGAACAGGTTGCAGAACAGGGGAAGATGAACTTGCGCTAAATTGAACAGAAAAGAAACAAGAAACAAATGAAAAGAAGATAGAGAATTGCGCAAGATAGAAATGCGAGGCTGAGAAACACAAGAAGAAGCAAGAAGAAGCATCCCAGGCAGAAATCCCCAAATTTTTATTGAAGTTCAATCGCAAAAACCCTAAAATTTTGCAGAAGACGGTTGAACAAGAGATTCTTTATCAAAGTAAAAATTGAATGAAGGGAAGTGAGCGAAATGTAATTGCGAGGGGAAAGGAATGATATTTCATGGAGTATGCACCGGTGACGGTGAGAATCAGAACCACCAGCCACGGTGGTGGTCTGGTGAAGAAGATGATATCTTGGAAACTTCTGATACCATGATAGAAATATAACTGTGCATGTAAAATGTATTGTAATTGATTGATTTGAATGAGTACAAGCTGCTGCTATATATAGCAGATGATTTACAAAGGATAGTTGGAGTAACTAACTCACAACTCTAAAACAGAAAAATAACCAACTCATAAACTGTTTAACAGTTTATTCTAACTAACTACTAATAGAACAATAACAGAATAAAATGACAGCAGAGAAAACTTAAAGAGAAACTAGCTTATACTCTATTATAAAGGATCGACCATCAAGGATTCTTGAGATGTTTAATAAACAAATTCAAAGAGCTCCATCTCCACCAAACACTGTTGATCATGATATTGATAGTGAATTGGGTTTGTCACTGAGGTTGAAAACAAGCACATGTCTAAAAGAAACTGAGGTAAATAATAAAGAAGACAAAAAAGAAGAATTGACAATATATGAACTAACCACGTGGTCTAGTTGCTCCATTTGGTATCCAATGGCAGACCAATTTTTTTGGAATAGCAGACTTTAGGCTTATATTCCTCTCTGTCCCCCTCTAATGGAGTTTTTTTTAATGATTTTCTGTTATGATTCTTATAAACTGTATTGTCTCAGAAGTTCTACAAATTGTACCTATATATCTCCCCTCAAACAGAATACAACAGAACTTATAATAATGATAATTATATAAACACAAGTCGGTTGCCGCCATAGCTTTATCAGTTTCAACTATACTTGAACTGAATTCTTTTTAAAATGATTAATTTCAGTTTCGGTGATTAGTAGTGGTATTGAAGTTTTTTTCAAAAAAAATTAGTAGTATTGAAGTTCCTTTTGACATGGAGGTGGCAATGCATTTTCTAAATGATTCTTTCAACATATTTTTATTTGATAATTGTGTGCCTCATTAAATCATACAGGCCACACCTTATTTATTAGTTTGGTAGTATTTTATCAAAGTTCACATAAATTGTATTTGATGATAAAGAGTAAACTGAAATCAGTGTGTGGGGAGTAAATTGCTAATCTTTTATGCAGATACTCAAGCAAAATATGGATGATTACAGCCATTGTATTGCTGTATGTAGATATACATAGTGCAGGCCTGTATTGCTGTCTTTTTCGGTTGTGCAACAGGGACATTTGTCTTCATCATTATTTTGGAGTATCTTTGCTATCTTTAGTGGTAATTCAACAAATTACAATAAGTCTGCTCAACTTTAGGTGTGAGAAAAATATTTTTCCTTCTCAGTTCTATTAATTAGTTTCTTATATCATGACATTGACTCATGCTTTGTGTTTCTTTCTTTAATTAGACTTTGTTATGTTGTCTTTTGCAGTTAGACTCACAACTCATTTATCTGTCTTTATTTGTTCTTGTTCCAGGGTATACTGAACTTTCACTACAAGAATTTCGGTGATTTCCGAGGGAAAAATCCCTCGGAAAAGCAGGAAAATCGGTCGCTAATTCACGTTTCCGACGGAATTTTCGACGGACAAAATTCCGTTGGAAAAACGGTCCTCGCAAACGATTTCCGACGGAAAATTCTATCGGAAACGTTTCCGTCGCAAATCCCTCGGAAACTCCCTCGAAAATATCCCTCGCAAATCCCTCGCAAATCCCTCACAAATATCCCTCGCAAATCCCTCGGAAACATTAATTCACAGCAAAAAAAATAAACTATATATTTCACAGACACTCAAGCCATTTAAGTGCATTATTGGGGTGGGGGGATACAAAACTGATTAAAAGGAGCTTATAAAAGTAGAACTTGAAAGTAATTTATCTTTTAATTGCCATTAAAACCATTATCTTTCCAGGAAAAAAATGAACAAAATTACTTGTTATTTTCTTAATAGAACAAAAATGAACAAAACTACTTGTTATCTTTTCTTAATAGAACACAATTTTCAGCAAATTTATCCATACTTGCAGTAATAAATTAAGCAATCTAGCATCAGGCAGATCAGACACTGAACTTCCATGCTAATCTATGTAAATAAAGCTATATAATACAATAGTTATGAAGGCAAAAGGCCAATCATAATGATGCTGACAAATCCATGTTCCCTTTCAGAACTAATTTAGAGAGGAAAAAGCTAAAGTATAACAGGACCAGAAGAAGTAGTTGTTTTAAACAAACCAGTAGAAATCTCCTTGTCGATCATGAAAATGAATTTTGAAGTCCCCAACCAACTCTGTCAGCCCAGGCTCCCCCGGCAATGCAAAGACCACAATTCCTTTCCTCGGTGCACTGATCCAGAAATCTTCTGGCTGCAAACAAGTTTCAAGAGCATATTCAGTAATCAAATTCAAATGCTAACATTGAGGCTTTTGGAAAAAAATCAAAATTCATCAAAGAAGGCATCAGAAATGGCATGCTTTGGTTCTATTAATTCTAAATCCTGTGCAGATGATCATGCACAAAACACCATAGGATACACAACTCATGCACAAAACTATGCAATCTAGTAATTACCACTCTACAATTTCATCATGAAATAAATACAATAAAGCATTTCAACATGTGGAAAGTGGGAGGAAAGTGGTGATGAGTTGAGTGGGAGAAAGTGGTGGTGACTACTGACTAGTGAGGTGGGGAATGGTAGTTTTAAGGCTTAAATATGTTTTAGGCCTCTGCAAATATAGGGTGTTTTGGTTTAAGCCCCTGCAAAAATTTTTTTTTTGTTAAAAGCCCTTGCAAAATGACATATTTTGTTATAAGCCCTTCTATGACTAAAATGTTAGCCTTAACATGGAATGCTATGATTGCTGGATATGTTGAGAAGGGCTTATAACAAAATATTTCATTTTGCAAGGGCTTTTAACAAAAAAAAAATTTGCAGGGGCTTAAACCAAAACACCCTATATTTGCAGGGGCCTAAAACATATTTAAGCCTAGTTTTAACTTTTGGGGTTAGAAGCATTTTAGTCTTTTATGTTGGCAACGAGAGATGGACGAATCAAAAGGGGAGGTAAGATATAAATTCTTATGTTTTTTGATAAACAAATACAAATGCCTTTAATCTTCCCATCAAGTAATCTAAACACAAACAATTGAAATGATAATAAAAAAATCAGGCTTTCTTTCTAATACTTAGGCATGGTCATATATATTAATTGCATGAAATCTCATTCTTCAGCAGTGGCGCTTGCAGCACTCAGATCAACAGAAAGATCCAGAACCTACAAAAACCAACAAAAAGAATAGGATCAAGAAAACAATGTGTATTTAAAAGTGTAGCAACATATTTAATATGTAATTTCAATTGTATAGTAATTAAACATTACAAACCTTTCCAGTGATGTTACTGTACATCTGAACCATGTAACACCCCTTTTCTACCCCATAAATTACACGTCATTTATCAGAGTAAATTGTTTTCACAAAAATTAATTTGAATGAATAGAAAAGAAGTGCCACATCGTCATAAATAAAACTCGTCATTTTCACTCGTCAAGGTTTTTGCTTCATTCGTCATAAAATTTAAACTTCGAAGATTTCGTCACAGCGGAATAAAAATAGCAACTCGCCAAAATCCCTCAGACACGTCTCAAAACATCAATAAAATCATTAAACAGCCAGTTAAATAATTCAACAAACTTCACCCACGCCCCCTAGGTGTTACAGTATCAGAGAGCGACTCAAAACATCCCAACGGCTATCAAGGAAGGCAGCATGACCTTCACTCGCGGATACCTGCAGCGTTGCCACAGTAGAGCAACATTCCAAGCAGAAAGGGTGAGTCTTCAAACAGCATAAAGGCATATATAATAATCAATATATTAGAGGACAATATCTATAACTACCACGGCACACTTAATGTCGCATTACAACCATCACAGAGCAACATCGGCAACCAACGTCAAAAACACATCACAAGCAAAACGCGTCGTGTTTATGCATATGTATGAAAATGCAACCCACACCTGGGCATATGCATGATGGTACCATACTCGTCATAATAAGCCACTATGGGCACACCGTCACTGTTTTCTCGTCATAAATAAGCCACTATGGGCACACCGTCACTAAGAGGCCGAAGCCTATTCGTCATAAAATGCACATGCTATGAGACACTATGGACACATGTGCAACCACAAATCATCATAATCACAACATCATCAAAATATTGGCCACTAAGGGCAACAACGTCGTTTAATTAACCACTAAGGGTATCCTCGTCATAATCACATCAACGTCAAAATATTGGCCACTAAGGGCAAAGACGTCATTTAACTAGCCACTAAGGGTATTATCGTCATTTTACTCAACATGTCATTACTTCGTCCGGGTCAGCCACGTAGGCGCCCATGCAACATCACTCATTTTTATTTTCTTAAAATAGCTCTTTTCCGAAAATGATCGAGTCACCACAATTTTTTTCAAAATACGATGTTCGAAGTCAACGGCCAAATAAATTTTCCAGAAAAATGTTTTATGAGCCCCAAATTAGAATATTCAGATGGGCGTCTGAATAAGCTTTCCGAAACACCTCGGGACGTCTCAATCGGACTCCCGAGCCAAAAGTTATGCTAAAAATTAGTTTTTTGAAAAGAATTCGGGACGTCTCTGAAACAATTCAGGACGTCTCTGAAACAATCCAGGACGTCTCTGAAACAACACACACCTTATTTCACAATTCAACAACACAATTTATCCCGCATTTTTACAATTAATTCACACCACTCATTTAACAACAAACACTAACAAATCATCAACATCAAACATCAATTGAATCACCAACAACAAACATCACAACTCATCTTATATTCACATCAACACCAACAGTTCAACAAGAAATTCGACATAATAACTAATACACCCTAGGCATCATAGAACTACCCTCCCACATACTAACCATTATATCAACCCTTATAATGTGAGACTCCCCTTACCTTGATTAAACCGAAGACGGAGTTCTCTCTACGGAATCACCAACAGAACCACAGCAACAAGAGCTCCTAGCAATTCACTAAAAGTCACCAACAATCCAAGCTCCCGAGCGCGACTTAATACTAGCGAGACAACAATGGACTCGAATGCGTACCCTTATGTAACAACAACAACAAAGATGGTCCAAAAATCATATACTAAAAATATTAAATTATATAAAACATATATTATATATATACACCATCTTCAACAAAATACATTTTTTTTTTCTTCAGTATAATATAATATATATTTTTTTTTTCCAAGAATTCGGATACAGATAGCCATTCCATGCCATTCAAAATATTGTAAAAATATATGCCATAACAATAACATATTAATTATGGAAGAGCATGATTGTAATTATAATAACGATAAAGCAATGATATTATAGCATGCTCACCAAACTAAAACGTAAGCTTACATCTTTGACGCTATTGCTCCAAATTGATACTGGGTGAGCATGTTCTGAGGCGTAAACAAGAGAGCGTGGAAAGAGGTGTGGTTGCGGAAGCCCAATCTAGTTCGGAGCACAGTAGTTCAGTGCTTGGCCGGAGTGGTAGCAGATTGAAAGGGTTCATGGAGACGCTTGCAATGGAGAGAAGGGAACTCCCGGTGGTGTTTCGGTATAGCCAAAAATGGCGGATTAAAAACGTTACCACAATCGAAGAAACCGAGGCCATATTCGAAATCGGTGGTGGATTTCGAGTTGGACTGTGAAGTTTGGGACTTGGCCATGGCTTGGGTGTGGAGAACGAAAAGGATGAAGAAAGCCATAGGGGTTTTGCTGTTTCTGCGTAAAACAGCGCTTCTATGCTGAGGAAGGAGAAGAAAGAGTACTGGGTCGGGTCTGGGTCAACATTTGTGGCCTGCCTGTTTTAATTGGGCTAGGCGCTGGGCTGCACTGCTGGAAGGGTTTTAAGTTGCAGGGGTGTGCAAGTAGCGAACAGAAGGGGTTGTATACAAGTAGTAAGACCCAAAATCAACTTTAAATCATTTTTAAAAGCTCAATTTAACTACAACTATTATTTTAGTACACTAATAGTCCAGAATAATTTTTAGAATACATAACTACTAAAATACTAGTATTTATAAAAATGAAATAATTATATAATAAAAACTATATAATATCGGTAGCATATAAAAAAATACATTAAATAGGATTTCAACCAATTTTAATAACTCAAATACAAAATAATTTAATCTTATCAATTCAAGATAATTCATAAAACAAGCACATACTACACTAATCACAACGCACGAAAATCGGGGTGTTACAACTCAACCCCCCTAAAAAAAAATTTCGACCTCGAAATTTCCGTCAAAAATCAGTGAGATCGAAATTAAATCCAGTTCTTATTCCTAGTAGCCATTAAGGTCCTTTTGTATACCGAACAACAAACGACACACACACCTCTACCTTTTTACTCCTAAATCAATATTCTACTCTCAAGGTCCCTAAAGTTTTACTCGACTACCCAACCACGACAATCCACTATTAGGATACTATACTCTTAGTGACAATTGTTATGGGTTAACTCCACTAATTAATTCCAATATCTTAAAGGTTACTTTATCTCTCATACAAAAAAAATTGATCTACTTCTCACAATAATAAATTATCCATACGAAACTTAATAAAAGCCGCATTTTCTTAAATCTTTCCAACAAAGGCGTGGTTTTGTTACTCTTGTGAGTCTCAACTTAAGGTTCGAATTCTCACCTCTTACGTCCCTCAACTATTTACTTCGATTCTAAACACAAAACACTACTAGTGGTTCGGCAAGTACATGAGCACTAAATCTACAATTAAGATAAATTCCTATCTTAGAAGGCTACACATAGAATCACACATAAACATTCATAAAACGCATGATTATCTATAACTTAAGAGTCAACAAAAAGGTAATTATAATGAAACTCGCAAATGACTCTTAGACAGCATATCATAATTAAATTCTCAGTTCATGCTAATTTAAACATTGTTCTAGAACCTAATGACCTAACCATGCTAACTGAGGCAACTCGGTAAAACAAACACGAAAGCCAGGAATTAAGCATGTAGGTATCGTTTTCAATCTTTCTATCCAAAAGACTTATCTAACATGTGGTTTTACTATTTTTTTGTGGAAAATAAAACGGAACATGTAATTCTACGAAGACAATTATTGGTATAACATAGAGTATCAACAGAATACAAGTGCAAGGTACAAGGTTTAATTTACTCTAGCTGTTCTATATCATATATCATGGTTGTGTATTGGATGAGAGAAGAATAGAGAAATTCATATTCCAAACAAACAAAGAAAACAGTTACTGCCAGTACATTTCAATATCATAGAACGAACAACGAGTAAATCATAGTTTTGTAAAACAAATTAGAGAACACAAGAAAACAACTCAATCTTAATAAGGTTGATACTACTACATTGGAAGTTGCAAATTCAGCATTAAAATTCTACTTGAAGGAGCCAAGTGATCTATAATGGTCCTAGTTTCTTATTAGAATGAAATAAGAATCATGCATAGACAATTTACTTATACAATGCATATATTTAATCTTATTAACTCACTTAGAACACCTCACGCAATTAATTAAACTATTTCTTTAATTTACGAGCACTTACAATAATCTGTTATAAGGAAATGAATTTCCAATTATTTGAGGTAATATAACTACAATCTTTCAAATTTATAAGTAGCAAGAAATTCAAACATAGCAATTCAATAAAGCACTTAGTCAGTCATGCGCGAACTCAGGGCACACAACACCAATAATTTTATGACAACTACAATGTCAAATCCTAGAAGCTCGGACTAATGAAGTCAGAATTTAGAGAACAACAAATACAAAAAAGGAAAATCACAGAGTTCACACAGAGAAAACAAAAATAGACACATAACACACGGCCTGAGCCATAGCCGCCAAAGCAGCTAGATATAATTGACAACACACCACTGTCAATTGACACTACGACTGGACAACTTGGCCGGACAGACCAAACTTTTGCTCTGATACCACTAATGTAACACCCCTTTTCTACCCCATAAATTACACGTCATTTATCAGAGTAAATTGTTTTCACAAAAATTAATTTGAATGAATAGAAAAGAAGTGCCACATCGTCATAAATAAAACTCGTCATTTTCACTCGTCAAGGTTTTTGCTTCATTCGTCATAAAATTTAAACTTCGAAGATTTCGTCACAGCGGAATAAAAATAGCAACTCGCCAAAATCCCTCAGACACGTCTCAAAACATCAATAAAATCATTAAACAGCCAGTTAAATAATTCAACAAACTTCACCCACGCCCCCTAGGTGTTACAGTATCAGAGAGCGACTCAAAACATCCCAACGGCTATCAAGGAAGGCAGCATGACCTTCACTCGCGGATACCTGCAGCGTTGCCACAGTAGAGCAACATTCCAAGCAGAAAGGGTGAGTCTTCAAACAGCATAAAGGCATATATAATAATCAATATATTAGAGGACAATATCTATAACTACCACGGCACACTTAACGTCGCATTACAACCATCACAGAGCAACATCGGCAACCAACGTCAAAAACACATCACAAGCAAAACGCGTCGTGTTTATGCATATGTATGAAAATGCAACCCACACCTGGGCATATGCATGATGGTACCATACTCGTCATAATAAGCCACTATGGGCACACCGTCACTGTTTTCTCGTCATAAATAAGCCACTATGGGCACACCGTCACTAAGAGGCCGAAGCCTATTCGTCATAAAATGCACATGCTATGAGACACTATGGACACATGTGCAACCACAAATCATCATAATCACAACATCATCAAAATATTGGCCACTAAGGGCAACAACGTCGTTTAATTAACCACTAAGGGTATCCTCGTCATAATCACATCAACGTCAAAATATTGGCCACTAAGGGCAAAGACGTCATTTAACTAGCCACTAAGGGTATTATCGTCATTTTACTCAACATGTCATTACTTCGTCCGGGTCAGCCACGTAGGCGCCCATGCAACATCACTCATTTTTATTTTCTTAAAATAGCTCTTTTCCGAAAATGATCGAGTCACCACAATTTTTTTCAAAATACGATGTTCGAAGTCAACGGCCAAATAAATTTTCCAGAAAAATGTTTTATGAGCCCCAAATTAGAATATTCAGATGGGCGTCTGAATAAGCTTTCCGAAACACCTCGGGACGTCTCAATCGGACTCCCGAGCCAAAAGTTATGCTAAAAATTAGTTTTTTGAAAAGAATTCTGGACGTCTCTGAAACAATTCAGGACGTCTCTGAAACAATCCAGGACGTCTCTGAAACAACACACACCTTATTTCACAATTCAACAACACAATTTATCCCGCATTTTTACAATTAATTCACACCACTCATTTAACAACAAACACTAACAAATCATCAACATCAAACATCAATTGAATCACCAACAACAAACATCACAACTCATCTTATATTCACATCAACACCAACAGTTCAACAAGAAATTCGACATAATAACTAATACACCCTAGGCATCATAGAACTACCCTCCCACATACTAACCATTATATCAACCCTTATAATGTGAGACTCCCCTTACCTTGATTAAACCGAAGACGGAGTTCTCTCTACGGAATCACCAACAGAACCACAGCAACAAGAGCTCCTAGCAATTCACTAAAAGTCACCAACAATCCAAGCTCCCGAGCGCGACTTAATACTAGCGAGACAACAATGGACTCGAATGCGTACCCTTATGTAACAACAACAACAAAGATGGTCCAAAAATCATATACTAAAAATATTAAATTATATAAAACATATATTATATATATACACCATCTTCAACAAAATACATTTTTTTTTTCTTCAGTATAATATAATATATATTTTTTTTTTCCAAGAATTCGGATACAGATAGCCATTCCATGCCATTCAAAATATTGTAAAAATATATGCCATAACAATAACATATTAATTATGGAAGAGCATGATTGTAATTATAATAACGATAAAGCAATGATATTATAGCATGCTCACCAAACTAAAACGTAAGCTTACATCTTTGACGCTATTGCTCCAAATTGATACTGGGTGAGCATGTTCTGAGGCGTAAACAAGAGAGCGTGGAAAGAGGTGTGGTTGCGGAAGCCCAATCTAGTTCGGAGCACAGTAGTTCAGTGCTTGGCCGGAGTGGTAGCAGATTGAAAGGGTTCATGGAGACGCTTGCAATGGAGAGAAGGGAACTCCCGGTGGTGTTTCGGTATAGCCAAAAATGGCGGATTAAAAACGTTACCACAATCGAAGAAACCGAGGCCATATTCGAAATCGGTGGTGGATTTCGAGTTGGACTGTGAAGTTTGGGACTTGGCCATGGCTTGGGTGTGGAGAACGAAAAGGATGAAGAAAGCCATAGGGGTTTTGCTGTTTCTGCGTAAAACAGCGCTTCTATGCTGAGGAAGGAGAAGAAAGAGTACTGGGTCGGGTCTGGGTCAACATTTGTGGCCTGCCTGTTTTAATTGGGCTAGGCGCTGGGCTGCACTGCTGGAAGGGTTTTAAGTTGCAGGGGTGTGCAAGTAGCGAACAGAAGGGGTTGTATACAAGTAGTAAGACCCAAAATCAACTTTAAATCATTTTTAAAAGCTCAATTTAACTACAACTATTATTTTAGTACACTAATAGTCCAGAATAATTTTTAGAATACATAACTACTAAAATACTAGTATTTATAAAAATGAAATAATTATATAATAAAAACTATATAATATCGGTAGCATATAAAAAAATACATTAAATAGGATTTCAACCAATTTTAATAACTCAAATACAAAATAATTTAATCTTATCAATTCAAGATAATTCATAAAACAAGCACATACTACACTAATCACAACGCACGAAAATCGGGGTGTTACAAACCACATCTTTTACTGTGGTTTCAAAGTGTGTGGTAGCATCATAGCTCTGCAATACATAATTTCCAGTTAGTATAACTGATTTTCAAAGATGAAAAGATTAAGGTAAAAAATTTCCATAATACAATGGATGTTAGGAAATAACAGACAAACAAAAGATGAAACAACAGAACAGGTTGGTTAGGAAATAACAGACAACAAAAGAAAAAGAAAATATTTGTGAAAGATTCTACTTACAGTAGAGATGAAACAACCATCAGCAGCATGATCATTGGAGGGTTCAAATCTGTCATAAATGTCATAGAATATCTCATCTACAGGTCCAAGAAGGTCAATTCCAGGCTTCAATTCCACCTCAGGTTGGTTAGTTTCTGCTTCTGTTGTAACAAAAGCAATAAATTTCCCTTTTGGTGCTACATTGTGAGCATATGAGCAGCAGAAGAGATACCTGCAACACAATATCAATCGCATAAATATATGTACATTTTGGTATAAACCGGGTATCCTCTGCGCGCAACTGCATAAATATATGTACATGTCATGAACTATTTTCATAAACTCTTGGAAACATTTACATAAATGCTTACATGTCTGGTTTACGACCAAGTTGCTTCTGTGGCAGAATGATTTGTGCTGAGTGAGAGCCATTGGTGTCTGGAATAGGATGGCTCATAACACAGATTTGCGCGCGCAACTTTTCCAACGTTCCGAACCTGTTGGATTGTAATAAAATGGTGTCAGGTAAAGATCTCACTCAATCATGTTCTACTACAATTTATTTTTGGACATCGATGCAATGTTGCAAACTAATTAGATCTACAATAAAGTTATCTACCCTTAGAAATCTAGTAGGGGATACCTTATCAGGGAGATAAGATGGATCACAGACAACTTTCTTGCATTTTGCTGTTTCTCCTTCTGAAGTCACACCAATGGCTTTCCCGTCACCATCAAACTCTACCTTGCATTCTGGCTTGTTCAGCATGTAAGTTCCAGCATACACAGCACTCAAACGTGCAAAGGCCTTTCAAAAATCAAAGGTATGGAAGTTAGTTTCATAATAATAATAAGCATATTAAATTTAGAAGAAAAGACAGATATGGAAAACTTGAGGCAATTCTCCTAGTCCATATAGTGGATATATGTAAGGTGAACCCCCTTGGAAGCGTGCTAGGGACTCTGCATAAACCTGTATAAAACAGACAACAATACAACATGTGACAAAGAAACCTAAGGAAATAGTTTTAGTAGCTGAGAGTCCCTCACATTATGCAGAAGCATATGAAATTGATTTTGTAAAATTAGTACCTTAACTCTCTCCACAAAATCCTTGGCTGGCAAGTCCAGGTAATTATCATCAAGGTGAAGTGCCAAGGCATGACCAATAAAGTCAATTGTATCATCTTCCAATCCATATTTCCTATATTTGGAGAAATCATTAAAAACTGAGGTCGGATTTAAAGGGATGTAGAATCAAGTAATGAGAAGAAGAACAAAAAGAAAAGGAAGTGGATACATACGATATCAGCTGCCTTGCTGTAACTTGGGTCAAATCAAGTCCTTCATGAGATTTGGGATCATTTGCTTCATAATCTTGAACATAAATGAAGAACTTCCGAGCTCGACGCTTCTCAAATAGTCCCATTAAAGGTGACTTCAGTGCTTCAACATCTGTAGCTGGGACTTTGTAAATCTAAAAATAAATATAGATATTCTGTTGTAAGATTTTTCTCAATATGCAGCAGGAGGTTTCATGAAATGTAAAGCTTGCAATTTATAAAAGTAGCAATAGTGAATATGGTGCATACCTTTCCCTTATTATACACAAAGCTTCCATCCATTACTTACAAATGCTTCCATCTTTGTTTCCTTCTTTCTGGTTCAAATCCTTGGATGTTCAAGAATGACCTGTTAATGCAAAAAAAGTTTAAACATAACAAACAAAATACTTAAGACACCAAGCATAACAAAATAAAAGGAAAGTCGCCAAGCATAAAAAAATACAAACTCAATGAAATTCATTCGATACATATAAGAGGAAAGCCACCAAGCATAACAAAATACAAAACAGAATCAACAACCACAAACAAACTCAAATGCACTACCAGAAAGCAGATCTGACAGTTCTCAAATCGATAAGTGGTAATTAATGTGACATTTTTCCAAAACTTCTTTCTGGCCCTACATTCACGAACGATTGGGGTGAGAGATAGAGTGAGAAAGGGAAACTTTATAAATCCTGTGAAAGCTTGCAGAAATTTTTGGGACTAATTGTTTTAATCTCAAAGCTAAAAGAAGTAAAACCCTAATAAAAGTTTATGAACTTTGGGGAAAGCCACGGACCTTACGAAATCACTACACAGAAAATTGCCCTTAACATAGTTAGAAAATTTATAGGGAGAAAAGAACTCTTCTCATATTCAGCATGTCATGTTCCTTTTGTTAAAATCATCCATCCATTTCAATTGTTTAAAGCCTCGGGAGAAACAATTTGATGAATGACATAAAACAAAAGAAAGCAACATTCACAAATCATGTAAAGGAAAAAAGGTAAACGGAAAAATGAATTCACAAGTATTTTAAGAAAAGGGGACCAACTCTAACCACTTTTATTTTAAGAAAAGTGGAAATTGCTAGACCAAAAATTTGAAGTGAACAAAGAGGGAAACCAAAGAGCTTTACCATTATAGTCCATAGCTTCAAGGTTTGTTCTTATTTCGGATGCAGAGTCATTGTCTCCATCAAGGAGGAGAACCCTAAGTCCCTTTGGAAAATCTTTGCATTTTTGTAAATCATTGGCAGTGCAAACCATAGCTTGTTTGGCATCCTCTCTCTGTCCCCTACACAACATCCATATGAGATCACAATTTTAAGCATGCAGAAGGAAAGGAAAAATAAAAAAAAAACAAAAAAATGGAACTCACTGGTTGTTGGACGCGAAACAGTGCAGCGGACGGTGGTGAACGCGAGAGAGATGAACAGAAATTTCGGTACAGGTTCCCAGTGAATAGTGGCGAAACCATGGTGGTGTTCACGGTGGAGCTTCGATTTGGTTTCTGCTGCAACTCTGTCGCGAGGAAGAAGGAATAAGGGTGTGGGTCGGGTCTGGTCTGGTTTCGCGAGGAGGAGAAGGAGTGGTGGTGGCCGGCAATGCGACAGGGAAAGTGTTGGTGGCCAGCGGATGCGACAGTGAGAGTGGAGAG
Organism: Astragalus membranaceus; assembly: GCA_039519185.1. Classification (NCBI taxonomy): domain Eukaryota; kingdom Viridiplantae; phylum Streptophyta; class Magnoliopsida; order Fabales; family Fabaceae; genus Astragalus; species Astragalus membranaceus. Next base: position 86,860,615 of record CM076847.1, on the reverse strand, counting down.
TGGTGGCTGAGAGTGGAGAGGGAACTTTAGGGTTAGAGCGTGAGAGTGAAAGTGAGGGTGGGACTCGTTCACGGGTTCCCAGCATTCTTTTAGATTTAGGTGAGAAACGGTTCCGACGGATATGTATGCGTTTCCGACGGAAACTTCCATCGGAAATTAGCGAGGGGTATAAATTCCCTCGGAAAGATAAGTGAAAAACACACTAAACACGTAGCGAGGGAATTATCCGACGGAAAAGAACGTATTACCGACCAAAATAAATCCCTCGGAAATATGTGGTAGCTAAATCAGCATATTCTTGTAGTGTTTCTGCATAATGTCCCAAGCAAAAAGAAACATGTGACTATTCTTAAAGATGTTAGTGGGATCATTAAACCCCATTGGATTACACTACTTTTGGGTCCTCCTGGTGCAGGAAAGACCACACTCCATTTGGCCTTATCAGGAAAAAGATACTACTTTTGGAATATTATTGATCACTTAACCAACCTGTGTGAAGACAAGATTTTTGATAACTTGGAAATATATTGTAAATTTGTAACATATTTTCATGCCATTGTCTATTTCCGGCCTTAGTTTAAAACTTCATGCACTTAATTTGGACTTAAGTACAAAAGTTAAATGTACCCTCTCATTCAGGAAGCAAATAAGTATACCGGATTTTGCCTTTTTATATGTGTAGTCTCCTATTTAAGAGTCCTATTTTTTTATTGTTATTAAGTGAAATCTCATATGCAAGTCACTAAATCAGTGAGTTGGGTCCTATAAATGTAAGCACCACAACATTGAGTGTTCAAATGACATGTAATTTTCTCAGTTTGTATCAGATAACCAACTGACCTCCACAAAAACTCAAGTTTTTTATACAAATCACCAACCTGTTATTTTAACTTTTTTTTTGTGGAACTAACCATGAACTACAATTGGGTAATACATCAGTGGTTTGGGACCTATAAATGTAATCACAAGGTTATGGAACGTTGAAATGGCATCTAACTTGTAAATGTTTGTATGTAATCACCAAATCACCTATACAAATACTCAAGTTTTTGGTACAAATGTAACCACAATACATATGGTGGTTAAATATCATCTAATTTACACATTCTTCGTATGGTTGTCTTTGTGTGGAAAAGTTATCTTACATATATTTAAATTATTTAAAAATTCCTCTATAGAGTCAGGGAATGTATAATTGAGTCCAGATGTTGGAGTGTCGGAATTCATGGACACTCTTTTAGTACCCACTTGAAGTTTGATAGTCAGTTTCACAAGGAAAATATGAAAATAACAGGTTGGTTAATTATAATAAAAACTTGGGTAATTGTGAAGGGTAATTGGTGATATGATTCAAAATCAAATATTAGATGTTATTTGAACAACACATGTCATTGTGCTTACATTTATGGGTCCCAACCTACTCGTTTATTACCTACTTGTAGTCGCATGGTCAGTTTCACAAGGAAAATATGAAAATAACAGGTTGGTGACTTTTAATAAAAACTTGGGTAATTGTAAATGGCAGTTGGTTATATGTTTCAAACTCAAAAATTAGATATCTTTTCAACACCCGGTGTCATTGTTCTTACATTTATATGTCTCAACCCACTCGTTTAGTACACACTTGAAGTCTGATGGTTTGTTTCACAAGGAAAATATGAAAATAACATGTTGGTCAATTTTAATAAAAACTTGGGTAATTGTAAAGAACACTTGGTGATATGGTTCAAAATCAGATATTAGATGTCATTAGAACAACTCATGGAATTTTGTGCTTATATTTATGGGTCCCAACCAATCGTTTATTACCCACTTGTAGTCACATGGTCAGTTTCACAAGGTAAAAAATGAAAATAACAAGTTGGTCAATTTTAATAAAAACCTGGGTAATTGTGAAGGGTGATTGGTGTTATACCCTAATTTTGTCCGGATGTTTTCAAATAAAGGAAAACGATACCCAATTTTAACCGGTATTTTTCACTTTTTAGAAAAAATAAAAAAAATGTTTTTTGTTATATTTGATTCTTAAACCCTCGAATAGGTCATTTCGTGCTCATTTACCAATTTTGCGTTGTTATTTATTTATTTTTTAGTGGTTAAACAAAGATTAAAAAATATGTTAATTTAGATTATTACAAACAATGTCCATAGCTTGGCCCAAGAATGCCAAGGTTAAAAAATATAAAAATGGCTATTTTGCGAATGCAATTTCTCTCCTTAGAACTCGTCTCGACGATCCGAACGGTGAAAGTGAAGATATATGTCGCACGAACCTGCTGTCCAAAAACGAAGACGATCCAACGGTTAACGAATCCGGAATCGCACTGTCAATATGGCTGGTTTGAGAAAAAACGGGATTAGTTTTTAGCTACTTTCCAAATGCAATTTCTCTCTCCTTAGAACCCGTCTCGACGATCCGAACGGCGAAAGTGAAGATATATGTCGCACGAACCTGCTGTCCAAAAACAAAGACGATCCAACGGTTAACGAATCCGGAATCGCACTGTCAATATGGCTGGTTTGAGAAAAAACGGGATTAGTTTTTAGCTACTTTCCAAATGCAATTTCTCTCTTCTCAGTCCTTTTCTCAACGATCCGAACGGTGAAATTGAAGATATATGTCTCACGAACCTTGTGTCAAAAAACAAAGATGATCCAACGGTTAAAAAATCCGAAATCACACTTTTACGGAGGCTGGTTTGAGAAAAACGAAAATTGCCTTTTCTATGTTGTTTTAGTCCCACATTGCTTGGGAGAAACAAGAACTACCTAGCCTTTGGCTATAAAAGAGATGGAGATGCAAAGGCTATGGACATGGGAAATGGATGGGGTAAGTGATCTTTTGGGCTAGCATTTGCAGTCCATTAGATTAAAAGTCTGTCTTTAATTCTTTTGGGCTAGCTTTTGCAGTCCATTAGATTAAAAGCCCGACTTTAGTTATTTTTGGGATGGCCGTTGAGGTCCTTTACTTGGCGATCTTCGGGTGAAAACGGACCAGATAGGAGTCCAGTTCGCGGTTGATTTGGTCAGATTGCTCGGTCCGTTTCGGCGTTGATCGCATTGATCAGCTTGAGGTTAGTTTTGCATTTATTTATTTATTTATTTTATTTATTTATGTACATATTTATTTATTAGACTAGTTACAGTAGTTTCAACACCCTCAAAGTTTCAACACCCTCCTTTTTCACTTTTTAACACTCCACATCATCTTCTCTCTCTTCCACCTAATAATTCAACACCCATTCAACTTTTACTCACTACAATAGTTTTGTTTAATAAAATTCAACACCCTACCCCACCACTTTTATTTCATATTCTTATTTTCTTTTATGTTTTTTTTTGTGATTACATTTTAATAATAATTATCGATTGAAATTAAATTAAAATAATTAAGAGTTAAATAATTTATTTTAATTTTTTTGTAATTTAATATTCTTAATTAATTTTATTTTCCTTCTTGCAAGTAATAAAGACGAGATATAGGGATAATAAAGACGAGATATAGGGATAGTCATTATTAAAACAAATAAAATTACAAAAAACTTAAGATGCAATACAATAAGCACACAACACATCTAAATAAAACACACATAACTTAATTAGTACAATAGACTCAACTCACAAACAAACTATTTAATCACGAAACATTCCGAACTTTGCCCATATGTGTTTGACTAGATCTGCTTGCAATTCGTGATGTACATTTGAATCACGCATCACGGATCTAGAACGCACATGATTCGCGAATGCAGGTAGAACCTCGGTCGAGAATGGGTCTTCTGTACTAGACCCACTTGCCTCAGATTGATCATAATCTGTCCAATGCTGAGCATATGTATCTCGTTCATCCTCAACAATCATATTATGCAATATGATACATGACCTCATGATGAGAGCCAAATCGTCTATGTCCCACAAACGGGCTGGTTCGCGAATGATTTTAAATCGAGCCTGCAACACCCCAAATGCACGTTCGATGTCCTTCCGACATCCTTCCTGATATTTTGCAAATAACTTATCTGGTTCACTTTGAGGAAGTCTAATTGATTTGACGAAAGTCGGATAAGAAGGGTAGATACCGTCAGCAAGATAGTATGCCATATTATATGGACGTTGATTCACAAAGAAGTTCACTCTTGGAGTATTTCCCTGTTCAACATCATCGAACACGGGAGAACGGTCTAGAACGTTTATATCGTTCAATGTGCCCGGACATCCAAAAAAGGCATGCCAGATCCATAGATCATAAGTTGCAACTGCTTCAAGAATAACAGTGGTGGTTCCCTTATCTCCCCGAGTAAATTGACCTTCCCATGCTGTAGGACAATTTTTCCATTCCCAGTGCATGCAATCAATACTCCCAATCATCCCTGGGAACCCCCGCATTTCACTAACATGCAGTATTCTTTGCAGGTCATCTTCAGTTGGGGATCTGAGATACACTGGCTCATACAATTGTATGATTCCTTTACAGAATCTACGCAAGCACTCCAAAGCTGTAGTACCTCCTATTTTGATGTACTCATCGACCGCATCGGCCGCCACACCATATGCTAACATTCGCATGGCCGTGGTACATTTTGCTAATGGAGATATACCTTCTTTATTGGTTGCGTCAACTCTTTGAGTGAAGTAGTTGTCACTGCTAGATAGGTCCCCAACGATCCGAAGGAAAACATGTTTCCGCATCCGGAATCGCCGACGAAACATTGCATCGTCATATGTAGGTTGATCTGCAAAGTAGTCGTCAATCAGTCTTTGGTTTGCCGCTGCATGATCTCTATTGAGATATTTTCTCTTGACACGAGATGTATATCCTTCCTCTATTTGGTTTCGACGCTCCCTAAACCGGTTGACGATATACCTCTCTTCGATTTCAGACTGTTTTTTGTAAGCTTCGATATCAAAAGGAAATTCTGAAGGATCCATTTGATATTTTTTTTAGTAATATGAATGAGCCCCCATTTATAAGAAATTGAGTGGTTGAAAGATAAGGATAAGGATAAGGATAAGGATAGAAATCAGATTGAGTGGTTGAAATGGACGGAAATAATAGATAAGGATAAGTACTGACAAAATACAGACAACGACTTGACAACACAAACACTAAAGCAGAAACTGATAAAATACAGACAATGACTTGACAACACAAACACTAAAGCAGAAACTGATAAAATACAGACAATGACTTGACAACATTTAATTTCCAAACAGATCGCGACCCAACTTTTCCAACAGCTCTTTGCTCCGGTCATCGAGATGCTCCTTTGAATTTAGCTTCATAAACATCTTCATCTTCTTAGCCTCAGTACTTTCTTTCAACAATTGATTAGCCTCCTCTTGCCTCATGGCTATTTTGTCCAATCGTTCCAACTCTTTCTCCTTAAATTGTTTGAATTCATTCCACTCTTCATTGACCGAATCCAAGGTTGCGCCCTTGCTTTTCTTTTTACCCTTTTTTTTAGTTGCATCCCTCCCCATTGGGCGAGCACTAGATCCTACAGAGTTGGAATCAGTTGCATCACTCTCGTGGGCTCTCTTAGATCCACTACTTCCAGAGCCAGTATTTCCTCCTACCTGACTACCATAACGTGGTTGATCACGGACAGCAAGCCATTCTGACATTAAATTGAAACGTCCACCATTAGCACTTGAATATAATTCATGCGCTTTTGCCAACACATCATTCTCCGACCACCCGCTTTGTTGCATGCGCTTAGCGTTATCATAAGCGCCAATCCATTTATTAAGTATTTTGTTCATGTAGTTGTAATGATTTCTGCATGCAACTCCATCACGGGGAGGATCAAATGAGCAATGCTCATTACAGTAATCAGCAATTTTACCCCAGTATGAATCACTTTTTTGGTTTCTCCCAACAACACTGTCTGTTCCATATTTAATCCACCCACTAATTAGAACCAAATTTTGCTCAGTGGTCCATCTGGGGCTTTTCCGGCGAGCATGAGTTGAATCCTCTGCATTTGGAGTGGCTTCATGACCACCGCTCATTCCACCAAGAGCCATTTGTGTAGAAAATTCAGGAAATTCATCAAGTCCAACATTCGGAACAATGGGTACTTGAGATGAATATGGCATCATTCCTCCATAATATGGATGATAATTTGGATTAGATGAAGGCATGATGAAATTTGGAGGAAATCCATAATTTGGTATATTTTGGGGACCTTGTTGGTTGGAAGATTGATTTGGAAATCTATAGTTGTTGGGATTTGGGTAGTTGAAAGGGTAATTAGTAGAATTTTGGGTGTTAAGAGGGTTATTGTTGGGATCCATTTCACAAACAAGATGTTTAGAGCTAAACAAGACTTGAAAGAAGGCTAAATAGAAAAATTAGAAGAAAAATGTCGAATTTTTTTTTGTGTCCAAATCAAATGAACCAAGTCTCTATTTATAGAGAAAAAAAATGATGAATTTTGGTGAAAAAAAAAATAAATAAATTGATTTACTATAAAATAATTGACCCCAAATAGATAAGATAAGATAAAAATCTCAAAAATCTGAATAGCCAATCAGAAGCTCCCACATTATTTCTCTCTCTTCCTTTCTTCAACTCCACGCGCTGAACATTAAAATGCATCTCACCACCACCCCTTCCTCCAATCACAACTCACCACCACAACACCCACTCAACCGCGCGGACCCCACATAATTTCCTTTCAACAAGTTGAATTGTTTCAACTCCTGTGAATCCACCTCGTTTTCAACCGTAAATTCAACACCACCACTGTAGCATTTCAACTGTTGAAAAACCAATTCAACAGGTCCATTGCACATAGCCTTATGTATACTGTTTATTTATGTACATACTTATTTATTTATCCATGTATATAATTATTTATTCATTTATTTATTTATGTGTATAGTTATTTATTTATTAATACTTTACTCTTTATTAATTGTTAGTTTTGTCATTAGTTTTTTTTTAAATACACAAATTATTTTTTTTCTTCAAAATATAAATAGGGGATTAAGTCGACTGTACAGACGAATTAGTCAGTTTTTTAGGACCACAAATGAACCGTTACGGATCAAGTCCTAAAATCCCTATTTAAAACAAAACAATTTCTAAAATAAATAATACAAATGCATCTCTTTCCTCCAAACAAAAACTAACTTTCAAAGATGAGGAATTAAGTCGACTGTACAGTCGGGTTAGTCATCGTTTTAGGATGAATGAACCGTACGGCTCAAGAGTCCTAAAATCCCTATTCCAATAAAATCAAACCAACACATATCAAACCATTTTCCAAACTCCAAAAACTCCATTTTTACAAAATAGGGGACTAAGCCGACTGTACGGACGGGTTAGTCATCGGTCTAGGACGAATGAGTTGTACAACTCAATAATCCTAAAACCCATATATTAAAAAATACCAACCAACAAACTTTTTCCCCTAGAACTATGTAGCCTTTGATTCTCTACCAAGAGATACGTAGGAGCAGGGTCACACTCCTGTCAAGCGCAAAAATAAACAATTTCCATTACCTTTCTTTCTTAATTCATTTTTTTTACAAAAAAACCTAAAAAAATAAATAGCTGAATATTTCATTTTCAAAATATAAATAGGGGATTAAGTCGACTGTACAGTCGGGTTAGTCTACTTTTTAGCCCACTAATGAACCATTACGGATCAGGTCCTAAAATCCCTATTTAAAATAAATAATTTCTAAATAAAAAAAAATACAAACACATCTCTTTCATTTCAAAAAATCAAAAATCTTATTTTCAAAGTAGGGGATTAAGTCGGTCGTACGGCCGGGTTAGTGTTGCGCCCGAAAAAGTCCCCGAGGGAGAACCTTCCTGGTTCACAACTTTTCCTAAGACAATGAAGCCGCCACCAATATTTATTAAGGAAAATATTAGGAAAACCTTTTTTGGAAAGTGATTGGTCTTGCGAAACTAGAGAATAGGGTTCGGGAGTCGGTTACGCGCAGGGAATGTGTTAGCACCCCACACGTCCTCTCTACTGAGAGGGAACCTTTAATTAAATGTGTGGTTTTAGTGTGTTGACTTGAAAATACTTAATTTTGCCTCTCTACTTCTTATTGAAAAATTCTTAATGAAAATTTTTATTTATTATGAAAAAGGAAAAGGGGAAAGAATGGGTTTTAAAAAAAACGCTTGACGGGAGAAGGCCCGCTCCTACGTATCTCCCGGTGCGATGGAGAACTCAAAGCTACACAGTTCTTCTTTATCCTGAAAAAAAGGTTTTTGTCTTTTATCTTTTTAGTGAGTTTTCGAAATAGGACGAGCATTTAGTGAATGATTAAACTAACCAAGGTCATGGGTAATCACTGCTAAGTACTCTTGAAAATGAGAGTCACTACCACCAGTCAGACGAACAAAGGTTCTGATTGACTATTAATAGCAACCCGTTTTTTATTTGCCTTTTTGAAAGTGGTTTTCGAAAGAGATTGATTGGCGCGACTGATCAAGCTAACAAAGGTTGAGTGATCATCGCTTGCTGTTCTTTGGGGCAAAAGACATCGCCACCAATGGCTAGACGAATAGAGGTTCTGATTAACCACTAGCGACGATGGGTTGAAAATGATTTTAGAAAGGAATTAATTTCTATTTGGGGAAACATTTGATTTTTGAAGAGTTTTCGCAATTGGATTGATTCTTATTTAGGGAAAAGAAAATCCGTTATTTGGAAAAAAAAAGTTTGTGAAAAATTAAGTTTACTTAGGGGAAAGGAATAAAATTTAAAAAGAGAAACAGGGGGTGAAATAATAAAATGTGGGGTGCAAGTGGCAGGAGGGCTGTATTATTAAAATTGGGGGTGTAAACAGTAGCCCATCCATCCTTAGCGAGCTGGCCCACATTTTTTATTTTCTGATGGGCTTCGGGGAGGTGCGTGAAATAAACACAGGGGTGTAAATAAGAATCTGAAAAATAAAAAAATGTGAAAGGACGAAAGTGCCCCCGCACTTATACTATAAGAGGAAAATCTAATTCTAGAAACCCTAATCTCATCCTTTTGTTTCTAAGGCTTCCTCACTGTTCCTCAATGTTTTTTTTTGACCCATTCACTAAAGTTACCTCATCCTCAAAACTTTCAACCCCCTGCTTCTAAAAATGTCACATATATACTAAAAAAAGAAGAACTTTTGTTGAAGCATAATGCTGGATCAAGATTTAACATAAATATATCAGCGAATGATTTGTTTTGAAAACTACACCATATGTCACATACATAGCATGAACCGATAACAAATAAAGGGGTACACGAAAATGACTATAGAAATTTAGGAACTAACCTTGTCCCAAATGAACAGCTTCTCTCTGTTTTTTTTTGAACTGAGACCCTTCGTGCCCTCCTAAAAACCGATTTCTCTCTATTTTGCGTGTATCTCTGTCTGTCAATTGTTGTCTGTGTGTGTATATGTTCCTCTGTTTGTTACCACACTATTCACCTGTATTTATAGTCAAAAATGTATGGGGCAATGCACTTTGAGGTCAATTTTTTTGGAACTCTGATTTGTATTTTTTCAAGTGTTTCATGCTTTGATGCTCTAAAATTTCTGAGCAATTTTTCTTCCTCTCCAACCTCTGGTGCTTTCACAACTTAGTGCATTTGACTGTTATAAACATTGCTTATGTGTGTGCAGGCTATGGATAACAAAAGGTCAGTAAAGACTTTGCCTATTTTAAGCTTTGGAGCTAGACAATGCTAAACCTGCTGCTGAGACATGTTGCTGCCACAATTTGGCTTCTTCTCTTTGTCCATTCTGCTGACCTTCTGACTTTTGGCTTGCTGACTTTTGGGTTGCTGTGATGCAGCAGGGGGCGCCTCTGCCCTCTTGTTTTTGTTTGACTTACTTTTTTATTTTTGATGTGTAACAAAAAAAATGTAATTTTGTATTATTTTAAATAAGTAAAAGAAAACAGATTTTAGCAAAACAACTATTTGACTAATTTTCTTTTTATAGATAACTACTAATTAACCAAAAATAATAACGAAACAAATAACAATAACGCTAAATTGCTAACAACCTTCGAGCAGAACGCACAATTAAATGACTCTCGCACGGCAAACACGCACTTGATTAGCAAAATAATGCACACAACGAGAATAAACACGCGTACTCAAATAAACACGCGTATCTAAATAAACATGCGTCTAAATAAACACGCCCCATTAATTAGGAGCAATACACACCTGATGGAAGTGACATGTGTACCATGGGAATGAAATGCGTACGCGAATAGACTCAAATGACAGTATACTTTTAAAAATGAGAAAATACTGATTAAATTCGGACGTTTACGAAAAACAATTTTATTTGATTTTCAACTAGTTGGACAAAATTGAGGTATGACAGCTGCCCCTCTTTATTTGGATTTTACCAAGAAATATGAATTGGCCGAGACATATTTCGAAGATAAAATAGAAATAAAGAATTCAGAAATTATACCAATTTTGTCTACTTGGTGAAACCCGAATTTTCTTTTTCTTTTTCTCCTCTTTTTTGAATCAACACTTGGAGCGTCGATGAGGAAACAGTAAATGAACACTGACATGCAGGCAGAAAAGGTAAACTGGGCACTTGCGTGCAGACAGAAAAGGTAAAATGGGCACTTGCATGCAGAAAGCAGTAAATTGCCCAGGCTGCCTAAATCTTGTAATTCTTAAACGAACTCTTGACGAATCCGAGTTTGCACGTGGCTTTGAGGAGCACGCTTCCTGTTGGCATTTTCGAGCGACCGGGGGGGATCGTTATCAGCTCCGGAACTGATATAGTGATCAATGCACGGCGTCCACTGTATCTTAGGCTGATACAACTATCCCGTTGAACCTCACATGGGGCTGCGGTCCATCGCGTTGCTCGTACACGATGTGAGACCTGGGCAGAAGGGAGTGATGATCTTTCTGGGCTCCAATCCGCAATGCGCGCCTGACCGCTCTCTTTTCTTTTCTCTTTTTTCTTTTCTTTTTGTTTCTCTCTTTTCTTTTTTTTTTGAACTCCCAACTTGGGGGAGAATTTTCTGGGATCTGAAGGCGAGCATTAACACCGCGGTGTTTATCCTCTCTCACTTGTCTGCAGCTGAAAAATGAGCCCATACATGCAATGCAAATGCCATGATTGCCATTTTTTTTATGATGAATGTAATGTAAATGCCTGAATTTCTCTTTTCTTTACTTTATTATTATTTTCTATGTCTGATGAGTGCATGATTTTATGTTTGGTGAATGTAATGCATGATCTTATTTATTTATTGCTCTTTTGCTTTTTCAACCTTTTCTTTTCTTTTCTCTTCTTTTTTTTTTATTTTTTCATATATATTTTTTCTTTTTGTGCTCTTTTGCTCTTTTGGCTTTTCCTTTGCTGGTCCGACCCACTCGCGGGACTTGCGTTATGAGATACCATGATTATTTATGATAATTATTCGGGAGCCGAGCTTCGTCCTCTTCTTTTAATGCAATCAGCGTTCTTATTTGATTTTTGTGAGCTTACTTGACTGAAAGATCATCTCTTTTTGTTGTCATTTTCAAAAATTTCGCAATGACCTTAATGCTATGACTTATGCACATTTCCATGATTTATTTATCATCTACCATAAAACGTAGTTTAAAATCAGCAATGAAAAGAAAGCAATGATAAGACAGCAAACTGATAGAGTGAAAAATTTGGACTTTTATTCATACGGGAGTCAGACGCGCAGAATGTCACGCTGACTGACAAGGGTACATTGGAAATTTTCCTAAAACTAAGAAAAAGAAAAAGGAGAATGGACGCAGCAGATCTTATGAATATTCTTTGTCTCTGGAGCGTTCGATGCCAACCGCTCATACTTATAGCCTTGATCACCCTTTTATCCAAGCTTTTGGAAGCACTGCTTGCCCCTTTTCTTTTTATGTCCAACTTTTCTGACCCTAATTTTTGCCTGGATCGCCCTTTTGGGTTTTCAATCCACCGGGTCGCTCAATTTTGCCTAGGCCGCCCTTTCGGGTTTTTAACCTAGCGAGCTAATTCTTGCTTGGCTCATCTTTCTCTTTTTTCTTTTATTTTTGTCAGGCGTAATATTTCTTGACCGAATCTGAATTGACTGGGTTCTTGAGTTCTTCACCATCCATGTTGGTGAGTATTAATGCTCCTCCAGAAAAGGCTTTCTTCACCACATATGGCCCTTCATAATTTGGGGTCCATTTCCCACGGGAGTCACTCTGAATAGGCAGGATCTTCTTGAGCACAAGGTCTCCTTCGCTGAATTCTCGGGGACGAACCTTCTTGTCGAAAGCTGTCTTCATCCTTTGTTGGTACAACTGGCCATGACACAGGGCAGCAATTCTCTTCTCCTCAATGAGATTCAGCTGATCCAGACGAGCTTGGACCCATTCTGCTTCTTCCAACTTGGTTTCCATTAGCACCCGTAGGGAGGGTATCTCAACTTCAATAGGGAGGACTGCTTCCGACCCATACACCAAAGAGAAGGGAGTTGCCCCGGTTGAAGTACGCAGTGAGGTCCGATACCCGTGCAAAGCAAAAGGAAGCATCTCGTGCCAATCTTTGTAGGTTACTACCATCTTTTGCACAATCCTCTTAATATTCTTATTGGCTGCTTCGACTGCCCCGTTCATCTTAGGACGGTATGGAGAAGACTTATGATGTTTGATCCTAAACTCAGTGCACAATTCTTTCATCATCTTACTGTTTAGGTTGCTGCCATTATCCGTGATAATCTTGTCTAGAAGCCCATAGCGACAAACCAAATCTCTCTTTACAAACTTGGCAACCACAGAACTGGTTATGCTGGAATATGAAGCGGCTTCAACCCATTTGGTGAAGTAATCAATTGCAACTAGGATGAAGCGGTGCCCATTTGACGCCTTGGGCTCTATGGGACCAATGACATCCATGCCCCACATTGAAAATGGCCAGGGTGCAGTCAATACATTTAATGAAGCCGGTGGCACATGTATGTGATCGGCATAAATCTGGCATTTGTGGCACTTCCTCACAAAACTGTAGCAGTCTGCCTCCATCTGCAGCCAATAGTAGCCAGCCCTTAATATCTTTCTTGCCATAGTATGCCCGTTGGAATGAGTTCCGAACGAGCCCTCATGCACCTCTCTCATGATCCTTTCTGCTTCCTCCTTTGCCACACACCTAAGGAGTACCTTATCATGATTCCTCTTGTAAAGCACCTCGCCACTCAAGAAGAAATTCATTGACAGTCATCTAAGTGTTCTTTTATCATTTTCCGATGCCCCTGGAGGATACTCTCTGTTCAGGATATACTGCTTGATGTCATGATACCAAGGTTTATCATCTCCGTTATCTTCAATTGCTGCGCAGGAGTAGGAGTGTGCCGGCAAACCTCGATGTTGGATTCTGATCTGGGTCAAGTTCTTATCACAATTGATATTAAACATTGAAGCTAAAGTGGCCAGTGCATCAGCCAACTGATTCTCTCTGCGAGGAAGATGTTATTTGTGACATAGAAGCTCAATCTAGTATACATGCCTCGTATTCCGCGATATTATTTGTGACATAGAAGCTCAATCTAGTAGTGAATGGTATGAAGCGATTGTCAGGGGACACCAGCACTGCCCCAGCCCCGTGCCCATAGCTGTTGGAAGCACCGTCGAACACTACTTTCCACCTTTCATTCTCTGGGGACCTTCCTTCTTCAACTAAAGCCATAATGTCCTCATCTGGGAAATCACACTGCATCGACTGGTAATCTTCAATAGGCTGATGTGCCAAGTACTCAGCTAGCGCACTACCTTTGATGGCCTTTTGAGTGACATAAAGAAGGTCATATTCTGACAACTGCATCTGCCATCTGGCAATTCTTCCTGTAAGCGCAGGCTTCTCGAAGATATACTTGATAGGATCCATCTTCGACACCAACCAAGTGGTGTGACTTATCATGTATTGCCTCAAGCGATGAGCAGCCCAAGACAAGGCGCAACAAGTCTTTTCTAGTAACGAATACCTCGTCTCACAATCAGTGAACTTCTTGCTCAGATAATAAATTGCGTGCTCTTTCTTGCCAGTTTCGTCATGTTGTCCTAACACACAACCCATTGAATTTTCTAGCACGGTCAGGTACAGGATCAAAGGTCTGCCATGCACCGGAGGCATTAAAATAGGCGGATCTTGCAGGTATTTCTTAATCTTCTCAAAAGCTTCTTGGCAGTCATCATTCCATTTAGTCTCTTGATTCTTGCACAACAATTTGAAAATCGGCTCACATGTGGCAGTTAACTGGAAGATAAACCTGGAAATGTAGTTCAATCTTCCGAGAAAACCCCGAACTTCCTTTTCTGATCTCACCCCAAAGGTGCATTTAGCTGGATTTAACCTGAGCTTGAACTTTCTCAACCGTTCAAAGAGCTTCCGCAAATTAACAACGTGCTCTTCATCTGTTCTGGACTTTGCGATCATATCGTCCACGTACACCTCAATCTCTTTGTGCATCATATCGTGGAACAACGTGACCATAGCTCTTTGGTAAGTAGCGCCGGCATTCTTCAACCCAAACGGCATGACCTGATAGCAGAACGTTCCCCAGAGAGTTGTGAAAGTAGTCTTCTCCATATCCTCAAGAGCCATTTTAATCTGATTATACCCTGAACACCCGTCCATGAAGGAGAAAAGGGAGTGCTGTGCTGTGCTGTATACTAGGATATCAATATGGGGCAAGGGAAAATCATCTTTGGGACTGGCACGATTCAGATCTCTGTAATCGACACACATTCTAACTTTTCCATCCTTTTTGGGCACTGGCACAATGTTAGCCACCCACTGTGGATACATGGCTACGGCTAGGAAACCAGCGTCAAATTGTTTCTTCACTTCGTCCCTGATCTTTAAAGACATCTCAGGCTTCATCCTCCTTAGCTTCTGTTTAACCGGAGGGCACTCAGGCTTGACTGGCAGCTTGTGCACCACTATATCAGTATCTAACCCGGGCATATCTTCATACGACCATGCAAAGACATCAATGTAGTCACGCAGGAGTTGAACCAACTTCTCATGCTCACTCTTTTTCATTGAAGTGCCAACCTTGACTTCTTTCTTTTCGCCCTCTGTTCCTAAATTGATGATCTCAGTAGTTTCCCCATGTGGCTGAATAACCTTTTCTTCTTGCTCAACCATTCTCATCAATTCCGGAGGAGTTTCCCAGTCATCCTCGGCATCCTTCTCAGCTTGATTAACGGGGTAATCAAAATTAACATATGGACCGCTGGCATCATTATTTTCAGAGGTATTCATTTTAGATCTGCATTTGCGGGAATAGAAAAGCAATGAACAAGTAAAAATAGAGACACAAAATGAAGACTTGAAAAGGCTATTTTTATTCATTTGAGAATTCAAAACTACATTTTGTCGATAGATGATATCTAAAAGAAAACATGCATGCCCCTACGAAACTGTCCTAAGGCCTTGGGCAGAGCCAGAGGATTTGCATTACAAAGATCATTACTTTGAAATGAAAACAACGGGGAAATCGACGATCTTCCAATTGCCAATTTCTTCTCCTGCAAAACTGCGACGAACCAGGCCCCGACCCTCGCCTTCTTCAACTAACTCTTCCTCGATGACAGCTATCTGATTAGGGATCAGCATGCTAGCACTCCTGAAATTCCGCTTGAGGTCATCTATGGGGACCATCATCAATCTGGGTTCGCTCCCCTGAAGCCTAGCCAATCTCTTCTCACGCTTCTCCTCAGCCATTCTTCTCCTATCAGCTGGAGTGGGCCCATAGCCTAACCCACGCCTGTCCTTGTATTCCTGCAGATGTACGGGTGATAGAATTCCTTGCTCATATCTTCCTAGCCCCTTCCCAATCTGATAGCCACTCTTCAGCATAACTTTTGCTACCATAACATCAGCATTGGACCACTTGGGTACAGGTACTGGGGATTCTCCACTTACGAACACAGCATTCGCAATTTCTAAGGATTGAAAGGCGAATTCGAGGGATTCCTCTGCAGCTTCAATATAATGAGAGGGGACAGGTTTGCTGACTGTGAACTCTTCCTCCCCAGAGACAACTACAAGCTTATCGTCGACTACAAACTTGAGTTTCTGGTGAAGTGTTGAAGGGACAGCGCTTGCTGCATGGATCCAAGGTCTCCCCAAGAGACAGCTGTATGAGGATTCAATATCCATAATCTGAAAAGTCACATAGAACACCTCAGGCCCTATTTGCATTGGAAACTCCATTTCCCCTATGACTTCTTTCTTAGACCCATCAAAGGCCCTGACCAGGGTTGAGCTGGGTTTCATGTAGGAACAATCCACCTCTAACTTGTTCATCGTTGATCTGGGCATAACATTCAATGAGGATCCATTGTCAATGAGAACCCTGGAGAGCGTATATTCATCGCACTTCACTGAGATATGCAACGCCTTATTGTGCCCCTTCCCCTCTGGGGTGAGTTCATCATCAGTGAAAGTAATGTAATTAGATGCAACGATGTTCCCAACTATACCATCCAACTGATTGACAGTAATATCTTGGGCGACATGGGCCTCATTCAGTACTTTAACCAAGGCATCACGGTGGGCTTCTGAGTTTAGTAGTAGGGACATGATGGAAATTTTGGCTGGGGTGTGGCGTAGCTGATCCACCACTCTGTAGTCACTCTGCCGCATTATCTTCAAGAATTCAGCAACCTCTGGGTCTGACAGCTTCCTATTTATCATAGGCTCCAGCTCTACATTCTTTCCTTTTCGGATTCTCTCTTCTGTTGCCTTAGAAGGACCCTCTTCCTGAGCTTGGGGAACATACACACGCCCACTCCTAGTTACCCCACTACTTCCTGCAATATTGGTGATGTCAAGAGCAGCTTGAGATCTCGGAGCTGGAATTGGCACACTGTAGCTCCATGGGACATCAGTGTTCTTCTGGCTAGGAGCTGGAACTGGGATCACGATAGTCTTTCGTCTTGCCAAAGCCGAATTCTGACTGTATGGCACCTCGATAGGTCTCTGCACATCTCTGCCCCCTTCTGATTGGAGGGTCAGAACATCCTCCTCTCTCCCCCGTATACCCACCTGGATGATGTGGCGGTCCATCAGATCCTGTAACACCACCTTGAATGCTTCACATGCTCCCACACAGCTGACATTAGCACAAACTCCTTTCTGAACACAACCCATCCTAATAATCCCGCATTTGCACAATTCTGCATGAATGACTTCTAGGGGAGTCTGAATATCTTCTACTGATCTGATTAGGGACTGCTCTTTCATATCCATGATTGCATTACTGGCATGCTTCCCATGACCAGGCAGCGGGTTAGTCGTGATATTTGGATCCTCCTGCTTGAAAGTTATGCCTTTTTTGTCTATCAAGTCCTGCACCACTATCTTGAAGGCTTTGCAATCCTCCACAACATGCCCAACTGCCCCTTCGTGGAAAGCACAGGTACTATTGGGGTTGTATCCTCTGAAGTAAGGTGGTTGAACAGGTTTCATGGGTCTTGTATTGATGAGCTTATTGGTGATGAGGTAGTTGAATAGGTCTGTGTATGACATGGGAATTGGGTCAAAGGTTGTTCTGTTTTGATAGGTTCTTTGGTGGTTGCTTTGGTTGTTGTTTTGGAATGGATGGGCTGTTTGTGTGGGAGTGGGGACTGGGATGTTGGGTGGCTGGTATGGTGGGCTGATAGTGATGGTATTGGTTTCCCCCTCTTTCTTTTTGGGAAAGCCGGGGAATGGCTTCTTTTGGGAACTTGTGTTACTTGTGGACCCCTGTGCAATCTTTCCACTTCTCAATCCGTTCTCCAATATCTCTCCCACAATCACCACATCTGAAAAATTGGATGATGCACTGCTGATCAGACGATCATAATATAGCGGTGGTAAGGTTTCCATGAACATAGAAACCAATTCTTTGTCTAAAAGAGGAGGTGTGACTTGTGCGGCCAAAGCCCTCCATCGCTGGGCGTACTCCTTGAATGATTCATTTTCCTTCTTGCTCATATTCTGCAGCTGTGTTCGGTCCGGCGCCATGTCCGTATTATATTGATATTGCTTGAGGAATGCATCTGCTAAATCCTTCCAGCAGCGGACTTGGGATGACTCTAACTTCATATACCAATTAAGGGATGCCCCGGCAAGGCTATCTTGGAAGCAATGGATTAGCAATTTGTCATCACGGGAGTAGGTAGACATCTTCCTACAATACATCGTTAAGTGACTCTTTGGGCAGGTCGCACCTCTGTACTTGTCAAAATCGGGGACCTTGAATTTTGGCGGCAACACCACATCAGGAATAAGGCATAGGTCTCTGGCCTCCCTTGCCCTGGAGCCAAAGCCTTCAATCATTCTTAGTCTTTCTTCTAACATCTGGAACTGCTCTTTGGTCTGTTGGTGCTCAGCGGAATAGACTTTAGGGGAATGACTTACACCATAAGGAGGTGGAGGCATTGAGTGCTGAACCTGAGGGTAAACGGAGTTTCCGGATATGAAGCCTTGGGTCTGTGGAAAGGCAGCTGGCTGTGGACTGAGGTTCTGAGGAGGAGGCTGAGGTATAACAATTGGATGCGGGATCTGAACCTGGGGTTCACCAGTCATTCCTTCTGACCCGACAGAAGTTGGCTGTACATTCTCATCTATTGCCACGGGACCAGCTCCTGGGTTAGCCCCTTGATTTGGAGGACTATAACCCAAAGGAAGGCCGTAAGGAGGCCACTGAGCAGCTTGAAAGTCATTTCCATTCTTCAAGGACAACAGGAGTCTCATCATCTCGCTCATCTGTGCCTTCATGGCATTCATTTCATTTCTCAACTCAGGATCACCTTGACTGGAGCTACCAGGAGCTGAATGGTTCTGATTCTGTACCTCGGGGCCTTGGCCTATTCCATTTCCATTCTGAGCCTGAAGCTGGAGGATTCTGATTCTCTGGCTGAGGTTGATCGGGGTCACTTAAGATTGCCATTCCTCTGGCCTGTGAACGTGTCCAATACGGATGTGGTCGCACCAGCTTGCCTTATCTTCTGTTTGAGTTGAAAACATTTTTATAAGCAAAGGAACAAATTAATGAATGAAATGTAATGCACCTGATTTTTTTTTATTATGTTATTTGTTGTTTATTGCCGGGAATCACAGTGCAACTTGCTCTTGTCGTAGGTGTATGTTCGAATATTTTCAAGAACATAACGCGGCTGGGATCAACAAGTGAGATAAACGTACTTCATTCAAGCATCATATCTTTAATCATTCCAAGAACAAGATACAATATTCCTAAATGTGCGATACAACGCTTTGAAAAGAAAAACACAACATCCTTTAAGAAAAGAAAAATTACAATTTCCTAGTGAACATTCTAAAAAAAGGGAAAACTTAAATCTAGAAACCTATTGCCTTCATCTTCTCTTGGTTCTTCTCCTTTTTGCTAGCCGCAGCAGCTTCTCTTGCCCTTTCCATGATGTGGATACCTGTGTTGCAGGTTATCTAATATTGCAGGATTAGTTTTGATGATGAAAAAGACAAAGCCAAGTTGATGGCCAAAGGAATGAGGTGTCAAAGCAAAGCTGATAAAAAGTATCATATATTCAAAAGTCACAATCCAAGACAATCAAGCCCAAGAATTAAAGATTCAAGTTTAAGGGTAGTCCTTAAATATAAGGGTAGTCCTTAGGGTTTGGGTGTGTCTTAGGAAAAAGTGTAAGCTCTTTCAAAGGTCAGCTCGTATGTTAAAATCTCACACACTCACAAGTTTTTCAAAAGATGCATGCATACTTACGTAAACATTCCTATCATCTTTAAAACATAAAAATCGATTTTACCTTGCATATACATTTATGAAAATCGATTTTCAGGCCAATCAGAAAAGAAAGAATCGATTTTCACTTCATGTATTTTCAGTACATAAATCGATTTCTGAGCCAAACATTTTTAAGGGAAGAATCGATTCCCACTCTTTTGCACTTAACTGAGAATCGATTCCTACATGTCTCAGGCAAGCTGAGAATCGATTCATACAAATTTTCACTAAGTAAAGAATCGATTCCTAGCCCTCCATGGTACTCAAGAATCGATTGTATCTATTTTTCAAACAAAGATAAATCGATTCCTCACTTAAATAAATCGATTCCTAGATCAAATGCATTCAACAAAGAATCGATTCCTACAATATTTTCAACGTAAACTTAATTTCCGCATAGCCTATAAATAGGCAGTGCTTCACGTTCATTTTCACAGAACAACCCATTTCACGAATCAGAAAAACTTTTTGAGAAAAACTCTTCACGCTTTTACTTTTGCTCGTCACGCACCGTTGGTCCGTCTGAGCTGATCTGTTGCTAAGAGTTAGTTGGGGTTGCATTCTTCAAGTTGTAATATCTGCCTTCATTAGAGGTATTTCTGTCTTTACAATTGTTTATTATTTAATTGTTTGTGATTTGTACTAGGGAGTGGGGTATCTCTCTAGGGTAGCTGTTTGTACTAGGAAGTGGGGTATCTTTCTGGGGCAGCTGATTGTAACAGGGGTGGGGTATCTCTTGTTATTGTTATATTAGATTTGAGGGCTCTCCATAGGTGGGGTATCCTAGGAGGAGAGTGCCTGAGTCTGTAAAGGTTTTCCAAGGCACCTGTAAGCCTTGTTGTTTTGGTTAGTGGAAAATCTCACAAGGGTGTGAGGACTGGACGTAGGTCACTAGGAGGTGACCGAACCAGGATAAATCTCTGCGTGCTTTACTGCTTTCCTGCTTTACTGTTATACCGCTTTACTGCTTTATATTCTAATTCCTTCGCTTCCACTTAACCTGCGCGAAAATTGATCTAAGTCATTGAAAAGGGGAAAAACGTTTTCGAAAGATCTGAAAAGTTTTTAAATCTCAATTCACCCCCCCTCTTGAGACTGAAGCCACTTGGTAACACATGAGTTCCTTAGTTAGAGACCTGCAGTACTCCACGAATTCATATACTCGCACCGGAGTGTTGTAAGGCAGCATCTCAGCTTCCGCATTTCTCAACCTCTTGGGAACATCCCTCACCGCCTGGTTAGCCAACCATGCCAATTTGGAGAACTTGTTCTTCCACTGTTGAATTTCTGCCCTCATCTCAACTATGATCTCTTGCTTTTCAATCCCACCCATTAGCCCGAGAAGACGGTATTCCCAGTACTGACTCTCCTCTCTTACCTGTCGGTAAGCATCACTGATGTGACTCAGATTCCTCCTTAGCTCATCTGAATTCTCTTGCTCCATCCTTAAAGCCTGCTGATACTCTCTAAGGATGTTCACAATTGCATCTCTATCTTGTCCGATGCACCCTATTTGACTTTCAAGCTCACACGTCACAGACTGAGACTTTTTCTTGAATTCCTCTAGTGATTCCTTTGCAGCTCTCTCACTTTGCGCAGACTTCTTGAACAACTTCCTCCATTCGTTTGCTCTAACCATGGCCTCACCCACCTTGGCATTCGATCTTTTCAACTCATCTTTGGCACCTTTCAGATATTCCTTCATTTTTTGATTACTTTCCTCTTATTTCTTAAGCTTCTTGCTGCTTTCTTTTAGAGCTTCGGCCCTGCGTTCGTTCTCGTTCTCTAACTTTCTCTTCTCAGAAATTACTTTCCCCAACTCATATTGTAAGGCTTTCTTTTCTTCTTCTACCTTGAACAAAGCAGATTTGACCTCACTTAGTTCTTTAAGACTTGGAACGTGAAGCTCTGGGACTTCTTTTCCAACTGACGATGAATTCTGACGAGGCGGGCCAACATTTTGAATTCTTTGGTGAAGCCATTGGTAGAAAGTAACATCACCCGTTTTCTTTTTGATCTCCACTTTATCCTTGTAAACTACACCCTCCCAAGCCTTTGAAATTTTCTGAAGCAAACCTTGGTTCTTTGGATCTTCTTTATCGAGAAAGATTGGGGCCAACATGTCTTTAGTGGGTGCGTTCTTCATAGGATACCCAAGCTGTCTGATGGTGAGAGAAGGATTGTAATTGATGCAGCCTTGGGTTCCCATTAAGGGTACATTCTGAAAATTGCCGCACTGGAACAGTATTGAAGGCCTATCTTTCCAACACGGATGATTGAACCAACAGACTTTGAGAGCACTGAGATTCTCCAAAGTGTGCACCCATTCTTGTGCACTTCTGGCTTCTACATCACAACACAGGGCATATTCTACTAAGTCCGCAGCTTTCGTCTTATGAGTGACAACATGGTCGAGGAACCAGGTGTAGAGAACATGGAAAGACCAAGCAACCTTCTTCTTTCCTAACACACGGTGATGAGTGAAGGAATAGTAGGTATCTGCAAGGATTGCTGGTACAGGGTTAATCGGATTTTCTTTACTTATGAATGCTAGAAAAAGCCCAATAGCGGTCTCATCAATGAACTTCTCGACCTGAGGGAAAAGGACGATCCCAAAAATAGTTAGGGCTAACAGCTGCTTGAAAGGACCCCACTTCTTATTCTGGGCATAAAACTTCAATAAACCTTCGAAATAACTTAGCGGGAAACCCCTGGTAAGGTTCTTCTTTTCCTTATGAAGCTCTAATTCCTTCACACTGACTTGCAACAACAAAGAGAGTCTCTGGTCTGAATACCGATGTTTCTGATATTGGTAAGGTGCTAACTCTGACTTTGAGAACCCCAGAATCTGTTCATACTCCTCGAGAGTTGGTGCTAACTGAAAGTCTTTGAAGAGGAAGCATCGAATATCCGGATCATAGAATCGGCTCAGGGCCATAATAGCACTCTCTTGGACATCCGATTGTAACAATCTGAGGAGGTTACCATAAGCCTTCCCGAATAGATCCCTCTCTTCTGACTCCATCAAGGAAACAAACTCTTTCAAACCCTCTACATCTATCCTCCTGACAACCGGGAACCTTGAATTAAGTACAATCTCGCTTCTTGATCCCATGTTGCTTTATCTTTCCCGCCTAAGACACGATTCCAAGTTACTTTACAATCCCGGCAAACATCTTAGATGCGTGACGAATGATCTTCAAAATTGGGTTTCATTTAATGCAGATGATGCAAATGACGTAATGATGCAATGATGCTTCTTTTCGTGTTTTTACAGAAAGAGGATATTTACAGGTGGTGATTTGAAAATTTTCACACTATATGCCACCTCATATAGGCGTTTATTGAAAAGGAAAAGCACATCTTTTTTTGATTTTCGAGAGTTCTGAAGGAAAAATTGATTGAACTGAATGCAACGATGCAGTACACAATTTGGAAAGCCCTTGTGACCTAAAAGGGGGTAGAACCTATGATCTAAGGTATTTTAGGGATAATCTTCTCATGTAGCTCTATTCACACCCTCACAAAGGTCATCAGAGCCACAGTCCCTTTCATGAAAATCCCCGTAAATGCAGCAAACTGCTAGATACGAAGCATCATGAAAAAGCACAACTCTGATTGAAACTTTCGCGAGTAGCCAAACGGACAAAGGTCCTGATGGGCTCCCACTACTCGAATCCACTCATCCTAAGGTGCCCTAACAGACCTGGGTTATGGTCTCTTTCTCTAATCATATAATCTCAAGGTACAAGTGTGTGTGTGTGTGTGTGTGTGTGTGCGAAGGGCATTTCCTTAAAAACTACCCCACCTGCAAATGAAAATCCAGAACAGTCCAGACAATAGCATGTTGTCTACCCTAGGGTTCAATATCATACAAACAAGCCTAAGGTGCCAACAACAATGCACTACTTAATTAATTACGGCGAAACAAGATATTCAAATCAATTACACAAATCACACACTTAATTAATTAGGCTTGACCCACTTTTTTTTTAAAAAAGGTTTTTCTTTTTTAGTCCCCAGTGAAGTCGCCAGCTGTTGCGCCCGAAAAAGTCCCCGAGGGAGAACCTTCCTGGTTCACAACTTTTCCTAAGACAATGAAGCCGCCACCAATATTTATTAAGGAAAATATTAGGAAAACCTTTTTTGGAAAGCGATTGGTCTTGCGAAACTAGAGAATAGGGTTCGGAGGTCGGTTACGCGCAGGGAAGGTGTTAGCACCCCACACGTCCTCTCTACTGAGAGGGAACCTTTAATTAAATGTGTGGTTTTAGTGTGTTGACTTGAAAATACTTAATTTTGCCTCTCTACTTCTTATTGAAAAATTCTTAATGAAAATCTTTATTTATTATGAAAAAGGAAAAGGGGAAAGAATGGGTTTTAAAAAAAATGCTTGACGGGACAAGGCCCGCTCCTACGTATCTCCCGGTGCGATGGAGAACTCAAAGCTACGTAGTTCTTCTTTATCCTGAAAAAAAGGTTTTTGTCTTTTATCTTTTTAGTGAGTTTTCGAAATAGGACGAGCATTTAGTGAATGATTAAACTAACCAAGATCATGGGTAATCACTGCTAAGTACTCTTGAAAATGAGAGTCACTACCACCAGTCAGACGAACAAAGGTTCTGATTGACTATTAATAGCAACCCGTTTTTTATTTGCCTTTTTGAAAGTGGTTTTGGAAAGAGATTGATTGGCGCGACTGATCAAGCTAATAAAGGTTATGAGTGATCATCGCTTGCTGTTCTTTGGGGCAAAAGACATCGCCACCAATGGCTAGACGAACAGAGGTTCTTATTAACCACTAGCGACGATGGGTTGAAAATGATTTTAGAAAGGAATTAATTTCTATTTGGGGAAACATTTGATTTTTGAAGAGTTTTCGCAATTGGATTGATTCTTATTTAGGGAAAAGAAAATCCGTTATTTTTAAAAAAAAAGTTTGTGAAAAATTAAGTTTACTTAGGGGAAAGGAATAAAATTTAAAAAGAGAAACAGGGGGTGAAATAATAAAATGTGGGGTGCAAGTGGCAGGAGGGCTGTATTATTAAAATTGGGGGTGTAAACAGTAGCCAATCCATCCTTAGCGAGCTGGCCCACATTTTTTATTTTCTGATGGGCTTCGGGGAGGTGCGTGAAATAAACACAGGGGTGTAAATAAGAATCTGAAAAATAAAAAAATGTGAAAGGACGAAATTGCCCCCGCACTTATACTATAAGAGGAAAATCTAATTCTAGAAACCCTAATCTCATCCTCTTTCTCTCCACAGCGCCCCTTTCCCAAAAGATTTCTCAAACCCTAAAATTTTCTTCTCTCTCTCTCTCTCTCCACGGCCGTTCGATCCCTCTCTCTCTCAACCACCGATCTCGCCTCCTCTCCCTTAGTGCCTCAAGCTCTGTTTCCTCTCAACCTCCACCGCCACCGTTCAGCTCACCTCAACCGTAGCCTCGCCCTCTCCTTCCAACGGCGCATCCGCCTCCCTCCGTTTTGCTTCCTCTCTCTCTGCCCTGCATCCGCCTCTCCCCCTCACTCCACCCTAATCTCGTCTCTCTTCTCTACGCGCCGCTCTCCTCCTCCCCTTCACCGGTGACAACGAAACGTAACCCGGAGGGAGGGGAAAGCTCGCGAACGACGGCCATGAGGGATATTGTGACTTACGACGGCATAGGTTGGGGTGCAGTTAGTGGTTGGACGCTGTCGTTGGTGGAGGAAGGTTCGGCCGTGGTGGCGGTTGTGGGTGTTTGAAGGTGGTTGGGTGTGGATGACTGTTTGATGGGACACAAAGGGGGTGAGATGCGAACGGTGAGAGGCAGAGGCGGTTCGGTTTGGTGATGATGGGTGGAGCGAAGGTGGTGCGGTGGTGTTGTGGTTGTTTTGTTGTGGATGGAGGCCGTGATGGTTGATGGTGACCCACGTGGTCGTTTGGGTGGTTGGATGCATTTTTGCTTGCGGTGGTCATGGTGGTGACCACCACTGACGGTGGTCGGAGGTAACATCCCTTTCTCCTTTCCCTCTTATTTCATATTGTCTCATTTTTTCTTTACTGTTTTTGTTTTTTTTTTTAGCCTCTCCTCTCATTTTCTCAACTGTTTTTCAGAGGAAGAAAAAAGATCATTCTCAAAACCTTTTGTTTCTAAGGCTTCCTCACTGTTCCTCAATGTTTTTTTTTGACCCATTCACTAAAGTTACCTCATCCTCAAAACTTTCAACCCCCTGCTTCTAAAAATGTCACATATATACTAAAAAAAGAAGAACTTTTGTTGAAGCATAATGCTGGATCAAGATTTAACATAAATATATCAGCGAATGATCTGTTTTGAAAACTACACCATATGTCACATACATAGCATGAACCGATAACAAATAAAGGGGTACACGAAAATGACTATAGAAATTTAGGAACTAACCTTGTCCCAAATGAACAGCTTCTCTCTGTTTTTTTTGAACTGAGACCCTTCGTGCCCTCCTAAAAACCGATTTCTCTCTATTTTGCGTGTATCTCTGTCTGTCAATTGTTGTCTGTGTGTGTATATGTTCCTCTGTTTGTTACCACACTATTCCCCTGTATTTATAGTCAAAAATGTATGGGGCAATGCACTTTGAGGTCAATTTTTTTGGAACTCTGATTTGTATTTTTTCAAGTGTTTCATGCTTTGATGCTCTAAAACTTCTGAGCAATTTTTCTTCCTCTCCAACCTCTGGTGCTTTCACAACTTAGTGCATTTGACTGTTATAAACATTGCTTATGTGTGTGCAGGCTATGGATAACAAAAGGTCAGCAAAGACTTTGTCTATTTTAAGCTTTGGAGCTAGACAATGCTAAACCTTCTGCTGAGACATGTTGCTGCCACAATTTGGCTTCTTCTCTTTGTCCATTCTGCTGACCTTCTGACTTTTGGCTTGCTGACTTTTGGGTTGCTGTGATGCAGCAGGGGGCGCCTCTGCCCTCTTGTTTTTGTTTGACTTACTTTTTTATTTTTGATGTGTAACAAAAAAAAATGTAATTTTGTATTATTTTAAATAAATAAAAGAAAACAGATTTTAGCAAAACAACTATTTGACTAATTTTCTTTTTATAGATAACTACTAATTAACCAAAAATAATAATGAAACAAATAACAATAACGCTAAATTGCTAACAACCTTCGAGCAGAACGCACAAGTAAATGACTCTCGCACGGCAAACACGCACTTGATTAGCAAAATAATGCACACAACGAGAATAAACACGCGTACTCTAAATAAACACGCGTATCTAAATAAACACGCCCCATTAATTAGGAGCAATACACACCTGATGGAAGTGACATGCGTACCATGGGAATGAAATGCGTACGCGAATAGACTCAAATGACAGTATACTTTTAAAAATGAGAAAATACTGATTAAAATCGGACGTTTACGAAAAACAATTTTATTTGATTTTCAACTAGTTGGACAAAATTGGGGTATGACAGTTAGTCATCGTTTTAGGATAAGTGAACTGTGGTCCTTCAGAGCCCCAGCGCTCCTTCAGCCCTCAGCGGCCCTTCAGAGCCTCAGCGCTCCTTCAGACCCCCAGTGGTCCTTCAACACAGATCACACCGTCCTAAAACCCCTACATTAAAAAACACCAACCCACAAACATTTTCTACACCAAGAACTACGTAGCTTTGATTTCTCCATCGCACCTGGAGATACGTAGGAGCAGGGGCCCACTCCTGTCAAGCACAAAAAACTAAAATTTTTATTAAGTCTTTTTCTTTCAATAAAAGGGTAAAAGTTAACATTTTCAAAATTAACATTTTTTTCGTACCGTTTACCTGTAGCTATTCAATAACCATATGAAAAATTAATCACACCGGAACGTTTCCGTGGTCGAATCCATTTTGAATTTGATAAATGCATTGCTTGTGAAGTATGTGTTCGTGTATAGCAGGTAACCTTCCTAAGGAAGGATGTCGTGGGGTGCTAACACCTTCCCCATGCATAACCGACTCCCGAACCCTAATCTGGTCTCAAAGACCTTTATTCATTCCAAAGGGATTTACCGATGTTTGCCCTAAAAATTAAACGTTGGCGGCGGCTTCATTTTTGAACCTTCGAGGAATCCTCGCCCAGATTTTTCGATCGCTACAGCCGGCGACTTCACTGGGGACATTTTAGAGAGTCAAGCCTAGTCTAATTAGTTGTAGGATTAATTGTTGATTTAATGTTTATTTTTATCCCTATCCTTTTGTCTTTTATTCTTGCATATTATATTATTTTCATATGATATTTAAACCTTAGGATAGAAGACCATTATGTTTGTATTTGTGATTATTCTTTTATTTTATTGCATATTATTTTTATGTGATGTGTGAACCCTAGGGTAGAAGACTATTATTTTCTGTATATGTGTTTGTTTGTTTTGCAGCTAGGGTATGTTTAACATTTTGCTCCTTCACACACTCCACTATCACACGTTTGCACACACGTGAGAATAGTCTTATACCCGGACTGGAGCATAAACTAAGTTAGAACGAGACTGCGTAGTAATGGCCCTCTGGATGTACGTCCAGCTCGGTGGTTACGAAAGTCTCACCTAGAGTTTGGTCCCTTCGAGGGTGCTGTCACTTCTAATAGCTTGCCTATTGTTGTGGCTAGCGTTCTCAAACAGGGTCGTTGGCTCTAGGAACCTTATTAGGACCTTGTAGAGCAACCCTTTGAAAGGTTCACTCAGTAGAAAGAATCTTAGATCTATTCCTAAGGAAACCCTTCTAGGACACAAATGAGCTTAATATTCATGCATTCAAACAAATACTAGTGCATTTTTTCCCCATTTTCTTGAAAAAAATAAAACAAATATTTTATTTTAGCACCTATTCCTATTTTTCTTCTTCTTCTTTGCATATCACATAAATAAATATAAAAACATCTCATTTTGCATGCATTTCAATGAGCGCCGGGGAATTACAAAACTTTTTACAGTGTGGGCGACACAAGTATAAAAAAGACCTATTTGAAAGTCAGACCACCAGAATCATACTTTAATAAAAAGTTTTGGATTCCCCGACGAGATGAATAAAACCATACATTCACATCTCATGCACATTCGTTCATTCATTCAAAGGCGAACTAGGTTCATCAATACTCATGCATCTGTCTTCCCGTTCCAAAAACAACAAAAATATTCAACATCATGTCAAGCATCATGTACTCTTTCTTTTCCATGCATAAAAAAAATCACTACGAGTGTCATGCATTTTATTTCCTCGCACAAAAAGAATAATTTTTAGTCATATAACGTGAGCATCTCAATATGCACTGACATTCATAGATAATCATTCAAAATCATTATCACATAGCGTAGGCATCACATCATTTGTAAAGTCATAAATTACATTTCAAAAAACATAACATTCATGCATCATTTTCCCTCATTGCTGCCATCCTAGTTTAAATGCATCCAGTCCATGTTCGTGTATCATTTTCCCAAATAAAATAAAAAATCACTTCATTATAATTGTATAATTCGTCATCGAATAAAACAAAAATAAGAGTCTGTATACATGTTGCACTACCTCTTGAAAAATAAAAATAATTGCATTAGGATCAAACATTTATTTCTTCATGCATACATGCATTTGCATTTTCCATACATATCCGTCATCATGGGCATTATATTTTGCTAGAAAATAAAAAATTATCATAGAACGAATCACTTGTTTTCATATACATCTCGTTCTCATGGTACTAACATGCATATCACATCATCCAAAATAACAAAGACACTACATATTTGCCCAACTTGCATCATCTTGCATACTTATATAGAAAAAATATACTATATTCATTACTCCTCTTCGTGCAAAAGAATATAAAAAATAAAAACAAAAGCTCTTCATTCTTAACCACCTTGAATGCATTAGTCATCTTGCATGCATCATTTCCAATTAAAAGGAAATAAAAAAATGATGCCACTTTCTTGCATTATTCATCAACATATTGCAATGCCTCCGAAAAATCATTTTTGGATGGTCAATCTTTTCAAGGGATCATTCACATTCCATGCATCTACATCATGCAACATCATTTGTTCATTCATGCATTTTTTTTTTCTAAAAAAGAGATAATAGAAAAAACCACGAGCACAATTAAAAAATCGTGATAAACATTGGAATATCTCATTTAGCATGCACTTCCATTCACAAAAAAATCATCATCAAATAATGTACATTTCATCATTTGTAACATCATGAGATGCATGTAAAAACATATCATTCATACATCATTTAACTCATCCTAATAAATAAAAAAACCGCTGTTTCATCGATCATTCATATGTCATTTCATTCCCCGTTTCAGCATGCATCATTTCACAAAAATTATGTCATAAATGAGGCCCTGCATCAGTCACATGCTGTATTGCCCCCAAAAAATCATTTAGAATAATTGGTCTTTCCAAGTGATCATTCATGCACGCATGTCATGCATTTGCATCATGCATATCTATCACCACGTGTTCCTTCATGCATTAGGACACGTGGGGGCATGTAATTTGATTATCCCCATTGCATACGCATAGTTAATTTTTTTTAAAAAAAAATATCATGCATTCATAATAGAATAAAGTCGTTGGTCTTTTCAAATGATCAATTCCCCCATGCATTTCATACATTTGCATCTTCATCATCCATGTCCATCATCATGTATTAGTTCATCTATCACATTTTGTCTCATTTTCTAAATAAAAAAAACCCCATGAGCATATTTTTTTTCAAAAATTGTTGAGATGAGGCGAAATTGATTATTCTCTTCTTTGGAAAAGTTTAGGTTAGCTACAAACTCAATGTTTTTTTCAGACACCCAACTTTCAAAAAAGGAAGTTATTCACTTTTTGCAGCTCGTTCACAATTTTTCTTCGGCAAAATGACGCATCTCATCAGTCCCATGACAAATGATCCGAATGGTCCATTTTGTAAACTAATGTGTTATCAAAAATTTCTCCTATCATGTCACTGACTATGTTAACTCTCTTTGAAGCATTCGTATAGTGAACTTGTATGCAACACGCATTTACTCTTCTTTGAGTCAGTTAGAGCCCATATCTTTCCCATCATCATTCCTTGTTCATGTCCAATCCCACCCCGACCATCCCATAAGGTGCATGTTCCCCACAACTACCTAGTCAATTATTTGGTTGGTTCCCAATGATGAAATTTCATAAACTAACACTTTAGGTCCCCATGCTGGGGCAAATTTGTGATCACTAGATATCCTGTCAACATTGTATTCCCTTGGTGCAAGTCCTTGACACAAAAAACAAATAAGCCTGTTAGGTTGAAAACTCGCAAGAGCAGCCTAAGCAAAATTAGGGCAAATAAAAGAAATAAAGAGAAAAAGAGCGGATATATGAAAAATAAATAATTTTTGTCCTTGAATTACTTTTTGAGAAAAACAAGCAATCATGATTTGAAATGAAGTCTGGTCGTCTTCCCGTACCCTAAAAAAAAGGAGGTCCTTTACTACCCCTTGGAGCAAAAAAATCAAAAATCTTTCAGTCACCCAAGACGAGGATCAATTCCACATCAAAAATGGTGTGTCACTTTTATCAGCTCACTCTACTCAAAAAAAAAGAAGAAAAAGAACACAAAAAGTGTGAAATTAAAAAAAAAGAGGATTAAAAAAGAAATCCTCAAAAAGAAAAAAGCAAAAGCAGTAGAAATTGTGAGCTGATACATAATATCACCAAACACAGGAGATATCCTTGTCCGAATAAACCCACAAACACCTCCTTAGGCCGAATTATCATTTCTTCCACAAAACCCAAATCATTGGCCTCAAACACTTCTCTGAACCTACTTATCTTTTAAAAGGTCATCGTATCAATAAACCATCAAACTCCTCTCTGAGCCCACTTGAGCCTATACTCCACAAGCCCATAACCATTGACCACATTACAAACCCCTCTTGCACAAGCCCATAACCACTGACCACATTACAACCCTATAAATTCCATTCCAATCAATGACCGATTGTTTTCATTTTCTCAAAGATTTAATTTTAGGACAAGTAAGTTTATTTATTTACAATATATTTGCTCAAAAAAATCAAAAAATAGGACAAAAAAAAGAGAAAAGAAAAAAAAAGAAAAAAACCCAAAGGGCGTGCACTCCAATATTCATTCGAATCGCATTGATATCAAGACAAAGTTTAGTGATCACCAAGTGAAATTTTCATCGTATCAAAAACTCGGGATTATCATAGTCTGTGGGAGTCACCTTCAAAGGGCCAAAAGTTTAGACTAGGACCATCACCTAGATATCAAAGTGGGGCATACCTTTTACCTTTCATGCTTCTTGAACTTGGGGAAAATGTCCGACATCCATCCCATTCATATACCACATCCATTCCATACCACCAATTCCAAAAACCCATGACCCAAACTCAGTCACCTTTCACAACCCCACTAGAAGCAATCATTTGAAATACCATTCCAAAGTGGGACAATCCTCTCATTCTTCACTTCACCTAAAGCCGAGGAAATTCTCCCTACACCCATCTCATCCCCTTGTCATATCCACATCCACAAAACCATGCCGAGGCATCTTCTCAACCCATTATCCTAAACACAACCTTTCGCAATGTTACTCCAGCCGGGGCAACCTTGCTCTCGTCAAGATTGGGGCAACACTAAACGCCGTGGGTTGAGACGGAATCTCTTATTTGCCACCCTTCATTCCAAAGTCATGGTATTCCCAATTCATTATTGCCTCTACACCCCTAGCTGTTGTCATCACTAGACAGAGGCAATTTATCCACTCACCATCATCAACTCTAAATTGGGGCAGTACCACATTTCTTGAGTTGGGGAGGACCTACCTTTCATGGCTTTGGCAAAAACCTACCATTCGTCCCCTCACTTGTCATTTATCCCTTCATCTGTCATACCCTAAATCTTACCAAGCCAACTGATTCAGTCATCCGTATTTGCAATGCTTCAAAGAGAGAGAACACAAGTTAGTAATGTGACGCTGAACACTCACTCTGTTAACTTTGTGGACCTAAAATTCAATCAATCATGGGACAGGGAAGAACAAACATGAACGAGTCTGTAAATACAGTCAAGTACGGTTGCACATTAGTGTCTGTAACAACCTTGAGATTGCCAAAGTTTGAGTTCAAATCAAATCTAATTTTTCCAACAGTGATGATTCCAAAGTACTCACGTATCTACTTCTCGCATCAAAAATCTCGTTTCTCATCTCAAAAAAAAAAAGATGCAAGAACACATCTGCATGCATCACTAAATCACTGCACCATACATTATATTCCAACATCAAGCCATGCATCTACCACAACTTTTGCATCTAAGCATTACATTTGCACATTCATTCGTTCATATACTTACGTCATATATATTAAAAAAGCAAAAGAAAAAAAGAAAGCAAACAGAGGCAAAAATCATCCACATTGCATTCATTACCCCCACCAAAGTATTGATCATTGCATGCGCAAATGTTACATGCATTTCATCGCAACACTTACATCTAAGCATTACAATTGCATCTTATCTGCATACGCATACACAGTGTATCAACGTTATTATTCCAGCAACTTCAGCATCCACTATCCACCACATCTCATTCACTACCTTAACAAACATCAATCATTGCGTGTGCATACATTACATGCATGTCATATACATAACATCTATTGTTTTTCAATCGACTTCAAGTGTCGATCCCTATATACTTTCATTTCTCGAGTCAGCACAACGAGTGTTGAATTCTATATCACAAACCAGATCGCAATGTTAGCAACGTGTCTAGCATAGATCCTTCAAACCAGTTTGGTCCTTCAGTTCAGTTTGAATTAACATGTCAAAACACTGACTCCGAACTGCACCTTCAAATCATAACGTCGCCACTGAGCGCGACAGATCCTTCAGACCCCCAGAGGTCCTTCAGATTAGCTGTGTCTGCCTAAGACATAGTGGACATCCTTCGTGGTCAACATATCAGTTCTAGATCTGATCTTGACCTTCACGGCCGCATCGACGTAGGTCACCCTCAGACTGTTTTATTAGCACCATAGCTAGTTGCATTCCATCAGACCATTTTGGTCCATCAGGTCCAGGCAGCCCTTCAGACCTACCGGTCCTTCAGTTTAATTCAAATCAATGCGCCAAGCATCGAATGCGAATTAGACCCTCAGATCATTATGCCAACACTTCAAGGCATCGATCCTTCAGACTCCCAATAGTCCTTCAGAGCCCTAGTGCTCATTCAGATCCCCAGTGATCCTTCAGACCCCCAGTGGTCCTTATTTATTGCTTTCTCAATACTTTCCTCTAAATGGACAAAATTAGTGTCTGTCTTATCTTTATTTCTATTTTACTCGAGAAGTTTGGAATCCCTTCCTATGTCCTAGCAAAATATAAATAAAGAGTGCCAGCTCTGTCATACCCTAATTTTGTCCGGCTAATTGAAAAATCCCAAAAATTTATTCTCGTCGTTTTAATCGTACGCGTATCTTTTACGTTCGTCGTACAACATTTATGTTGGTGCTCGTTTTTATTTATTTTGATACTCGTAGCTATTAGATTAGTTTATTATTGTTGGTACAAAAATATACGAAACATAATCGAAAATAGAATAAACAATTAAGCTGAACGGCCAAAAGTTTTACATAACCGAGTTTTACACATATAAACAAAAATGAAAAAGTACAAAAAAATTAAAATAAATTCAAAAGGAAGGAGGGGGGCGCAGCTGCCCTAGCTGGAATTTATTTTGGGAAGGGTCCAATTTCCTTTTCCCATTTAAGGAAAAATAGTACAACACCCAAATTGCCTTGAGGCTGTCCTTTTGCGCCACCATTGCTGCTGCCAGCGCCCCTCACCCAGCTGCTGTCCTTGATCCTTATCCAATTGTTGTCCTTTTGATTCCTCACCTCAGCGATTGGCCTATAAAACAAACAATAGCAGTCACAAAAGAGGGGACGGAAACCAGAAAATGAAAGAAAGAAAGAAAGAAATATGCAAAATCGGAGAGAGACATATGAACATCCTCAATGGGGGTAGCTCTCCCTTCCCTTCCTATTCACGCACAAAAACCAACAATCACCACCAAAACCTCCTCTCTCACGGTCAAACCGTCACTGTCATTGTATCTCCGGCGGGCACCACCACCACACTCTCCCTCACCTCCACGATTTCCCCTCTCTACCACTCCTACGGCCAACCACCAACCACCCTTATCATCACCACTCCACCACCGTAGCCAACAACCTCCCCCTAAGCGGGCAAAATTAGCGTCTATTCTATCTTTATTTTTATTTATACTACGAAAATCTGAAAACCATTCACCTTTTCTAGTAAAATATAAATAAAGAAGGGCAGCTGTTATACCCTAATTTTGTCCGAATGTTTTCAAATAAAGGAAAACGATACCCAATTTTAATCGGTATTTTTCACTTTTTAGAAAAAATAAAATCAGATATTAGATGTCATTAGAACAACTCATGGCATTGTGCTTATATTTATGGGTCCCAACCAATCGTTTATTACCCACTTGTAGTCACATGGTCAGTTTCACAAGGTAAAAAATGAAAATAACAAGTTGGTCAATTTTAATAAAAACCTGGGTAATTGTGAAGGGTGATTGATGTTATACCCTAATTTTGTCCGGATGTTTTCAAATAAAGGAAAACGATACCCAATTTTAACCGGTATTTTTCACTTTTTAGAAAAAATAAAAAAAATGTTTTTTGTTATATTTGATTCTTAAACCCTCGAATAGGTCATTTCGTGCTCATTTACCAATTTTGCGTTGTTATTTATTTATTTTTTTTAGTGGTTAAACAAAGATTAAAAAATATGTTAATTATTACAAAAAATGTCCATAACTTGGCCCAAGAATGCCAAGGTTAAAAAAAATATAAAAATGGCTATTTTGCGAATGCAATTTCTCTCTCCTTAGAAGTCGTCTCGACGATCCGAACGGTTAAAGTGAAGATATATGACCCACTTGTTGCCGCATGGTCAGTTTCACAAGGAAAATATGAAAATAACAGGTTCGTCAATTTTAATAAAAACTTGGGTAATTGTGAAGAACACTTTGTGATATGGTTCAAAATCAGATATTAGATGTCATTAGAACAACCCATGTCATTGTGCTTACATTTATGTTCCCAACCTACTCGTTTATTACCCACATGTAGTCGCATTGTTAATTTCGCAAGGAAAATATGAAAATAAGAAAATAATAGATTGGTTAATTTTAACAAAAACTTGGGTAATAGTGAAAAGCAATTGGTGATATTGTTCACCCCATGTCCTTGTGCTTCTTGTTGTTTGTTCAGCTATACATTTGACCCTCATTTTATTAGGTACGTCCGATTAATAATTGATACTCATTGAATAATTGATACCAAATGGCATATAATTTCTCAATGTGAAACAGATTACCAACTCCTCTACACAAAATACCCAAGTTTTTCTTATAAATAACCAACCTGTTATTTTATTTTTTATTTGTGAAACTGATCATGAGACTCGAAAAGGGTACTAAATGAATTGGTTAGGACCCATAAATGAAACAGAAAAGATAATTAATAAATGATTATTTATAGGCTAAAGTGCTCCCGGGGTCCCTTATCTTTATTTAAAGTAACGAATTAGTCCTTTATGTTTTTTTTGTCCCAAATAAGTCCTTTATCTTTCAAATTTTTGACACATAAATCTTTTTCCGTTAACAGTGCTGACTTATGTGTCAAAAAAAAGGATTTATGTGTTAAAAATTTGAAACATAAAAGACTGATTTGGGACAGAAAAGGATTTATGTGTCAAAAATTTAAAACATAAAGGACTGATTTGGGACAAAAAAAAGATAAAGGACCAAATCGTTACTTTAAATAAATATAAGGGACCTCGGGAGCACTTTATCAAATATGTACTGTATTTTGACATCACGAAGAGTACGTAGGTGTTATAATGTTTGGCGCCCAAGGTGGTCTGTCTATATTTATTATTTATTATGAAGTTTGATTGGTTCAATATAATTGTCAACCTTGAAATTCAAGTTCAAACAATACGTATTGCTAAGTCAAGTTAAACGAGTATTTAAACTTATAAAAATCTCATAGGCTCTCTGGTCAAGTCACAACCCCAATTATGAAACTATATATATATATATGCATGTCCCCAATATCTACCACTTATACCATCCATTCCCATTCTCCACCTCAAATCACCATTCGTCCGGTAGAGGCAAAAGCACTAATTAAAGCAGAAATACCATTTTTAATTATTTGATTAAATTAATTAATTACATTACATAAAGATTATGGGTATGGCTTTCTCTAACAACAGGAGGGTCCTTTTTACACTTCTAGTGATCATCTTCTTCGTTTTGATCGTTTTTTCTCAACATGGAGCTAGCTGCAGACCCTTGCAAGATAATAATGATCAGTATGGGCTTTTGTTACAGCTCCTTCCACGTGGCCCTTCCAAGCCATCCAGTCCTGATCCCATTCGTCCCTAATTAAGCTAGCTAATTGAAGATAATTATAGCTTACAATATTGATCTTCTTGTAAATGCTTTTCATGGATAACTAACGCAATTATTTTTATTTTCCTACCTACGATTCTTTTATTCAGATTTCTTTATGTAATAATAATGAAACATCGTTGTTTTGTTGTAATATTGATTTCATACACATATTAATTATGTATTTTAAAATTTATTTGATCATATTTCAAGCATTCTATTCTCATTTGCAACACATGGTCTTAAACTATATATATTTCTCGAAAATCTGGTCGTTTTTTCCCTGCTAAATTAATTCAAGAGGATCAGAAACAGGATTCAAACTTGGATATGGATCGAAGGGTTTTTTGTTGTCCTCCATGGATATGACCTTGGAGATTGTATTTAGTTCACAATTATTTAAATATATATAGTTTAATTAACCAACGCTTCAGTTAAGAAGCCGTTAGAGTTAGTTAGAATATGTTAAATTTAATAAGTTTCACCGAGCTAGTTTCTTTGTACAGGTACATACACTGATTGAGAAATATTGAAGTTCAACATCACATTTTCCTTTAGTAAGAAATGATCAAGATTTATACTTTAATGGTGTTTTGATAAGAATTAAGAAACTTGGCTTATATATTCTTGATGCCTCGTGTAACACCCCTTTTCTAATAACCTTACTATTTAATAAAATCAGAGTTTTTTTTTTTTTTTTTTGAAAACAATCTAAGCGAGTGCTACACTTACTTCATTAAATCAACCACTTCAATTTTCATAGTTCGGTTAAAACCACAAGATACATAGCACCATGAAATACCGTTTAGTTCGCATCAACCAAATACAGTCACTACCGTAGCGGAATAATAACAAGTTTGAAAACAAAACCAATACAGCACCAATAATAGTCTAACAGTATAAAGACAATAACACATAAGCATAAGACGCTCCCCCCCGGTGCTACGTATCAGAGCATGACACTTCCTACCAGACAAAGGCATAAGGGTAACCTTCACTCGTTATTACCTGCACGTTGCCGACATAAGAAGCAACATAAAAGCAGTAGGGTGAGTCTCTTTTCATAATTAATAACATATGGAAATAAGCACCGCATAGGAAAGGGTAACTAGGCACACCGATTCACAACAATGGCAACAACCACATCAAAATTACATTTCCAAACAACACTACACAATATGTGGTTATGCATGAAATGCAACCCAAACTCCACGGGCACATGCATGTCGGATCCGTCACCAAATACAAATAGGCCGTAGCCTGTGCTCACCAAATAAAATTAGGCCGAAGCCTCTGCTCACCAATAATGCACATGTTTCATGAGATGCTATGGAAATGCACCACAACACACCACACAATTCATCAATCCACCATTTAATCAACTCACCATTTTATTCATATTCTCACCATTGTATTAATCAGCTCACCAATTAAAATTAGGCCGAAGCCTCTGCTCACCAATCACACCATAATACACTCACCAACTCAACCCACCACTCACACCAACACCAATTTCAATTAGGTCAATTTAGGATTTGACACGACATAGGAAAAGTGAATAAAAATTGAAATTAGACACCTTGAACAACTTCGGTCCAGAACCACCAGTAAAATAACCCATTTTTACATAAAACCAGAATATTTGGATAGACACCGAAATTAGCTTCGAAACGCATTTTGAACCGTTAAATTTGAATAACCGAGTCAAAAGTTACATTAAAAACAAGTTTGGAAAATTTGGGCAACATCCTGATTTTTGGCGCCCAGCAAAAACTGGCGCAGGGCGCCTAGCGCCCGGACACTGGCGCAGGAAAAAAACTGGCGCAGGGCGCCTAGCAAAACTGGCGCAGGGCGCCTAGCGCCCAGACACTGGCGCTGGCGCAGGAACACCCAAAACTGGCGCAGAGCACACGGCGCCCATGCACTAGGCGCCTAGTGAAAACACGGACCACAACTCTTTTGGTGGCCAAAATCATTTTACACGAGCTATTTTACTTGGACATGAAAACCAAAAGCCAAAATTGGCAAAACAATCACCAGAAAATTAGGGCCCTTGGCGCCCATGACACAAGGAACATGGCCAAATTTTGACCCAACACCTGAAACTGACTCTTTTTGTGCCCAGGAACTCCCATACCAAATTTGAAAGCAAACCGAGCATCCAATCTCTGGGACCCTCGGTTCCCATGGTGCCTAGACACGAGCAACACAATTCTGCAACACAGTGGCGCAGACAAGGGAACCCGGCGCCCAGTGTCTAGACACAGAACCAGACACAGGCAACACAGACACAGCACATGGGCGCCTGGTTCCCAGGAGCTAGACACAGACTTAGACAGAATTTCCAGCAACACCCAAACTCCCTAGGAGCCTAAAGAGCCAACCAAATTCGAGTTCCTCACCACCAAAAATTCCCAAATTAAATCTCCAATCTTAATTTATCAATATAAGACTGACCATCACATTTACCACCAAAAATTCATTCAATCATAATACCAAACAATGGGCATGCATCATTCTTATTGTGTACAATTTCAACACCAATCAAACATCTCTTTGCACAATTAAAAATTCAGCATAGCACAACATCACAACATACCAATCATTCATAGAAATCACCCTAGGACCTAACTCTAAGCATTACTCATCACATAAGCTATTAAAGATAAAAAGAGGACCCCCTAACCTTATGAAAGTCGAAATTACTAGGCAAGGCTCCAAGGAATTGCAAGACACCAACAAGCCTTCTCTTCCTCCTTGAGTGATTCGCGAAACTCCTCTCCCTTTCCTCTTGTAAGTCGCGACTTCCTCTTCTCACTTTCTCCATGGCCGCGCCTCTCTTCTCTCACTCCCCTCTCTAATTCACGTTTTCTTTCTTTTTGGCACAAATGAGCTACACCTCAATTTTCTAGCTTAAGTATGCGCCTAACATATTGGGCCCTTGGATCACGGGCCTGCTTCCACCGCTTAAGCCCAAATGCTACACCCCACCCCTTAAATTAATTATTTCTAACCCAACCAAGGCTCACATATAATAACACCTATAATTATTTTATTAAGTAATAATCAATAATTATATTATTATTTCTACCACCCAATTTCATTTAATTAATTAAATAAATTAATCTATTATTTTTGGGGCGTTACACCTCCAATAGTTTCGGTGGCGGACCAGGACCTCGGGGTCAGGAGTGTCAAATTTTTTAAATACACAATTTGCTAAAAATATAATTAAAAACAACTATAATATATTTAATAAATAAATAAATTATACATTTCATAATTGCCCTCTACGTGATTTCATATTTTGAAGTCGTAGAATTATAAGCTCTGAGTCAATTTTATTGAATACATCACTCTCAATGTATGTCACCAGACAGTCGTTCATCCATGTATCCCCCATCCGGTTACGCAACCTATTCTTCACAATATTCATAGTAGAGAAAGCTCTTTCTACAGTTGCTGTTGCAACAGGCAAAACTAGTGCCAGCTTCAAAAGAAGATAAACCTCTGGATACACATTATAGGGTTCAGAAACTAGAAACAAAATAGGGTTCTCAAATTCAGAAATTCAATCAGAAATTATAAACAAAATAGGGTTCACTGCAATCAGAATTTCAAGTTTCAACCAAATCAGAATTCAATCAAATTCAGTCGCATGAGAGACAGACAAAATAGGGTTCAACCAAATTCATTCCAAATCAGAATTCAAATCAGAAATTATAAACAAAATAGGGTTCAACCAAA
Organism: Astragalus membranaceus; assembly: GCA_039519185.1. Taxonomy (NCBI): domain Eukaryota; kingdom Viridiplantae; phylum Streptophyta; class Magnoliopsida; order Fabales; family Fabaceae; genus Astragalus; species Astragalus membranaceus. The sequence continues at coordinate 86,819,601 of CM076847.1, read as the reverse complement.
TCAAGTTTCAACAAAATAGGGTTCACTGCAATCAGAATTACATACCTGTGAGTGTGAGCCTGTGACTTTGAGACTGAGTCTGAGATAGACGATGCATTTCGCAAATGCAGGAAGCTTCACTGCTTCAGCGAGAGAAGAAAGTTGCTTCGCGAGCGCGAGAGAGAAGAAGAGAGAAGGCAGCAGAGGAAGGCTTCGCGAGAGAAGCTAATCCTTGATTCGCGAGAGAGAAGAACTAGAGCTGTCAATTCGGGCGGGTCGGGCCCATTCGGGCCAAAGACAATTTCGGGCTCGGGCGGGCTGGGCCCAATTTAATTCGGGCTCAAAAATAACCAGCCCATGCGGGATGTGGGCCATTTGGGCTGGCCCATGGGCTCTTTAATTCAAGAAAGAAGACAAAAAAAAACATGAAAGATAGAAAAGCAAAAGCTACTAATAAATAATGCTCACTGTTTTGTTATAAAAGCTACTAATAAAAGGGGCTCTTGAATATATGCCGACACTTAATGCTCACTGTTTTGTTATAGAAGTCAAATCTCTTAAAAAATATTGTAAACCAATTTATAAAGAGAATCCTGAGTTCATATGCAAGATTATTTATATCTGTTGCTTCTGGTTTTTGCCTATTCCAACAATATATAGTTTATTCCATTATATGTTGGCATATGAGCAATTCTTAGCCACATAAACCAGAGGATGGAGGATGCGGCGGAGGACGTGGAGGATATTTGTTACGATAGCCAAAATTCTCAGGCACAAAAGAGAGCACTAATAGCTCAATATCAATCTTTATGTTTATGTTGTATATGCAACTTCATGACAGCATTAATTGTTACCCATTCTTTGTATACTTCATTCTCTAAATCTACAATTTTCCTTCACATATTTTTCAAATGTCTTTTAAAGCATGAGTAAGAATTTTGTGTGTTGTAATGTCAAAATGAATTCAACTTACGTTTGGAACCATAATTGACCTGAGGAGGGGAACAATAAATTGATGAAAAATTATGAAGCGTTATAAGCACATCAGAATAATTAATGATACAAAAAACGTGATGAATTGAGAGTTATCGAAGGCCGAATTATTTTAACATGTGGTTGGACACTTAAATCATCTAATATGTTTTTTAGTTGTTGAGAAAAGCAACTCAATTCATTTCACCGGAAAAACCTGAAAAGTTAATACTGTGAATCGTACATGTGGTTGTGGTTGTGGGGATGGAGGATGCGGCGGAGGACGTGGAGGACGTGGAGAACGTGCCATAACGGCAGCTGCAAACGCGATGGAGAGAAGAAGAACTGAAGAACAGCGCTGAAACGAGAAAGGAGGATGCGTGAATCGTGAATCTGAAGAAGTAGAACAGCGCTGAAACTGAAACGAGAAAGGTGGGTGAAGCCGTGAAGCCTTTGAAAGACTGAAACTGAAACGCGATGGATGGATTGGAATCGTGAATCTGAAACTGTTACTTTTTAGTTTTTAGGTTTAGGAAAAGGTGGGCCAAATCAAATTGGGCTGGGCCAATTTTTTTTTTAAAATACTGGGTCAGATTTTTTAAAAAATGTAATTACACTATTTTTTTTAAATTGTCGGGCCAGCGGGCTAGCCCAGCCCATGACGGGCTGATAAATTTCCGGGCGGGTTCGGGCCTGGCTACAATTTTTTATCGGGCGGGTTGGGCCGGCCCAAATCACTTATTTTGTCGGGCGGGTTGGGCTAGCCCGTCGGGTTGGGCTCATTTTGACGGCTCTACGAAGAACGCTGTGTCACGTGTTGTGCGTTTTTGTTGCCACTGCGTGCGTGTTTTGCCTTTTGCGAGAGAGTGTGTGTTTGGGTAAGTGAAGTTTGGGTATTTGGTGCAAATAGGAGCAAAATTTGGGCTATTAATTGGTGCAATTTAAAATATTCAGGGGTGTCAAAAAAAATTCTATAGGGTGGTAAGCAGAATTTTTTTTTCAGGGGTGTCAATTGAACCCCCTCACTTGTAGCTGGGTCCGCCACGAATAGTATTCATTGTTCATGCATCGGTAGCTAGTTTAAAACTGTTATAGTGACAAGGATCTTAACAAAATGGACTAGCTGAGTGCATGAATATGACTATATATTGAAGAGAGTGGGGTGTATGATGGGAACCAAATTGCTTAAGAGTTTATAGGGTGAAGCTACAAGTGCTACAATGTATTTGATTTTAAGAGGCGTATCTTTAGTTGATACACAATTCAATGTCAAGATAACATGCATAAGAACTGATAATATAATGGCAGTGAGTTTTTACTTAAACATTTTTATCAAGAAAAGGGCATTATTCATCAAACCTCTTGTGTTGGCACTCCTCAACAAAATGGCATTGTTGAAAGGAAGCACCAACACGTTTTAAATAGTGCAAGAGCCCTGATTTTTCAAGCAAAATTGCCCAAATTTTTTTGGGCACATGCTGTTAGCCAAGCAGTGCACATAATAAACAGATTGTCATCTAAGTTCTTATCTCAAAAGACTCCTTTTCAAATTATGTTTGATCACATTCCCAACTTGGACAACTTAAAAGTATTTGGTTGTCCATGTTTTGCAAGCCAATAGAAAGAAATTAGATCCTAGGTCTAGAAAATGCATTTATCTAGGTTTCAACCATGGTGTAAAAGGGCACTTGTTATTTGATTTGCACTCTAGAGAAATCTTCTTATCTAGGGATGTAAAATTTTTTGAACACATTTTTCCCTATAGAATTGTTTTGAATAAAGATAACTCCTCTCACAGTGATATATCTAGTCATATTTTTGAGAGCTCCATACCCTATTTTGATAACTACCACATAGATAGCCAAAACAATATCCCTGCTAGTACTACTACTGCAAATAACACCCAAATCCCAGACAATAGCCCTGCACACACTCTGCATCCACATTCAGAAAACTTCCCTGAAACAGACCCCAATCACTCACCTACTGTCACAGATCAAAGCACATTCACAAATGATACCAATCAAATTCCCAACCAACCTGAAAATACCCCAAATCAAATTGAACCAGAAACTCTTAGAAGATCCACCAGAATCAGACAACAACCATCTTACCTTCAAGAATACCACTGCTCCCTCCTCAAGGATACAATCCATGAATCTACCTCACCAATCTCAACATCCCAATCTGAAGGTCACCTATATCCCATTTCTAATGTTATTTGCTATGACAGTCTCTCACCATCCCACAAACGATATACATTGAACCTATCCTCCTTCACTGAACCAAATACATACGAGGAAGCAATGTGTGATAATCATTGGAAGAGTGCTGTCATGGCTGAAATGGATGCTCTAATGAAAACTATGACCTGGAAAATTGTTCCTCTCTCTCTAAAAACAAACATGCCATTGGATGTAAATGGGTTTTTAAACTCAAGTTACATGCTGATGGATCTATTGAAAGGCACAAGGCAAGACTGTTCGCTAAGGGTTTCACTCAAACTGAAGGAATTGATTACCTAGAAACCTTTAGCCCAGTGGTAAAAATGAGCATAATCAGGTTGCTTCTTGCTACTGCAGCAAGTCAGAATTGGCATCTGTGTCAATTAGATGCCAATACTGCCTTCCTTCATGGGGACCTTGATGAAGAAGTTTACATGAAGCCTCCACCTGGTCTCATCTTAGATCAACCAAATCTGGTGTGTAAACTACAAAGACCTTTGTATGGATTGAAGCAAGCAAACAGACAATGGAATGCCAAGTTAACTGAGACACTGATAGGGATAGGATACACTCAATCAAAGTCTGATTACTCTCTATACACAAAAGATTCCATCACTGGTTTCACAACCATGCATACTTGTTTATGTGGATGACTTAGTCTTGGCAGGTACTGATGCAAAAGAAATCAACAGAGTTAAAATGTTATTGGATGAAAAATTTAGCATCATGGATCTAGGGGATCTAAAATACTTTCTGGGCTTTGAAGTAGCAAGAAACAAAGAAGGCATATCTCAATGTCAAAGAAAGTATGCCCTAGATCTGTTGGAAGAAACTGGTCTCCTTGGCACCAAGCCATGTTCCACTCCCATGGAACCAGGTTTACAATTGCACAAAAGCTTGGGACAACTTGTTAGTGATCCTGCTGTATATATATAGAAGACTGATTGGCAGATTGCTGTATTTGACTCATTCCAGACCTGAGATATCTTATGCAGTGGGAAAATTAAGCCAATTTATTGACAAACCCACTGATATTCACATGCTGGTAGCCATGAGAGTTTTGAAATTCATCAAAAATCACCCAGGGCAAGGATTGTTCTTCAAGATAGATTCACCTCTTGGCCTAAAGGGATACTATTCAGATTGGGGGACTTGTCCAGATACCAGAAGATCAACAACATGTTTCTGCTTCTTCCTTGGATCCTCACTCATCTCATGGAAAAGCAAGAAACAAAGTGCTGTCTCTCGTTCATATTCTGAGGCAGAATATAAAGCTCTGGCTCTAGCAACCTGTGAAGCACAATGGTTACTGTTCTTATTGCAAGATCTTAGAATTCAACATTCCTCACCTGCAATTATATACTGTGACAACAAATCAGCTTTGCACATAGCTGCAAACCCAGTATTCTATGAGAGAACCAAACACATTGAGATAGATTGTCATGTTGTGCATGACAAAATAAGAAATGGAACACTGCATCTACTGCCTATACCCTCAAAGGAACAAATTGTTGATTTATTGACAAAGTCTCTCAACCCTGGTCCTTTCTCTACATTACAATCTAAGCTTGGAATGGTTGACATCTATTCCAGCTTAAGGGAGGATGTTACAATTCACTGTCAAACTGATGGTCAAAGTAAAATTGCCAACTCAGCAGAGTTGACTTTGCCAAGTCATCAGGAAGACCAAAGATAACTAAGGCATCTACTTCAGCTCACTTTCATTTATCACTTTACTCTTTCAGCTTTTAGTTTTAGGGTTTCCTTTTGCCCTTTGTAAGTTATCACTCTTCTTGTAGCTTCGATTGAATAAGTTAGGATTAGTTTTGTTTTTGTTAACATTTAAGTTAGGATAACTGTGTATATATACTGATCTGCTATAGCCGTTTCATATTCAATGAATGAGAATCAGTTTTTCACTCCTTTTGTTTCTATGAGAATCTCAGCATATTTTCTATGGAGATGAATCTCAAGTTTTCACAGTATTTGATTAACCGATGTCCTTCTCCGACTTTGAAATTCAAGACATTGATGGAAGTCTGGAATGAAAAATTAGATGACTACTCTTATTTGAGGATATTTTGGGGCTTTGGTGTTTGCTTAGGTTAGACAAGATAAGCTTGAGGCTAGGGTTGTGATAGAATATCTTCATTGGTTATCCAGAGGGTGTGAAAGGCTAAAAGTTGTGTAAGTTGGATGCTAGAGAATCGAGGTGCTTCATAAGTCGAGATGTCACATTTTACGAGGCATGAATGAGAATGACGTGCAAAGGCGTGGAAGGAAGCATCACCAAAACAATGAAAAAGAAAGCTCAATTTGAGGTGGAGTCTTCTACCAATAAGGAAATAACACTAGCTGAGTGCATGAATATGACTATATTGAAGAGAGTGAGGTGTCCTTGTATCTCGACTTGATGACTTGAATTTATGTAAAGTTGTAAAATCAGTTTCCGCTATTTCTATGTTTTTGGATATTGAACATTAGGTAAATGTCAAATTTATGAAGACCTAAGACTATAAGTACTTGAAATATTATTATATTTTGAAGTACTTGAGAAATGTGTGACTCTTTGATATTATTTATCAAGAGTACTTAGTATTGTTCAATATCTGATGAACAAGAAATTATTCTCTGATGTATGCTAAACTGTATATCTTAGTATTTCTATTTGTTAGAAATACTAGGGTGTTACAGATAATACCTAAGGCTAAGGGAATTGAGAAACTTGGTTTATATATTATTGATGCCTCTAATAGTATTGTTCATGCATGAATATAACTATATTGGAGAGAGTGAGGTATATGATGGGAACCAAATTGCTTAAGACTGTAGGGGTGCATAAATTTATTTTCTTTTGTCAACAAAAATAAATTTATTTTCTGGAAATTTCTTTTTAAAAAAACTGAAATGTATTTTTAAAAATATTTTTTTGGTGAAAAAAATTATTTTTTATAATTATTTAATGGATTTTGATTTTATAGTTGTTGTTATCCAATGGATTTAAAAAATATAATTGATGATCACAACCATCCACAAAATAAGTGGATGGATTCAATCCAATCCATTAATATTATTATTTTTTGTAATAGACGGATTAGATGGATTTTGTTATGACGGACCTGATATCCGATGGACAAATAGATCATTTTGACACCCTGGCTTAAGAGTTTCTAGGGTGAAGCTACAAGTGCTACAATGTATTTGATTAACTGATGTCCTTCTCCGAAATTTGAACTTCAAGACATTGATGGAAGTCTGGAATGAGAAATTAGATGACTACTCTTTTGGGGCTTTGGTGTTTGCTTAGGTTAGACAAGATAAGCTTGAGGCTAGGGTTGTGAAGTGTATTTTCATAGGTTATCCAAAGGGTGTGAAGGGCTACAACTGTTGTGTAAGTTGGATGCTAGTGAATCAAGGTGCTTCACAGGCCTGAGATGTCACATTTTACGAGACCTGAAGATTTCAGCCTTGCAGTGATCACCCAAGCTGATGACCCTCTTACCTTTGAGGATGTTGTAAATAGTGAAAAGTGGAGAAAGGATATGGACCTTGAAATAGAATCAATAGAGAAAAATGGTACTTTGGGAACTTACACACTTCCCACATGATGCAAAACGGATTGGTGTGAAATGAGTGTTTAAAACAAAGTTAAATGAGAAAGGAGAAATTGAGAAACACAAAGCAAGGACCGGTTGCAAATGGCTTCTCTCAGCAACATGGCATTGACTATAGAGAAGTCTTTGCACCAATTGCTCGATGGGAGACCATAAGAACTGTATTAGCAGTGGCTGCTTTAAAGGGCTAGTGTGTCTATCAGCTTGATGTAAAAAGTGCTTTTCTGCATGGAGAGCTGAAGGAAACTGTGTTCATTGATCAACCACTTGGCTGCCTCAAAAGGAGGAAGGAACAGAAAGTATATAAGCTTCACAAAGCTCTATACAGGCTGAAACAAGCCCCAAGGGCTTGGTACAACAAGATTGACTCCTACTTTGCAAAGGAAGGGTTTCTAAAATGCCCTTCAGAGCATACCCTGTATGCTAAGAAAAGAGAAGACAACCTGCTAATTGTGAGTCTCTATGTAGACGATCTGATATTTACTGGAACTAACAAGCAGTTGTTTGATGAGTTCAAGTCTTTTATGAAGCAAAATTTTGATATGACTGACCTGGGAAGGATGAATCACTTCCTAGGAGTGTAAGTGAAGCAAAGCACCTCAGGAATTTCCATAACACGGGCTAGGTATGCAAGAGAAATTTTGGACAGGTTTGGAATGAGCACCTACAAACCTGTCCAGAGCCCTATAGTTCCAGGTTCAGAACTGTCAAGAGAAGGAGATGGAAAGATAGTTGATGCAACTGACTTCAAGCATATAGTTGGGTGCCTGATGTGCTTAACAGCAACTAGACCAGATTTAATGTTTGTTGTGTCCTTGATTAGCAGATACATGGATAGGCCTACTGAACTACACCTTCAAGCAGCTAAAAGAATCCTCAGATACCTGCAGGGAACACTTGACCTGGGCATTCACTATAGCAACTGTGGAGAAAGAGAATTCACTGTCTACGCAGACAGTGATTATGCAGGTAAGTTGATGACAGGAAATCAACATCTGGCTATGTCTTTCTATTAGGATCAGGAGCCATTTGCTGGTACATTGTGATAACAGCTCCACTATAAAACTGTCTAAGAATCCAGTGCTTCATGGTCGCAGTAAACACATTGATGTTATAGGTTCCATTTCCTAAGGAACCTAGTGAAGGAGGGAGTGACTGATCTAATACATTGCAAGTCAGAAGATCAAGTGGCAGATGTTATGACAAAGCCACTGAAATCAGAAACTTTTCTGAAGCTGAGAGGGGAGCTGGGAATGAAGAAGATGTGATCATAGCTGCTGCTGCTACTTGTGTAAACATGTTACTACTATGTTACTGCTGTCTGTATTTTTTCTGTCTTTTGTGTTATTGTTTGTAAACTAGAATTGCTCATAGAATTTAGTTTAAGGGAGGAATTTGTTAGATAATTGGGCCATATATAGTTGTTGTTCTGGCCCAAGTGTGTTAGCCCAAATGTATACTTCTGTATCAGTTAGTATTGTTCACTGTTCAGTAGTCTGGATCCCCCCCTATGCTGTACTATATACATTGATTCAATGAAATGAAACACTAAGCTTTTGCTAAACAAACGCTTTTGCGCACCAACAACTATTACTTGACAAGGTGCATTGCAGCTTAGGGGTTTAATCAAATTAACAGTTCTGTATTTATGTTTTGCATCAGTTTTGATTTATTATGAGAAAATTTTGCTACTCGTAAAGTGATTTCTTTTATTAAATCTTTCACTGCAAAAATTGTGCGCATTTTCGTTAAGCTTTTGTGTATTTTTGGGTTAAAAGTGGCTCTCAGTTTTGTTGTGTTCTTTACTTATCATTGAAAACAAAAATTGTCTTATATACCTGTTGTCTGTTCCGAATGGATTGACTCAATTACTTTGATCCATATCCACAATATACAAGCCTACCTATGACTCTCGTACTTGGATGGCTCAGATTCACTCTATCGATCCGACGGCTCACAACGAGCACAATTCCTAGTAAATACTGGCTCAGATTGCCATAATAAAGTACATTCTCATTCTTAGCTAAATCACTCATCTATTCTCAATACTGACTTGAGCGTCGGAGTGGCTTCGCAGGTACCCCTTCCGGGCTCGCACTAACCTCCGGCCAGACAGCAGGTGACCTACCAACTGCAGCCTACCCAGCACTGCGAGTTACAGAACAATACCTATAGGCAAACTATCAAAATCTTCTTCATCAAGGTGTTTTTTCTTATGAACAACTTAGCAATACACAAAGAGGAATCAATTTACGATGCATAAGTACGTATATTTAACAATAATATTTTTTTTACTGTCAAACGTTTAATTATAATATTTATTTTTATGTGATATATATTCATTGGAAACCCAATTGTAAAATAGTGTCAAATATGTGAATTACGCTGCATGATACTGTGCTTTGTGTGATTCAATATATCGATTGTTTAATAAGACATGGACCATAATTAGTCCTTTTGACTTTGTCTTAATTAGTTTACAAATCAACTAACCAGAAGTCCTTTTCAAACGAAGAAAAGGGATTTGTTTTCAACGGGAAACTATAAATTAATTATATTTTTATTTCCATTTCCTTTACCATTCGTCTTTGTGGAATAAACCATTGTCGCCATATATGTGTCTAATTAACACAAATAATGGCATTGTTGCTTGTGTTTACTTTCTTTTTAAGGTAACATACTTCATTGCTTGCGTTTAACTTATCTTACAATCACAAATCACAATACTAGTTTTGATGTTTAATTTGGTGGCCAAGGCGCTGTATTTTTAAACTTTGATTCATTCAATTGTCAACTTTCAAGTTCAAACCATATATTCCATCTAATTGCTGAGTCAAGCTAAACGAGTTTCAAAAACCACTTTCGGTACCGGTCAAGTACAAAGCTAGCACCTCTCTTTCACTATAAATACGCCACCAACCCACCTCAAATTACCAATATCAGTTCTATAAGCCAAGCAAAAAAAAGAAAAAAAAATTAGTCCGTAGCTATCAAGAGATAAAAGAAGAAAGAGCATTTTTAATTATTTCATCCAAAATAATCAATTACACTACATAAAGAACATGGGCATGTCTTTTTCTATGAGGAGGATTCTTTTCACAGTTCTAATGATCATATTATGCATTCTGGTCGTTTCTTCTCAATTTGGAGCTGGCTGCAGGCCATTGCAAGATGATCAAAGGTTTAAGGAATTTGATGGGCTTTTGTTACAGTTTCTTCCACGTGGCCCAGCAAAGCCATCAAAACCCGATCCAACTCATCCATGAGCCTGCAGATTCACAACTTTGCAACGAAAACGCATATACTACGATAACCTATCAACTTAATAGGCTTACACCCTCTTAATTTGTAAATGTTTGATTTTTTCATAGCTCACCCATGACACCATTTTTTTTCCCTTAACAAAGATTCTTTCATTCATGTTGTTATTTCGGTGAGATGTTTTGAATATGTAACGAAATCTTAACCCAAGTTGTTGTTGTTACACAATCCCTCAAAAGAAAAACTTGTTGTTAGACATATGTTTGAATTCAAGGCAAGCGCTTAATAGTCTTATTTTTCCAAGCATTCTGTCTACTCACTATTGTAACACTTTTTTTTGAGACTTTATTCTAACACTTGGTCGTAGATTTTTTTATTTAAATCTGGTTGTTTTTCATACTGCAATAAATCAGCACCTTAATTGCATGTGTCGCTTCATATGTCGTATTTTTTGGTTTGGACTATTGCTGGTTATCTACGGAGTGTTCCAACGCTTTCAATGAAAGACTAATTAATCTCCGCTCCTGCTTAGGATCAAATTTAGCAATGACCAAAACAAATTTATCCACCACGGGAATCGACCAGAAGGAACTCAAGAGGCAGCATTCTGAGTACGTAGCAGTATCACCTTCAGGTGGAGGCTCTTGAGGCACATAGTGCTCGTCGTATCTATACCAGCAATTCAGTGCAGTGTGATCTTGTTTGTTGCAGACTTGACAGATAGGTCGATCTGTCACCAGAAGGTGGTCCATAGCCACGACCACGGCCGCGCCCTCGACCAAAATGTCCACGGCCAAAACCTCCACCAAAACGACCACCTGTGTGAGCTCCACGAGCAGCAGTGTGAACTACATTAGCAGAAACCGAAGGCGTTGCTAGTTCTTGACGAAATTTGTCAAGTTGTGCTTCTTGAACCAGAAGCAGTGATTCCAATTCAGTTAGATCGAAATTGTCAGGCTTCACAAACGCAAAGAGAATCAACGAGTTGTACTCTTCAGGCAAACCGTCTAGAACAACATCTACCAGATCACGATCAGAAACACGATCTCCACTCGCTGCAAGGGAACACTAGCTAGGGCACGAATTCGAGTGATGAATTCGTTGATGCTTCGATTTCCTTTCTTTGTGCTCTTCAATTCAGCGCGCAATTGACGAGTCTTCGCACAAAGATGTGCAGTGAAATGCTTGTGAATCTCCCAAATTTGATACGCGTGGTGACAATCCAGAACGCGAGGAAGCATCACATCCGAAAATGTGGACAATAACCAGGTGTAGAGAGCCTGATCTTGGACAAACCATTGATCATAGGCCTCGGAAACTTTGTTGATGGCGCGATCTTCACTGGAATCGTACTGATTTGGGGTTTTTGGGTTAACGAGGAAACAATGAAGACGATGCGTTGCAACAACACCTTCAACTTGCTGATACCAGATCAGAAAGTTCTTCTTGTCCAGCTTGATGCTAAGCTTTGGACCAGTGATGAATTGCGAAGAACTTGATGTGGAATGTTGCTGAAAAATTGAAGGAGTTTGCAACGGCGATTGCAACACCGTAACCGATTCACCAGGAGTTGACGCCATTGCTGAAGCTTCGACGACGAACTGATGAGATTAGCGAATCGAGAAGTAGGAGAACGCCCAAGGAACGGTGTGGTGAAGCGATTGATACCATATTGTGAAAGTTTCAGAATGAATATTCTGTTCTGTTCATTGAATGAAGTGATCAGTACAATTAGTATTTATACCTGTTGTAGAGTGTTACTGAATTCTCTAGAGTTCAACAAAATTCAATACTGTTACAAGTGTACAAGTGGATTGCAATTAGCTTTTGACTATTCTATTGCTATATCTCTATTAGACCCTCATGTCCCAAGATAGATTATGCCACTGAGCCAATAGTGTTGGTTAAGTAGCATGTGTTGTATGCACGCATTGATTTTTAACCAAAAAATACACCTAGATAAAAGGCCAGTAATATTCAATTTTATATGATTTCATTTCATTAGGGGGTGTGAGTTAGATGGGGTTGATTTTGATGCATTTAAAGACTCGATTTAATCAAATACTAATTATAGGTTAAATTCGATAAAATTAATTAGATCTAGATTTTCGTGTAACCCAAACCAACCCAACCCCAAATGAGTTGGGTTGGATAGTAGGTTCATTCGTAAAATATATTTTTTTAAAAAGGGAAAAATCAAAACAATAAAGTGGACAAAAAATAATATCAAAATCTCAGCAATATCAAACTTCAGCGACATATAAAAAAAATCATTCACTGTCGGTTGCATTGGCAATTTCAGCGCTATGAGGACGCCGACTCTCAGGTTCGAATCCGAGTGTGGCCGTGTGATAGTGCGTATGTAGTGTTTATTTGTCATTTTGTCTAAGTCGAAGCACCTCAATCCTCTCCATCACAAAAATATAAGGGTAGGATGAGAGAGAAAATGATTAAAAAATTATAAATAATGATGAGAGAGAGTAAATTTAAGAGAGAGAGATAGAGAGAAAGAGATGTAGGGTGGGTGGCAAGGAGAAAAAAATCCAAGTCCTAATTCTTTGTGACAAGGTGATTAGCTTTTTCTCAAGTTCTTAAGTAACCATTTTATATTTACTAGTATTTTCCCCGTGCATACGCACAGGTGATACTGTATGGTCGGTGTATTGCTATGAAGTCATAATAGTAATTTGGAAGATAATCATAAGTTGTGAACAATGTCCAAAATGTATGATTTGAAATTCAAAGTGGAAATAGATAGGTATTATGTCATATAAGATACAAATGAAAATTATATTGAGTCGAAGAAAATAAAGGAGATTGACAATCAGAATTACATTGATCCATAATAATGTATTTAGACATTAGAGGTAAAATATGCATCCCCGTTGACCCTCCCGTTTGCATACTCGTTGACCCTCCCGTTGGCACTCCCGTTGACGCTCTCGTTACCTCTCTCGTTGCCACTCCCGTTGCAGCTCCCATTGCCAGTCTCTCGTTGTCGCTCCCATTGCCACATGTTAACTCATATTATTCTATATGATTTAATATTATAAGTAAGTTATTCTATATTATTCTATACGATTTAATATTAATTAAATCATATTCGTTTAATTATAAGTAAGTTATTTTGTAAAGTTTGGTAGTGGCTAAAGTTGTATTTTTATAATTCTTAGTGGTTAAATTGATTGATTTTAATAGTTTTAATAGAGAGATTATAGTAAATAATAAATTTTAGATGGAGTAAAAATGAAGAAAAAAGAAAATAAGATTTTTTAAAAATATGCATCCACGTTGGCGCTCTCCTTGCCTGTCTTGTTCCCACTCATGTTCCCGTTGTCGCTCTCGTTGTCGATTCCATTGCCAGTCTCGCATTGCCGCTCTCGTTGTGTTGCAAATTTTGTCTTTTAGCGGTGAATTTACTAAAATAGTTGTGTTGCAAAAAGTTAAAACAAAATCGGTATCTTCTTATAATATTAATAATGGAGTAAAAGGTAAAATATGCAGCCCCGTCACTCTCGTTCCCTCTCTTGTTGGCACTCTCGTTCCCTCTTTTGTTGGCACTCCCGTTGCCGCTCTCGTTGCCGATCTCGTTGTCAGTCTCTCGTTGCCACTCCCGTTGCCACATGTTTTCTCCTTTTTTCTATATGATTTAGTATTACAATTGTTAGTGGTTAAATTGATTGATTTTATTTATTACATGAAAAATTGATTGATTTTAGTAGTTTTAATAGAGAGATTATAGTAAATAGTAAATTTTAAATTATTTAATTATTGGAGTGTGATATTAATTTAATAATTTATTTTTTGAAATAAATAATTTTGAAACTATTGTTAGAGGTATGGTTTTTTTTAACAATTGGTAGTAGTTAAATTGATTAATTTTAGTAGTTTGAGTAAATTATAGAAATAGTTAAAAAAATTATGTTTTTAGTAAAAAAAACTGACAAAAAAGTGATTTTTTATGGAAAGAAAAACTGAAGAAAAAAAATGGAAAAAAAACTGAAAAAAAATTTGGTTTTAAAATTTGCTGTTTTTTGTCCTTTTGCTGCGTCAGTTGCAGCTTCTGATTGCAGTTTTCAATCAATTTTTTGTCCCTCACTTTTTTGTGCCTCTATCGTTGCCACTCCCTTAGCTCTCCCGTTGGCGCTCTCGTTGCCACTTCCATTGGCGCTCTCGTTGGCACTCCCGTTGGCATTCCCGTTGACATTTTACTCTTTTTTAGTAATTATAAAATAGTTATTTGGTAATTTTTTGTAGTGGTTAAATTGATTGATTTTAACAAAAGTAGTTAAATTGATTAATTTTAGTAGTTATTTTGTAATTTTTGGTCGGGGTTAAAGTTTTTTTACAATTCTTTTTTTGACAATGGATAGTGGTTAATTGATTTATAGTGATTAATTATTTTATTAATTTTAGTAGTTTGAGTAGATTATAAAAATAGTGAAAATTGATTTATAGTGACTAATTGTTTTTATAAAAATATTGACAACCGTTTTTAAAAAAAATTGAATTTAAAAAAAACTGTATTGGTATCGTAAGCGTCAGAAAGTCAGTGTAGCGTACTGTAGAGTGACATAAGCGGTATTGTAGCGTGTCAGAAATGTCACTGTAGCGCACTGTAGTGATACTGTAACATTTTGTCTTTATGTGGTGAATTGCCTATTTTGCCCCTAAATCGTGACAAATGTCAAAATTTGGTGATGTCTAAAAATGTAAATGTGCTGGCATATGTTTTGATTATATAGAAAGTAGATTTTAAAAAAATTGAATTTTAAAAAAACTGTATTGGTACCGTACACATCAGAAAGTCACTGTAGCGTACTGTAGAGTGACATAAGCGGTATTGTAGCGTGTCAGAAATGTCACTGTAGCGCACTGTAGTGATACTGTAGCATTTTGTCTTTATGTGGTGAATTGCCTATTTTGCCCCTAAATCGTGACAAATGTCAAAATTTGGTGATGTCTAAAAATGTAAATGTGCTGACATATGTTTTGATTATATAGAAAGTAGATTAAAAAATCAGTTTTTTTTAAAAAAATTGAATTTTAAAAAAACTGTATTGGTACTGTAGTGCGTCGGAAACGTCATTGTAGCGTACTGTAAAGTGACATAAGCAGTATTGTAGCACGTCAGATACGTCACTGTAGCACACTATAGTGATACCGTAGCATTTTATCTTTATATGGTGAATTGCCTATTTTTCCCCTAAATTATGATAAATGTCAAATTAAAAATGTAAATGTGGTGGCATAAGGTGTGAGAGCACAAAAAATAGAAAATAAAACAATTGTAATTTTTGGTTTTTTGGGTTTGGGGTGAGAACTAGAACGTATATATATGGCCGCGACCGCGAAGTCCATGCGCCACGGAGTGGGAAAAGTGCGAGGCACAAGAATGTCCACAAACATGGCGATTTTGCAGGGGCTTCGGATTCCACAAACCCTTACACCACTCCAACACTCCTCCAATTGCGCAACACATAGACGAACAAAACTCTTGCGTTCGTCTTCTTTCATCAATTTCATTCCATCGTCTCCGATTCTTCATCGCATTATTTCTTCCGATTCAAAATATTCTGCGTTGATTTTCGATCTGTTACGAACGTTACGTTTTCTGCGATTCTTGATCCAAGATCGGGTGCGATTCCCCGAATTGAAGTTCAATGTGTGTCCGATTCTTAATTCCAATCCGCTGAGAATGTACACGCCTGATACTGTTGAACTGTGATTCCTATTCAGCCCAGATTCATCTTCAGAAAATGGTAATTGAACTCCTCCTTCATTTACCACGTAAATTTTGGCTAGTTTTAGCATGGCGCATAGCAGATAGAAATAGCCGTCAAAAATAGATCATTGTTATGACGAATATGTTGATGTTTTTCGCTTCTTTTTGTTTGACTTTATGGTATAGCTTCGTTTGAATTCAAATTTGAAGATTCAGGTCTTTGTTATCTAGGCAGTAGGCATGTAGCTCTATGTTCTTTGCGTTGTTGCTGAATTTAATTGATTTTTAATCTATGCATGAGAAGGGATTTTATGATTCATAAGAGGTGGTGACTTCTGGCATTGATAGTGAGATAAAGGAACTAGTTGTAAACGAAGAAATGAGTTACTTCATAAACTGCTGCTGAAGTTATCATATGCAGAAGTTGTGGTGAGATGTTTAATTGAACCTTCATACGAATCATACTTAATTTAAATGGGTAGTGTCTGTTATGTAGTTCTGTTTCGACTGAGATGATCTTCTGAACTAAGATTGGGCAGGAGACGGATTCACATGCATGCAGGCAATAGTAATCACAACAAGTTAAAGAGTCTCCTTGTGCTAATTATGATTATTTGATTTTGTATAGCAAATAAGAATATTGATGAGATCATCACTGCCAAGATAAGTTCCATATGGATTTCTCAACAGCCACATTTTCGCTTTGTTTTTTTTTAACCTTTTTTGAGTCTTGGGTAATATATTTTCATTTAAATTTTGTGCTCAAAACTTTCAGAGATAGAAATAAAAACTCTGTAGAAATTTTACTCAAACTTCAAATACTTCCATGCACATCAAAGGCCTATAATATTAACTGCATTGTTGAAACTAGAAAATATTTCTTAAAAACCTTATACCCAGATGGATATTATGTTATTTTCTGGTTGGATATCACGTGGTCCCCACAGAAGATAATTCGAGCACAGCAATTTGGACCCCCTTTCCTCTGTTGTAGATTTATACTCTCCATGGCAATGTATGGTTATTTTATGTTGACAAAATGGAATAGCATACAGATTTTTCTTTGCTCTATATATATTTATGCTAATGATTGATTAAGCATCTTGGAATTTCGTATAATGTTCTTGGTTCTACTTATTTTCCTTGCTAGCAAATAGAAACATGAATGTTTTTTTAATTAAATATTTTAAAATCTAAGAACTTTCTTAATACTTTTGATTACAAATGATACAGGGCATTCCCGAAAACATCATTGTTGGTTCTCACATTTGGGTTGGAGATCCAGAATTAGTTTGGATTGATGGTGTAGTACTGAACATTAATGGAGAAGAAGCTGAGATTGAAACTAGCAATGGGAAGAAGGTAAGTTGAGATACTAGGTTAGAAGCTTATGTTTCTAACTATCTCTAGTTCAACTTTGTGATGGTATAGTTACAAGGATTCTAGATATTTCAACTCCCCCCATCATTTTTTGAGTTTGCATGAATATTTATCCAAATTTTAAGAAACGTGGATATTTGAAATGAGTTTTTTAGGTGGGTTTTGTCCTCACAATACACAGAAAAGGTTGACTGGAAAACTTCAATATCCATAAAAACTGGGCTTTCTTTAACATTTCCTGTGAAAACTTCTTCAATAGTCCAGGGCACAGCATTTATTATCACTGATTATCAAAGATAGGGTGTATGTTCCATAATAACTATTTATGTTCTTTTCGAGTATGTGGATCTTACAAGTTAATTTTTGCTCCCAAGAGGGATGGAGGAATGACTGTTACTCCATTTCTTCATTTTCCAGTTGACTAGCAAGTAGCATCAATGGTTTTTAGTTGTCCCAAGCTCATGCATGCCCCATCTTATATCCCCCCGCACCCGGGTTTTTGGTCATTCTGTTTGTGGGAAAAAGTCGGTTTCAGAGCGGATAAGTTGCAAGGTCTTCAGAAAGAAAGTTTAATCAACTGTTCTGTCATTAGTTATCAGTTTATCAATGTAGAAGTAGAAGTAGAGAGACAACACAGACACGCTGTCTCATTTTAAAAACACTAAAAATTTTATTCACAATTAAAACTTTCACAAAATCATTGTATCTCAATGCAACACAGAATTATGTCATTCCTCACTTCTTACCAAATTAAAGTTTATTGCTAAGAAGAAAAAATTAAGAAGTGGCTTGAAGACATCAATTTGAACACTTATTTCTATCAAAGGACACTATGCTTGCAATTGATATTTCTCCACATTAGCAACATGTATGCACACATTTTGGTCAAGTAACGTCGATCAATCATCTTTAGTTTTATTTTCATGTTCATCAGGTTGTTTCCCGTTTGTCAAAATTACATCCCAAGGATACAGATGCTCCTATAGACGGAGTTGATGACATGACCAAGCTTGCTTATTTGCATGAGCCAGGAGTGCTGCATAATTTGGAAACTAGATACAAGATCAATGAAATATATGTAAGCTTAGCCCCATGTTCAGCTTGAAATCAGTTATGTTAACTTTTACTGAAGACAGTGACCTACTACTGCATCTATGAGCACCTTTTTTATGATAATTTGACATCATGACAGACTTATACTGGAAATATTCTTATTGCGATCAATCCCTTCCAAAGTCTTCCACACATGTATGATGCTAATGCAATGAAAAGGTACAAGGGGGAAAAAATAGGGAATTTAAGCCCACATGTTTTTGCTATTGCGGAAGCAGCATATAGGTGAGTTTGCTCTGATTTTACTGTCACATTTTCCTTCACGAGTGGTATTCTTATAGATTTTTTTCTTAACAAAAAGGGCTATGATTACTGAGGAGAAGAGCAACTCTATTCTGGTTAGTGGTGAAAGCGGTGCTGGTAAGACAGAAACCACCAAAATGCTTATGCTTTACTTGGCATATTTAGGTGGTCATACTGCATCTGAAGGACGGACTGTTGAACAACAAGTTCTAGAAGTAAGAAGGTTATCTAATTATGGGTTATGTTTCCTATTGCGTCTACATGTTTAGTTGTGGCTCATCATGAGACATATTGTTTACACCATCTGCATGCTTGCTCTTGCTCTCGGCTAAAGTAAGAACAACACAGTGATACCTGAAAAATATTTTGTTGAAGACACTTAAGAACAAAAGAGAAGAAGTGCAAAGAAAAATGTTGAAGACCAAATATTTAATTGACGCGACTAGTGAAAATTAAAAACTGAAAAGGATAGATTGAAATGTTAAGATATTTATTATTCTTTTATTTATTGCTAATTTGGTTTATGTGGATTTGGCTTATTTTATGACTATCTACTATGTACTTATTGTAAAGAACTGGCACTATAAGAATAATAGGTTACAGACCTTTGATCATGCAAGTGAGGCTAGTTTGAATAATTTCAAGAGAGACTTTGCTGAAATTGAGTCACCTTATTTTACTAATTAATGTCTGGAGTTAGGTTTTGATTTGATCATGCAATAAACTAGTTCAAGCTTCTCCTCTAGTCATTTTTCACGTTTTGTCTTCATATGTTATAATTTTCTTTATATTGTATTGAATAATATATTTTTTATAATAAAAGTAGGAAGAATAGCATTTTTCCTAGTAGAAAAAAATCCTTATTTTGAATCTTTTGATTTCCTTCTTTTGATATGTTAATTCGTTCTTCAATCGTGGTTATTGTTGGTGTGGGTTAAAATCATGATTCCCCCTAAGTTTTCAACTCGTAATGATGCAGTCAAACCCAGTTCTTGAAGCATTTGGTAATGCAAAAACTGTTAGAAACGACAATTCCAGGTAAGAAATGTTACAGTGTTTGTGATAAGTATACACTCTAGTTAATGTCTTTACGTGGGCACTCTACCTACAATTCTATGTATTATGATTTCTAGTACTTGACTCTCTTTTTTCTTCATCCTTTTGACTTCATCATGTTACATATTCTATTATTTTTAGTTCATTATGGATTTTATCGGGAAAATCTAGTTCATGGAAATGAAAGATGGTGAGATTTTTCCATTTCTTAGAAAATAACATTAGGAACTATTTCTTCATTCCATGCTACTTATTTTCAAGATCAGAGAGAATCACTTGATATCATAAAGGTTCTTGCTCATTATGATTTATTGATTTCAAATTCCATAACAAGTGGCAGTTTTGTACCTACTTCTGTTTCTTTTATTTTCCTGCAGCCGTTTCGGAAAATTTGTTGAGATTCAATTTGATAAGTATGGGCGAATATCCGGTGCAGCTATCAGAACTTATCTGCTTGAGAAATCTCGAGTTTGCCAAATCTCAGATCCTGAGCGCAACTATCACTGTTTTTATCTTCTCTGTGCCTCTCCTCCTGAGGTAGGCAAGTCAAAGCTTGATCTTTTCTATTCGCTATTCTTCATGTCTCGTATAAATTTATTGGCAACATTCTGAATTTTTAACTGCTGTTGTTAGGAAAAGGAGAAATATAAGTTGGGAGATCCGAGATCATTTAACTATCTTAATCAGTCCAGTTGCTACGAATTAGCTGGTGTTAATGCTGCTCAAGAGTATCTTAGCACCAAAAGAGCCATGGACATTGTGGGAATTAGTCAGGAGGAGCAGGTTTGACTTTGACCTTCATTAGTAATTCAAATAATCCTTTTAGCTGCCTCTCAATCTCCCCAAACAAAACTTTTCAAGTAAAATTAGCGATATTTCTCCTTCCTCCCTGCTCTCAGGATGCAATTTTCAGAGTTGTTGCTTCTATTCTCCATATTGGAAACATTAAGTTTGCAAAGTCAGATGAAACTGATTCATCAGTTCTAGCAGATGAAGATTCCAATTTCCATCTCCACACAGCAGCAGAACTTCTCATGTATGGCTGAATTTTTACTGTTATCATTGTGCAATATCTTTCTTTATAATAATATTATTTGTTTATTTATTGAATTATTCATATTTAAGGTGTGAACCTAATGCTTTGGAAGTTGCACTTTGTAAGCGCGTGATGATTACCCCTGAAGAAATCATCGAAAGAAGTCTTGATCCGCTTGGTGCAACAGTGAGCAGGGATGGTTTAGCCAAGACATTATATTCTCGTTTATTTGACTGGTAACATATTTGTCATGTGTAAATATAATAAAAAAATGTCGAATGTTTGATCATTGCTATTGAAGTTAAGTGTTTTCTTATTTCACTGAAGAATGAGTAGACCGAAACATCAATTACAATCATTTGTGTTTTTGTATGTCCAGGTTAGTGCAAAAAATTAATATCTCCATTGGGCAGGATCCCAGCTCAAGATGTCTCATTGGTGTTCTTGACATATATGGCTTTGAAAGCTTTAAAACTAATAGGTGAGAATAGATCATATCTGTGATCTTGCTATTGTATGTTTGCATACTCTAATTTGGGAAGAAACAGACCAGCACACAGTTACACAGGGTTTCACATTCAATGCACATTCCTGCTAATACATATGTGCATTTATATATTTTGACTGTCCCTTGCTCCAGATCTTTTTTACTTTTATTTCATCATGCTTATTTTGCTCAATATTACCCTTCTTCGTCAGTGCCATTGATATATTTTGTTGAATTAGAAAAGACGTCTGAATAAAAAGCTTTGCTTTTGGTAACTTAATTATGCCCGACAGCATGTAAGGTATCTCCATAAAATAGAGATCCTTATTATTTTCATTATAGATAACTGTCAGATTATTATAATAAAAATTATGAGCCATTATGATTAAAAATTGATAATGTTTGCTTCAAAAAAAAATTTGATAATGTTAATCTATACCATTCGTGTTTTTTTCTTCTGAATAATAAATAAACTGTCAATAGAAGGGGATTACTACCGCTGGTGTACCCTTTTCAATGAGGTACAGTTTAGACTGAGGCAAATATACCCAAGCTAATATTTAATTTCCACTTTGCAGTTTTGAGCAGTTTTGTATTAATTTTACTAATGAAAAGCTGCAGCAACACTTCAACCAGGTATGAGGTTAGTTTTTCATGTATTTGCCAACTTCAACGGTCACAATTATTTTAACATGCAATCTGATGTTGATGAGTTCCTGCAGCATGTGTTTAAGATGGAGCAAGAGGAATACACAAAGGAGGGGATTGACTGGAGCTACTTAGAATTTTTAGATAATCAAGATGTATTAGATCTCATTGAAAAGGTTTCTACAAACTCAGTTTTGGCTTAATGTCTCTTAATTGAACTTATGAAGGCATACTTTATAGCTTTTCATGTTAAGTAATCATTCTGAAACTGAGGGGCAAACATTGCTGAACTTGACCTACATTCTAGTGCATGAACGTTACCATGGGGGAGTTTGGGTAAGCATCTTAGTTAAGAGTTTTTTAACGTTTATCATATAAGAACTTATGTATAAGCTGTTTCTGTTTTCTATCTTGAGAGCTTGTAAAAATAAGCTAAAAATAGCTTATGGATATATCTCAATGTTTCTTATAAGCTCTTCCAAACACTTATATAAGTGCTTATATTATATGATGAGTCTAAATAAGCTCTTCCAAGTGTCCCTTAAAATCTAATACAACACCTAGCTGCTATTTATGAGCTTTTTTAGGTTCCAATAAGTTAGTCGGAGTAAATGTAATCTAGTATTCCATGTATTCTTGCAAGTTGCATACTTGGGTATGTATTTTATATTTGATTTGATATTTGATTTGTGCAAGTGAAAATACAAAAGACAATATTCAGTATGACATCGATAATCTCCACAGAAGAGCCTAAGAGATTTGGAGTGTGGATGATTGCAAAGGTCTATTTTAATTGGATCTAAAATTTAACGTAATTATGAAGAATGTGCACATCAAGTATTCAGATCTTAACCACGTGGTCATTGAAGGTTTTGGTACCTTGTCAAGAACCAGATATTTTGAAACCTTGTACTATTATGCTTAGGCTCAGCAATGGCTTTTATATCTCTAACTAAGCATCTCAACCAAAAGTCAGTATTTGGAGAGATTGAAGAAGTTTCTAAAACTTTGTATTGCATGGATTCTCTTGTAGCTATTTATTATGTACTATTTTGTATCTTGAGGTTTGCTCATCATCATTTTTGTTTCTGCTTCTTTCTCTAAATAAATGCTTTTTTTATTGTGTAAAAACAGTGAAAACATTTTGTTTAACCAACTAGTCTCATGAAGCATGGTAAATACCTTTTTCTTTGATATTCTATCTATACTTGATATTATACTTGATTGTAAGCATAGTCTTATGTACCTTACTTAGGTAAGCATACAACATAACAACAAAGTTTTCTGGTGGATTATGCTTTGTGAAGACCTGTTTGTTTGTTAAACACAAAGAAAGCAGGGACACTTCAAAATAGTATCTGTGTCATGTTGTATTCGTGTTGGATAATTTTTGTGTCAGATGAACACTTCTGATTATATCTTCCAATTCTTTCTTCAATTTTTGAACTTTTGGGCATTTGGTGTCCTATAAGTGATGGAACACCATATCAAGGAAATAATATAGAAAAATATAGATTGCATTTTCAAGGTTTCTTAGATATAAGAGAATTCAGAACAACTAATAATTTAGTATGCACTATGTCATTCCTGGATAAAGCCACATGACTCCACTATATAAAGGGGGGCTTATAAGTAGCTGGAGCAAGAAATCAGTTCGTTTTCGAGAGTAATAGAGTGAGAGAAAGTTCTTGCAACTCTCCTCAAGAGAGTCTTGATTCAAAATTTCCACAATATTTGGTGGTAGTTAAGATAAATATTGTTAACCATCCTAATTGAGTGAGTTTGAGATAAATCCTCGTGTCAAAAAATGGTCATAGTACTGCTTGATAATGGAGATTGTTCCGATCATAAGATCACGTGACTTTCCCTCTCACATTTTATAGTCGTGACATATGCAATGAAGTTTTCTCACAACATCATTTTGCTATATGCAGACTTTTGTTTTTAAATATTGATGGAAATTTATTTTGAAGCTTGCTTTAGATTATATCCTCTGAATCTGCTTTCAAAATGTTATAACTTAGTAAAAATCTCTTATTTTACAGAAACCAGGTGGAATCATTGCTCTGCTTGATGAGGCCTGGTATGAACACATTTATTCCTTGTTTTTATTTTTTATTTTTTTATGATATGATACAACTCCTTATATTTTATACCATGTATACACTTGTATTTGGAAAGAGGGGGAAGATTAGAGTAACATAAATTTTGGGCTACCAAGATATAATTTTATGTCAGGTAGGGCTTGGCCAATTGCTAGACTAAGTTCATAACTTTGCCATGCATTATATCTATGAATTGTTAGTTATTATTTTAAGTAAATGTTAGTCTAAGACATCTGCAAGTAATGGGATTTGACACATTGATATTAACCTATAGTTTGGTATTTATTCATGAGTTTGAGGTGAAAAAAGGGTAGGTTTTGGTCTCTTTCACTAATAGTTTTTTCCCAGAAAAATGTACACCATCCTATGATTGTTTCTTGATAATTCATCCTAGAGTCATTGATGATATTTGCAAAATTGTTCGTAGGCTATGTGTAAACTTCTCGTTACAATTTTGAATTTGTTTTGTTGTATTTCCATGATCATTGTCTGCTTGCAGTATGTTTCCCAAGTCAACTCATGATACATTTTCACAAAAGCTTTATCAGACATTCAAAGATCACAAGCGCTTCATCAAGCCAAAATTGGCACGCTCAGATTTCACTATTGTTCATTATGCAGGGGAGGTAAGTTTGATTCTTCATCATTGCTATGCAAGTTACTACTTTTCATTCTGGGTTTTTGCTAAAAGTTGTTATTGATGCACATGTTTTCAGGTTAAATATCAGTCTGAGCATTTTATAGACAAAAACAAAGACTATGTCGTTCCTGAACATCAAGATATGCTAAGTACTTCCAAATGTTCATTTGTATCAGGCCTCTTTCCCCCACTTTCTGAGGAGACAGCCAAATCTGCCAAGTTTTCTTCTATTGGTTCTCGTTTTAAGGTATCTAAAATATGATTCTTTACCTTGTCAAAAGGAAATATGCTATCTGATAAGCTTTACTACAATTGAAAGGTGGATACTGTTGTGCTAATTCGTGCAGCTACAATTACAACAATTGATGGAGACCCTCAATCTGACAGAGCCCCATTATATTAGATGTGTGAAGCCAAACAATTTACTAAAACCTGGCACATTTGAGAATATGAACGTCATCCATCAATTACGTTCTGGTGTAAGTAGATTTTGAAATTAAGTTGTACTGTGATTGCTCTAAGGTTTGGACTTCTGGCACATTATTTTGCCTATTCACATTCTTCCACCAGCCTGATTTTGCAATTGAAGTAGTGTGACGAATGTGAATAAGCAACGAGTGCCTATAGCCCTTTGTTTACTTTGAACTAGCTTATTTAGAACTAGAATTTACCCTCCTCGTTTTGTTTTGCTCCTCTATGTATCTCTCCTTGAATGGGTTGTCGAGTTGTCATACCCCTAGTGCTTTTGCTTATATATTATTGCTATTCAGAAAAAAAGAACTAGAATTTATCCCTGTTGTTGATATTGTAGGGTGTTCTTGAAGCAGTAAGAATAAAATGTGCTGGATTCCCCTCTCACAGGACCTTTAATGAGTTTTTAACTCGCTTAGGAATTCTTGCTCCAGAGATTCTTCGAGGGAAGTAAGTGTGGCTTAGCGACAATTTTATCTGCGTTATTTTTACCTACTATCTTGATATCATTGCTTTCTGCGTTGACATTTATCTGGTTTTTTATCCTGAAAATTATCTGTATTTATGCAGCTTCGAAGAAAAGGATTTGTGTAAAAAGATTTTAGAGAAGGTTGGGCTTACAGGTTATCAGGTAGAACTGGGGTTCGATTGAATTTTAATTTGTTACCACCCTCAAATAAATTAAAAATTGAATTTGTTATCCCTTATTGGAATTAAAATTTCTGTCATTAGATACTCCTGTTAGTGTTTTCCTGGAATCTTTGTATGGTTCTTTGACTTTTGATTGGGGCATGAAATGAAACGTGTATACTATTCAAATTATGATGAAAGACGTATTTCTGGTTCAAATATGTTAACCAAAATGCTTTATTGCAAGATGCTTTTGTATGGTTAGCACTTAGCAGAACTTTTATAATTGGCCTAATTTTGCAGATAGGGCAAACACAAATATTTCTAAGAGCTGGACAAATGGCAGAATTGGATGCTCGGCGAGCATACCTGTTTAGCAATTCTGCAACAACTATCCAAAAGCAGATTAAAACTCATTTTAGTCGAAAAGCATATATTGCACTGCTAAAATCCTCTATCTTTGTGCAATCCATTTGCAGAGGTCAGTTATTTGTATTTTTTGTATTATATGAAGGATGAAAGGATTATTGTCTCTGCCTTGGTTACTCAGAGGCTGAGTGACTCGAAGACAGATCCTCTACTACACGTAGAATGGTTCTGCGCCGGTGGGGACCGTTAGATCTAGAGCAAGAAAGTTTCTCTCTCTAGATCCAACGGTCCATGCTGGCACCGGACCATCCTGCCGCAGCAGAGGATCCGGATCCTGAGTGACTCCAAAGACATCCAGTAACTCCAATCCCTCTTGTTGCAGAAAAATAAGAGCTTTTTTCAAGCCAAAAAGTTGGAATTTGTTCTTCACTTCTTCATCCATTCTTGACACCATCTTTATTATGGCCTTGTGTTGATTTTCCGTTTCAAATTTAAAAGTCTAATACATATTATGATTGACATTGAACAATAAAAATTTTGTATGAAGATCATTATCTTACAAATGTCTTTAAGATGCTCGTAGTTTCTATAAGCTGACATTGAACATTAAAAATTTTGTATGAGGACTTTTGTAGTTCAGTCTGTCTGACATTTCTTTTTTCGAATAATTTCTTCATAGCATGCTCTCTAGTCTCTACAACTTGAACGGAACACTGAAGTATAGATTTGAGAAGTTTTACATACAGAATTCCAATTGAATCAATATATTTCATGAAACACATGACTGTTGTGACTTTTAGGACAACTGGCACGGAGAAGATATCATCACATGAAGAGGGAAGCAGCTGCAATCAAAATTCAAACTTATACACGCGGAAAGTTAGCCAGAAAATGCTACACAAAAATAAGAATTTCCGCTATTACCTTGCAGACAGGTTTACGGGCAATTGCAGCTCGTGCTGCTCGTGATAAATTGAGATATAGAAAGCAAACTAGTGCATCTACCAATATTCAGGTTAGATCTGTCCTTGTAGTGTTAAATTTTTTTAAAAATACTTTTGTGTTGCCTTGCCTGAAGTATTAGTAATAAAAAAATGCAGTCCTATTGGCGCCGTCACAAAGCTCTCATTGACTATCAGAACCTTAAGAAAGCGTCAATCATGTCACGAAGTGTCCATCACTCCAGCGAAAAACATGAACATGAGGTTCTATATTTAAATACTTACTCCATTGTTAATTCCTATCTGTTTGCATTTCTTGTCTTGATAATGATTATTAGCAACTAGTAAGCTTTATAGGGGAATATGTAAATGTTAAGGATAAAATTCAAAATATTCCAAAGCCTTCTCCTGACAGCTTAAAACTATTAGGACTACTCCCTTTCACTAAGAAACATCATTAGGAGTTTCTTTGATCGGTAAATGGCACTGACCACAATGAATACAGAAAAACCTGAAGAAACCTTTTTGGCATAACTCTTGAAGTTCTTGCTGCTGACATAAAAAATGAACCGGTTTGCTATCATGGATTGCCAGGTTGTGGAGGTATCAGTGGAAAATGAAAGTCCTTATGTGGAAGAATTTTCAAATTCTTTCCAAGAAGAATGCTCAAGTTCTTTCCAAGATAATGACAGAATTGAAGCTCTCGGGGATTCCACTAGTCCCGTCGGAGACACTGAAAACATTGAGGCTCTTACTACAGAAATAAAAAGTTTAAAGGTAAACTTAATATATCTATTATCTTTGTTATAATATTTAAAAAAAAATCTCTATATATCATTATTGTATACAATATTTTACAGTATCTTAGATGTTCTCTTTGAAGTGGTTTATATATATTTCATGATTTTTTCCCCTTATTCAATTTGGAATAGGAGTCTAATATCAGTATAATTTAGTTCTTTCTTTGTCTTTTGTAACGCATCATTACCGACAATGTAATAACTTTATATTCTAGCATCCTCTTTTCCTCCCTCTTTGACTAAATGTATCTTTATAATTTCAACATAATATAATGCTAGTACCATCCTCTGTGACTTGTTTTCTCATTATTCCATTGTTGAGTTTCCTAAAGTTTGGAACTCTATTGGAACAATGTCATTTTCTTTGTGATACTTCTCTTCCCACTGTTCACAAATTTCAGTAACCCAAACCCAAACCTAGACCAATTTCAATTACTAATGCTTTTTTTTTGCCTTGTTCTCTTCCCCTTTTGGTACTATTTTTGGTTTTCCATTGCCAGCATGGCTCTTTGAGAGACACCACAAATGATAAAGTGACCTCTTTTCTGGCTGACAATCGGTCCGGTAGCCCACTTACAAACATACCAGTTGTGAGTCTTCTTGATGATCACTCAGTCTGGCCCCACTGTCTCCAATCCCAGACGCCATGGCCACGGCATTGCGACAGATGCAGTTTGGCTTCTGTCTCTAGTCCTAATTGCAGTCTGGCCCCTTCTCCAGTCCCAGACGCTCTAGCCCCTTCTCCAGTCCCAGACGCTCTAGCCCCTTCTCCAGTCCCAGACACTTGCCAGTGTGTTACATTTTTATTTTATTTTGTTTTTGTGTTTTTAATTGTAACAGGCTTAAAGCTTAGTACGCTTTAACTTGAGGGAAGTGTTAAAATATCTGACAATATCATTATTGTGTTTTGGAATTTTTTTAGAGGATATTATGTTTTAGAGCATCTCTTGGGGGAAAGGTTTCCATATTTCACTCTATTGTTTTTTATTTTTTCCTTATTTCATTTTAGTAATATGGGTTAGTGCTTTGCCAGTTGTAACACATCTTTATACATCATATATTAATATCATAAATTTATACTCATCATTTGGGTTTTGTTCTCTCTTTTCTCTTTCAGTCCTTCTCTACCTAAATCCCAATATTTTCAATAACTTCATTCTTCTCATTCTTTATTTGTTGTATTTGTTAAGTGGAGAATTCAGAATTCCAGTATAAATGGTAATTGTTATTGGATGACATGAAAATTAACTGTTAAAAGAAGTGAGAGTGCAATAATATTCTTTGTCCTAGAATTCTTCTATTTATTGTAGTGGCAGGACGAAATTGATAAATATTTAATTCGATCTGTAAATGCTGGTAGCAGAAATGACTTAGAACTGATATACTGGTAATTGGTAATTATTGTACATGATTGCAATTGAGAGTCGCACAATGTGTGACATGAGTCCATAGATTATAGATCTACAAATCTGAAAAGATCTCTTCACAGAATTGAATCAAGGATGAGTGGTGGGGATCAAAGCATCATTTGAATAATCACATGGTCACCTATGTTATGCATAATAACTTCATAACCTGTATGCATAACAGGTTTGGCATACGGTTATAATTATACAATTCAGGCTTGCCAAGTGTCATCTGATTGTTGCATTACACAGGTTATGTTGCAGGAAGAAAAACAGAAGGCTGATGAATATGAAAGGAAATACGTAGAAGCTCAAGGATCTAACGACGAGTTAAGCAAAAAATTAGCTGAAACTGAAAAAAGAGTATATCAGCTTCAGGACTCATTGAACAGGTAGTATTAGTATTATTCCCTTGAAAATTCGTGTAATTTTGCAATTTTGATTTTCCAATTTCAAGATCCATCAATGATGCGATACAAAGAGGAAAATGGACAGCACAGTGGAAGGAGTGAAACAAGCCTGCAATAATTGTGTGCTCTCTGTGTGTTTTCCTCTATACACTTTGACTAAGTGATATGTTATCTTTCAACTGAATAATGAGCTTGCATAGACAAATATAAAACGCAATAAGGTGCTGAAAGGAATAGGATCATAATGAGTCTCTATCAAACTGTTTGTCATTAGACATGATTTATGATAGGACATTATGGCATTGTTTCATCCATATAGTTGATCTCGGCTAGTGAGAAAATGATTTGGTTGTTGTGGTTGTCGTACACACTATCAATTCACTGTTAACTTGTTACTGATCTGGGAAAGCTATAGCATTGAACTTCTATAGTAATATCTGATGGTGTTTAAACAATTTATCTTTCAGAAGAGCACCTACAAAATTGGAATACAAGGGTCAATATATTTTAGGTGAATTAAGGCAATAATCAATTAAGGTTTATTTATATTTGCTAGTAATGTAGCTCTGGAGTTGACCTTTTGGAAGATTTAAAGTCAGCCTAGCTTTGAGGAAAAGAGATTATTTTAATTATTCTAAGATCTGCTTCCATAACCAAAAGCATTTGCTGGAGTTTACACAAGTATTTGTTCATTTTCAGTATTTGTTGGAAAGAGAATGTTTATTGTACTATATATTATTCGAGTCAAGGCAAGTCGTATTCAAAAGCATATTTTGAACAATAAAAAATGACTAAAATTTACCATATCATGGAAACTATACTTTTTTGGGCCTTATCATTATGGTTTAAAGATACACAACATGAGTGGGAAATATTTATGGTGGGTCTAGTTGTCGTATCGATCAATAAAAATTTTCACCCTCTTGTCCTTTTGTGGGCATTACTAAGATTTACATTATGACTTTTAAACTGAATGCTATTTGATTAATGCTGGATCTGAATTAGTGTGTATCAGGATGATATCTTCCATGTCAAGTCAAGTTGCCGAGCTGAGGATGATCTTAAGTACTTCATCAAGATTGAGTTCAACATTTCGACCTATTGCTAGAGTTGATGTTGCATCTAGTAACTCCGATTCCTCATCTACAGACTCCGATTTCACATTTCCAGCACCTGTTTCAAATGCAGAAGATGTCTCTTCCCAAAAGCCAAAATCTTTTGAACTAGTAGTTCAAGATATCACCACTGCAGATGGATCAGGTCAGTCCAACTTTCTTCAAAATTGTCAATGTGCTAGTTATTTTCCCGTTGAACTTGTTTGCTGCATGGGGAGAAAATAATTTGTCCGAGGAATAAAGCCACCTTATAAAAAGATGAATAAAGATCCTATCATGTGTATTACAAATAGAAGTTTTTGAATGAGAATAGAAGTACTTTCTTGAGAGCTTGGCAGCATTCAGTCTGGGGTTTTTACTATGATATATCACAGATACGGTGGTGAAAATATGATTTAGTTGCTTCCTTTAATAGCATAGTTATATATGCATCAATGATGATGATAATAGTGATTGTGATAAAAGATAAGAGTAGGAACAAAGCTTATATTTGGATTTACTTCCTTCTATTGTTGTTTAAATTGTCCTTTTGTTTAAATTGTCCTTTTGTTAATTCTATTGTTGTTAAGACGAAACTACGATGTCAATGGCAGTATCATTTTTTCCTGCATTTTCAGGATCTGAAAGTGAAAAAGAAGGTTCGTTTGATGATTTCTTCTAGTAAAACTTGTTTTTCTTCGACCTGGCTTAAATTTTCATTTCCTCTGGTCTCTGGGGAATCAAGGAAGATAGACAGAGAAAAGGGATGGAGGCGGCATTGGATACGCACATTCACTCCTTCTGTTACATACCCTAAGTACAAATTTGTAGATACACAGTTCATGTCAGGATCCGGTAGATCAGTCAGGCAGAGATAGCAAAAGAGTCAATCAATGATGAACTTGTTGATCAGTGTTTCATCTTCTTGGCATCCCTTCCGAGTGAAAATCATATTAGATGTCCGATGACACTTACAGAGTGAAAATTTTGTATATAACATCGTTTCAGATTTTTTTTCTTGTGTCCTGTCGTTTTGGCTCTCAATTTTACCAAGTTGTCATGGCCTCGAGATGACGTTTGCAGTTTTACACAACTTCGACCAGTGAATTGAATGTTTCCCACGGCTTTATGAGCGGTAGGCTTTTCCGAGCTTCTGTGTGGATGTTACATGTTTGACATTACATTGACATAACATTGAATGAAACCTCAAACATAAGTACTCAATCAAAAAATAAACCCAAGTACCCGAAGAATCTTAGTGCAGCGCTCAAGTCTTGTAATGTTTCTAAATTCTAACAACTTGTTACACCTGAGAGATTCCTTTCAAACTTGTCATGGCAATTAAGCCGGTTTTTTTAAGAGGATCAATAGTGGTTCTCCACTTTCCCACTATATGACTCGAACTCACGACTCTTTGGGTTTAGGTGAAATATTTACCAACTCAACTGCGCTTCATTGTCAATATATAAAGCTTTTTTTAATGGCAAACATAATATTATATATTAATAAAATGAAGAGCACAAGGGTACGCACCCGATACAGAACATAGGAAACCATCCCTACACACAGAAGATCGACAAAAGAAAACTAAGCCCTAGAGATTTTGCTTGTCTAAAATTAGTAATATCTAAGTTCTAAGTGGCTTTATTATTTAGTGATGAACTTGTTTTACCTCTGGTTTCAGAGACTGAGGGTCTGTTTCATGGTCATCATATAATAGAAGTGAATAGGATAAGAGAGTTGGATTAGGATCCATTTGATGTGCACTTGATAACTAGATATCATTATATTATCTTTTTTTTGGTTTTACCCAGGATATTCACCGTCGACCGCAATGACTAATCCCCTCGCTGAATTGTAGGTGCCTCGAGGGGCAGGACAGCTGGCCCAAAGTTTTAACACTGTTCCGTACCCAAGGTGGGGATTGAACCCCCGACCCTTGGTTAAAATATATAATTTATATTTTTTGAAACAACTTTATTTTTAAACCCAAAATGAAAAAATATATAATTTATATTTTTATAAAGTATTTACTTGTATTTTATTATAAGTTTTAATATTAATTTTTTTGTTTTATTTGTAATTTATTAAAATTTAAATTATTTTTAATATAATTTTCAGTTTTTTAAAAATATATAATGACAAAACTACCCTTGTGATAAATTACATATTTTTTTTTCATATTTACAATTTTGAATATTAATTTTAAAATTTGTATTATTTATTTAAAATAGTTGTATATTTTATAGAATATTAAAATACTTTTTTATAAGGTTAGTGGGAGCTAGAAAAAATATTAGCCTATTAGTTGGATTCTAGCTCGTCCAGCACACAATAATAAATTTTTTAACTAGATGGTCATAAAATAATAGAGATTGGTTTATCCTATTCAGTTTTTTAAGCAAACAACAAATTAAGACACGATATGATAATTCATCCTTTATGATCGAGAAAACCATTTCTTAACGAATGATTCACTCCATTATTTTGTTACTTAGTACACTGATTAAGGATGTGAGTGAGTTCATTTGAGTCAATTGTCGAGTTTTTTCAAAAGAAAATTATATTATATATATTATAGGATAAATATGTATTTAAGAAAAACAAAACCTATAATATATATAATATAATTTTGGGTGGCGAGAAGGATATACACCAACAACAGGAAAACCTAAAAACCCACCCTAACGATGCAATCAAGCCACCCTAAGATGAGAATCAATAAACCCACACACAAGTTACTCCTCTCTCCTGGAGGTACATTTCATAGGCTCCACACACTACTCATAGAATAGATTTTTACTCGATTTAGCCTTAGTCAAGAGTCAAGTGGGTTCTTTAGAGGCCCTCCTGACCCATTTATTGCGGAGGCCGTGGGGTTGCAATATGCTTTGAATTTTGCTCTTGAAATGGGTTTCTTGAATATACATGCTGAATCTGATTGCTTACAATTAGTCACTCAATTGGTTGATTTGAAGGAAACACGATCTTATCCTGGTAGAATATTTTTACATGAATGTAATAGTTTATCCAAGTCTTTTAGAGCTTTTCTTTTTTCACATGTTAGACGGGAGAGCAATGTTGTCGCTCACCAATTAGCAAAATTTGCTCTCTCTAATTGTGACACTGTTTGGTTAGAGGAAATTCCTCATTGTATCTCTTTTGCTTTGGCCTCTGATTTAGGAGGGTCTTAATAAAATATTTTCCACGTAAAAAAAAAAGAGTCAAGTGGCTTTTATTTTTCTGGCCCTAATTTGAAAACATATTTAGGACATCTAAATTCAACAACTTTTTTAAGTGTTAATGTAGTTCTCACACAAGTTTAATGAAGTGTTGGATTTGATTAATAGATATATTAGTTGTTGCAACTTATTAACCATCCGTTGAACTTCATTAAAGACAATTTTTTTTTGACAAATTTAACGACGAATTTGAATGTAATTAACCACAATTTCAAAATTGCTGAAATTATTCTACGTAGTTGAACAACTAAAAATTGTTATTAATAACGTTTAAATTCGTAATTAATGAAGTTTAGTTGATGGCAAATAAATTGCAATACAGAATATAATCATTATCAAATTCAACGATCTATAAAGCCTAACACGTACAGCTGATTGTTAAGTTGGATATTTTCCCTGGTTACCCAGGTTCGAACTCGAGATTTTTACTTTACGTGTGTAAGTTTACGAGATGTACTTATTACTTGGTCGGCCGGTAGACAAAAAAAAAATCAAATTCAACATTATGCAACTATTAAACTTATTCTGTTCAAAGTCACTCGTGTGTAATAGTACCAGCATTATGCATCTGCCCTAGCTTTCCACTATCAGGCAAAAGGGAAAGACCACTTTCACACAGTTTCTTCATTTAATTCGCTAAGCAATGTCCAAATACAGTAGCTGCAGACAGTGGCAGATGAAGTACACCTGATGAGATCTTCTCACTTTCCTCCTCAGAGTACATTATTATGTTAACAAACGAAACCTATTCTTGGGTTGGATCTGTTTCTTTCTCTCCCTCAACTTTGAAAGTTCTCTTGTAAGTGATTCACACGTCTTGCTCAATTTATTATTCTATACTTTGAATTAAGTCACATTTAATTTTATATGGTTTTCTCTTCTCTCTATAGGTACAAGGTTTTGGACTGAAAAAGAGAAGTATAATACATAAAGAAAAAAAGCTCCATGGAAGGAAACTGCGTGAATAGAAACACTCAGCGAGAAGACAACTTGGGTTTTGAGGAGCATAGATGGGGAACATCATGGCCAGCAAGAAACTATGTTTGTAGCTTTTGCAAGAGAGAGTTCAGATCAGCTCAAGCTTTGGGTGGGCATATGAATGTTCATAGGAGGGATAGAGCAAGATTGAGATCATCATTGTTTTCTGATCAGTGCCCTAAACCTAACCCTACCACTACTACTACTACTCTTATTTCACCTTCATCACCAACTCTTTTGAATTGTGCACAACATTCTTCTAAACTTTGTAGCCCTAATTGTCTCACTCTATCTTCTTCTTCACCCTCTCCAGCTTCTACCAACGAAGATAAGAAACCAAGACTCACACTTTCTCTTCCTCTTTTGAGTCCTCAAAGAAGGGAAATCATGAAGTGCTATGAAGAGGAGGAGAAGAAGGACATTAATGTGTACAAGAATAATGAGCAAAACGTTAATTTGGAGTTAGGAATAGGTATGCTTAAACACCAAGAGGAGAAGTTGGATTTGGAGCTTCGACTCTAGCTAACAGATTTCTAGATTCTAGGCATGCAACTTCGTAGTTAATTAATTGTTAACTTACAACTTTCCTTCTTAAAATTCTAGCTGTTTTTTATATTAATTCTGCATTTTAAGGACCTTATTATTATTATTTTGTATGTTTTTTGTAATGGATGGCTCTCTATCTTGTTAGCTTGATTCTTTCTACCAATTGAATGTAGAAAACGAATTCTCTGGTAATTTGGTTAAGTGATAGAAATTTACAACCATGAAGAAAGCTGGGATGAATCTTCAAGATGCCAATGTTTCTCGTGAATCTGAAACAAAATTTTGCTTTTTGATTGGTCTACACTCTTAGTTTACCTTAAAAGGCTTATGCACCAGTAACCTTTACGTTTCTTGAGAAAAGTTTCTGTCATGTTCTTGAATGATCAGAAACATACACTACCAAGTTGAATCAGTGATTAGTGATAGCAAAACTTTTAATTTTCATAAAGTTCTCAATAAGATATAAAGCGTGTTTCTAGGGAAGGGTGGGGGATCAACCGAGTTCCTCCCCGGTGAACCACTAATTAAAATTGACAGTAAGATATAATAAAAAACTTCATCGATGGTTGAGATCTAATACTGGTTGATTCAGTCTAACCACTCATAATATTTTACACAATTTCTTACGGTCAATTTTAGTAGTACACCTAGGGACTTAATTGATCTCTCACCTTAAAAACACCCAAGTTATATATATATATATATATATATGTTTGTCTATAAAAAAGTATGATACGATAAATTGCGAATAAAGAATGGTGTGTTTTTATGTCGCGCGCGTCTCATATTAAAGAATAATCAGCCCAATAGTCTCTCTAATCTTCTCATACTCTCTCTCGCACTCACATATTTCTTTCTTTACAATTTCTCTCAAAAACCAAACACACAAACAATCCTAATTTTTCACATTTTTCTTTTATATCTCTTATTCCGTCATGTACATGTCTTATTTTCTCCCTCTTTCCTTAACTATTTCCTTTTTATTTCTCTATTTCCTATCACACCCGGAAATGGGACGTCAGACAATCTTGACTCCAGTATAAATAGGTGCATAATTACAAGAATGATGTCATGGTCTGGGACATACCATTCAACATTTTATGAATTTGATGTCTTTGTCAGACAGAACAACAGAACAAAGAGTATATATATATATATATATATATATATATATATATATATATATATATATATAGAGAGAGAGAGAGAGAGAGAGAGAGAGAGAGAGAGAGAGAGAGGGAGAGAGGAATTAGGTCAGAGAGAGAGAGAGATGGGTGTTTTGCTACATAGTAAAGTGTAGCTTCATAAAGATTGATAGATGCATCATGCATATTCAGCTCTTTTTTCCTTGTTCAATTTATTCAAAGTGGTAGTTTTGGTGTCTTTGGCGTTTCCAAGCTAACATAAGATATGTTGCATGTTCCCTATGTCATGTGGCTCCATATACAATGATGACCTTTCCCAAAACAGAAACTATTGGTTCTTGAAAGTACCAACCAAAACAAGAAATGCATCTTTAAATTGTACTAATTGGTTTGCGAAATTCAGTATCGTAAGAATAAATAAATAAATTAAATAAATTCATGTGATTGTAATTGTAAGGAGAAGTTTGAAGAATTGAAGAATTGAAGTGCACATAGTGCAATGATGTCACTAATGTATATGAATGAGGAATGAAGGTGTATAACAAATCCAGCTAAAGTGAAGTTCTAGTGAAAGAAGGAAGAATGGGATAAAGTAAAGCTAGTCGGCGGGCGTCACTATCCTCTACCATTCATTCACCACTTATTTACTTTTCCTTCCCCCAAACTACCTTTGCCATCAATTAACACTCATCCTTCTTAACCAACAAAAAAACCCTCATCCTTTCCCAGAAAATAAACAAAAGAAACTATTATAGCTGTCTTTTTACTCAATTAGGGGTGGGAGTAGACCATGCCGTCGTTTGATAGGACTAGGCTAGGCCAGACATTTTTTTTAAATAGATCAGCCTAAGACTTTTTAAAAAACCCATTTAACTAAAAAGGTCACGCTATATGCCATCGAAAAAACATTTTAGACCTACCATGCCGGCTTATTTAAGTAAATATAAATAATATTTTTATTAATATTATTGTTATTATATTAAATTTTGTACATTGTGTTAAAATTATAAATTTACTAATATTTTCTATTAATTTAAACAAATCGACATACATCAATTTTTGACACATTTAATAATATTATTATAAAATTAAATTTAAATTGGATGTTGTTGAGATACACAATGATGATTCTGCCAAGAACTTTGCAAGATTGATCGAGACTCAATCACAAACACCAATCGCACGAATAATCGAACTCAATTAACCGATTGAACCAACGAATTGAACAATCCAAATTAAGAACCCTAGAATCGCGAAATTGGGAAAAACGGAAATCAAAGAAATTAAGAACAGAGACACGCAAATTTGATCACCCAGTTCGGTATCAAATCAATACCTACGTCTGGGGAACTAAGTAATAATCACTTAGTTCTTGATGCATTCAATCAATATATGTTCAATGTACAAGATGAAGAATTTCCCTCTTCGAGCGAACCCCCTCACTTCCCTGAACCCTAATTTCCCGTGTTTGCACTCGCACACACCCAGTGAATCTGTTGAGTTCAGTTGCATTACAAAGTACAGCATTAAAACAAGATTTATAGCCAAGCCAAAATCGCGCGCCAAGAACGCAGCAAATTGGCTGTTACAACCGAATTTCAAAACTGTCCAATGCCACAGTGCCACGTGGCACAGGCTTATAGGGCCAGAAAGGAATTTGTTGCCACATCACCACAATCTCCACCTTGGCAACATCTGAACCGCTTGCTGCAGCAAGAACCTTGTAGAAAAACTTAGTTCAAACTCATCACACACTTAACTAATACTTAGCAAATTCAAGCAATGCTTGAACTTGCCAAGTGGGACCACCTTTGTGATGAAATCTGCTGGATTCTGACTTGTGTGAATCTTCTGAATCTTAACTCCACCTTGAGCTATGATATCTTTAATCCAATGAAGCCTAGTGTCTATATGCTTGGTTCTTTCGTGGTATGCTTGATTCTTACACAAGTGTATTGCACTTTGATTATCACAATACACACTTACACAATCCTGCTTCACACCTAGTTCATTGATCAATCCCTTCAACCACAGTGCTTCCTTTACTGCTTCAGTCACACCTATGTATTCTTCTTCTGTTGTTGATAGAGCAACAACATGTTGCAGATATGCTTTCCAGCTGATTGTGTTGCCAAACAGTGTAAAGACATATCCTGTCAATGATCTCCTCTTGTCACGGTCACCTGCAAAGTCTGAATCCACATATCCTATAACTCCACCTTGATCCTTGCCTCCTTGACTGTACACCAGACCTGTGTTCATACTTCCTTTTAAGTATCTTAGAACATTCTTGGTAGCAGCCCAATGTTGCTGTCCTGGATTTGCAAGGTACCTGCTGATCAAGCTTAGAGAGTAGGCTAGATCGGGTCTAGTGCATACCATAGTATACATTAGACTTCCTACTGCACTAGCATAGGGAATCTTCTGCATCTGAGCTTTCTCTCCTTCTGTGGATGGACAGTCATTTCGAGACAATTTTATTTGTGCTCCTAAGGGTAAGTTTGCAGGTTTAGCATCTGTCATGCTAAATCTTTCTGTGATTCTCTTAGCATACCCAGTTTGAGTGATGCTTAGAACTTGTGCTTTCCTTTCCCTTCTGATTTCCATACCAAGGATCTTGTTTGCATTGCCCAAATCCTTCATGTCAAACTCCTTAGCCAGTAGCTTCTTCAACTTCAGTATCTCATAGTCATTTCTGCTGGCTATGAGCATATCATCAACATAGAGCAGCAGGTAGATGTAATTCTTGTCACTTAGCT
Organism: Astragalus membranaceus; assembly: GCA_039519185.1. Classification (NCBI taxonomy): domain Eukaryota; kingdom Viridiplantae; phylum Streptophyta; class Magnoliopsida; order Fabales; family Fabaceae; genus Astragalus; species Astragalus membranaceus. Next base: position 86,780,326 of record CM076847.1, on the reverse strand, counting down.
CCTTGAAGTAAACACAACTGTCATAATTGCTTCTTTTGAATTTTATGTCTATCATGTAAGTGTCAAACCTTTTGTACCACTGCCTAGGTGATTGCTTCAATCCATACAAGGATTTCTTTAGTAAACAGACCTGATCCTCCTTGCCCTTCTCCTCAAAACCCTTTGGTTGAGTCATATGAATCTTCTCCTCCAGTACTCCATGTAAAAAAGCAGTCTTCACATCCATTTGTTCAAGTGTCATGTTGTAGTGAACTACTAGAGATAGGAGTACTCTAATGGAGCTGTGTTTTACAACAGGAGAGAAAATCTCAGAATAGTCAATACCTTCTCTTTGAGTGTATCCCTTGGCAACTAACCTAGCTTTGTATCTAGGTGGATCCTTGTCAGCCATACCTTCCTTTTTCTTGTAAATCCATTTACACCCTACTAGTTTTACACCAGCAGGTTTCTTGACCAATTCCCAAGTTTGATTTGTGTGAAGTGAAATCATCTCTTCCTTCATTGCATTGTGCCAATGAAGCTTGTCACTGCAAGTTATTGCTTCTTGATAGCTAGTTGGTTCTTCATTCACAAATTCCATGGCAGTATTGAGTGCATAGGCAGTATCAGCTTCTTCTACAAATCTAACAGGTGGTCTGATTTGTCTTCTGGTTCTGTCTCTAGCAAGCAAGTAATCATTCTCATTGTTATTGTCCTCTGGATCAGAGTCTGAGCTAGATGAAGAGCTCTCACCTTGCTCACCTTGATGTTGATTTTCATCAATGTTAGCTTGGCTCTTTTCTAACTCCACCTCAACCTGTGATTCCTTGTTCAGTTCTGTCATTCCAAGTGTTTCAGTGCTCACTGTATTTTCCATCAGTTTTGACTCTTGAAACACTACATCTCTACTGATAATGCTCTTCTTTTCTTCTGTCAGCCACACTCTATACCCCTTTACACCACTTGGATAGCCCATGAAAATTCCTTTCTTAGACCTTGGCTCAAGTTTTCCTTCCTTCACGTGACAGTATGCAGGGCAGCCAAATATTCTTAAATTTTGAAGATTTGGTGCTTCACCAGTCCACATCTCTTGTGGAGTTTTGAAATTCAATGCTGTAGATGGGCTTCTATTCACCAAGTAGCATGCAGTGTTGACTGCTTCACCCCAAAATGCTTTAGGCAGCTTTGCACTAGTCAGCATACATCTAACTTTTTCAAGCAAGGTCCTGTTCAGTCTTTCTGCTAGGCCATCACCACAACAGAAAAGGCCATCAGGGGCGCTTTTTTTTATCCATTTGGGGCGTTTTCGGGCGCCCCTAAAGCTTGCGCTCCTGTAGGTGGTGACCAACTGGAGCGCTTGTAAGAGGCGCCCCTGATGGCCATAGCGCAGGTGACCAACTGGAGCGCTTGTAAGAGGCGCCCCTGATGGCCATAGCGCAGGTGACCAACTGGAGCGCTTGTAAGAGGCGCCCCTGAATTTCAAAGGAAGAACAATGGATGGCAAGGCAAACATCAACCCATATCATACTAGATTTGCAACAGCAAGGCACTAAGCATTGATTGTGGACTTCAACTCAATTTTACGTTTGAGAATTTTACGGCAGTAAAATAATCACACCAGCTTTATCCGGCAGTAAAATAATTAAACAAATGGATGGCAAGGCAAACATCAACCCATATCATACTAGATTTGCAACAGCAAGGCACTAAGCATTGATTGTGGACTTCAACTCAATTTTACGTTTGAGAATTTTACGTTTGAGCATAAACATACAACCAAACTCAATGTAATTGGTTATGTTAAACAGCTTATTTTAGGAAGCAAAGCATCAGAACCTAGAGCCTCATAAAACATAATCCAAGCATTCAGGTTTACTGCTCAAAATTTTGTTTCAGCAACCATTTACAAACCATACCAACTTTGAAAACCCTTTTTTACATGAAAAATGTTCTGAACCCCAAACAAAAATTCCATTCCTCACTAGCTAAATAAGAACAGAAAATCCAAGAGTCACAGCACTCCATGAAAGATTGAAAGGTAAATCAAGTAAACCACATTGGAGACAGAAAAAATGAGAGAAGAAAGTACCTAGTATCTTCTCCTTCTTGTAGAAAACAGAGTTCTCCTTGCAGCTCAAATCCCCTCCGCCTAACGCAACTCACCCTCTCATCTCTACTGCCGCGGCTCACCTCCATTTTTGCCGTTCATCTTATGCTTCTGCCTTTTTCAGAATAATTTTTTTTTTCAATCTATCTTTTGTTACGAGCCGGTTGCTTCCTAGCGAACTCGTTTCGGCACCGTGTCGCAATCCTGTTGAACTCCAGTCGTGAATCGGTGGGGTGCGTTATTTCATTTGCAAACTCCTTGCGAACCCCCGCTGGATTTGAACCCAACCCACACCATTCGCATGGCCGAAGCTCTCGATGGTAAACCCCCTGACAGTTCTCGGCGAATTCAAGCCTTTTGGTCTCGTGGCCGAAGCTCTCGATGGTAAACCCCCTGACACTGTAACTGACAAGTATGAATACTTCCTTCGCGTAACAGAGAGAGGGAGAGACAGAGAGAAGGAGGTGTGAGGAGTGGAGAAGGGGCAATGGGAGGTTCTGCGTTGACGGCGACGGTGGTGTTGACGGTGGCGGTGCGCTTCCGTTGTGTTCTTAGGGAGAGAGAGTGAGACGTTGAGTGTTTAGGTTTGGAGAGGGAGAGTGAGTCGTTACGGTGATCTGATGAGAGGGAGATGGGGAATTAAGAAATTTTAATATAAGGCATCAGGGGCGCTTGTAAAAAGCGCTCCTAAAGGCCCTACGTGTTTTGGCCTTCAGGGGCGCTTTTCTAAAAAAGCGCCCCTGGAGGCCAAAACACGCAGGGCCTTTAGGAGCGCTTTTTAGAAGCGCCCCTGATGACCAAAATACGGAGGGCCATCAGGGGCGCTTTTAGAAAGCGCCCCTGATGGCCCTCCGTATTTTGGACATCAGGGGCGCTTTTTAGAAAGCGCCCCTGATGATGGCGCCCTTTTTTAACAATTCTGTTGTAGTGCATTTTGCTGTGGTGTGCCTCTTACTGTCAAATTCCTGTAAATGCCATTTTCTTTGCAAAACGTATTAAATTGTTCATTGCAAAATTCAAGTCCATTATCTGTCCTAAGTGCTTTTACTTTCAGGTCACATTGATTTTCAACCATTTTCTTCCATTCAACAAAAGTTTTAAAAGCTTCATATTTTGTTTTTAAGAGATATATCCAAACCTTTCTACTGTAATCATCAGTTAAAGAAAGAAAGTACCTCTTACCACCATGAGTTGGTGTCTGTGATGGACCCCACAGATCTGAATGGATGTACTCAAGCTTCTCCTTTGTCTTGTGTATGCCTGTAGCAAACTTCACTCTTGTTTGCTTTCCCATAACACAATGTTCACAGAATCCTAGCTTGTCAATTCTGTCACCACAGAGAAGATCTTGTTTCTCCAATTCCTTTAAACCTTTCTCACTCATATGCCCTAGTCTTTGGTGCCACATGAGTGTTTTGTCAAAAGTAGAGCTTGTAGCATGTGCTTCACCAGTCACTGTGCTACCTTGCAGAATATACAGTTTGTTATTCTTTCTTTCACCTTTCATCACTACTCTTGATCCTTTCATGACCTTTATCAAGCCATCTTCACCTTTAAAGCTGTAGCCAGATGCTTCCAATGATCCTAGAGAGATTAGAGGCCTTTTTAGTTCAGGCACATGCCTTACATCAGTTAGCAGTTTGATTGAACCATCAACTAGTCTTAGCTTGACAGTTCCAATCCCTTTGACTCTGCAGGCCTTGTTATTACCCATTAACACTCTACCAGTATTTAATGGCTTGTAATCAACAAACCAGTCCCTCCTTGAGCACATATTGTATGAGCAGGCAGAGTCCATTGCCCAGTTTTCTTCACACTTAGCTTCTGTGGTGGCATGTATCTCACAGTCTTCACTTTCCTCACAGTTTGCAGCAACCAGCACCTCACAACTGTCATAGCCATCAGAAGCATATGAAGCATTGCCTTCATCATCATTCTTTTGGCCTTTTCCAGTCTTCTTATCTGGACATTTATTCTTGAAATGTCCTTCTTTGTTGCATATGAAGCATCTGTTATGCTTCACCTTGGACTTGGATCTTGATCTATTGTTTCCCTTGCCATCCCTTTTCTCACTTCTTCCTCGAGCCACAAGACTCTCATTCTGCTCATTATCCTTGGAATCCTTTTTCTTTGATAATTCTTTGGACATGAGTGCAGCTTGGACTTCTTCAAGGGTAATAGATTCTCTTCCATATATGAGGGTATCAGCCAAGATTTCGTATGAATCATTCAATGATCTTATCAGCAGTAATGCTTGGTCTTCATCATCAACTTTCACATCAATGTTTTCAAGATCCAATATCAGTTTATTGAATTCATCTATGTGATCAGTGATTGAAGTACCAGATTGCATCTTAAAGGTGTATAATCTTTGTTTTAGGTATAACCTATTTGCTAAAGATTTAGTCATATAAAGACCCTCAAGTTTTAGCCAAATAGCCGCAGCAGTTTTCTCCTTGGATATTTCTCTAAGGACCTTATCACCTAAACACAAGATTATACCACTATAAGCTTTATTCATTACCTCTTTCTTTTCCTTTGCTGTCATTGTCTCGGGTAGCTTGTCTTCCCCTTCAAGAGCCTCCTCCAGACCTTGTTGCACAAGCATGGCACGCATCTTCATCTTCCATAGACCAAAATCATTCTTTCCAGTGAACTTTTCAATGTTGTATTTTGCCATTTCCATGGATGGACCTCAACGTCGCTCTTGATACCAATTGTTGAGATACACAATGATGATTCTGCCAAGAACTTTGCAAGATTGATCGAGACTCAATCACAAACACCAATCGCATGAATAATCGAACTCAATTAACCGATTGAACCAACGAATTGAACAATCCAAATTAAGAACCCTAGAATCGCGAAATTGGGAAAAACGGAAATCAAAGAAATTAAGAACAGAGACACGCAAATTTGATCACCCAGTTCGGTATCAAATCAATACCTACGTCTGGGGAACTAAGTAATCACTTAGTTCTTGCTGCATTCAATCAATATATGTTCAATGTACAAGATGAAGAATTTCCCTCGTCGAGCGAACCCCCTCACTTCCCTGAACCATAATTTCCCGTGTTTGCACTCGCACACACCAGTGAATCTGTTGAGTTCAGTTGCATTACAAAGTACAGCATTAAAACAAGATTTATAGCCAAGCCAAAATCGCACGCCAAGAACGCAGCAAATTGGCTGTTACAACCGAATTTCAAAACTGTCCAATGCCACAGTGCCACGTGGCACAGGCTTATAGGGCCAGAATGCCACATCACCACAGATGTCATATAAAATAGAACTTAATTTCACTATCCTATTAGCTTCTTAATCTATTTACAAAAGCATATATCACTCAACAGTCGTAAGCTTTTGTAAAAAAAATAGTGAAATAGACTTTTTAAACAAGGCTTTCAAAAAGGTCAAGCCTAAACAGACCGGTCCCACCCCTATACACAATGAATCATGTACATATAGAGCTGCCAAAATGAGTCTAGCCCGACAGACCGGTCCACCCTGCTCGATAAAATAGGTGGATTGGGACCAGCAAAGTGAGCCCGAAATAATTTTGGCCCAGTGTAGCCTAGCCCAAAAATTTGTTGGTCCGCCATGGGTAAGGCCAACCCGATGGCTGATATTCTAAAAAATTTGTGCTATTAATTTTCAAATTTTTAAAAAATTGGCCCATTTAACTTTCAATTTCAAATCATTTTCACTTTTACTTTTAAACTTGTATTTAACAATTCATTTCCCATACACAGTCAGGCTAGATATGATTAAATAAAAGCCTAATAAAATTTAGAAAGAGACAGACAGAAATCTGTTGTTGGGAAAAGAAAGAGCTTCAGAAATTCACAAGTTTTGGTGCTTCAGGACACTAAATTATTGATTACTAGTTTTTTACCCGTGCATACACACGGGTGATACTGTATGGTCGGTGTATTACCATGAAGTCATAATAGTAATTTGGAAGATATTGATAAGTTGTGAACAATGTCCAAAATGTATGATTTGAAATTCAAAGTGGAATATATGCATCCCCGTTGACAATCAGAATTACATTGATCCATAATAATGTATTTGGACATTAGAGGTAAAATATGCATCCCCGTTGCCCCTCCCGTTTGCATCCTCGTTGGTCCTCCTGTTGGCACTCCCGTTGGCACTCTTGTTGCCACTCCCGTTGCCACTCCCGTTGGCACTCATGTTGGCAGTCCCATTGGCACTCCCGTTGGCGTTCTCGTTGGCACTCCCGTTTGCACTCCCGTTGGCATTTTACTCCTTTTTAATAATTATAAAATAGTTATTTGGTAATTTTTTGTAGTGATTAAATTGATTGATTTTATTTTTTATGAAAAAATTAATTGATTTTACTCATTTTAATTGATTTTAGTAATTTTAGTAGTTTGAGTAAATTATAAAAATGAATAATTTTTTTTTAAATTTTTGTGTGGGAAAAAGTTTAAAAAAAGTAGGTTTGAGTAGTTTGAGTAAATTATAAAAATGAATAATTTTTTTTAAATAATTGATTATTCTCCAATTATTTAGTTGGGAAAAGCATAAGATTGATATTTTGGTAGTAAGTAAATGGTAAGTTTGAAAAAGTGTGTGAGAGTAAAAAAGTTTGAAAATGTGAAAAAATAAAATTACCTAAATATACTCCAATTGTTTAGTTGAAAAAATGATAAGATTGATATTTTGGTAGTGGGTAATGTATGGACTCAGACAAAATTTAATTAGTCAGAACTTTATCCCGTGAAAATCAAGACAATTTTAAAGTTAACAGATTTAATTAGCCTAAAACAAATATTAAAATTTTGTCAACATTTGAAAATTTTAAAATAGTAAAGAGAAAAAATGAAGGTGGCATGTAGATTAAATTAAAGTAGATATATTGTGAAAAATAGATAAATGGGAGAATTAGAGGAAGAAAGAGGAGAAGAGAGTGAAAAAATATGAAAAATAGAGAAATGGGAGAATTGGAAAAAGAAATAGGAGAAGAGAGTAAAAAGTGTGAGGGAGAGTGAAAAAGTGTGTGAGAGAGTGAAAAAGTGAAAAAGTTTGAAAAAGTGAAAAGGATAAAATTGGTATTTTGGTAGTGGGTAAATGGTATAGATAGATAGTAAATGCGGCTTAAAAAATCTGAGCCAAACAATCCCTATGATGACCGGTGTATTGTGAGAAATCTCTAAAATTATGTAAAGAATAAAAACACCAAGACATAACACAAAAATACCATAAATATGGTTTAGAAGTTGTCTGAAACTAAACTGCTACGGGTTAAGGTCTAGGGTTTAGACGATCAATATAGTCATTGACGCTCATAACAAAGAAGAAAAATTAGCTAAACAAGTCTCTCTTCATTCAACATGTGTGACTACTAGGCAATCACTAATAGTGAAGAGGGATCTGCATACTTATGAATAAACATATATTTTTTTCTTAAACATGCTTATGCAAAGTCTAGGAATAGTGGATTAATAAGGCATAAGTAAGGATTCGATTAATATAAGTAGTTTCATATTCTAATAAAAACAAAAAATAAAAGAGAGGATGCAAATAACATTTGGGGGTTGCCGCTAGCAATCTGCTAGTGGACCGGCAGTTTAAGTCTCTGCATTCTTCTCCACATGCTGCCCCCTCAGAAACTTTGTGCACCTCCCTTTTTTTCCAGCAGTTTCTTTACCCCAATCCACCAACCCAACACCTCTTAAGCCCATTATTCCCTTTACTTCCTCACCCCAACCCTCTCATCTAAAGACCCCCCCCCCCCAAGACACTAAAAAAACACGCATTAGTGACGGATGTGTAACCTTAGGTAAAAAGCTACTTAACGACGGACTTTAGCCAGGTTGTTAAATGGCCATTAGCGACAGACTTGTAGCGATGGAACGTAGCCTGTAGGTAAAAACACTAGTTAGCGACAGATTTTAAAGGAGGGAATCCGAAGAAAAAACAAAGGATTTTGAAATAAATATTTCCCGGGCATCTGACCGTTGTAATTAGCGACAGACCTGGTCGTCACTAAATCCGTTGCTATGCTTCATTAAATCAATTTCGTAGTACCCTCTCTCTTCATTTCTCTTTTCTTCCCTCACTCTTCTCACTCTCTCTCTCTCTCTCTCTCTCTCTCTCTCTCTCTCTCTCTCTCTCTCTCTCTCTCTCTCTCTCTCTCTCTCTCTCTCTCTCTCTCTCTCTCTCTCTCTCTATACGACCCTCTTCTCTCTTTTCTCCCATTTTACCATGCACCACCACCACCATGCCATAGCTTCCACCCTCACTCTTCTCTCTCTCTCTCTCTAGCTGTCTCCTACCTCTCTCTCTGTATAAACCCTCTTCCCATTTCACCTCCACCACCACTACCATGCCATACCACCCTCACTCCCCCCTCTCTCTCTCTCTCCCTAAATGTTAGTTTTTGATTATTTTTTTGGGTATTTTTTTAGTTTTCTTGTTATTATGGTTTATTATAGAAATTTGAAATGTGAGCTTGAAATGTAAATTTGAAATGTGTATATTGTAGAATAAAATTGTTGTTAGAAAGGTTGCTTTTAGAAATATTTTTGTTAGTGTTTAGGATTGTGAATTTGAAATGTGTATATATATTGTAGAATAAAATTGTTTTTAGAAAGGTTGCTTTTAGAAATATTTTTGTTAGTGTTTAGGATTGTGAATTTGAAATTGTGTAGGGTTGATGTTGTTGTTAATTGAAATTGTGTTAAATTTTTGTTAGGGATGTTAATTGAAATTGTGTTAAATTATTATTTTGATGTTTGATGAACCCTAGGTTAGACGACTGACTATATTGGATGTTGTTATTGTGTGTTTTTGATGGAAAAGGGTGAGGTGTTGTCCCTCACCCCCATATTTTGCTCGAAATCATCTCTATTGAGATAATTGTGAGACGATACTAACAACGGTAGGGTTGAGAGATAGAAATAACTTCATTTATTACTTGGATGGAATTAATCTAATGTATTTTTCAAATGGGTGTGGATGAATTGGAATCAACTGAGTCATGGTTGGGTGTCTGATCGGTTATATCCGAGAAGAGGGGTTTGAAGAAATCTTCTATAGTTGGGGTTGAAGAGTTTATTATGGTAGCAAACCAACATAAATTGACTGAATTTGAAGTGGGGGATTAGATGCCCATGCATTCTTTGAGACAGTGTATATATTAGAACACGTGTCAACTCAGTTAGCGATAGAATTGGTAATCGCTAATCACCGACGGGCGAAATCCCACGCTAATTAGTGACGGATTTGGCCGCCATTAATTTGCGATGTATTTCCAAATTTCGTCGCCACGTGTTAGCGACAGGCCTATTAGCGAGGGAATTTTTTCGTCGAAAAAAGTAGTTAGCGCCGAATTTACTGCTGTTGGCAACAGATTTGGTCGTCGCTAACAGCCTGTTTTTTTTGTAGTGAGAGCCGGACATATTTCCTTCCATTTTTATCCTCAAAATGAATCCTTTATAGCTCAAAATCTCGAGAAGTACGCATACATACATTCTCAAAGTTAAGATTATATTATGTATTTATTGTTAACTAGTAGGATACCCGTGCATACACGGGTGCTGTTGTGTTCTTTTTATGAATGAACTTAGACAGTATTTAAATAGTCTGAACATTACCCCATGAAAATAAAGACAAATTTATAGTAGATAAAAAAGGAGTCTCAAATAAAAAGATAAATATTAAAATTTAAAAATGTAAAAGTAACATTTAAAAACAATCTGTGCATTTATCCTGTGTTTTTTTTTATATATTAGTGCAGTGTTTTTTTATGTATCAGTGTTGTTATCCCGTGTTTTGTTATATATCAGTGAAGCCATCCCGTGTTTATATATATATATATATATATATATGATTGCAGTTATCCCCGTATTCTTTTATATATCAGTGCAGTTATCCCGTGTTTTTTTATGTATTAGTGTAGTTATCTCATAGTTTCAATTGATTATTTGAGTTGATTGGTAAATTATAGTAGACAGTAAAAGATAGATAGTAGATTATTATTAAGAAATATTTATCCTGTGTTTTTTTATATATCAGTGACAATTATTTGTCATTTTTTAGGTATTAGTGACAAATATTTGTTACGTGTGTTTTAAATATTAATCAGTTTAAATATTCATTAAGCCTTCTTGTTTTTTTAGATAGTAGGTTTATAGTAGTCTTCAAAAATTATAATTATCAATGGCAAATATTAATCCCGTGTTTTTTTATATATCACTACAGTTATCCCGTGTTTTTTTATATATCAGTACTGCAGTTATCTCGTAGTTTCAATTGATTATTTTAGTTGATTAGTAGATTATACTAGATAGTAAAAGTTAGATAGTAGATTATGAATAAGAAATATTTGTTTTAAATATTAATTAGTAGTTTAAATAATCATTAAGTCTTCAAAAATTTTAATTATCAATGACAAATATTAATCCCATGTTGTTTTATATATATCAGTGACGTTATACCGTGTTTTTTATTTATCATTGCAGTTATCTCGTAGTTTGAATTGATTATTTTAGTTGAGTAGTAGATTATAGTAGATAGTAAAAGATAGATAGTAGATTATCAATAAGAGGTGATAGTAGATTATCAATAAGTGTGTAAACAAATTATATATAGTAGATTACTTTAGTTTTTTAGTGTGACTTATTTACATTTTTATAGGTAATTTTAGTAGAGTAATATTTATTTAAATTTAAAAATTTAGTTAAAAATACTAAAGTGAAGTGATAAGAGAAAGAGAAGAATTGTTAATGGGAAAAGTAAAAAGAAAAAAAGAAAGAAAGTGAGTGTAAGAGAAAAGTGAAAATGAGGAAAGAGAGTGTAAGAAGAAAGAGAAAAAAAGGAAGAAAGAGAGTGTAAGAAGAAAAAGAAACAGAGGGTAATGACATTTTCACTCTTAAATTAGATATGTGTCTTGTTAATAAGAGATCCAAATTGGTAATTTCATAGGAGGTTTGTTTGTATAAATAGATAAATAGATATTAGATAGATAAATAGATATTAGATAGATAAATAGATATTAGATATCAGTACAGTTATCTCGTAGTTTCGATTGATTATTTTAGTTAATTAGTAGATTATAGTAGATAGTAAAAGTTAGATAGTAGATTATGAATAAGAAATATTTGAGAGCACGTTTTACATAAGGGTATTTTTGGAATATTTGAGGGTTGAGGGTTGTACGAAGTATGGGCCAAAGAAAAATGCAAGTTTCAACTCATATTCCCACTTCTTTCTTCCTTCTCTCTCGACCTTTCTCTCTCTTTCTTCTCTTGGAATCAATTCCACACTATGCCTTATTGAATTTGAAGTGGGGGGAATAGATGCCCATGCATTCTTTGAGACAGTGTAGATATCAGAACACGTGTCAACTCAGTTAGCGACAGAATTGGTAATCGCTAATTACCGACAGGCAAAATCCCACGCTAATTAGCGACGGATTTGACCGCCATTAATTTGCGATGTATTTCCAAATTTCGTCGCCACGTGTTAGCGACCGGCCTATTAGGGAGGGAATTTTTTCGTCGAAAAAAAGTAGTTAGCTCCGATTTTACTGCTGTTAGCAACGGATTTGGTCGTCGCTAACCGCCTGTTTTTTTTTTTGTAGTGAGAGCCGGACATATTTCCTTCCATTTTTATCCTCAAAATGAATCCTTTATAGCTCAGAATCTCGAGAAGTACGCATACATACATTCTCAAAATTAAGATTATATTATGTATTTATTGTTAATTATACTCTTAACTATTTACCGTAGAAAATCATTGCTATATATGTATTACGAGAGACATTTCTAGTGAATGAAACAAACCAATATATGTCACGCCTTGAAAACAAATGGCAAAATATTAGATCTATTTTTAACAAAAAACACGGATACTGTCCAATGAGACTATTTCATGAATCTCCATTAAGTAACTACCTCTTGACATTGCAATTTCCAATGACATTCAAAAGTATTACTCCCTACATTTTCATATATAAGCAAAAGACGACAATTGAGCGTTTATTAAGATAAATAAAAAAATAACTATGGTTTCAATAATACCCCTATTAACTTTTCTTGAACACCGTAAAAAAATGAAAAGTTGGAAAACAAAGAATTACTTGCATTGAGAAATTGCAAGAAAGACGAATAATTTAGTCAAAAACAACAAAAGTTATTGATTCATCGGTTAATATAGTAAAAGCCTTAAACATCACTTACAAAAGACGAATTAAATGCTAGTAAGTGTATTTCACAATAAATGTCGTTTTAAAGTTATAATTTACACATAACAAGAAATAAATAAATTTTGTTACCTTTATTGGAATTATTTATCTTTTTCTTACAAATTGTTAAGGATATTATTAACAAAACATAATTAATGTTGTATTGAACTTTGAAACTGACAATAAGTAGTACTAAAACAAAATTATCTTAGGGGGTGTTTGTTTGGGAGACTTAAAGAGGATTCCAAGGAATTTAGGTTGGGAATGAAAAATTTCTATGTTTGGTATAAGAAAAAAGAAAAGTGTATTACAAGGAATGATGGCTAGTCTGGAAACTTTTTTTTTCCATTTTTGTTGGAATCTGATACTTCCCATAAATTGTGGTAATATTTCATTCTAGCAGAGAGTGGATTCACTTTTTAGCATAAAATTACATTTCTAACTCCCCACTCACCCACTACATTAAGATATATATATATATATATATATATATATATATATATATATATATATATATATATATATATAATTTTTTTACAAATACATTATTACAAAAGATTATTGTAAAAAAAAATTAAAAGTTATTAATAATCACTTTAATTTTATACTTTTATTTCATCTTTAATAACTTAGAAAGTTAAAATAACATGTCATATTAAGAGTGGTATTTTGATAATTACAATGTTTATTCCCAGGAATGTATGGTACGAACCAAACAAGTTTATAAATTGTTCTCAAGAATTGGATTCCTGAGCTTGTAACTAACCAAACATGTTTTAGAAAATACTCAGCAATCACATTCCCAGTCATCAGATTCCTGAGCATGCGATTCCTTGGAATGTAATTTCTAACCGGGAAACAAACGCCCCTTTAAAAATCGAAATGTATTAAACGGAGAGAATAATAATTAATATGCGTTACATAATTAAAACTAGAAGTATCTCGGCTAGCCTTTATTTATTGTAACTGAAATCAAGGGGGACTGTTACCCAATCGATTGCATGTAGACAGACCAAATTGTAGGCAGGCATTATATAAGAGGAATTACCTTAATTGGCCGGGTTGAGAGAGTTTTTTAAACCTTCGATTAACGATGTTGATTGTGATGACATAATGATACGTTGTACTGTCACCAATTCCAAGAGATTATACCTAAACAAAGTTACATAGCATGTTCTCTTCCATTTATATGTCCTACAGGAAGGTTCCTTCATGTTTCCAAGCAAATACAACTATAGTTTCCTGTACTTTCTATATTATCACAGGATCATAGTTAACTAATGTCATCTCAATGAACATGGTAATGCTGCGTCATACCTAGGAAAAATCTATGTGGCATCCTTTTCGACAGTGTAGTTAATTGGTCCCTGAAGAGGCAAAAGAGGAGGAAAAATTCAACTGATGATTGCTTGCTTGGTATAAATACAAATTGGACATGTAAAATATAAGTTACCATAGTTCCTTCAATTTTTCAAGCTTGTTGAGGGGTTTTTTACACGTAATCCTTTCGAAGTATGTTGGGGTTGTAAATCTTTGATGGATACATATATGCTTTGTTCAAAATTAAAGGGTCACTTGTCATGTAAATTACCAAGCACCGCAATTGTATTTTTTCAATATAATATCTATCCACAATTTTACTTTCCTTGTGTATGCAGCCAAATTAATTATAAAAATACTAGTTAAAATCTAAAGGAGATCATTGTAGGAGTATAAAATTATTGTTGGGAATTTACCTAGCTATGTCATGGAATCAGAGCATCATTGACCAAATATTAACATTTGATTCCATTCGATCTAGATCTAAATTAATCAACTAAATTTATGCATAATACAATGTTGATTACGAAATATAAACTCAAACAAGTTAGTTCACACTAAACCATGGAAATTCAAGGTGTCTAGTGAAGAATTAATTTTTGTTAATATATACTGTTCTTTCGGGTTCAAATATATATAAGAAACAAACTCTTACATCAAACAGAATAAAAAATGACATTGAAACCCATTATTCTCAATTAATGAGGCAAAAATTAAACTTTCTTTCTAAAAATATATTTTTTATAAAATTGAGACTTTAAATTAATTATAGTAGTGTTTTTTTACAACCAAGTTTTAAAACTTACACGTACATCACACAAGCTATCGCAAATGAATAATTTTGAGACCGAATATATTTTTGTCACTAATTTTTGTCCTAGATTGAATTCTTTCTTGTAATGACGTGCAACTTTAATGTGTCTGGAATTCGGAGGAGAGAACAAATTAATAAAAAAACACAACCGTATTGAAATGACATACGAATATAGTGTAGGTAAGATATAGTTGTCAAAAAAACATTTCTCAATCAGTTACACCACGTTTAATACATCTTAAAAATAGGGGTAAAATTGGAATTGAACATTTAATACATCTTAATTAAAAATAGAGTTTGTTTCTTATATTTTATATCAACAAACACCATTTGTTTATTTCTTCTATTTTGGACAGAAGGAATTTTGACTTTGAGTGTAATATTTTTTGTTGGAAATTGAAGCGAGACTAGTTAGTTCTATACGCTGGGGTGACCATATATAGGTGTCAAGTCAAGTTGTCTGACCAACCCATCAGGCCAAATCCAATAAATGGGTAGAGGCGGGCCAACCCAGGCCATATATTTTGAGGCTCGTTCATCCTAAAACATATTGAGTCAAGCTAGTACACAATATCAAACAATTTCTCTAAAACAATAAAAAAAATGCACAAAATACGGACCCGACGTAGCCCAGTGGGCTATTCGCGTGGGTCAAAAAAGGCCTAATTTTTGGGGCCTACATCCTAGGACATGGATCATCGGGCTAGCTCACTCGGTCGGGACAAAATTGACAGCTCTATTCATATACTCAATACTTTAAGCTTTGGTGTGGAGATGTAGTGTTGGCTATCTTGTATCGAACTGGCTCGAAATCAAGCGACATGTTGATTGGTAATGTGGTAAGACTAACAATTGAGAGGCAGATTGTTGGAATCCAAGTGTGAGTGGTTAGTCCAACCTTGACTTGAAATGGGCTAAGTGAAAAATTTACAAGTTAAGTGACTCATATATATACTCATATTTTTGATAAAGATGTCGTGATCATAGTCTATATATTACTACTCTTAATGCTTCATAAACTTCCCAACAGTTTTCTTCTAAATACACGTTGGTTTCTATAGGTTATTTTTTGGATAATAGTTTTTTTTATAGGCAAACGTTAGTGGTTAGTAATTAGTTAGGGAGTGAGGGGAATGTTAGTTTCTAGAGTTTGAACCATGGGCCTCATTCTTGTAACTCTTTCATGTTTCTTAGCTCACTAACTGACCTACCTTCTTGGGAGTTTGGTATGGATTTTGGTATTTCAATCATATGACTTTGGTATGGATTTTGGTATCAAAATCCATTATTTTATAATTTAAAGGTAAAAGAAAACAATACCTCAAAGAAAGAGAATCGAAACCAATAGTTTAAGAGTAAATTATTCTCAATTTGTTATTTTGATCAGATTGAACTGTGATCATATTAGTTCTTTAAAGACAATTATCTCCAAATTAGTTTTTTAAATATCAATGTTTCACCATATTGGTTTCCAAATATTTTTTCATTAATTGGTGTGTATAAAATACATAATTATACCCCAAGCCTTTTATTTGTCTTGTACATAACATAGGTTATAAGTTATAACCCTATACTTCTATCCCGAGCTAAGGGATGCCGAATGAGTGCATCAAAATAGTGCAAGAAGGAGGTCCCGAGTTCAAACCAGGAAACTGGGCATCCCCACTAAAATTGCT
Organism: Astragalus membranaceus; assembly: GCA_039519185.1. NCBI lineage: Eukaryota > Viridiplantae > Streptophyta > Magnoliopsida > Fabales > Fabaceae > Astragalus > Astragalus membranaceus. The sequence continues at coordinate 86,764,214 of CM076847.1, read as the reverse complement.
TATAAAAAAAATAACCCTATACTTCTATGAATAAGTTCCTTTGCTTATAAACAAAATTAACAGAAGAGTTTCTACAAGTAAATTTGGATTTCAACTTATTTTTCTATATCGGTTCAATAATGCAATTTTCAGCTATTTGAGATGAAGTAAAAAACCGGGTTCGAGAATCACTAAAACTCAACCCACTCCACCTGCTTCCAGCTCCCAGGCAATAAGGTTAGGTTGTTTTGACAAATAATACAAACTGCAGTCTGCATAAAATAATTAACATGAGAAAATGGCCAATTATTTTAGACAAAAACATTTTGTTTGATATATATGTAGAAACGAGACACCTTTATAAAGATGATAATTAAATTGAATACTATTCCAATTCCCGGGTCCTTCATCTTAGATCAATACATTTTGGCTAATCTAATTTTTAGTGTACTTCGTTCAATTTAAGGAGAATTAATTCATTAATAATATTGACATATCTAGCTATATTACTCATAAATAAATACTATAATGGTATAATTAAAGTAGGAGTTTAGCTAGATGAAAAGCACAAGAGTCCAAATGGCAGAAGATTAGTTATATAAAGAAATAGTTAAGATATATAAAAATGAAACCCCACTAAAAAGAAATTCCTATATCTTACTATAGAGATGAATCCAAAGCCGGCTAACAGAATAAATCTGTAAGCAAACTTCTAAGACTTTTCAACTTTACAACACATTCACTTGACCACTAATGCCTATGCCCTTCATTTGTCTCTTCCTCAAACCCTCTCCACCTTCACCTTCTCCTCCTTTCTATAATACACTTCCCAAGCTCTCTTCCTTTATTATTATTTCTCATATAACAAAAAAACAAAGTGTTGAATTGCTATGGAATTAAGCTACCAAGAAGACTCCAACTCCAAGAGTTCCAGTGAAGAAATCGATCAACGATCATCAGATGAGATTGGAACTGGAAGATCATACGAGTGTGTGTTTTGCAAGAGAGGTTTCACTACTGCACAAGCTTTAGGTGGACATATGAACATACACAGAAAAGATAGAGCCAATAACAAGACCAAAATAACTCCTTCAAGTTCAAGCAAGGTTGATGAAGTAAACTATGCAGATCTTGGATTCTATTCAGGAATTCCAATAGGTGGTTATCAATATCATCGTGAGGTAGATTCTCTTAATTACCATCAAATATATAATTTTCCATATGGTAGTGGTAACTATAGGCCTTCACAACATGTGCAGTATAGCAGTGTGGAAAACCAAAGGGATAATCAGTTCTTGTTTGGACAAGATTGGAGGAAGAGTACTGGTTTGAGCTTGTACAATGATCCATATGAAAATAAAGACAAGTTACAAAACAACACTCAAGATGATCACCTGGATTTGGAGCTAAGACTTGGTCATAATCCTTAGCAACACTGCACCTATTGGATCCACTTCAATCAGTTATATATGATCATGAATTATAAGTATATATGATTAGCATGTCTGGCTTTATATTATATATAATCTCGATGGCATGCAATTTATATAGAAGCATCGAGAAGCAATAATTATATATCATGGGGGCTTCTTTTCAAGGAAGAAATTGCTTGAGATTTTGTGAAGAAGGTATTTGACATATGTACTTTTTCTTCAGAATATAACTACCCCTACTATATCTAGGGTTCTTCTGTTCTATATAAACCAGACGTTTTAACATATGCATGTTAATGTTTTTTTTGCTACTCTTTCTTGTTTAATTTTTGTATGCATCTTCCTGCTTGTTGCTATGAAAAATTAGGTCATTTCATGTATATATATATATATATATATATATATATATATATATATATATATATATGCGCGTACTTTTTATTTTTTAATAAATCAATTTAAAGACCTCTAACTCTTGGATATTAATGAAAAAGTGACTATACTGTTGTATACTGCACTGAATCCAAATTCTATTTAAGAGGAGGGGTGATTGCTCAAGTTAACTTTAAAATCGTCTAACTAGCTTGAGTAGAAGTGACTATAGATTATATATGAGGAATACTTAGGTCAGTAGTATCATAGGTATTGGCTGTACTGGTCTAGAAGCAAATTGGCATATTTTTTTTGCTAACTGATATAATAAGAGCTAATTATAACCAGACACCCTCCAAGTGGTTTGTGGAAGTTACTTATATGTGAAAACAGCACCACCGGTACTTATGGTATTGTATCTAAGTTTTTTCCTTTATATATAGCCATCAAATACGTTTCTTCAAATTTTGTATGCAGCTATTTCTTAACACAATTTCTTTCAACACTCTTTTAGCGAAAAGTATAAAGAGAATGTGTTAGAATGTGTATATAATTATAAGTGTTTATCATATTTATTTTTTGTTATAATTATAATAAGAAAGCAAGATTTTATTTGAATGGAAATGTTATATTGATTAATCACAAAAGGACGGTAGTAGGAGTATTATAACCCCCTTATAAAAGTCAGAATGGGCAAGTTAAGGGCCTAGAAGAGTATATCAACCCTAAAAAACCACCAATGGAAGGGGAGGACTGAAAGGAAGACACCTAAGGGAGTCTATGTGCCACTTATAAAATAGACTAGTCTTATACCTATTCCTAGCAAAAAAATCATCTCCAAGACAAACGTTCAGTCTGTTCCAACCAAAACAAGTCTATCGACATCATGTCAATTAAGAAAAATGTGGCTATTACAAGCCTCCTAAGTAGCCCAAATAACTGAATGTCAAATCAACATGAGTCCCCTTCACTAGAAAATGGTGAAGAAAGATCTTCAGACATCACTCACCATGTCTAGCCATCTAGCAACGTTATACCATAAGGAAAAGAAAAACTCACAAGGAACAGGTAGGGCTGGACAAAAATAAATACCCGCCTGGAAATCCGAGGAAACCGAAGTGAACATGTTGTTGCGGTCGGGTAAGTTTGGATGTCGGGTGGGTGTGTGTTAAAAAGCGGTTTGAAGCAGGTTAATATGAACGAAATCGGATTCCTATAACCAAACTCATACGAAACCGAACCCGTCCGAAAAGCTGATTGCAAGTTATACCAACTCTCTTTTTTACTGGACAGAGCTAGCAATAATAAGTACTATTATCTCTCTTCGAGACCTGCAGTGTACAACTAACCCACAAGTATTTTCTGTCACAACCTTACAGCAAGCATCAAATCAACTTTTAAAATTACAATATAATACTATAAATAAATAATATGATTTATAAACTATCGTAGACTTTTCAAACCAAGAAGATAATACTAGATAACATCTTTATCCAACGGGCAAAAAGAGTCTATCTTACTATTCATCGTCCCGTTCCTCTCCTCATCTATCTACCCATTTTCTCTGTTGTTTTTGTTTCAGTCAAGCTCTAATTCTTTCTACAAATGCGACGCACATTGTTCAAGCCTCCATTTAAACCGAATAAATTCATTCATCAAAACCGACACCCGACGAAACCGCTGTACTTAAAACCGCCTCTCAAAACGGTCGAAATTGGATGTTGTATCTTCTCATCGGTTCTCCTTCGGATATGCCTGACTGAACCCGAATCCGTCCTACCCGCCCGTTTGTCCAGCCCTAGGAACAGGTATAGAGAGTTCGCAATACCTGTAATTGTAAAGTATAGAGAAACAGAAAGTGAAAACGGATTAACTGATTTCATTAACTATGAAAACAATATTTATTACAACTAAGCAGCATTCTGATTAACAGAATGCTTGGGCCTAACTGAGTACAAACGAGCCCAACAATTACAGAACAGGCCCAATTACAAAATGACTTACTAACATATCCTCTCATAATATGAAGCTTACTGAGCATTCAGATTATTTACATTTATTCCACTATCAGCAAGAGAACATATCCCTAACACTTCCTAAGCTTTAAGAAACTGTCTGTCTTCAAAGCTTTAGTCAAAATATCAGCAAATTGGTTGTGTGGGGCAGAACATCAGTTCTACAAGACCTTCCTTGCACAAATTCCTCAAAAAATGAAATCTTATTACATCAATGTGTTTACTCCTCCCATGCATAACCGAATTCTTAGAGAGTTTAATTGTAGAGCTGTTGTCACATAACACAGTCAAACACTTTCCTTGTTTCAGCTTCAATTCTTCTAGAATCCTTTTCAACCAGATCCCTTGACAAACACAGTGTGCTGCTGCTACAAATTCTGCCTCAGTGGTGGAGAGTGTGACAATGGGCGCTGCTTCTTGGAAGACCAAGACACAGCTCCATTACTCAGCAGAAATACAATAACCAGAGGTGCTCTTTCGGTCATCCAGATCGCCTGCATAGTCACTGTCACAGTATGCAATCAGCTGCTGCTCTTGACTCTTTTTGTAAATGATACCCAGATTTGTAGTGCCCTTCAAATATCTCAAAATCCTCTTTGTTGTCATGAGGTGTTTCTCAGTGGGTTTATCCATGTATCTGCTAATCAAACTCACTGAGTATGTAAGGTCTGGCCGGGTAGAATTTAAGTACATCAAGCTACCAACTATTTGTTTGAACATAGTTGTATCCACTGGTTTCTCTTCATCATCTATGCACACTTTATTTCCAAGAACAGTAGGGCTTGCAACAGGTTTACAATCAACCATAGAAAATCTATCTAACAATTCTTTAGCATACCTCTGCTGAGTGATAAAGATAGAGTGACTATCTTGTATCACCTCTACCCCAAGGAAGTGTCTCATGCCTCCAAGATCAGTCAAATCAAATTCTTTTCTCATTGAGCTTCTAAATTCTTCTATCAGATGGTCATTGCTGCCAGTAAACAGTACATCATCAACATACAGGCTAACAATCAGCAAGTTACCTTTACTATCTTCCTTTGTGAATAAAGTGTGTTCGTGTGGGCATTTCTTGAATCCTTCTTTCTCAAAATATGCTTCAATCCTACTGTACCAAGCTCTAGGAGCTTGTTTTAGGCCATACAAGGCCTTCTTCAATCTGTAAACCTTGCTCTCTTGCCCCTTTCTTTCATACCCTTTAGGTTGATCCACATGAACAATCTCCTCCAAGTCTCCATGAAGAAATGCGCTCTTGACATCAAGTTGATATACCTTCCAGACTTCACTTACTGCTACTGCCAGAATGGACCTTATAGTGTCCCATCTTGCCACCGGGGCAAAGACCTCAGAATAGTCAATGCCATGTTCTTGGGCATAGCCCTTGGCTACCAACCTAGCCTTATACTTTTCAATCTTCCCTTCTTCATTATATTTTGTTTTATAGATCCATTTTACTCCAATCTTCTTGCCTCCATTTGGAAACTCTACTACTTCCCAAGTGTTGTTTCATTCTATTGAGGCAATTTCACTGTCCATCGCCCTTCTCCATTTGTCATGTTTGACAGCTTCCTCATAAGTGAGAGGATCACCTGCTTCACAGGCCAACAAGCTGTACACCTCCTCATTCTCAAACAAATCAACATCACTGCTGTCAGAATCATTGAGTGTAGCACAGCCAACCATGTACTCATTTAAGTAGGATGGAGGTTTTCTATTTCTGGTGCCCAGATTGTCCCTGGTTTCATCAGTATTGTTCAAATTGGCTGCATCATCCACTGTATTGGGCTCTGTCGTATGATTAGAGTTACTTACAGCAACCACAATGTTTTCATCAGCATCAGAATTATTCACTTCAGCCACTATGATCCCACCTTCCTGGTTCTGTGATGAATTTACTTCCTGATCCCTCGGGTTAGTACCATCAAGCTCAGGGATGACCCTTGCATCCAAGTCACATTCTGCTGTATTAGTCTTCTTAGTAACTTTCCAATCCCATGTCTCATTCTCAGCAAATACAACATCTTTGCTAATCATAATCATCTTGGTATTTGGATTATATAGTCTATATGCTTTAGACTCCTCACTAACACTAGGCATGGCAACGAAACTCATACCCGCGGGAACCGAACCAAACCCGTCCCGATTTGACGGGTTTTCCTCGCTTTGACTGGGTTTGGGTTTGGGTTTGGGTTTTCCCCGAAATTGAAAAACGGGGATGGGACGGGTAATGGGGATATAGGTCCCGTCCCCGAACCCGCCCCGAATATGGGAATTACATTAATACCCCTCCAAAATTAGAAACCCTAAAAACACAAACACCTAACCTAACACGTTCTCTCTTCGGATTTTCTGATTTTTACGAAATGCAGAGTTCTGGAAAGTCGTCTGTATTAGAGAGCATTGTAGGCCGTGACTTTCTTACATTGGAAGTGGAATTTTAGGGATTGTGACGCGGAGGCCTCTGGTACTGCAACTGCACTGAATAGAGGAGGGATTACAAGACTATGCAGAATTTCTGCATTTGCCGAAGAAACGGTTTACGGATTTCTGTATGTTTTTACATGCAATGCGTATTTGATTTTGAATCTTGATTAAAAGATTGTGGAAATGACAGTTTGGGTGTGGGATAAGTTTTGGGTTTGGGGGCGGGTTCGGGTTTGGGTGTGGGACAGGTAAAAACTACTTTTAAATTTTAAAAAATGAATTCCACTGCGGGGACGGGGTTGGGACGGGGATCCCCGAACCCGTTGGGTACGGGGATGGGGATCAATTCTTCATCCCCGTTGGGTTTGGGACGGGGAATGGGGATGAATATGGGAATCGGGGACGGGGATGGGGATTGTTAAACCCGTCCCCGCCCCGCCCCATTGCCATGCCTAACTAACACCAAGGAATATGCATTTAATGCTTTTGTCATCCAACTTCTTTCTATGATTGTCAGGGATATGCATGAAGACTATACAACCAAATACCCTAAGATGTTTAACAGATGGCTTTACATCACTCCATCAGGAGTAATGTCCTTTACTGATACAATAGGACACCTGTTCAAAATGTAAAATGACCATTTGACAGTTTCTGGCCAAAACCGTTTCTGTAGCTTAGATTCACTTAGCATGCTCCTAACCATATTCATGACAGTCCTATTTTTCCTCTCTGCCACTCCATTTTGCTGAGGAGTGTAGGCAGCAGTGAGTTGTCTTCTAATTCCATGCTCAACACAATACTCATTAAACTCACTAGAATTAAATTCTCCATCCCTGTCAATTCTAAGGCAACTAATTTGACATTGAGACTCCTTTTCTACCATCATTCTAAACTTCTTAAATGTATCAAAGGCAGCAGATTTTTCAGTCAAAAAATACACCCATCCTTTCCTACTAAAGTCATCTATGAATGAAATGAAATACCTCATCTTGCTGTTAGATTCTGGTGTGATAGGGCCACATATATCTGAGTGAATCAGCTCCAGCTTCCTTGATGCCCTCCAATTGCTCTGTTTTTCCATGACTTCTCTGTGTTGCTTTCCAATTTGACACTCTGAGGACACCTTATCTGAATCCAGAATTTCTGGCAGTCCTCTAACCATATTCTTCTGCTGCAACAATTTCATTACCTTATAACTAAGATGACCGTATCTCTTGTGCCATAACTCTGCCATGTCTTCACTAGTGGCTTGCAAACATGATGAGACAATAGGTGTTGCCTTAACACCATACATTATGTTCTTTTCCATAGCAGAAGTCATGATTAGTCCCTTGTCTTTATGATATACTTTGCATTCATCATCCTCAAAAAAACCTTCAATCTCTTTTGATGAAGCTGTCCTATGCTCAACAGGTTATCTTTCAAGTTTGGAACATAGTAAACATCTGTAATGACTTGTATTCTCCCTTCAATTCTTAATCTGATATTACCCTTTCCCATCACTTTGATTCTTGAGTGGTCACCAAACTTTACAGTCTCTCTATAGGTTTCATCTAACTCAAAGAACCACTCTTTTATTCCACACATATGATTGCTACATCCAGAGTCAAGGAACCAGATTATTACCTTTTCTGTGAAGTGAGAGTCATTGAAAGCCATGAGTAGCATCTCCTCTTCATCATCAAAACCAGCATAGTTTGCTACCTTATCTTCAAGGCTAGGGCATTCATACTGGAAGTGACCCAGTTTACCACATTTGTAGCATTCAAGATTCTCCTTTGAAGCCTGTCTTCCTCTTCCCCTTCCAGTTCCTCTGCCTCTTCCCCTGCCTCTAACAACTCTAGTAGTTTTTAGTGCTTGTTCTTCTTCTTTCTGTCCCTTCATGCGTTGTTCTTCAATCAGGATGCTACTCTGTAACCCATCAATCGATAGCTTCTCCACATCATTGGATTGAACAATCGCGCAAACCACATAGTTGTATTTCGGGGTCATTAATTGATCTCAAGATCTTGGCAACGACCACCATCTCGTTCATGACTTCTCTGAGCCCTTTCATTTTGTTTGCAATAGACAGCGTTCTTGCAAAGTAATCATTGACTGATTTCCCTTCCTTCATCGTCAGCATCTCAAACTCGTGTTTCTGCACTTGGAGTTGCGCGTGTTTGACTTTCGCAGAGCCTTGATGCTTCTGCTTTAAAGAGTCCCAAATGTCCTTCGCGGAGTCGATTTTCAAAATCGTTTCAAGAGTACTTCGATCAATCGCTTGAAAGAGGTAATTCTTGGCTTTCAGATCCTTCAATTTTGCCTCTTCATGAGTCTTTTTCTGTTCTTGGCTCACGTTTGCTCCTAGCTCAGGAACTCTGTTCTCCACCACTTCCCAGTAATCCTTCGATCTGAGAAGGTTTTCCATCAACATCTTCCAATGATCGTAGTGATCTTCAAGTTTCGGTATTGCTGGCTGAACGTAACCTCATCTCTCTTTCTCCTTGTCCGCCATTGATGCGATCGTCTCTCCTTCTCAAAGAAATTGCAATTCTTGATTCTTCGCCAGGCCCCAATGGAGCTCTGTTACCAAGTGTAAAGTATAGAGAAACGGAAAGTGAAAACGGATTAACTGATTTCATTAACTGTGAAAACAGTATTTATTACAACTAAGCAGCATTCTGATTAACAGAATGCTTGGGCCTAACTGAGTACAAACGAGCCCAACAATTACAGAACAGGCCCAATTACAAAATGACTTACTAACACTAATACTATTTACTCACTAGATGGACGATATTTATCCCTCCCTCTGCAGACAAAAACAAAATTTAGTTTAAACTTTTTTTATTGATTAATCATAAGAAATGTGCACAATTTTAAAATTCACTCCCATTGACTCACCAAAAAGAAAATTCACTCTCATTTTTCCTTATCGTTCTTTCTGTCTTTATTTATTTTTAGCTTAGTTACAATTACAATAATGTGACTGGAAAATCTGTTGCAGGAATAAGCAAATAACTCACGGAAAATTTGCAGAGACATTACCAAAACAAATTAATAAAGAAATTAAAGTTATAATATATGCTGTCAGGTCAGGTATATGAATTTCGTTTTTGTTACGAAGGAATTAACCATGTGAAGCCTTTGAATATGTTAAAGATTCAAAATAAATTCCTTTAGTTTAGTAAACAACTCAGCACCAGTGGTCTAGTGGGAGAATAGTACCCTGCCACGGTACAGACCCGGGTTCGATTCCCGGCTGGTGCAAAATATTTTTAACTTTCGCTTCTTTTTATCTGTTTTTCGAACAAACCAAGAAAAGGACCCACACGAAGAAAGAGACAAGTTCTCTACTTCTCTTCTTATAAGGCTTAGTGTAATGTGAAGTAACGAGCATGGGAGTAGAAATGGATCTGAGAATGAAGACAACTTGCAACTTCAAAAGATGTGAGTGAGTGCTTGGGTCAGTATACCAGTACCACTGAGACAGTACCAAAATGACGTAACCCAGCATACGATTTAAGATGAATCCAAGCCTAGCTGGCAAAGGTGAAGAAACATCTCTGGGTTTCTTTCTTGGTCTTCAGCACCGATAAGACGAACAGAAAAAACCAAAGAATCATTATTTTCTTTGACCAAACCAAAGAATCATTATTGACAATCTAAATATACCGTTCTTTCTTTCTCTGGGTTGAGTTGAATTGAATAATAGTCCACATACTACTATTTTGGATGTTTACTCACAATATGGGAAAAATATCGTTTCTTCAAAAACTACGATAGATATTAATAAAAGAGTAAAGGCCCCAAATTGGTTAGGGAAGCATTAATTTTTAACATTTTAAATGAGAGCAAGTTAGTCCTTCTGTCCATTCAAAGTTAACATCCTTAGTAAACGTCACATACATGGTATGTTAAGTGGCACTTGATGTCGTTTTTAACTCAAATTAGTCCATCATTTAACTTAATTTTCTGAAATTTTCAAAAAGGGACATATTGGCCTCTACACTTTTGGGACACAGTCCCTGGTTATCATCTTCTTCTCTGGAAACCAGAAAACCAGTACCATACACAAAGAGAAGAAGTGAAATGCAAGGCAACTCAAAATCACCTCTTAAAGTTCGTTCATACAAATTGGTCCATTAAAAGGTTAAAGAAAATGCAAGCAAACAAACGAAAACAGAAGAAACGATAACCTTTTCTAGTTTATGCAAAAATGGAAGATAACTAACTCTGGGGCATGCGAAATCACCTTGTGTTGTTGCGTTGTTGTTCCTACTTCCTAGTGTTTTTCCTTCTCTGTTCTTCGTTCCTTCTCCTTCTTTTCCCCGCGTTGCCCATTCTTCTTTTCTCTGCATTCAACCTCGTGTTCTCTGCGTGGGCTACTGGTTTCCAGAAACCACCTTTGAAGAAGATGATAACTAGGGAGTAATGTGTTTCAAAAGTGCAACGATCAATTTGTCTATTTTTAAAAAAAAAAGTTTGAAAAGATAAACGAGGGACTAAATTGGGCTGAAAAATGATATTAAGTATTACTTAACGTCAAGGTTGTCAGATTCGACTCGTAGACTCGTAAAAATGACATTAAAAAAACTTGTAAATAACACTTATACATAGTAGAACACTAATTAACACAAGTAATTCAATTTTCCATCTTCATACTGCATAATAAAGCAAAATTGTAAAGTATGTATGTAGATAAGATTCTACCACATAAACGAGTTTGGCCCAGTTTGAACAAGTTTGAACGAGTCTGACCGAGTCTACCACGAATTCAATTCTATGCACGAGTCAACTCGTTTTAGCATGGTAGACTCGTAAACTCAGTCAAGTCTACAAGTTTACTCGCAAGTTTGACAACCATGCTTAACATGACACATGGTCGTGGGTGTCACTTATTGGGACACGTGGGCAAACATTCCACGTAGGCGGCGTTTACTAGCAATTTTAACTTTGGATAGACAAAAGGACTAACTTGTCATCATTTAAAAATGATAGGGTCTAATTTATACCTAAAAGATTGCCTATGACCAATTTGTTCCGTAACGAAATTGTTAAGACCAATTTGGGTATTTCGTTTTGATAGAAAGAAATCATTGAGGTGCTTAATATTAAGGAGACTTTCAGACACGAATAGCAGTAACTTTAAGGCCACGTGTAATTGTTTTAAAACAAACAACATAGTATGATTACTTGCCTAACAGGTACTCTCTCCAGACTCACATAATTTCATATAAAAATGAATCATACTTCATAAAGTATCCTTAGTTTTTTGGGTGAATATTAAGTATCCTTAATCATAAGAAGTGTGTCATCCGCTTGGAATAAGTATAAATTATTTCCATGGAAATTTTCTGTTTCCATACAGATTCTAATCCTAGCTATAACTTATCTTTAATTTGACTACTGTAAACTTCTCAATTTTTCATTAACATTTCACTCCAAAATTTTCCAGTTTGAATAGGAAGTTAGAGATGGAATATCTGGAGAGATCATATATTTGTCATTAATTCTAATATAGTGTGTTTGAAAACATGGGAAAAAAGTCCAACAATTATAGCCAAATATCAGACTATAGTAGGCTAAATCTATCTAACGACATGATTAAGCTAGATTACAAGTTCTACCGATAGAGACGCGATGATACTAGACTGTTGCAAATGCAACCTTTGAGCCTCATTGCCTAACAGAGTCGATGAACAACTTCGACAAGCTGAGTTTTGTGGCATTCGACAACCTTCAGCTTTATTGCCAAAATCTTGTTACCAATTCAACCTCAAAAGCGTTTTTGTATCAATTGACCCAATAAAATCTGTATTTTGCAAGATTTTGAATAGCTAAAACAAACAAAGGCTTATCCATTATATCGAGTTAATTTAGGCCAGGATTAAAGAGGAATTTTATCTTTTAAAAAAATGAAAGCAATCAACAAAGTTGCAGAAACGTGTAGTTTAAGGCTTCGTTTGAAAGTTCAGAACCCGTAGCCGGACCTAATGGATGTTTTTCAGTCCCTAACCGAAACAAGTTGAGTTTAGCATCGCTGTCACCAAGGGTTTCTACCATTCATTAACTAAAGGAGAGCTGGCTCAGTCAAAATTACATACGGAAGTACTCCAAAATATAGATGAAGCATAATCACTTAAAAGGGGATGAATAAATATTAAAATTCAAAGTCTTTATACAAACATAACAGAACATCTTACAAGTAGCGATACTAATTACAGTAATAGAGCAAGTAGCCTCCTTTCGGATCTAGCATCAAGCTGACAGACACAGTTGAGTGAAAAACCAATTACCTAGTTAGATAATATATTATAAGAAAAACCACAACAAAGGAAGCTACAAGCGAAAACATTCTTCGGCTGGATTTTGTCTCGAATACCTGAAATATGATACACAGAAAATTAATTTTTTGATACTCAGAGGAATCACCACTCTACCCCTATCCATCTGTTGTCATTCTCCCAGACAAAAAAGCAAAGCAGGAGATAACAAGTACATAATACATAAAGTTAAGAAAAACTAAGTGGATACACTCTTTGAGGTAACAGAGGATATGAAATCTCTGGCACAAAACATGTGCGCCTTAGCTTCGGTTAGGGAGTTAGCAATTGGTTATTATGCAGTTAGCAGGTTACTCCATGTAGCAACCCATTAAGCCCATGTGGCAATTTTAGTCCGGCCTACGTTGCACATTCAGTTAGAACATCTTTAAGGAAGGTGTGTTAAATGGGTGAATTAAGAAGATTTTTGTGGGCATATAAAACTGTAAATTAATTCAATGCAGAACTATAAATTATAAATACACGTATATGCCTTGTAATCAATCCAATGCAATGAAATGAACTCAGAATCACACCTGAACAATCTCTCTATTAAGAAGGCATATAAAACTAAAGGAAAGCAGAACTAACAAGTGCATACCATTTTGAATTTGTCCATAGTTCCCGAGAGGACTCCCCTTGAAGAATCCATATCATTGCCCTAAATAAATCCCACAGAAAGTTAAAGCAGAACATAAAAAAAAATGATAGTGAATGAGAAATTCTTTTAATAATTGAAATACAGTACACACCATTCGATCCAGCATGCGGTTATGATTATCCACCTCCTCATTTATATCACCTGACAACTGTTGCAATCACACCCATTAAAACATTATGACTAGTTGATGAAGGGAGAAATTTTAGACCATCACAAAATTGCACTGTTTACATACATCTTTTCTAAATCGAACACATTCAAGATCTTTAAATAATCTACACAAAAAAAGGGTATTGAGAACCAAACAGATATTATAATTATAGGCTTAAATACTCTCTAGCACCGGCACTTTCAGTTGAAGACGTGTCCGATGTCCGACAAGTATCGTGTCCGATGTCCGACACTTCAAATACTTGTATTTTTCAAATTAAAATCGGTGTATACGTGTCTAGTTTCATAGCTTAAATATTTTTTACTCCCTTGCAAATATGGCCTCTTCTGCTTTTTTAATTCCTATAATTTTTTTCTTCCTTTTGCATGCCTAACATTTCTACACCTTGTGCTTTTCGTCATTTCCGATAGTCACTTTTAGTTTCTAACTGACACCACTTTAATGAGCCCACCTGTATTACAACTGAGTTACTAAAGTGTACGTCACCCTAAACCCACTCCCCCACCGCTGCCTCCACCTCTCTATCTTTTATACGAAAATTAAGGCAACATCTGGTTAAAGCCCAGCATTCACACATTTATTTTACACCAAAGGCAGTGCAGAATCTTCAACTTTGCTCCACATAAAAGTGAAGCACAAGCATAAGAATCCATGGCCTCTTTGATGGTCATTGGTCACTCAACCTTAATTTTTTCCACCTATGCAACACACTATATTTAAGCCATATTTGGAGGAACTAAAACTAGAAAGAGGCATATTTGCTGCGATATCAAACATATTTAAGCATAATTATAATATTCAACCATTGCAAACAACTACAGTTGCAGAATTAGAGAATGAGATCATCAATCATTCTGGTAAACAGGAAAGGTGGAAGGGAATAATTTTTCAAAGTTTAAATGCATATACAACATTCTAATTTACAATTTTAAAGTTCATACGTTGTATTTTACCTTTTACTTCCCACCAGAAAAAATAAGATGACCTTAAGAGAAAAATATAGTAAAAACATTGTGATGGTTGCCAACAGTTGAAACAAAAATAAAGAAATAATTACAAGGTGCATCAATTATTATATACAGGAATAGCTAGAGCATTATCCTGTTTCAGAGCATGTTGCAAGCAATAGTAAACTTACTCTTTTCAGCAGATTGACTCTATCTTGCAATCCATCTATTGCTTGTTCATTATCATGTTCATCAATTTCATGGGAAGAAGTTGAGGAGTAAAGAGATGATGCTCTGACGCCACCCTCCTCAATACCATCAAAAAGAGCAACTCTGTTGTTACGAGTGTCTCTGAAACAGAAAATAAAAAAATTACATATACAACGAAAATAGTAAGAGCCAAAACGGTTCAATAATAAACACAAGCAAAAGAGTTTTCACTTCTCAACATACTAACAGTCTCATTCTTTGAGATATAAGAGATCTCCATAACTGCATAAATATGTAAATAGATAAATCATATAATAAGGGGAAAAAGGGCTGTCTCAGCATTTCTGATATCAGGGGAAAAGATATATACGTTAAACATTGATTTCTAAATACTAAACTCATAAACAGATAAAAAAAGGACTAACCCTTATCTGACCAAAACCAAAAAAAAAAAAAAGTAGCCACCAAAAAAAGAACTAGTGCTACAGAACCCAGTTTCGACCAAGTTTCCACTCGAAGACTCCATGACATGGATAGACTAGGAAAGAAAGACTAAGGTAAGGTTTAATTAACACAAATAAAATGTTGCATGGCATTGTTGATGACACAAATAAAACACCTTGCGTCATATTTGTTACAAGAGAATCCACAATTCTAATTGCTGGTGACAACTCACTCATCATTCATCACTCATCACTCATTAGATGATCAAGCTATAAGCTATTCTTATTACTTTGAACATGCAACGAG
Organism: Astragalus membranaceus; assembly: GCA_039519185.1. Lineage (NCBI taxonomy): Eukaryota > Viridiplantae > Streptophyta > Magnoliopsida > Fabales > Fabaceae > Astragalus > Astragalus membranaceus. The sequence goes on along the minus strand of CM076847.1, from coordinate 86,748,940 downwards.
GGGTCATTAAATAATCCAATTCGGGACCAGCAAGAGCACTGAGACTCTACCCATTCACAATTCACCTCCTTCCACACAACACAATTTTCACATAACCAAAATCATTCCAACATCATAAAGTATGAGCACGCCTCAGAAAATCTAAACCCTAATAGTACGCTGTATCCACGGATCTGAAGCAAGTCAATCAATAAACAACGATTTCCTAGCGTCATCAATTTGAATAACGACCGTCACGATTTTTCAGAACATGAAATAACAGATTAATTGGAAAGTACACTAACCTTCTAGCATTCATGGCTAACCAGATCACAGATTCTGGAACCGTTTCGCAAGCTCTCGATCGTGATTCCTAATTCTAGCCAAAACAAATTAAATTAGAAACAAAATCAAGAGTAATTTATCAAAAATCGTCTAAAAAATGAATAAACAAAAATCAGATCTGAAGTTGAAAGGTGAGTGAAAGAAAGATTCCAGAAGGTACGCAAACCTCTCTGAAGCTTGGAGTAGAGCCGAGAGAAAGAGACGTAGAAGGAGAAGAATAGAGTGAATCAGTGGTTTATATAGGGCGCGAGATTCGCGAGTGTCGCACGGCACAACACTTGCTCTTACGGCTAAGACTATTGGGAGAAGAAATAAACGTAATAATGCATACAGGGCCCACTCACTAATACTATCGGTTTGGCATTTTTTCACTAGAGTGCATTTATTAAGTGATAAAATTGCGATCGATTTTGATTTTTTTTAGATAACCAATTACATCGATTTAATTTATATACACAATAAATAAGTGTATAGCTTTTTTACACTATCTACAAATAAGAGGATGACACATTATCAAAAGGAAATTGATTAATTGATAACCACTAATTAGTCAATTAGTAACCAACCACTCCATGTATTGTAATTGGTGGTGGTTGTAAAAGACTATACACAACATGCATGTGTATAGAAATTAAACTCAATTATGAAACATAATTAGGGTATAATTATTATACACGGTTGTTGTTGTAAATTTTTTTACACCATCCACTCACAAAAATGCATGGTATGAGTGACTTATAAGTTAGTTGAAATAAAGTCAAACAATTTTTATGACGTGTTGTTTTGTGATTGGATGGTGTCTTAAAAAATCTTGTACAACGACGGTGTCTATATATATATATATATATAGAGAGAGAGAGAGAGAGAGAGAGAGAGAGCTAGTTCTTACCGTGAAAGGTGAGAACTCTTAATTATAACCGTCAGATTAAAATTAACGGTTCAGATTATGTCATTAATTACAATATTCTATGCGATCTTTAATTAATAAGGAAACAATCATATGAGATCTTGTAATTAATGACATAATCTGAACCGTTAATTTTAATCTGACAGTTATAATTAAGAGTTCTCACATTTCACGGTAAGAACTAGTTCTCACCTGATATGCTCTCTCTCTCTCTCTCTCTCTCTCTCTCTCTCTCTCTCTCTCTCTCTCTCTCTCTCTCTCTCTCTCTCTCTCTCTCTCTCTCTCTCTCTCTCTCTCTCTCTCTCTCTCTCTCTCTCTATATATATATATATATATATATATATATAAAGTAAATTCATTTACTTACTAGTGTTAAAATTAAAAAAAAATTACAATGTCAGCTAATTAAGAAATGACATGCCATAAAAAGTCGCTTCAAAGTCTCTCATACCTTGAACCCAAAAAACAGTCTTTCATTCCATAGTTTTTGATTGATTGATCGTGTAAAAAATTTTATAACAACAATATATACCAATTAAACCCTTTAAAATTAAGATTATAGTATAATAATGCTACACATATATTTAATAAATTATGAAATAATAAATGATTTAATTTACAGACACAATAGGTGTATAAACGTTTTACACTATCTATTAATTACAAGTTGACACGTTATTAAAAATAAATTAGTCAATTGATAACTACCGGTTAATCAATTGGTAACCAACTATTCCATGAATTGTGATTGGTTGTGATATTTTTTTTAGTATAAATTGAATATCCTCTGCGCGCAACTGTAGAGACTAATCCCTCGAGCTGGATAGGGCCACAATGGCCGGTAAAGCTCTCCCTCAAGAGATTTAACACTACCGCATGTCCAATACGGGATTCGAACCCAAGACGTTGATTAAGCTGGAAGAGACCCAAACTATCTCATCCAAGTGCTCTTACGTTGTTGTGGCTGTGATATGTAACTCAATAATAAATTATAATTTTTCTGAAAATTTTAATCAATATTTATACTTATATTTTTTTTTTAAAAATATTTATACTTATATTGTTTTTAGTGCAATTCTTTCTTTACAAAAAAATGGTGGGATTTGGCATTTGGATAACGATCCACGTTTTTCTTTTAGAAAAATAAACAAATGAATCGGCATTTCTTGAAGTTGGCTTTTTTCCTGTTCCAGCTAGTCATCCCATTCACTTTCGTCCCTTTTAAGTTAGACTCTTTATAATGAAAAATAATTTATTATTCTCTAATGAAAATGACATGTTGCCATCAAAAAAATGGAAAATGAGATGCAAAATTGTTAGGGATAGAAAATGGAATCTCTGATTTCGAGGACAGGGGGCCTCCTAAGAAAATAGATTTAGAAGGGAATTATTTTCATTGCTTCGTTCATACAATTTCACAAGTGTACAACTCAATATAAAGGCACCCAATCAACTAACAAACTAATGAGCAACCAACTAACAACTAACTATGAATCCTAACAACAATAACAACCAACTAACAAATTTTCAATTAACAACTAACTACAAAGAATCCTAAGAATAACAACCAACTTATTAGAGCTAACAAACTCCTACTTTTTGGGCTTGGTGATGCTTCGGCCTTTCACCTTGGTCCATTGGTTGCGCAGTATTATCCTCACTAGATGGGCTAGTTTCCTCTTGAGCCTTGCTCATAACAATACCGCCCTCATCCAAATCGACCTTGCCCTCAATATCGTAGGTAGGACAATGCTTTGGGGTCATAGTAGTCTCTTTCCAAGTAGCCCCCGGCTCAAGTGGAACTTCCCAAGAGAGTAGGTAATATCCTCCTGGATCCCATTGTTTGAATTGTGAGGACCCCTTGACGTTGGAAAAGTAGCCACCACCACCCGGATCCCATTTCTTGGAATGTGTTGAGGGAATAGGCCTAGGACACGTTATCAAGACCAAGGCAAATTTACTTTCCCCAACAAGTGTATAATCACATTCGCTACACTAGTGCAAAAAAGAGATTTAAAGTCAGGCGAAAAGGGGATTTAAAGTCAGGCGCCCGCTTGACTTTTATTAAGTCGACTTTATATGTCAGGAGTTTTAAAGTCAAGCGATAGCCTGACTTCGTAAGTCTGATTTAAAGTCAAGCATTTGTTTTGCCTGACTTCGTAAGTCAGTTTTAAAGTCAAGCATTTATTTCGCCTGACTTCGTAAGTCTGTTTTAAAGTCAAACATTTATTCTTGCCTGACTTCGTAAGTATGATTTAAAGTCAAGCATTAAGTATGATTTAAAGTCAAGCATTTATTCTTGCCTGACTTCGTAAGTAGTTTTAAAGTCAAGCATTATTGCGCCTGACTTTAAAAGTCTTTTTTTTTTTCAAATTTTTGGTTTAATCTCATATACACCCTGGTTATACGAATTATGTTCTCTTGATAATATTATTAGGAGAATATTTGAAGCACAATAGATAATGGCTCAAGGATAAAAAATAGATAATATATGGTACAAATAGAAATGGTTCTATAGCATCCTATCACCAAATTACATTATGCATTAAATTCATTAAACCAAAATAATGTGAGAATATCATACAAAAGCAATACTTGAGTGCAATTCCTACTAAAAAGATTACTAAGTCAACAGCAATAGAATTTTGCAGGCATGCAAGTACTTATACATCAAATGTAATACCATATATTTAGCCTTTGGTGGAGCTGCAAGAATTGCTTGCAACAAGTACATGTCTAAAAGGCTTGTAGGCAGAAAAGAAGTAAAATAAAATAAATAACTAATGGACATTGACATATATTTAGCCTTTGGTGGAGCTGGAATCAGCTGCCACATATCTTAGTACCACTTAGTACCACTGAGAATGTAGCCCCCAAATGCACTCATTTGCATGCACGCGTGAGTCCTTGATGGAAGCACCTGCATAAATGTATGATTAAATTGTAAAAAATGTAGAAAAATTTGGGAGAACAATAGAAAAAAATTCACACTGAATATCCCACCCTGCCCAAAACCCCTCTATTTGCTTTTCATAACAAAGGAGTTCATATTTTATAATACATGTACAACTTCACAATATTGTTGAGAATAACATATACCTGGTATTCACGTAGCCAAGGCTCTGATATTTGTAATCCAATGGCCATTTTCTCAAGTTGTAAATTGTGCATGCAAGTTGCATGAGGCTGTACTTTATACAGCAAACAAACAAGACTGTTAACAACTGACTGAGTAGAATCATAATCTATTTAGTGTTTAGTGGCATAGGAAACATTTCAAGTTTTCAATTTTAAACACCCCCAAACCTACTACCCATATGATCTCCAGCTGTACACTGATAGTTAATTTGATCATCTGTGCAACATTGTTTAAATCAATTATCAAAATGCTGCACTTAAGTATTCACTACTATTTGTAATTTATCTTTTACATGCTCAAAAAGTTATAACTTATAACCAAAGCTACTTAAGAAAATTAACATTTGACCCCTAAGGCAGAGAACAACACTAGACAGAGGACAACACCAGTCCTAATAAACATCACTTAAGCAAAATAGACAGAGGACAACACCAGTCTTTGGACAATTTATACAATTACCCGAACAAATATGGCGCTAGAAAGCATGTTTTGTGATGCCTAAACCATTGAAGATACTCCTAACATAGTAGCACTATAATAAGCAAAATACAAAGTACCAAGGACAATGCCAGTGCAATTTAGTAGCTCCCCCTATTGTCCCAGAAGCTCCTCTGCTCCTGTTTCTGCTGCTGGCCATTTTATTTCTGTTGATGCAGGGTGCTTTAATGCTACATTAAAAAAAATATAAAGTTCTTTAACCTTCAGATTAAAAACAAAAAGTTGTAGATTCACGAAAATTCATATACAATCATAAATACAATAAGAGGAAAATTAACAAATTAAAAGATGTGACAAGTAAAATTCCATTTTTTAAATATCTCCAAGCTGCCCTTTAACTTCTAAGAAAAAGGAAATTATCATGTACGGAAACTTAATCAAACATCATCAAATGAACATTAATGTACCTCCCAGTCAATGACTGTATCCTTAAGTCTTTTCCCACATTTTGCATCTGAACAGCGCCTTGGTGTCTCCTTCAAACCAATAGTTTCTACCTCAAAATCACGAAAGTACCTAGAGAGGTTTGAATCATACAATTAGACTACAATTCTTTTAGGATGTAAGATTTTGAAAAACAAGAACGCAGCAGTGTCATGTATATACATCAACAAAAATACACCTAGACTAAAATCAAATGATTAAAAAATAATCAAATCTATAAAATATAACTTTTATTGATGAGATAATGGTAGTTGTCCTTGTTTTGCTGATAAATCTGTAAATATTCATAGTTTTGTGGAAGATATATGTTGAATATGCTGTATTAATTAACTCCTATCGGAAAGAAAGCTACTGCAAGATTAGTAAGGAAGTAAATGATGCCTGCATGAAAACCCATTTCATGGTTAGTAAGGCAAACACTAAATGATAAAACAACTCTTGACAAGGATTCTCAAGAAAATACTGTGGAACGACAACAAGTCTGTAAACGTCTGTTTAAATTAACGACCTGAATCAGTTTAAATTAGATTAAGATCTGAATTCCGACATTATCTTATACTTCATATTTGTACTTCCATTTTCCTAAGCTGTAGCAGATTAGTTAGTATTTTCCTAACCAACCAACAAGTGTACTATTTAACAAGCATAACAAGAATAGCAAATGAAGTGATAAGTTACCTCCTGATATGCACTAGTCTTATCCTGTACTACAAAATTATCATCTTTAGCCCACGAAAGAATTCCCTCTCGCCTAACTGCAAGAATAGAGCTTAATCCCAGACCCAATTCCCCTGCAAAAACAAAAGTATCAGTGACCAATTACTTGATTACAAATGCTCACTCACTTATCATCAAACATCAAACATGAATTACAAATATGACAGTGGTACTAGTAAAGAATAACAATGAAGCAAGCAAGAACACTTACAAGGATGAAGGCCATCGAATCCGTCGAGAGTTTTGTCAGCATGAGACTGAGCCTCAGCAACAAGATGGCGAAAATCAGCCCCTTTACTTTTTGGTACAACAACATCGAGGGTTTTGTTTGAACTTTCAGGGCCGAATCTGAGAGACACCTCGAAAACTCCTCAAGCCGCAAAATGGCACAAAAATTGCACAATCTGTCCGTCACAAAAATTGCACAATCTGTCAAAACAAACAACTATATACAGAATAGCAAAAAGCAAACATTAAACATAAACCACAATAGCAAAAAGCAATTAGCAAACAACTATCTACAAAACTACAAATTCAGTTATCATATACATAGCAGAATTATATTTCCCAATCATTTGCAGAAAATAAATTGATGGAAAAAGAAACAAAAAAGTGTCAAATGCTCAAACACAGACAGTGCCCTCAATCAAATTTTCAACCATCCTAAACTTTGTTAGCCAAACAAGTATGAAGAAACCTTAGCTTCAATCATAAATTAACAATAATAATTTATAACTCGTGTATGGATGGATAATCTTAAGACATAGTTAAGCAATTTGAATTGCTAATGCAACACCACAGCAAAATAACATACACAGATTTAAGTCACAGAAACTAAGAGAATGGAGGGTTATTTTGCATACCAGTGCTTCCACCAGTTTGACCAGATTTCCTGCAGAAGGATACCAAATTAATAGAGATCTCTATTTAAGGAAAAGAGCAGCCTCTGCCTCATGTTTCCCATCAAATGATCAATGGCTTTGTCCATATTTCTCCTACAAAATCATAAAACCAAGTTAAGGCAGCTGCAGAAACACAAATACACACAAACTAAAACAGAACACCAGAATTATCAAGTGACACAAGAATTATCAGTAAAACAATCCAATTGAAATTTTCTATTCTTTTTTTAAAACAACTACAAAAGTAATCTTAATAACTTTGCTAGTTAGAGTTCTTACCCTTGATGCTCTATCTAGGGATTGAACTGAATCAGCCCACGACGTTATGAGCCCCAAAATCAAGAAACAGCCCCTAATCCCTCCACATCTACAAGTTCAGCCACTGAGTGAATGAATGGTCTCCACATCTGCACCACTACCAGAGACTTCTGCACCAGCCAAAGGTGGATTTGAAGCGCCCATGGATGTTGTCGGGAATATGGAAGAGGCCACACCCGAATCCCGGACATCAGAAAGCAAGGTATCCTCCCCATTCCGATAAGAATTCCCTTCACCTGAGTGCAGAGATGTGCCTTTTTCTTTTGCCCTGGCTAACTTCTCATATCCTTCTGAAAAAAGGGATATTATAAAAGGCATAAGCATTAAGCAATTAGTGCACCTATGCAAACAGGTACCATTCTTTTCTTCTCATAAATCTATACATCAACATCATCATCAATGGAAGGAGAGACAAGAAAAATGTTGAGATAAATTACTGCCAAGGACCAACTTCCCCAAAATCTAAAGCCTAATTGTGAAGGTCCAAAAATGGTTTTCCTGATATTGAAACACTATAATGATAGGGCAACAGGTTCCATCTCACATCGCGGCCATAATAAAAACACGAGTGGAACAGAATTATGTCAGTAAAAGATATAGCTGAATAAATTAGTTAGATTAGTCCATTCAACAACCTATTCCATCCTGTTCATGAAGTAACTCATGTTACAAAAAACATAAAAGTAAAGATGTGAACAATAGAAGAAAACAGAAATAGAATAAAGGCAATATGTATTATGTATAGTCGATCTCCTCTTCATCATTTGTTGTTGCTGCAGAGCTTAATGCAGCATATCTTGGATCAAATTCAACATTATCGAGCCATGCATCCTGTAAGAGTCTTTGACAATTTAGTAACAGAATCAAAATGAAATAGTCATAAATCAAAAATGAAAAACAATAGAAATGCCTCACCTTGATCTCATTATCTCTTACATATTCAACAAAATAACCTTCTTCCCTTTCTTTATCTAGGTTAAAAGGTTCAATTTGAATCCCATCGTCAACAAAATTGTCATTTTCCTGCCAACACACATCAACTATCACTTCCTGCCTATCGTTTACATGGACCCAAGAACAGATGAATATGGAAACAAAATGACTGTTAAAATTATTGTGACTTCAGGAAGGATTCACACTAAGAAAACACCTTCGAACAACAGCCAACAAGCCACAAACTTCACAAGCATACATTTATACTACTAGAATCCATTAAAAATACTCCATAGTACTCTATCCAACAAAAAAGACTATTTTAGACAGAAAAATATTATCCGTACCAAGCTTTGCAAATTAATGAAACTTTCCAAGTGTTGAAAATTGGAATATACTAACATGTTGTATAAAATAGAGTAAATTCAAATTTCAAAGTGACAGCAGAGTGCAGAAACAGAAAATGAAAATTTCATCAACATCCATACATCACCTAAGCTCTAATATTTTAACCAACATCCATTCTAGATCATTAAATAATCAGCATTAATTTCATTGACATGAAAAAATTGCACATTGATCAACGTACTAGTCACTCTAGTTTTAATTTTTCAAATAAAAGTACAAGTCACTCAACATAATGATAATTTAACTTCTTTTCTAAGCAACATTATTATCCATCAACATAATAACTCAAGGAGAAATTTAAAAAACAAACCTCATTTGTTACTTCAGCAGCTGATATGTTGTTTGAGATACCTCGATTGTCTTCACTAAAGAGCTCGGCAGTAATTTGACTCCTGCGTTTCGCCCGCTCTTTGGCAGCAACAACGAGGTTTGTCAAGTCAGTTGGTTCCTCCTCAACTTTTACTTTGTCCACCACTATTTCAACTCCTGGCTTCACTTTCTTACCCTTTGGAAACCTCACCTTTTTTGCTCTGTGTAAATTAATATATTCAAAGCAAGTGTCATAAAAATTCAATCCCAAAAATTCATTATAACAATCTGGAGCAAAAATCTACACAAGAGGACACGCATACAACGCATGGCATCTAGTGGGAAGTGGGAACACTAAAAGAGCATCATAGATCCTATTACTGCAATAGAAAGCATACAACTTCTTAAAGAGTATGTATAACAAGCATTATTATGGGTTATAGTAAGGTCTCTTCAAATAATGCGGCGTTTAGGGGCTATAAATTTGAACTTGGTGGTAACCCACTCGCTAATAATCCCAAAATCAAAAGAAAAAAACAGCTAGTATCTAATAACTCATGTCAAAAAATGAGCGCTAAAAATTAATGAAAAAATTCAATGGTAATGAATCAGATTAGGGTTTATGAGTCAACAAGAGAGAGAGAGAGAGAGAGAGAGAGAGAGAAGAGAAATTACGGTAGCTTTTTGTTGAAGAGAACGAAATAATCTTACAAACGAAAGAATTTGTGTTAGGCCTGAGAACAGAAGCCATCGTCTGATCCTCACCAACCACTACGCTTTCGATTCATCGCTCCACGGCTCGCCGCACCTCCTACGACCACTACGCTTTCGATCAGCACCAGATCTGCGCCAGGGCAGCAGCGAGACACAGCGCAACACTGATCTGCGCGTTAGCTTCTTGCTCCTGCGCCAGGGCATCCATGAGCGGCGTAAGGAGTGCGACAGAGATAGTATATGCCGGTGAGAACGTGAGAGGAGTGAGGCGTGAGAACACAAGAGGAGTGAGGCGTGAGAACGGGTTTTGAGAGTGTACTGCGAAGGAGAGGGTCCTGAGAGTGTGCGAAGGAGATAGGTTTTGAGAGAGATAGCTAGGGTTCTGAGAATGTGCGAAGGAGAGGGTCTGAGAATGCGAGAGGAAACGCGAATGAAAGTGAATTAATTAATTCTATTTTAGTACTTTCGAAGTCACGCGTGTATTCGCCTGACTTTAAAACTTTACCTCTTAATTACAAGTTTGCCACCGTGTCTCCTTATGTAGTCACGCGTCTGATAGCATGACTTTAAAAGTCTAATTTTTTTCCTATTTTTCACTTTAGAAGTCAGGCGTGTATTCGCTTGACTTTAAAACTCGCGAGTTTTGCCTCTTAATTACAAGTTTGCCACCGCCTCAACATATAAAGTCAGGCATCTGAGCGCCTGACTTTAAATGTCCAATTCTTTTCCTGATTTTGCACTAGTGCTAAGAAGAAAATGATGGTAACAAACTGTGAGGAAATCTTGAAAGCATTAAAAAAGAATGGTCGTAGGGATGATACACAGTACCCTCAATGAAATATTCAGAATATAGGGTTGATTGTCTTGTAATTTGAGCCACTACGAACGTTGTACGCAATATTGGATCTGGCGATTTTGGTGGCGGTGGTGGAAGTGTTGTGATGGTGGAGAAGGTTGACGCTAATGGGTTGGTTCATGATTCGGTGGGAGGTGGGTTGGTTCTTGATTCGGTGGGAGGTGGGTTGGTTCTTGATTCGGTGGGAGGTGGGTTAGTTCTTGAATCAGTGGGTGATGGATTAGTTTTTGAGACGGTGAGAGGTGGGTTGGTTTTTGAGACAGTGGGAGGTGGTGGAGGAGAGAAATATGAATAAATTGGAGGATAAGCAATAGGTGCAAATCGAATTTCTAGAGCATGTAGAATGCGTCTAAGAAACGATTTGGCCATTGCGGAGCATCCATTTGTACCAAGCTAGAGCGGGACCGTTCAGATAGAGAGAAGCGATGGTGATCCGTTCTTCCTCCGGTGTGTGATGGTATGTAAAGAGTTGAGAAACCTTAGAAATCCATTCATGGGTATCTGTACCGTCAAAGCCAGGTCAAAGGAAAGATCCTCAAGACGACGACACACCTCGTCCAAACGAGCGGAGAGGGAACTCAATTGTTGCGCCAAAGCGTCTACGCGGTCGGAGGAAGCCATGGTTGGGAGGGGTGCAACTCGATGAAAGCACCAATGTTAGGATAAGGATAGGAATCTCTGATTTCGAGGATAGAAGGCCTCCTAAGAAAATATATTTAGAAGGGAATTGTTTTTTTATTTTTTATGAGCAAGGCTCAAGAGGAAACTAGCTCATCTAATGTGGAGAATACTGAGCAACCAACTAACTACTAACTACAAAGAACCCTAACAATAACAACCAACTAATTAGAGCTAACAAAACTCCTTCCATTTTTCGGGCTTGGTGATCCTTCGGCTTTTCACCTTGGTCCATTGGTTGCGCAATATTATCCACACTAGATGGGCTAATTAGTTGCGCAATATATATGCTGATACCACACCTACATTCAATGATAGTAATTTTTATTTGTAAAAAGTATTTTTTTTTCAATGCTTACAAACATTTCAACCAATATTTACTTTTTGTTATGAAATATTTTTGTACAAAATATCATTTTTCTTATGAGTAGAGGACATTCCCCTAGGTTCAAAATAAAATGTACTAAGCGTAACATGAAGGCTCAACAAACGTGGACTAGCACTAGTAAGGGGGTATTTGTTTTCCGCAGGGTAATCAAAACCGGACCGGACCGGACCGGCCGGTTGAACCGGTTTAACCGTGAGCCGGGCGCTACTCCGATTGGGTTGAGCCTATAAACCGGGCAAGCCATAAACCGGATAAAAAACGGCTTAACCGGCAAAAAACTGGCTGAAACCGGTTACTAATCCGGTTCAAGCGGTTGGAAAAACAACCATCTTAATTGCAATGTATGGTGCTGCAAGCCATATATATCCATGGCTTTTAATATCCATAGACAAAGGCATATTACTAATTATAACCCTTGCAATTCAAGTACGAACAAACTTGTGAGTCTCTCAGGCTTTATTTATAAGAAGCACTTTCCGCTTGGCTTGCCTTTGTTATCGATGTGGGACTATATGTGTAACGGCTATGGCTTATGATACTAAGCCATTTGCTTAGTAATAATTACTAAATCGTTATTAGCCATTGGATTGACAAAATTTCAATGAAATTCAATCTAATGGCTAGTTTTTAATAGGGGTAATTGTGTCCTATCCATTTTTTGTGGTTTTAATTAAATTAAATAAATTAATAAATGTTCCTTTTTTTTAGGGATTATTAAAACAAAAGCATTTATTATTTTATTTACTCCTTGATTTTCTCTTCCACTATATTCTCTCTCACACTCTCACAATTTTATCTGTCACGTTATATTCATCTTTTATTTTTCGTTTTCTTCTTCTTTTTTCTTCTTCTTCTTATTCTTCTTCTTCTTTTTCTTCATGTTACATATATCTTTCTTTATTTTTCACGCAAAAGAAGACTAAAATACGCACTCACGCCAAAAAAATAAGACGCCCACGGGTGTTTAAAAAACGGACTCCGTTTGATCCACGCCATTGAAGCATGCCATTGATCATGTCTCGTTATGATGTTGATGAACATGGGACTAAAATCAGTTTTTCATCGTTACTTGCGCGTAAGTCCTTTCTTCTTCATTTGTAATTTGCATGTACGACTCTCTCAATCACGCCTTTGAGAGAACATTTAGGACCAACTACTCAATCTTGATATATTCTGTGGTTTCCACTAACTGAAGTAATATTTTTATTTGGTTAAATCGTACTAAACGAAGTTATCTTATTCCCTGGCTACAATAGGACTAACCGAAGTTATGTTTTTCCCTGGCTAGAACTGTAGTAACCGAAGTTATGCTATTTCATGGCTAGAATTGGACTAACCGAAGTTATGTTATATCCTGGCTAGAAACCCACTAACCAAAGTTATGTTATTCCCTGGCTATTATTGGACTAACCAAAGATATGTTATTCCCTGTCTAGAATTCCTCTAACCGAAGTTATTTTATCCTTTGGTTAGAATTGTACTAATCGAAGTTATGTTATTTCCTGGCTAGAATTCCACTAACCGAAGTCATGTTATTCACTGGTTAATGTCTATTAACAAATGTTCCGTACTTATGTGGTCTTTTTTTTGTTTTTGTTGTTGCAGTACAGGGTTGTCAGCATCAGCATGAAAATCAAACCGACATGATTGTCTTAGATGCACAAAGTATTATTGATTGCTTTTTATTTTATTTGAATAATTTATTTGCATTGTGAGATGTACATGGTTTAGTGAGAGATACTCATATCTAAGGTGGATATATTTTTTTAGGTTCGAATGTGCTTGGTATCGACGAGCTTTCTAGTGATGTGTTGCATCCGAGGACAAATGTTGGATTTGGCGACGACGACTTCGATGATGACATGGTTGCAGGTTGCACAATGTTATTTATTATATAGTTTATTTTTTATGTTTTTGTTCGTTTGATAATGATATTTATTATTTTGTTTGGCAGGAGTTAAGCATCATCCTTCGAATGTTAAATCTTGGAAAGGTCTTGTTTTCCGCACAGAGCCGGAAGCATATGATTTTTATAGCACTTACGCCAAGTCCTCGGGTTTCACAATCAAAAAATCAAATGTGTGGCGTGATAGTAAGAATAAAAAGACTGACATCCCTATCTATTTGAATATGATGAGTCATAAACAAGGTTTCAAGTTGGTACAAAAGGTGGTTCAAATGACTCCTTTGTATAAACGAAAAGATACTAGGACAGGTTGTTGTGCGGCAATGAAGCTTAAAATGGATGTTGATAAGGGAGGGTATGTTATTACCATGTGGAACGATCTTCACAATCATCCATTGATAGATGCTGACAAGAGACACTTCCTACCATCCAATAGAACCATCACGGAACAACAGAAACTTATTATTCAAAACCATTTGGCATCTGGGATATCACAAAGGGCTACATACGACTCTATGGCCCGGGCTGCTGGTGGTGTTGAGATCCTTCAATTTTATTCAACATGGTGTGAACCATCATCGGTTTACATTTATGTCTGTTTCTTGAAGGAGGATTTCGTTCTTTAGCACCTGTAGCTTTCTTTTGGTAAAAAAGAAATCAAATACATCTATTAAAAGAGAAGTTGTGACCAAGTGTTTTAAAATACAAGCATTAACTTTGTAATCTGGCTATCAGATCTAAGAAAGCATTAATAACCACAAACTTACAATACTTTGGTTAGTGGATTCATAACCTGACTATCACACAACATTGGATATATCCTACTCTACTCCAAAATATGCTAACTTGTTCAAGTATACAAATTATAATGTTAAATGTGCTTGAGAAGCCCTGTACTTTGAGCTGAATAAATTGAGTGTTTGTTGAGGTGAAGGGAAAGAAAGATATTTGTAAGAGTAGTTTTTTAATCAGAAAGAGCGTACATGGAAGGGAGAGATATTACAACAGTAAATACTTTGGAGATGATTTTCTCAACAGAGTACAACAGAATTACAATTCCAGAAACAGATTCACGCACAAACAGAAAATAAAATACAGACACGACCTTCCTAGAAATTCGACAGCTTGGCCTATCTTTTCCACAAACTACTCACTGATTTTTTGGATAACCACAGCTTGGCCTGATTTTTTGTAAGATCATTAAGGAATGTATCACAAAGATACCCTCTGTAAATGGAAAATGTAGGTAACACAAATATTACTGAATATAGGTCAGTTGCTTCTAACCACAGAAATACGGAACTTTGGTTATTCATGCACTAACCACACAATTGAACAACATTGGTTAGTTTCTGTTACCTACGATTTCGAAAAGCACTCCCTAAACATGGGTTTGTATGCAACGTAATAAGAACACAATCAAGGTTGCTTTTCATTAGCAGGAAAAAAGTGAACAATCGATGGAATAGGCAAACTCGAAACATTTAACAACCTAATTAGAGTTTATATACGGTCACAGCAGCTAAACGAAGAAAACTAATCACTAACCAAAAGAGCGAGTAAAACAAAAACTAACCAATAACCAGAAAACCAAGACTGAAAAAACTAACCAATAACCAGAAGCAGAGAACGGCGACGGTGGGAATAAGAATGATAACGACGAGCACTTCGTGACGGCGAAAACCAATAGCACGTCGCGACGGCCTCTTTGTGCGATGACTATCAGTTTGATTAGCAGTATTTCGCGACGGCAACGGTAGCAGTTGGACAGCACTTTGAGACGACAACGGTAGCAGTTCGATTAGCCGTATTTCGCACCTGCGATGGCTAGACGTCGAAAGTAATGAAAACCTGTGCGATGGAAAAAGAAATAAACGATGGAAAAGAGGCAAAAGAATAAGAGAGGAAGAAAGAAACCCGTGCGATTTCGGTATCTGTAACAGGTCGACTCCGGTGACGGTGATTGACGGAGCGATTCCGGTATCTATAACAGGCCGACTCCGGTGAGTTTGATTGACGGCGGGTCGAGATTTTCGTTGATTTTGGTGTGGTTGCCGTGTTGCTATTGTGAAACGGTTTGTGGATTTTGGGGTTGAAAGGAGGCGTGATTTTTGGATGCTTGATATTAGGAGAATTGAAATCGGCTATGGCTACGGAGGGATGGAATCTCTGAAATTGTGTGGGATGGAAGCCGTATACTGAGAAATAACCAAAATCCCATGATTAATGGTTACTAAAACTGTTCCTTAATTTTTGCTATTGATACGTTTTTTTTTCCACAATAAGTGCTAGACATTTACTCCAAATCATCCAATTATTTTAAGCCTTTTTATTTAATATACTAAATTACTACTATAACCCTTTAGTAACTATTACTAAGCTACTAGCTTAGTAGCATAAGTCAGACTCATGTGTAACACCCCGCTTGGCTTGGCTTGCCTTTGTTATCGATGTGGGATTATATTAGTGAAACATCTTTTCAATATTTATCTGTGTATTATAATGAATTCCATATTTCTTACTCCACTTAATGAGTATTCCTTGTAACCATACAAAGTAAAATACTATTTTATAGTTCAAAAAATAGGGATATATTTTTAAATTTATGATAATATTGCTCAATATATTACAATAAAAATTTAAATAATATTATTTAATCAAATCCGGTTGAACCCCGGGCGTAAATCCCGACAGGTAAGAACCGAGCAACGCCTCGACGTTACCCTTGGGCAAAAAAATCAAGTCCCGACAGGCAATAGGCGGGGCTGACGAGTCCTTGCCCCACCATTGGGCGGTTACGTTGATCTATTGACGCAATCGTAAAAGTCTCGACAGGTGGAGACTGGCGGAAGCCGACATACACCCTTGGGAAAAAACGTGGAGCGAGTACGCTCCCATTAAAGACCTAAGTCCCTACAGGTGGAGACTGGCACAAGCCGACATACACCATTGGGCACCGGCCATTCTACGAATTAACAGTTAAAAGCGACGGGAAGTGCCAGGTTTTCGGCCCGCGTGGCCCTAACCTTAACAAGATGAAATCGGTCTAAAACAGGCCTAAAGACAAATCAAAAAATAGCAAGGGTGATAGGAAGCAAACAAACCTAACCATCATATTACACACAAAGAGCCTTTCGGCAGTTCAAAAAGAAGGCGCAAAAGCCAAAATCCAAAAAATGGCACGCAGGCCAGAAAAGGGTCCAAAGAGCCACGCAGGCCGACCGCACAAAGCAAAAGAAGTTAAAGGGTAGCCTCGGAGTCGAGCGAGTCCATCACCACATCTTGATGTCCGACGTCAACACTCGGATCATCACCCACAACCGAAGGCTCCCGAGGACCAGTGATCGAGCCAAAAGGCAGATCCCCCGGTTCACTAACCAGGCCAACCGGATCATCACCCACAACCGAAGGCTCCTGAGGACCAGTGATCGAGCCAAAAGGAAGATCCCCCACAGGTTGCTGCACTTCTCTCTGAGCCTCCACCTCCTCTTCGGTCGGTATATCAACTAGCCGGCCATCAACCACAATCTTGTCCAGATCCATGCCGGAAACATCAATACCTGGGTACAAGACTTGGATCTGAGCAACAACCGTATTGCACTATCGAAGTTACCGACACACTCCAGCTTGCACTCCTCATAGGCAGCCTGCAACAGATCGTACCTCTCTGACTCCGGAACTACAGCCGCTTCGGCCTCCTTCAACTTTACCTCGGCAGCTTCCAGCTTCTCATTGGCCGACCGAAGATCATTCTCCAAAGCTTTAATCTTGACCGAAGATTCCTCTGCCTCCTTCGCCACCTTCAACAACTTACCCTCCAACATGCTCTTATTACTATCAAACTTTTGCACGTCAACCTGAAGATCAACTATCTTGGCCTTCGAACGCTTCAGATCCTCCTCCAGCTGGCCATACTCCTCTACCGACTTCCTAAAGGAGTTTTCTACAAGATGAGCCATGAAGGAACTCCAGATCCCATATGTCTTAATAGTCGGCAGCGCCAGCTTGAACCAATGCAGCAAGATCAGGAGTTTCCGGCATGGATCTGGATAGGGCCCTTGGCAGTAGCAGTTGTAACGACCTTCAGATGCTTGCGCCATGAAGGATCAGTAGGAGGATCGGCAGCGCCAGCTTGAACCAACGCAGCGAGACCAGGATTTTCCGGCTTTCTCTTCTTTGCAGATGGTTTGGAAGGAGAGGCCTCCTTCGACGTAGTACCGTTCGACACCTCAATAACAACAGGGGTAGGAGCAGGAACAAGAGAAGCATTGGTCGGGGAAGCAGCATCGGTATAGCCTTGCATTTTCCTCTGCTCGGCACGAAGACGCTTGCGCTCGACAACACTGATGGAAGACATGCCTAAAGATCCTGCAAAAGAAGAAAAACCGATCAGCGCCAATGCGCGACCAAAAACAAGAAACAGATAACAAAGGAAAAGAAAATTACTCTGGTACGAAATTAGAGCTGTTTCCAAATTCTCAGTACTCAACAAAAGGGTGGATTTGGTCGGTGCACCCTCCCAGAGTCATTCAATATCCGCTCGGTCTGAAGAGTAAAGATCTCGCTCGTCTATCAACCACCCCTTACGGGGTTTACAAGTCCAAAATAAGGGAAACAGCCCCTCACCTTGTTCGGTAAGAAACAGGGTGGAACAGGACGGCCCCGCCTCCAATTTGAAGAAACTCTCCTTGAAGTGTTTATAATTACTTTTATAAATGACCTTGAACGGGTGACGGGGAATGTTGCACAAAGAAACCCAAGTACGTGGCCTCGGCGAATGCACCCTAAAGAAACTCAAAAACTTCTCAGTCGTCGGTTCTTTACTCAAACACTCGCACAAAATCTCAAACGCCTTCTAGAGGCCCAACCGTTCGGATGAAGCTGGGAAAGGGCGACGTTCAGAGTTCAGAGCACACCACAGTAATACGAAGAGAAGGGAACCCTAACCCCCGGATCTTTGAACAAAGTCTTGTACATATAAGTAAAGGGAGAAGACCCAACAGCCACAGGAAGGTGACAAACACGGTCACCAAAGCCAACCGGCCGGGAAATAGCAGCACCAACGTCAACAGGATGGCATAAGAGCCCCTGAACCTCCCCTACCTCCTCATCGATATTGAGGTCCGAACGGGCATCTCTCACTTCAGTCGGGTCAAAAATCTCTTCTTAATCCGAGCCTGAATCGTCATACATCCCTAAAGAGGAAGACGAAGACCCACTATCAGAATCTACAAGTTGCTTAAGTTCCGATATCAAGTGTTTCCCCTTACCCACCAAGTAATCAACACACCTACCGGAACAACTATCCTTCCTACAAAATCTAATGGTTGAGGTAACTTCTGTTTCGCTTTCACTACTTATCAACACCACTGACATGGTATAAACAGGAATCAACTTTGACACCAAAACAAAAGAAGAAAAGTGAAACAAAAAAACAAGCACTTGCATGCCAAGAAAAACACAAATAGAGGAGGAGTTCGAACAAAGAGCATACCTTGATTTGACGAGGAAACGAAGTGGTGTCGGGAAACTACGGACTGATGGCGCAGAAACAAACACCCACGGGAATGGCGAGAAGGGCGAGCAGCAAACCAGGGGAAGAAGAGCAAGAGAGCAAGAATGGTGAGAAGAAGCGAAAGTGGTAACAGCGAGAGAGGGAGTGTATTTATAGGTTCTTTCAAAAAAATAAGTGAACGGTCGCGATCTGCAACGCAACGCTTCATCCAACAGTGCGTAGGGGGCGTGGAATAGGCGGCGCAGATCAACACACTCTTTCACATCCACCGTTAGATGAAGACATGCGTCAATTCGCGAATGGAGGAATGATGACATGACCCTCCTTGGAAACAGGCGCCATAATCACACGTCACGCCGCATCAGTCAAATCAAACGTCAACATTGTAACCGATTGGTGAAAGGGAAAAGTAACCAGCAAGGTATGACTCCGCATAAAACATCTTTTCATTACTTCATTTAAATTAGCTTACAAAGCATCACATGCTGAGTACATAAAAAGAAACATAAAATTACATGCACGGATATACATATATACATTCTAATCCTGAGGCCGCCCGGTTAATCGCCGGGTCACGGCTGAAAGCTTCCTGTTGTTTCCTAGTTTGTAGAAAATTCTTCCAAGACAAGTGACCGGTAGGAGCATCCTCCCAAACGGTCGCCTGATTGAAGGAGACTCTCCCAAATCAAGTGCCACAAAGAGGAAGGCCGCCTGCAGGTAATCCCCGGACAGAAGCGTGTAACTCCACCCCCGCTCTGCGCCGATTCTCCAGAAGAAGACCGAGGCCAAGAGGCTAGAAAACACCACCACTACCCTGACTGCAGCAGAAACCTCCTCCTCTAGAGCCTCCGGTAGGAAAAAGTGGTGGATTGGGGGCGGACAACGTGGCGCTCTGCCCAAATGGAGGCAAGCACATCGAGTTCCCTAAGTATTCCTGCACGAAGACAACCAAAGAAAGCGACCAGCAAAAACCCACAACTCTCGTAGATCAAAGACTCCCACCTTGAGTCCTCTGGCATTCCCGTCGCACATCAAAACACCGGCGAGATTACTCAGGGAACTCGAAGAAGGAGATTTGGTCCTAAACATGGAGACAACAAAAACGCAACAAAATGATAAAGGAAGTAAAGCACCAACACGAAGAAGCCCCACACCTCACGCATTTATATATATATATATATATATATATATATATATATATATATATATATATATATATATATATATATATATATACACACACACACACACACACACACACACAAAAGCAAGGTCGGTTACAAGACAACAAAAAACGACAGTACAGCCGAATCAATCGCATGTCCAATCAACACCTCAGCCACAATAAGCATCGGGAACACCACTCGTAAGCCGAAGGGCTGGAGAGCCGAAGACTTTAAACCAATAGATGAAGGGCTATAATACAGCCGGGCTCAACATGTTTTGAACAACTTTGCGCTCCGCGCTCGCCGCTCGAAGGGCTATGTTCCCATGCGGACCAGCCGGGTCTTACATCTGCTCGGATTTCAAAGGACCTTCCTTAAAGACCGACCAATCGGCCAGAAATATCTAACCTTCACCTCTCTCAAAAAGGAATAAAGCATAATCAAGGGGAAATATCCTTGATTTCCCTCCTCCTGTCTGTAACGGTCAACCCGGCCATTAATTGTAATAATTAGCATTAATACGTCTTGTACTATAAATATACGCCCTCTGAGGCCAATAAACGGATCCCAACATTTATTCTTAATTGTTCTCTTTACTTCTAGAAGAACTTGTGTTCGGTCATTTCTCAACAAGAGAAACCGACCGTAACAGTTGGTGTCATAGATAGCTCATAATTCACAATGATGTGAGTTAAAGTTTTTTATTATTTAGACTAATAAATAGAGCTATGTAGCTCTATTTGGTTGAGGTTTTTTTTGGGTAAACCCGGGTATCCATCGCACGGACAACAGTGACTAATCCCTCGCTCATTGGAGGTGTCTCGAGGGGCAGGAGAGCTGGCCCAGAGTTTTAACGCTACTCCGTACCCAAGGCGGGGATCGAACCCCCGACCATTGGTTAAGGGAGGATCAACCCCAACCGCTGAACCTCACGCTCTGGGTTATTTGGTTGAGGTTTTGTGGTAACAAGATAATAAGAAATTAAGAAAAAGAATAAAACTGTAAGATATAATAAATGTAGAGAAGCCTAGGAGTATGTTTCACTTGCAAGTTTTAGTTCTCTTTTGTCTAATCTATTTGATTTTCTTTGTTTCAATCAATTACTAATGTTTTTACTAAAAAAATTATGTTTGGTCATTCGTGATTGATATTATTTTCCTAAGGCTATATTTAGGGTGGTTTTGAGTTTTTAGTTTTCAAAATTCTAAAAACGAAATCATGTTTTTACTTTTTAGTTTGGCGTTTATGTTTTTTGTGATATTCAATTTTAAAAAATTGTTATATTTTCCTGTTTATAACTTATTAACAACATCAATCATTGTCAAAAAGTAATAATAACAGTAACTAACGACAATTACTATTACTAAGCCTAGGAGTATTACTATTACTATTATAAGTTATTATAATAGTAATAATATTAGTTTACACTTAGATACTCCCTCGATTTTCGTTTTTAAGAAAAAACATTCATGTAACACCCTAATATTTCTATCAAATAAAAATACTAAGATATACGAAATGACATACATCAGAGTAATATTTCCTGTTTAGATATTGAACACAACTAAATTTTTTCGATGATTAACATCAAACAGTCTTACATTCCATAACTTAACTGAAAACCATATCGGTTTCATGTCTTTCAATATCCTCATGACCTAGTGTTCATTACCATCACAAGAAAAGCGGAAACGATTACATAACTTAAAACAATTCAAGTCATATTACCGAGTTACAAAGACAACAAGGGAACTCAATATCAAAGTTAAAAGAACCAAGTCTTCGAACTTCTCCTCAAGCACGTCACCTACTCGTGCCTCCTTCACTTTGTTCTTTCCCTGTTTCTCTGTAAAAACAATAACATATAAATGGTGAGATAAACATTATCTTAGTGAGTCCTACCGTAACCCCTCACAATGACTCTCGGTCCATTTATTCCTTTTTCCTTTTATCGTAGTCCATATAGGTCCTACGTGCATATAACCTTTCCTCTCATGCCATAGTACATCTCCGGTAATGACCACGCATTTACCATTGAACCTCTCCACTAGTTTACACTAGTTTCAAACCTTCTGAGGCCTAGGTTCTGGGGCTCATGACTTCCCCTCTCCTAGTGTACTAATCTACTGGGTCGTCACCCATCCTTTTGATATAATTTATATATCCACCCGCTTTGGGACTTCTTTTATATAATACCCGCATTGGGCCATCTCCTGTATTCGATATATTTAAACCTCAACAGTCTTTGATTAAAATATTTATTCATCCCTTTTCACTACATGTCATTCATGTTAATATATAAACATAAACTTGATTGAACTTAGTTCCTTGATGGTAATTATAACCCCTGTCCGCTCACGTGTACTACTTTTCGGTTTTTGAAACATTTATAGGTTTGAAGGTAATTTTCAAAACCATCTTTGAACATGTCAAAAACAATGTCTTAAAAGTGAAAAATCATCACAAAGGGTTGGAAAGGAGATTAGAAGAGGTTTGGAATCAAAAGGAGCGACGAAACGAGAATTCGGTGTGCGGTAATAGAAGCTCAAGCACGGTCTGTGTGCCCTAGGTGCACGACCCGTGCGCACTGAACATTATTTGAAAAACCATTTCCGAAGCTGGGGCACGGTCCGTGGGCCATAGGCGCACGACCCGTGCGCTTCTATCAGCACACCTATTTGTTCCGTTTTTCTCGTTTTCGCAATTCCGTTCGAGTCCAATCCGTATTCCGATCGAAATCCAACATAACACAGACAATATTCCAGTCAATCCAGTCCAAACAACAACTCACATATTAACACATATTTGGATAATTAAACCGTAAAGCGTAATTTTCCCGAAAACGGTTTTCGACTCTTAAAACTTTTGAAACCACAAAACAGCCACAAAACCGGTCACATAAAAATCATTTCAGAAATACAAAAACGATCCTAAGTGTGAGTAGAATTCACCTGTTGTGATGAAAATCACAAAACGACCACAAACGAATGGAATTCGACACCGACTTGTCTACTCAAACTTTTCCTCATCTTGAATTTCTCGCCTCTACGAACATCAAATCGATCCCGAATGAATCCCCAAACATGTCCAGCTACTGAAGCTTCCACAAATGCATCTCGAATCCACAATGTAATCCCCTTTTTACTCAGATCTAACCCCAACTTCTAGAACGCGTCAACTAGCTCCAAAGATCGGTTTGGCAGCATCCGTGAGCTGTTTTGCAACAGACATAACTAATTCTATTCTTAGCCAAAATCTTTCAAACCAATGCCTAACGTGTAGATAATTTTGTCTACTTTCATATGGTTCAAGTCCCACACTGATATGATGAGTATTCAGGGAGTTATGGCTAAAACACTGACTGATCCAAAATCGTTACTGTGACAAATGTGAAATTTGTACTTAATTTTTCTCCCTCAATACTCAGTCAATTCAAGTGGTTCTTGTGCCTAAACTGAAGGATTTCCTGTCTAGTTTCTAATGAAACAAAATTGAGATTAAATGGAGGTCTCTGCTGTGAGTTGTGAAGGAAATACCAGAAGGTGTCAAAACTATTTTCTGCAGAACTTGGAACTTGCCCTTGAACTAACTCTCAAGAACACCACCAACTCTCCAAAACCCCCAAATTCGAATTTCAGCAACTAAAACACTCTCCAACAGCTCCTAATTCAAAATGTAGCTTCTCAAAGTTGACAAACAACACTCCGAACTGACATGCATCAACAAACAGCCCCAAGGACCTCCATTGGAACCACATGAAAACTTGAAACTCACTTCTCTCCAAAGATGGAGCTTACTTGAAACTCACTTCTCTCCATTAGAATCTCCCCAACTTGAAAGATTTTGTCCTCAAAATCGTTAAAACCCTATTCGCACACTTAACATGAAAATCCGTCGACTAATCGATTTTACACAACTTTCCTATGGTACCCACAATTCATCTGGAAGACAATCTTACGACCTAGGGTCGAGGCATAGGTTCGCATTTGAATGGAGTGAAATTCATAATACGCATATATAGGCGCAATACTATGTTAGAACAATACTCCTTAGGAGGCTCATTCGAATCGGTATAAAATTCTTTTTACTAGTTTTCAAAATAAGACCATTTTCAAAACATTGTTCCTCAAAATGATAACTCACCCCAACTTAAAATATCCTTACTTAAAATAGGACTTTTATTAAAACCGTCCAATCACACTTTTAAAAGATGACCTGACATATTAATCGCAATCCAACACGGTGGTAACTCAATCATTGATTCATGTTCAAATCGATGTCTTATACACACAATGCACACAAAGCATGTAACCTAGCATTATATCTTATGACCATTTTTGGGTTCATTCAATCAAGCTACATCATAACAATCATCAAACATCTCATTCAAGCAATATATCCGAATCATTGAATTTCGAAGACAATTGATTCCATGACTTGTGCTAAAATCAGAACGATCATTAAGTATAGCACATACTTACTCTATTGACATTTAACAATAGAATACCTGAATCAGAAATTCTCACATTGTGAAAACAAAACCCTAAGAATACGCCATGACATGATATTTTCGACATTACACGGCGTGAACATAACTTAATTGAACTTATAGTTCTTTGACCTAACGTGACTTGTGTGTACTCACTTGTACTAACTATAGCTCAAGACAAAACAATATACATGCAATGAAAGGGAAATGAAAATTGGTGAAAATGGAGTGGAGAAGTCTTACATGCAATGAGAATCCAAGGTCTTCCCTTCTCCCCTTTCTCCTTCTTCCTCTCGCCCTCACTCTCTTCTTTCTCTCCTCCCCTTTCTGTTTTTCCTTTCTTTGTTCCAGCTGAAGAATAATGAGGAGAGACATTATGTTTTAATGGGCTGAGGGCTATAAAGGGTTGGAAAAGACCAATATGTCCTTGGCTCATTAATTCACGGTTTTGATGCTAAAAATCCCCAAAATTTGTACGGTTACTTGTTCGGCGTAAAAATATCTCGACTAATCCCGGTTACGAATCGTGACTCATTATTTTCCTTGACTCGAGATTATTTATAATTCACATAATTATATTTTAAAAATTTGGGATGTTACAATCACCCCAACTTTTAAAATTTTGTCCTCAAAATTGAAAAACGTACCTTAATGGAAGAGATATGGATATCGAGTCCGCATGTCATCTTCCAACTCCCAGGTAGCCTCTTCGGTCAAGAAGCCATCCCAGACCACTTTGACAATAGGAATAGTCCTTGACCGCAACGTCTTCTTGCCGCGCTCCAAGATATAGCTAGGATATGGTTGAAACGATAGATCCGGTCGGAGATCAATCGTGTCAACACTGAATGGCTGATAGACACATGGAAAACATCATGGAGATTTGATAAGGCCGGAGACAATGCAAGGCGATAGGCAACTGTGGCAATACGCTCGATGATCTGGAATGGTCCAACATATCGAGGACTGAGTTTCTTCGCTCGCAAAGCTCTCCTGGTGCCTATGGTTGGAGAAACTCTCAAGAATAAATGATCACCAACGTCAAATTCCAACGGCCTCCTTCGGTTGTCGGCGTAACTTTTTTGCTGACTCTGAGCAACCTTCATTCTTTATTGAATCAGTCTAATCTTCTCGGTAGTTTCACGAACCATATCGGGTCCCAAAAATTTATCTTCACCAATTTCCCACCAACACAAAGGAGTTCTACACTTTCTCCCATAAAGTGCTTCAAACGGTGCCATTCCAATACTGGAGTGGTAACTGTTGTTGTAGGAGAACTCTACTAATGGAAGATGATTGTTGCGTTAAAAACACACTTAGAGCAAGTGTACTCCTTCGCAGAAGTAGTATAAAAGATTAGCGTCTCCACAGGGATTAATTAACAAGTACTAAACTAATCAAGATTATTTATTGTTTAGGCGAACAAATAATTTGATGATTATAAAAACTAAAATAAAAAGAAATAAATAGCAAGAATTAAAATACAAAATATAACTAATTGAGAGAGGAGGTCTAGGGTCACGGTTTCACTTGCAAGCTTCGATTCCCCTATGTCTAATTCCTACTTGAATTCCTTTATTTTATTTAATTACCAATCCCTTTACTAAAGCTATTAATCCGTTTGGTCATTTGCGATTAATATTCTTTTTCCTAAATTAACCCTTGTTTGGTCATGCAAGAATTTAAATTCAAGAAAAGCATAAAGAGCAAAAAGGTTGAATGATTGGAAGACTAAATTAAGGTTTGGTCATGCAATAATTATAGCCCCAATTATCCTATAGGTCCACCAACTAATTGCAGTACGGTCGCTGATCAACTAATTGATTATGACATGCATAGGGTAGCTAATCCTAATTATGTGATAAAAACAATAGGACAATATTAATTGAAATAAAAACCGGAATTCAGATATGAAATTAGAACATAAAAAGGTCTCTAAACATGCAAGATCCACCTAAGACCCTAGAAGAGGATTTAGGTATCCAAAGTCATAAAGAACAATAAAATAGAAATTAGAGTCATGAATTACAGAGATAAAAATAACCCGGAAATTAGAGATATTATTATTCTGAGTCTCCAGTCTCCTTTTTCTGCTCCAAAGCTCTCTCACGGTGTCAAAAACGGGTACCCAAAACCCCCTCTTCTCCTTGCCGGCGCTACCGTGCTGTTGCCGTCCTCTAGTATATGTGTGGTGTGGTGTGCGGCTCCCCCTTCAATTGACAAGCTGCACTCCTTTTATATTGCAAAGTCTGCCTAGGGTTCCATGCTTCCCTTTTTCAATCATGGACTGCAATCCTCTATTTTCTTCTGTTGCTCTACGTTGCTTTCCTTCCTCCACATGATGACTTGCACAAAGCTCTTTCTTTAATTAGGCATTGGGCCTAACTTTCTCCACATTTGGGCCTCCAATTAAATTGGGTTTGGCTTCTCTTTCCCTCTAATCTTTTAATCTTCAATCCATAATATATATATATATATATATATATATATATATATATATATATATATAAA
This sequence comes from Astragalus membranaceus, assembly GCA_039519185.1. Lineage (NCBI taxonomy): Eukaryota > Viridiplantae > Streptophyta > Magnoliopsida > Fabales > Fabaceae > Astragalus > Astragalus membranaceus. The sequence continues at coordinate 86,721,818 of CM076847.1, read as the reverse complement.
AATTGAACTTTTGTTCTTTTTCATGTTAGCTTCTATCCTACAAAATAAAGAGCAAATTTAAGTCAATGATTTATATAATTAGTAATAATTGCTCTAAACAAGACCTGAAAATACTCCTAAAAAATGCACTAAAATGGAGTTTATCAATGATTCTCCCATTTTCTTCCGCTATCGAGCACACAAGCCCGAAGCATGTCCTCAAGAGTCTGAATAGTCCTCTCCGTTTGACCATCAGTCTGAGGATGATAAGCAATGCTAACAAGCACTCCTGTCCCCAAAGCTTCATTCAATGCCTTCCAGAACCTAGAGGTGGACTTGGGATCTCTGTTTGATGCAATGCTAGTCGGAACCCCATGCAGTCTTATAATGTTCTTCACATACTCTTCTGCTAACTTGGAAACCTTATAAGTCGAGCGAACAAGAATAAAGTGAGTGGATTTGGTCAATCGGTCCACCACTACCCAAATGGAATCATTACCGGCCTGCGACCTCGGCAAACCCATAACAAAATGCATCGAGATATCTTCCCATTTCCAAACTAGCACCTCAAGTGGTTGCAGCTGGCCAGCAGGTCTTTGGTGCTCTGCCTTAACCTTTTGACAGGTTAAGCATCAAGATACAAATTCAGCAACATCAGCTTTCATTCCAGGCCACCAATACATTTGCTTTAAATCCCGGTACATCTTGGTAGATCCAGGATGTACGGAATACTGACTCCTATGAGCCTCCTCTAATACCTGCCTCTTGATGTCTTCATCATTGGGTACACAAATCCTACCATTGAAACAGATAATACCATCATTGTCTTCGGTGAAGTTTGGTAATCCTTTCTGAGATTGTAGTTTCACATCAACTTCTTGAGCCACACGAATCTGATCTCTCAATACACTGGTGACCCGAATATGTCGTATCACTAATCGGCCTCTTTTCCTTGTCACCTTGAGATTCAAGTCTCTAAAAGACTCCAACAATGTCATTTCATAAATCATTAGCTCTGCGGTGTGGAGAGACTTTCTGCTTAACGCATCCGCCACGACGTTAGCCTTTCTAGGATGCTACTTCAACTCGAAGTCATAATCCTTCAGAAATTCAATCCACCTTCTCTATCTGTTATTCAGCTCCTTCTGATCAAATAGATATTTCAAGCTCTTGTGATCACTAAAAACTTCGAAACGGGAACCATAAAGGTAATGTCTCCAAATTTTCAGCGCAAACACAATAGCTGCCAACTCTAAGTCATGAGTTGGGTAATTCCGTTCACGAGTCTTCAGTTGCCTTGATGCATAGGCCACAACATGCTGATTCTGCATGAGAACTCATCCTAAACCCTTCCCAGAGGCGTCACTGTAGATTTGAAATCCCAGGGACGGATTCGGAAGAATCAGGATCGGGGCAGAAGTCAACCGCTCTTTCAATTCGAGAAAACACTCCTCACAATCAGTATCCCAAGTAAACGGCGGACCCTTGCGAGTAAACCGGGTAAGAGGGAGGACTAACTGTGAGAATCCTTGGGTAAATCTTCCATAATAACCTGCTAATCCCAAAAAGCTTCTTACTTCTGTCACTGAAGTTGGTTTCTCCCAATTCAATACAGCTTCCACTTTACTAGGATCGACTGCTACTCCCTCTTGGGAAATCACATGACCCAAGAATTTTATTTCCGACATCCAGAAGTCACACTTCGATGGCTTTGCATATAGCTTCTTTTCTCGGAGTACATTCAAAACAAAGCGGAGATGTTGAGTATGCTCCTCAATTGTCTTTGAATATACCAAGATATCGTCTATGAAGACAACCACAAACTGATCCAAGTAGGAATGAAAAACTCGGTTCATGTAATCCATAAAAACAGCTGGAGCATTAGTTAGTCTGAAGGGCATCACTACAAACTCGTAGTGTCCATACCTAGTACGGAACGCGGTCTTCGGAATATCTAAGGCCCTCACTTTGATTTGATGGTATCCCGATCTTAGATCAATTTTGGAGAATACTTTAGCGCCTCGAATTTGATCAAGCAGATCATCTATCCTTGGTAACAGATACTTATTCTTGATGGTAATCTTGTTCAGCTGACGGTAGTCGATACATAACCTCATGCTTCTGTCCTTCTTCTTGACTAGCAGTACCGCCCCATGGAGAAGCACTCGGTCTAATAAACTTCTTGGAAATTAATTCCTCAAGTTGGGACTTCAACTCCTTTAGTTCGAGAGGAGACATTCTATAGGGTTCTATAGATATTGGCCCTGTACCAGGCACCAAATCTATAGAGAACTCTACCTCTCAATCCGGAGGTAAGGAGGAAACTTCCTCAGGAAAAACATCTAAGAATTCATTAACAACCTGGACAGACGATAAATCCAATCCAACTTCAGCTGATGCAGATAATATAACAACAAAAGCTTCCGCACCTTGAAATAGAGACTGGCCGGCTGAAGTGAAAGAAATAACACTATCAGCTGTAGGCTGTGAATGTTCCACCGCCTCAAAAGGAAACCCAATGGTACGGTTGAAGCAGTCAATAGTAACATGATTGTTAGTCATCCAATTCATTCCCAATACGATCTCCATCCCCCTCATAGGCAAGCAGATAAAGTCCACAACAAAATCCCTGCTTCCTATGGTGAGCAGACAGTTAAGACATAACGTCTGGGTTCGAACACGACCCTTTGCAGTAGTAAGGATAGTTATCGGTTCGGATATAGGAGATACTGTTAATCCTAACCGTTCAGCACATGCTTCAGAGATAAAACAATGAGTAGCGCCAGAATCATACAGTATATTAACAGATTGGTTAAAGAGAGAACCTGTACCCCTGATAAGATTATCCTTTGGCCTGATGGTATGAGCATCTAAGGTGTTGACTCGAGCCTATCTAGGAGCATCAGGAGACTCCAAGAAAGATTTCCTCGCCGGGCAATTATTCGCATAATGGCCTTCTTCATTGCAAAAGTAGCACTGATTCGGCACAACTTGGCATCTACCTCTGTGAACCTTCTTGCAGAAAGAACATTTGTTAGACCTGGAGAAATCAGTTGATTGCACTTGCTTTCCCTTATCAGAATTTCCCCTCTGTCTAGGGTTGGAAGAGGTTGCTTCATTACCGCTTTTCTTGTCCTTCCAGAAATTTTTCCTTTCAGCATACATTCTCTTGAGATCTTCTTCAGCAGTGTGTGCTTGTTGCACCAAAGTGGGATAAGTGGTCATAGTATAGGAACTAAGACCTTGGTTCACATCACCACAGAGACCTAGGCATGGAAACATAACCCGAACCCGCGGGTACCCACCCGACCCCGCCCCGAGTTTGACGGGGAAAATCCGCTTTGACTGGGGACGGGGTTGGGTTCGGGGATGTCGATACCCACCCCGTCCCCGCCCCGAACCCGCTCAACAAAACATAAATTAATTATTTTATTTTATTATATGCATATTTACTCATTCATTTTGTTTCATAATTTTTGTTTATTTTTAATTTTGATCTATTTCCTATAGAAAAATCTATTTTAATACTTTTAACTTTATTTTATCATTGTATAATTATTATTATTTTATTTTATTAATTATTATAAATATATTTTTTGTATTTTTCCTATAAATTGTGGCGGAAACGGGTACCCGCGGGGAACCCGTCCCCGTTTGGGACGGGGTTGGGGGATGCAAAACCCGACCCCGATAGAGGTAGGGGCGGGGACGGGGAATGTCAAACCCGCCCCCGACCCGCCCCGTTGCCATGCCTACGGAGACCTTGTTTAAACATTATCATTTTCCACCGGTCATTAGGAGCATAAATTCCCATTTCATAAAATTGAGACAATCTCTCAAACTTTGCAGCATACTCCCCAACAGACATGTCCCCTTCTTTCAATGTCACAAAAATCCTTTCCATGGCATCTACCCAGAAATGGGCTTTCATTGCATCGGATCCTCCTTTGAAGGTTGGAGGTTTCATTTTCAGAAACCGAAAATACATCCTGTTGGGATCCTCAGGTTGTGGCACATTGACTGGCTCATTTGGTTGTGGTTGAGGCACTTGATGCATCTGCTGCATTTGAGCCATCTGTTGCTGTTGCATTAGCATCATGTCATTCATCATCTTCTGCTGAGTTTCAATGACATTCTGCATCCATTCCTGATGAGGATCAATAGGTGGGTTTCTCCTACCTCTTCCAGCCATGATTCTGCGAAATATGCACAAAGTATTAAGTTGATCAGGCTCAATGTCTAATAGCATACTAAGAAGAACCAAACTTAGAAGACGTAAAAGACTCTTAACATCTAAGTCCGACTAGGTCGAACAGCTCTGATACCAACTGTAACACCCCGGTATTTCTAACATGTAGATATACCGTAATGCACAACTATAGTAATAATCAGAGGACACAATTCCTGCTTAAGTATTGAACGTACAAACTTTTTCCGAAAATAAAACATGATACTTCAGATCCATTCGTCTTAATTCCATAATGTTTCAAACATCCGAAGGAATACAACCCAAGTGTTCAATACCATAAACAGAGAAATCAAAAGCGGTTCATACAACTCATAAACAATTACAAGTTATATAACCATAACAGGTCAACCGGAAAGATAAAAGAAAACATCAAGGCTGCACTTCGTGGCCACCTCCGTAGGCACGTCACCTACTCGTGTCGCTTACTCTTTTTCTTCCTCTGCTTCTCTGTAAAAACAACAACAATGATTGGGTGAGACAACTTGCCTCAGTGAGTTCTACCGTGCCCCCTCACTATCACTCGGTTTATTTATAAAACCATTGCAACATAGTTAAATTTGTAAACTATTTGCGTCAATATATACCCAGCCCATTACCGACTGTGCAAACACCTACAATTCCGGTAGATGAAGAGCCACTATATATTATTAAGCCTCGTCGATTAATTTACAATCACTAGCCTTACCAAGCGAAGCATCGACTGTGCAAGCACCCACCATCCCGATGATTCGTGAACCTATCTTAGCATAAATCAGCTGTGCAAACACCCACAATCCCGATAACCCACGTTAGACCACGCCATAACGTTTCAGGGCCTAGGGTAGGGGCTCATGACTTCCCCGCCTAGTATGTTGTTCGTTGGGTCGTCACCCAACTTGATATAATTTATATATCACACCCGCATTGGGCCGACTTCTATATTCGATATATTCTATATATCACACCCGCATTGGGCCGACTTCTATATTCGATATAATCTATATCTATCGTTGTATCTATAACCCGTCTAGATGAATCCTATATTAGACATCCGGCGTTATAATCATAGCGTCCAGTGGGATCTATGATTCGGTCATTATGTAAAACATTGTCTCACACGCAAACTAAGTTCGGTTTTTCAACAATTTAAAACCTTCAAAACCCTTCTTCAAAAATAATGTTGAACGTAATCAAAACACTGATTTTATTAGGGTAATATCATTAAAATTTGTTGGGAAGAAGATTAGAAAAGGTTTGGGATTGAAAGGAGCGGCGAAACGAGAATTTGGAACCCGGAAACAGAACCACACACACGGTCCGTGTCCTAAGGGCGCACAACCCGTGCATGGTGCATCAATTTTTCAGAAAATTTTGTGAAGGGACCGCACGGTTCGTGCCCAAGGGCGCACGACCCGTGCTTGATGCATTTTAATTTCCTTTCCTTTTTGCGAAGTGGGCGCACGGTTCGTGCCCAGGGGCGCACGACCCGTGCGACCTCTATCAGTTTCCAAATTCCAATCCGATTCTCATTCCGCTTTTCCGTTTTTCGCCCAAATCGAATTCCGGTCGTAATCTAACCTAAAAACAGATTCAATATACCACATTCCAGACTATATTCCAGAAACAATTCAACATCACATTTATAAACAATTTCATAAAACCGTGAAAACGTGATTTTAAGTTAAACGGTTAACCGACTCAATAATCGTTTCGAAAGTCAGATTTTCGCATAGGGACCAAAACGAAATATGTTCAGAATATCGAAATACCTCTAATCGTGAGTAAAACTCACCTAATTGACGAAATCCGAATGTTAGGCCGAAGGACGAAGTCACCGAACCGAAAACACGAACAAATCCCCGAATGAGAACCCGAACCGCTCTAAAACAGCAACTTCTCCTTTGCTCCAACTCGAATCCAGCAACAATTCACCACCTATGGAGCTCCAATTCGCAATGTAGCTTGCTCAAGAGTCCTTGAGTTGAACCTTGTCTTCACACTTCAACCCAAAGCTTCAAAAGACACATGCAAAAGAAATTATTCAGACTTTGACCATGTTTGGCTTGGAACTCGAAAATGGCAAAGTGAGGAGGAGGATGGATCAGCTTATATAAATAGTACCATTGGAAGGGAAATGAAAATTGGTGAAAAATGGAGTGGAGAAGTCTTACATGCAATGAGAATCCAAGGTCTTCCCTTCTCCCCTTTCTCCTTCTTCCTCTCGCCCTCACTCTCTTCTTTCTCTCCCCCACTTTCTGTTTTTCCTTTCTTTGTTCCAGCTGAAGAATAATGAGGAGGGACATTATGTTTTAATGGGCCGAGGGCTCTAAAGGGTTGGAAAAGACCAATATGCCCTTGGCTCATTAATTCACGGTTTTGATGCTAAAAATCCCCAAAATTCGTACGGTTACTCGTTCGGCGTAAAAATTTCTCGACTAATCCCGGTTACGAATCGTGACTCATTATTTTCCTTGACTCGAAATTATTTATAATTCACATAATTATATTTTAAAAATTTGGGATGTTACACCGATCGTACGACCGACTTAATCCCCTATTTTGTTTTTTTTTTGAAAATATTTATTTATTTATGAGAGGAAAAGGAGTATTTTGTTTTTCTGTTTTGAATTTGAGCGAAAAGTTAACAGAGAAGAAAAAATGAAAAGTGCAACTAGTGAAAAATATTTATCATTAATATTTAAAATAAACGAATTAAAAGAAAAATAAAATAAAAAGGGAGGGGGAGAGAGAGAGAGAGAGAGAGAGAGCTTCGCTAGGAGAGGGAGAGAATGTGTTGAGTGTTCTTGTTGAATCACTGCGGTGTGTTTTTCACTGTGGACATGACCTCCTTTTATAGGTGAAGGGTTAGGTAAAGACTGGACAAGTGGACTTGCTAGGCAAGTCGACTTGCTGGATGGCCCCCTTTTATTATTTTCGTTTTTCTCTATTTTTTTGGATGTTTTTGGATTATTTTTATTTTTGTATATTTTTGGTGATATTTTTGTATTTTTGGGCTTTTGGTATATATTTGGACACTTTATTGTAATATATTTTTTATTTTCTGATTTTATTTCATTATTATTTTTATGGCTTTTTGATCAAAAGGACTAAATTAAGTCCAAAATACCGAACATAGGCCCATTTACTAAGAATTTGCCCAAAAAGTTAGACGTAGGCCCAAATGACAAACGACCCAAAACATTAGACATAGGCCCACTTATTAAAAACTGGCCCAAAATGTTAAAGCATAAGCCCAATTAGAGAAATCACCAAAATTCGCCCAAAATGTTAGACATAGGCCCAATTAGACAAACCGGTCTCAATTAAAACAAGACAGCGCTCGAAATGTCGTTCTCGTAATGATATGGACTTGTGACACGGGGGCTAAAACAATTGCGATAAATGATCGGACAAAATTGGGGTATAACAGCAGTTAACTTGGAGTTGGTTGGTTTATAGATCTCATTGTAATTTAAATTTTGATATTTCTGCTTGGTGGCTTGATCTACTTCATTGCCTAAACAATATGCAACTTTTGTTGTTTGGCTTCGAGCACCCCTAGTGCTTTATCAATGAAGTATTGCTTATCTAAAAAAGGTGTGGACATTACCACGTGAAAATAAAGACAAATTTAAAGTAGATAAAAAAGGAGTTTAAAATAAAAAATATATAAATATTAAAATCTAAAAATGTAAAAGTATCATTTAAAAACAATAGGTACATTTATCCCGTATTTTTTAATATATCAGTGCAGTGTTCCTTTATATATCAGTGTTGTTATCCCGTGTTTTTTTATACATTAGTGCAGCTATCCCGTGTTTATATATATATATATATATATATATATATATATATATATATATATATATATATATATATATCATTACAGTTATACCTATATTTTTTTTATATATCAGTGCAGTTATCTCGTGCTTTTTTATGTATCAGTGCAGTTTTCTCATAGTTTCAATTGATTATTTGAGTTGATTAGTAGATTATAGTAGATAGTAAAAGATAGATAGTAGATTATTAATAAGAAATATTTATCCCGTGTTTTTTTATATATCAGTAACAATTATTTTTCCTTTTTTAGGTATTAGTGACAAATATTTGTTGCGTGTGTTTTAAATATTAATCAGTTTAAATGGTATGGTCTAAAATTATATAGTTTTTAGACCATACCATTTAAACTGATTAATATTAATCCCGTGTTTTTTATATATCACTGCTGATATCCCGTGTTTTTTATCTAGTAGTTTTAATTGATTATTTTAGTTGATTAGTAGATTATAGTAGATAGTAAATTTGTTAGATAGTAGATTATCAATAAGAAATAATTGTTTTAAATATTAATTAGTAATTTAAATAGTCATTAAGTCTTCTTGTGTTTTAGATAGTAGGTTTGTAGTAGTAGTCTTCAAAAAATTTAATTATCAACGACAAATATTAATATCATGTTTTTTTTATATATCAGTGCAGTTATCCCGTGTTATATATATATATATATATATATATATATATATATATATATATATATATATATCAGTGCAGTTATCTTGTAGTTTCAATGGATTATTTTAATTGATTAGTAGATTATAGTAGATAGTAAAAAAGAGATAGTAGATTATCAATAAGAAATATTTGTCTTAAATATTAATCAGTAGTTGAAATAGTCATTAAATATTATTGTTTTTTAGATAGTAGGTATATAGTAATGAAAAATATTAATCCCGTGTTTTTTTATATATCACTGCAGTTATCCCGTGTTTTTTATATATCAGTGCAGTTATATCGAGTTTCAATCGATTATTTTAGTTGATTAGTAGATTATAGTAGATAGTAAAAGTTAGATATTAGATTATCAATAAGAAATATTTGTTTTAAATATTAATTACTAATTTAAATAGTCATAAAGTCTTCTTGTTTTTAAGATAGTAGGTTTGTAGTAGTAGTCTTCAAAAATTTTAATTATCAATGACAAATATTAATCTCGTGTTTTTTTTTTATATATCAGTGCAGTTATCCCATGTTTTTTATATATCAGTGCAATTATTTCGTAGTTTCAATTGATTATTTTAGTTGATTAGTAGATTGTAGTAGATAGTAAAAGAGAGATAGTAGATTATCAATAAGAAATATTTGTTTTAAATATTAATCAGTAGTTTAAATAGTCTTTAAATATTATTATTTTTAGATAGTAGGTTTATAGTAGTCTTCAAAAAATTTAATTATCAATGTCAAATATTAATCCTGTGTTTTTTATATATCAGTGCAGTTATCCCGTGTTTTTTTATATATCATTGCAGTTATCTCGTAGTTTGAATTAATTGATTACTTTAGTTGATTAGTTGATTATAATACATATTAAAAGATAGGTAGTAGATTATCAATAAGAGTGTTAACAGATTTCGGAGAGAAAAATTAAAATTTTAAGGTGATAACTTTTTCCAAAATGGTGATAATTTTTTTTGTTTACATTTTTATAGGTAATTTTAATATTCAAAAGATCAATTAATGCCATGGCCTTCGCTCTAGTTATGCTACCACTACTAATGCCCGTACTCCAATAGCTAAATCGATGGCATCGCTTATTCCCTAGAGTGTTTGTATAAATTTAGAAATTTAGTTAAAAAATTAAAGTGAAGTGATAAAAGAAAGTGAATAATTATTTATGGGAAAATTAAAAGTAAAGTAAAAAGAAAAAAGAAAGAAAGAGAGTGTAAGAGAAAAGTGAAAAGGAAGAAAGAGAGTGTAAGAAGAAAGAGAAAAAAGAAAGAAAGAGAGTGTAAGAGAAAAATGAAAAGTAAGAAAGAGAGTGTTGTCGTATATTCAAATACAGATGCTGTCGAATTTCACAGAGACAACAGTAGCCAAAATTGTAAGTGCAGCAGTAGTCGAAAAATGCAAAGGCTGCTGAAGTAGTCGAAGGTGCAAGGGCTGCAGTAGTCAAAATTCTACTGTGGTCAAATTGCAGCAGCAGTCGAATTGCAGTTGTAGTAGAATTTGCAATGACAGTTGTGTTCAAATCTGCAGAGACAGCTGCATAGACGGAAGCAGTCGAACCTGCAGCGACGGAGGCAGTCGAACCTGCAGTGACAGAAGCAATCGAACCTGCAGTGACAGAAGCAGTCGAACCTACAGTGACAGAAGCGGTCGAACCTGCGAACAAAGAAGAGTTAGAAAATAACCGGAGGCGTCTTTTGACTGCCCTGAAGAATTTATCCGCCTCTACAGCGCAAATTCCCCGAGGTACAACTGGCTCTTCTCAATCGCAGTAGCGAAAGAGGTATCTGAACTAGCAAGAGTAACATGATATGGAATCAGGATATGAACCCAGGAGAGTGATATTTAGAAGGAGTGAAAAATGGCTCTCTTATCTATCTCCTTCAAGGCCAATGGAGAACGCTTATATAGGCTTTCAGAGATAGCCGTTTGAAGCATAGGCTCTAGCCATTTAATAGCCAGTCAACAACCGTTATAAAATAAATTGTAATCAAGCCGGTTTATTTTTGCAGTTACAGAATGGATTGGTTTAAATGAAAATAGCTGTTAAACGAAAATAACAGTTACAAAATAAAGGAAATTAAATTTCATTTTTCGACCAAAACTGGGAAGAACATCTGCAACCCATTTCGACCAAAACTGGGAAGGATATTCTGTGTCGAAATGTTTGTCTGTGTCGAAATATATTTGTATGTGTCGAAAATATTTGCTTTGAGTCGAAAATATTTGTTTGTCGAAATTCACTTAGAAGTTTTGAAATATCACAAAATTTACAACAATCCCCCACATATTTCAAAAGTTTAGAAGTGAATAAAGAGAAAGAAGTTTCCTGGATTAACATCGTAGATGTAATGCATCGGAGCTGTATAGCAAGCTATGGAACCAGTCCTAGACAGATAAAACATAACATACAGTGAATTGGTTTAGCAAGCTATAGAACCCAAGACACATATTATATGTTAGAGGTTTCACTATCACATTACACCCCCACAATTCTTGCTGTTTCCGCGGTGGTGCGCTACTAGGCCCTGCGCGTGCTCGGTATTCATGAGTGCTCTAGAGACCTCGCCAGGATCTCATGCAAGCGGCCTCACTTGACACTCATATAGGTGATTTCATCAAGTGTATGCTGCAAGTCATGCACCACCCATAAGGGCTATGAAAATCATTAAAAGCTTTAAGCTTATCCTTTTAACCCCTGCAGTCTAGCACTATCACAATATCACCATAGGAAGGGACAATTAATGAAATTAATAAATTAATTACTTGAATTAATTTCCAGTGCTAGCACTATCAAGAAGTAACTTGTTTTTACCACATTGAACCTTATTCATGGGATCTCCAATCACAAAGGTTGGGTTACCATCACTTCTTAATATCAATTGGCTTTAGTCCCATTCCCCTCGGTGTATCACAAGCTCATTTCTTCCCTAGGGATTTTTCAGAAGATTGATAAAATTCACTTCTGATTTTACATAAATTAATGATGTAATCCTTCTCATTTCTGTAGCTACTTTACACAACTATGGAAGACACTATTTCTTCCATAAAGGAATAGTGACCAAGAAGTCTCTTAGTCAATTAATTTCATATATCACAAAGTCTTGAGTAACAAACTCATTCTCTAATATTATCAAGCTTTGAGTAATAACCTTAATTTCAATAAGGTAATTTATGCAGGTCTACTTAGAAAATCTCTAAGTGACAACCATAGTATAGCTCTACTTAGAAAATTTCTAAGTGACAACCATTCATAAATAAATCCACTTTTAGATTTATTTTCTTGTGAATCAAACATGGCTATCATCATAGTATTATTGAAATACAATGGGTATTCACTATATATAGTGACATAGCCTATGATGCCTCAATAGATAATTATCAAACATGGCTATCATCATAGTGTCATCGAAATACAATGGATACTGTATATAGTGACATAGCCTATGATGCCTCAATAGATAATTATCAATAAATGCTTTAGTAATTTCTAAGCTACACCACTTTCATAACATACTTATACATACAGGCTTGCTTAGTTGAATTTTTAAGCGACAACATTTCCATAAACTATTTATGGATTTTCACAAGTATGTTATTGATGTCTCATATATTCAAATATCAGTAAATTGTCTCAAAAGTATGTATATTACATATATCTAAAAGAGATTCCTATAACTGATAATTATCCATGTCTTTTATTTAATCTAAAAGACTTGTTATAGTCTACATTTGAACATGTCAAAAGGTGATTCTAAAATATTGCAATTTTAGCTTTAACGGTTTGAACCTTTTCACACCTGCTACATGTCTCTAATGCATTTTCTCATGAAACTTAATAATATGGTTATCAGGCATAGCATAACAAGAGAACTCTTAAAAAATTCATTTTCACATGAAGCATGAATCGAAGATCAACCCCCACAATGCCTCAAACAACATAACAATCAAAATTAAAAGTAATATATCATATATTAACAAAGTGAAAATATTACTTGCAAATTGAGGCTCTATATAAGACAATTCGCATTTTATTAAGTTCAAATCATTAGCAGATTTGTGTGCATATGATTCCTTTAATAGGATCAACTTCAATTTCTCAGTTTCACATTATTGTACCAATATGATATAAAGGACAATATAGCAATTGCGAATAGTTCACATTTCATAATACACACAACATGCTCAATAAATTCAATAAATAGATATTGCAAAAACCTTCCAATAAAAATTGGTATACATTCTCTGATAATGTAATAGGTTTGTATCTATTTTCTTTTGACTAATTGTCAGAATCATAAAGGATATTCAATGTTTTAATTTCAAAGCATCTATACTTCTAAAGAGTATCAAAATAATATTTTGGTGAAAAAGTTACGCAACCATACTTCCTTATGGTCTGGCATCTCAAATTGCACTTAAAAAAATTTATTCAATAGTATGTCTTTCACATCAAAGTTTAGAAGACAAAAATTTTAATATGAATAATCACATCATTGTTATATCCATTGACACATTAGCAACAAGAATTTTAACAAAGGAATACCAATTGTTAAATCCGACAAATGCATTTATGTTCAGCAAATAGGTGCAATATCAAATCACTCCTTCTAATAGAAGGTATCTGTTTTGAACTCATCACGTCACAAAGGTACACAATATCTCCTATCAAATTTTAGCATTGTGAGGTCGAAGATTCTATCCTTATGGTATGCATATATAAGTTCCAATTCTGATAAACATAACTCATTAAGCCATATAAGGAATTGTATAGCTCTCTAAATAAATTTTTCATGGCACACGATGAAGCTATTTCAATAAAAGGAAAAATTGACACACCAAAGTGGTGTTGTCGAAAACTGATGCAAAGACAAATTCTGTCGAAACTGCTAAAACAGAGGTAATCGAATATACTGATGCAGTCGAAAGTGTGAGGACTGTGGCAGTCGAAAGTGTCAGGTAAAGGTGTAGTCGAACTCTATATGTCATACAACCAAAATGCATAAGATGAATTCAAAGGCACTATCAGGTGCTTCAGTGCAGAGTGTTGATAAAGAAAATTCCGACTAATAACCTATAAGTCACTAAAACCAAGACATTGTACTTGGTGGACAAGGACATCACGATAAAATTTATTCACTAGAGCCAATCAATTAATCAATCATTTCAATCAAAAATAAGAATCCTTTTAATTAAGCATCAGTCGAACTCTTATGAACAAATGCAAATATTTAATTTCACAATTAATTTTCTTAGCTCCTAAAGTAAAGTCATGGTGCCACTTTTGACCGTAAACCTGGCCAAACAAAAGTGCAAAGAAAGAACATGAAGAAAGATGAGAACCTGGTGTCGTCATCGACGTTTGATACCTTAAGGACGAAGAATTCACCCCGTCTTCGTCATTCTTCTCGTTCATTCTCTTTGTAAATTTTTCTCTTTAAAGTCTGCTATAAAAATTGGCACAGATTTTGGGGAGCACAACAAAGTCAGAAAAATTAATGAAATGCTTAGAACAATATTTTGGGAATCATTTCATTTGAACCATGTACGATATAGCAATCATAATAAACTCAGATTTTGGAACAGAAGAAAGCAAACAATGATAAATGGGTAATATATGAATTCTAATATACTTTAGGATAAGAATGAAGCAATAATTCTGCAAGCAACAGTAATTATCTGTGGTGCCTTTCGAACAAAATTAAATAAATGGTTTTGTTCCACTCTACAACAGAATTGTACTTCGTTCCAAAAAATATTCGAAGTGAATTAGAAACCCTTTTAATTGATTGCAAGATATATTGAGTCTTTTCAGATGGAAATCACACACTGATGATAACAACAATATAACTAGATATTCAGAATATATTGTTTTAGTAGTGTCCAATCGACTCATATGTCCAAGAACTTATCAAGAATTGCAAACAACACAACAAGCATAGTTAAGGAGACTTATCTTCCACAAAAGACCTTGCAGTCACGGTTCTTCGGACAAAACTAGCAGAGATAAAGAGATAAATTCTTCAGATTGTTGTCGTATATTCAAATACAGATGCTGTCGAATTTCACAGAGACAACAGTAGCCAAAATTGTAAGTGCAGCAGCAGTCGAAAAATGCAAAGGCTGCTGAAGTAGTCGAAGGTGCAAGGGCTGCAGTAGTCAAAATTCTACAGTGGTCGAATTGCAGCAGCAGTTGAATTGCAGTTGTAGTAGAATTTGCAATGACAGTTGTTTTCAAATCTACAGAGACAGCTGCATAGACGGAAGCAGTCGAACCTGCAGCGACGGAGGCAGTCGAACCTGCAGTGACAGAAGCAATCGAACCTGCAGTGACAGAAGCAGTCGAACCTGCAGTGACAGAAGCGGTCGAACCTGCGAACAAAGAAGAGTTAGAAAATAACCGGAGGCGTCTTTTGACTGCCCTGAAGAATTTATCCGCCTCTACAGCGCAAATTCCCCGAGGTACAACCGGCTCTTCTCAATCGCAGTAGCGAAAGAGGTATCCGAACTAGCAAGAGTAACATGATATGGAATCAGGATATGAACCCAGGAGAGTGATATTTAGAAGGAGTGAAAAATGGCTCTCTTATCTATCTCCTTCAAGGCCAATGGAGAACGCTTATATAGGCTTTCGGAGATAGCCGTTTGAAGCATAGGCTCTAGCCATTTAATAGCCAGTCAACAACCGTTATAAAATAAATTGTAATCAAGCCGGTTTATTTTTGCAGTTACAGAATGGATTGGTTTAAATGAAAATAGCTGTTAAACGAAAATAACAGTTACAAAATAAAGGAAATTAAATTTCATTTTTCGACCAAAACTGGGAAGAACATCTGCAACCCATTTCGACCAAAACTGGGAAGGATATTCTGTGTCGAAATGTTTGTCTGTGTCGAAATATATTTGTATGTGTCGAAAATATTTGTTTTGAGTCGAAAATATTTGTTTGTCGAAATTCACTTAGAAGTTTTGAAATATCACAAAATTTACAATAGAGAGTGTAAGAAGAATGAGAAAAAAAAAAGAAATAGAATGTAATGACATTTTTACCCTTAAATTAGATATTAGATAGATTAGATAGAATGTTTGTTTGTATAAATATATTGAAAATTAGATATTAGATAGATTAGATTAGAACTATGTCAAAGATTCCTACTCAAATTATATTGCAACTATGTCAAAGATTCCTACTTGAAAACAGGGTCTTACCTTTTATTAAATTGTAATTGCAATGCAATGGTAATTGCTTATATAGTATACATTCAATTACTCTCCACCCTATTCCCTATAGTAATTACATGGTTCAACTTCTTAAACTTTTTGTCTCATGGTATGATATGTTGGGGTAGTTAACTGCGACACATTTCTAGCTAACAGCACATTACTAGCTAGCTATGTGGTAAGAATTGGAGGAAGGTATTCTGATTTGGAACCCAAAATCCGAGCCTTAGTATCAGGAAAACATTCAAATCCTGGAAGGGTTGTTATGGCTCCATTATTGGCTACTTGTATTGGGTAACGCATGAGGTGATGAAAAGGTTTGAGTTCATCAAATGCATCATTTGAGTATATGTCCCAATTGGTCTCAGCCAAATGATTCACAAGCTTGATGCAATTCAAACTTTCTGGATTGTCAAAGAATCTTGTGTTAACATCTCCAAGGTGCTCATACCATAATGCACGTCTGAACCCATATATTTGCCCTCTAGGTGGCCCATTGGATTCTACATGGTATGGTTGGAATGCACCCATTGCTATCTCACTGTCCCTACCACCATCCATTGATCTCTGGTTTATGTTGGCAGAACCAATGATTATGTACTCATCATCCACTTAATAATACAAAACAAAGTCATTAGAATTTGTTAACTTTTGATGCCAAATAAGAAAGAAACATAATCAAACGGTGTTATTAAATCCAGCTCGGTCAAGACACTTGGTCAGTGGGTCGCTGGTCGGATTAGATAATCACTAGTTGACCTGTTCACTTTTAAAAACACTGTTTTGTAGTAGAAAATAAAAAATTGCTCGAACCCACCAGGTCACTAATCTGACCAATCCGGCCACGGGTTCAACCCCAGGTCCAACCAACCGCGTCACTAATCGGGAAGGTCAAACTGAGTCACACTAGGTCATAGACATGTCCGACCCAATTAGTCAGAGTCACCTGAATCCATCAGACCGGCCGGTTCATTCCAGGTTTAATAACACTATAATATAATCAAACATGAAGATTGAAGAGTGTCACAAAAATGTTGCTATAAAAGTGATGTTTGAATGTTTGATCAATTACCTATCATCATCTTGGCATGAACATATATCATGAATCTTCTAGACTTTTGTGCTCTGCTATAATCACTGTTAGGTTCTGGTGCCTCTGAAGGAGTATATTCATTATCTTTGTTACCCTCACGATTTCCAAGGCAAAAAAAGGTCAAGTAATCTCTTGGATTGGCTCTAATCCCCTTTCTCTGAATGGCTTTGGCAATATCAGAATACATCATTTCCATTGTCCTTCTTTGCCAGTCTAATATTGCTTGAACTGAAGCACTTTCAGGTACACCTTCTGGCCACATTGGAATAACAATATACACAGCAAACCTTTCTCCTGCTTCAATCTTGCTAACAATCTTCAATGACAACTCCTTTGGTATGAGATGTAAAGCACCAATATCCTCAACTTTAATATCAGATGCTTGCCAACCATATGAACTCCCTAGAAAATACTGATTTTCAATGTAGATAAAGTTTTTTGCACGCCTAATAGCATTTATATAAGCATCTTGAACACTTCTGTCAATGATGTTATCTTTCCCACTAACAAGTCCTTTTTCACAAGCCTCTGGTGGGTCTTGAGGGAAGCCAGAAGCAGCACCACCATCAATGGATCTGAACAACTGAACATTCCATGTCTCATTTTGATTTGTTGTTGCAATAGTTGATTTAGGGACAAAATCTTCACCAAGCATTCTTGAAGAGAATGGTAATTGCTTCCTCACTTGCTTCTCCCACCTTTGCTCAAAATTGCACAACACATCCCATGCAATTGGTCCTTCTAGCTTGCAATGAATATCATGCCATGGCTCTCTAGGACCACCTTTTTTAATGGAAGCACCTGGGAAATTTGGCTGGTGAAAATCATCATGATGAATTGTGTTTAAAGTAGAAAACAAAGGATGTTCTTGTGTGTCATATCTCCCATCACAAAGATCAATCCCACCTACAAAACTTGTGACTGTTCTCTTCTGCCATGGTGCATCACTATCAACAATTATAGTCTTTTGATGATGAGTGAACATGGTTGAAATTTCAAAACCTTGAACTATGCTTCTTCCATTATCTGGGTTACGAGGGCACAAAACACATTTCACATTTGTGTTTCTAAAGTAATCTGTAGTTTCCTGATCATGTGTTGCCATCAAACCATCTTTCTTAAACTCTGGAACAGAAGTTCTGTCATCCCAAACAAGCATAAGAACATTAACACCTTCATTGGCTTTCCTCTTTAGCAGCTCCCCAAAAGTGATACTTGTTCTTGACGATTCATTTGTGTCTCTAATCAAGGTTATTTCAGTATACACAGACCAACCAGTAATGTAAATAAAGTGCTTAGCATCTATAATGGCATTGTAAATATCCTCCCAACATCTACTAGGTTCATATTGTTTTCCTCCATTCAATGGAATATATGGCATAGAACCGTGTGGAACATGTGCATCTTGGTATAGAGTAACTTTACAACCATTATTTTGGCTAAAAAATGTGTGGGGAACTCCTTGAAACATTGGAGTCCTTATTCCTTGGGACCAGTTTGGGTCATTCTTTACATCAAAGAATTGCATTTGAACATGGATTCTTGAGCCACCTGGAATGGGATTATGGTCTTCATCTAATATTTGGACCCATGTATCCACTTTGGTGCCATTCATTAGTTGCTCAACTGGAACATAGGCTCTTCCAATTAGAGTTGCTCCAATGGGATCATCTTGTTTGACAGTGAATATAATATGGGAAATCAAATGGGCACAGTATATGTGAAAGGACTCATTCCATTTTGGATTAGAAGGTTGATTATCTAACATTCTAGTCCTTCCAACTCTTGCCTTATCTAAATCAACTGTTGCATAGAGACCCATCCCAACATTCTGTGAAAGTAACAACATATTTTCATGTTATTTAGGTGTTAGAACTGAATTTTAAGGAAACTAATTCATATGTGCATTATGTTGTTTGCATTAAATAAATACTACATATGGTTGATCAATAAGGAAATAGAATAAAATGTCTAAATTATCTTGAAGCAAAAGAGAGACATGTCAAGGATTAAGATACCTCGGGCCGCCGGCACAGCAAAAATCTCTTGAGTTGGGAAAGAATTCTCTTCCTCGCCGCGCTTGTGCTTGTAGCCTTGTTTACAAAATTTGAAATCAGAAATGAACAGATATATCTATCTATATATATATATATATATATATATATATAGAATATATAGAAGAAGAGTTCTCATAAGTGTTTTTTATTCTCTAGGCTATAGAAGCTCACTATAGTGCAGTTTAGATTTAGCTCATACAAAAGTAGTTCAGATGTCTGATAAGTGGTAACAAATTCTTGACGAAAAAGGATTTTAATAACTATCATACAATGATGCAAGTTTACAAGACAAATTATTGACTGCAGAAGCTTTTACATTTGATTGCATTCTATGTCCATTGTTCAGATTGATATATACTATACAAGAAGAGACTTCAAGGAGGGGAAAGTAGCCTAGATTTTTTCTCTGTGATTTTATTTTTTTAATAATATGGATAAAGATTAACATAATAGAAAATGTTTAGAATAAGGCACCTTGTTGCAGGGATTGAAATTACATCCAGACCCAGCAAAAGTTTGTAGTGTATCATCGACCTCATATATAGTGACATCGAGCTTCCCATGCAGCAAATGCAACATCACGCTATAGTTTAGTTTATGTTTCTTTCTCCCTTAATTGCTGTGCAGTGAAATTTTATTAAATCACTAGAATAATGACACTTGGTAATAATGCAATTTGAAATTTTCATGTAGCAAGGGTGCTTACATGGAGATTAAGGAGGGGGAGAATGTTGATGTTGGTACTATATCTTTATGATAAAGGACTTGGTTTCAATTGATTTGGTCGTGTACATTTATGTGCAGAGGGGGGAGAATCTGATCCATATTTTATGTTAAGTTATCAAGTAAGAGATGTGTATAAAAAATGATTTCAAAGGAACTTTCCTTTTAATTTGTACTAGTTCCCATTCCCACCTTAGCTTTCAAGGAACATGTATTCTCTGCAAAGGAATATTTTTATATGCCTTGTGTGGGAATTGGGATCAGCAGCATCTTTGTGGTGTGTGAGACTTCTTCCCCTATGCCAAAAGAATGCAATAAATTTCATAGATCACCCCCCTCTGCTCCACCGTACAGCAAGGCAAACCTTCAACATAATAAAACAAAAGTCAAACAAAATGCATATGCCCAAAAATGTAAATAATATGCAACAAAGCATTGGAGTTAAGTATTTTCTGGAGCAAACCAGTGGAGTATTAACTCTTGTAACCAAGTAGAAAAGTAAAGCAATAGAAAGCAACTTTTTTTTTGTTGGTAGATATATAGAGTGGAAAGTACTACTTGAAACTTGTAACATCCCTGTTTCCCTAATTTCGGTTTACGAAATCAATTGGCAATTTATTATTCGATCAAATGATAAATTGAGTCTTGGATATGAAAATCTCGCGAAAGCAATATTGAATTGCTCAATTATATGAAATTGCTCAATTATATGAAATACACACAATTTATCTGAATTGGGTGAATCATTGTGGGAATTAGAATCATTGTGGGAATTAGAGCACAAGGGTAAAATCGTCATTTCATCTCATAATGAGGGAGTATCAATGATGAAATAATGGATTGGGTCCTAATCGTGCTAGGAGTATGGAGATGTTATTTAATTACTAAGTCATATGGATTGATGAGTATTTGATGGATTAAAATTGACCTAAATGGATATTAAGGGACCAAGGGCATTTTAGTCATTTCCACAATATTCAAATCATTAACCCCAAATTACTCTTCACCAATCATGCCTTTCAATTTCCCTAAGATCATAATCAAGGATTTTAATAAGGGTTATGAGTTAATTGTGAGTTAAGGGATGATTTGGTAACAAGGGCAAAATGGTAATTCTACCCTCACTTAAAGACACATAACCAGCTGACCTTCTAACCTTCTCCTCACTTTAACAATATCCAGAAACCTGAAAGTGTGAGAGTGGAGAATAGAGAGAGAGGGCTCAAGAAGGAGAAGAGAAAGAAGGGAATGGAACTCCCAAGTGTATGGTTGCATGTAAGTGACAAAACCAAAGTCCTTCTCCATTTTTAATTCTCTTTCCATTGGTAGTAATCTTGTTAGCTCATTATCCATCTTTCCCTCTCCACCATTTTCGAATATTGAGCTCCACCTTGACCAAACTCAATTTTCTTGCATTGTTGGTGTCCTAGAAGCTTGTTTTGGAGTTCTAGTGGAGGCATGTTGGTGTTGGGAGATGAGATGCATTTAATGGAAGCTACATTGTGACTAAGAGTGCTAAAAGAGTTGTTTTAGAAGCTAGATTCGAAGCTGGAGTTGTTAGTGAGTGAAGTGGTGTCAAATTCGTGGAGATGAGGTCTTGGAAGAAGGAAACAAGTTGCTGGAAAATACTGCAGCAAATCCATTCTGGGCAGTCTAGGTATTTCCTTCATAACTCTTTACACAGACATCCTTTGAAGTTCATTTTTGTTGATTCAGAAAGTAGACACGAAATCCTTCAGTTTAGGCACAAGAACCACTTAATTTGACTGAGTATTATGGGAGAAAAATGGTTTCCAAGTTTTGCTTTTGAATCAGGGTCAGCTCTGAATCAGTCACAGTGTTTAGCCATAACTCCTGAATACTCATCATATCAGTGTAGGACTTGAACCATTTAATAGACAAAATTATCTACACATTAGGCTATGGTTTGAAAGGTTTTGGTTCAGAATCGAATTAGTTATGACTGTTGCAAAACACCTTACAGATGCTGCCAAACCGACTCGGAAGTTTTTGACCGCGTTCTAGGAATTGGGCATAGATCGGAATAGAAAGGGATTACATGCAATGTTTTTAAAACCGGACCGGAGATCGAACCGGTGAGACCTCTGGTTCATGGTTCAATCGGTTCAACCGGTTCAACCATGGTTGAACCGGATAAGTAATTTATTAAATAAAAAATAAAAAATATTAAATTTTGGAGAAAAAAGTAAATTTAAAAATAAAAAATTGCATTTCGGGCGGTTCAAACCGGTTCAACCCGATTCGGTTCCCGGTTCTTTCCCGGTTCAAAGCGGTTCTTGGTGGTTCAATCCGGTTCTGGGGCGGTTCTTTGGCCTGCGGTTCAAATGGGGTTGAACCAACCGGTCAGGGGTCCGGTTTCCGGTTCAACCGGTTGAACCGGCCGGTCCGGTCCGGTTTTTAAAACCTTGATTACATGGTTAATTTGCGATGCGATTGGGTACGCTCCTGTAGCTGGCTTTGTGGTGGAACTAGTCTTGAAGCGGTCTCAAGTTCGTCGGAGCACGGGAATCAAATGCGGGGATTGTTCGAGCGGTTCCGTGTTTGGGCGTTTCGAAGTCTAGGCAATTCCGTGATTTTCATCACGACCGGTGAGTTTTACTCACGATTAGGGTTCTGTTAATTGATTATTGAATTATTGGTATTTCTGGTACTATGATTTAAATTGAGATTTCGAAAGATTTATCGAGTCGAAAACCGTTTTTTTCAAATACTCGCGTATAACGGTTTTTATAAAAATGTATATACGTTGTATTGATTTTGAGTGGAAATTTTTGTCTGGAAACACATATATATTATCTGTTTTGAGGTTGAATTTTGATCAGAATTGGGATTGGACGCGAACGGAGAAGCGAAACGAGAGAAACGGAATGAAATCGAAAGACAGAACAGGGAACACGGATCGTGCGCCCCTGTGGCACGAACCGTGCGCCATCTTCGCAGATGGGAAATTAAAATGGTGCATCACGCACAGGTCGTGCGCCCCTAGGGCATGGACCATGCGTGTGGTTCTGTCTCGGGGTGGAAATTTCTCGTTTCGTCGTTCCTTTCGATTCCAAACCTCTTCTAATCTTTTTCCCAACCAATTATGATGATATTACCTTGATAAAATCATTGCTTTGAAGGTGTTCAACTTGATTTTCGAGAAAAGGTTTTGAAAGTATAAATATTCGAAAAACTGAAAAGTAGACCGCGTGTGAGTACATGTTTTGAATAACTAATCGGATTATGTGTACAACCTGGTATCGTATTATAACGTCGGATGTCTAGTATCGTATTCATCAAAACGGGTTATAGAACAACGATAGATATAGATCATATCGAATATAAAAGTCGGCCCAATGCGGGTGTGATATATAAATTATATCAAGTTGGGTGACGACCCAACGAACAGCATACTAGGCAGGGAAGTCATGAGCCCCTACCCTAGGCCCTGAAACATTATGGCGTGGTCTAACGTGGGTTATCGGAATTGTGGGTGTTTGCACAGTCGATTTATGCTAAGATAGGTTCACGAATCATCGGGATTGTGGGCGTTTGCACTGTCGATGCTTTGCTTGGTAAGGCTGGTGATTATAAATTAATCGACGAGGCCTAATAATATATAGTGGCTCTTCATCTACCGGGATTGTGGGTGTTTTCACAGTCGGTAATGAGCTGGGTATATATTGACGCAAATAGTTTACAAATTTAACTATGTTGCAACGGTTTTATAAATGAACTAAGTGATAGTAATGGGGCACGGTAGAACTCATTGAGACATGTTGTCTCACTCTATCATATGTTGTTGTTTTTACAGAGAACAGGAAACGGAAAAGCAAGCGGAATGGTCAGTTGCCACACTCGAGGGGAAGATTGAAGATTGACTCATTCCTAGTTGTTTATGTTTTTCTGTCGTTGTCTCTGTATTTGATATCATGACTCGAATTTGAGCTATGATATGTATGAGTTTCCGCTGTTTCTTGTAAAGATGTATATCTAAGCAGGAATTTTTTTATACTCTGATGTGAACCAAATTGTATATTTAGATATTTCTTGTTTTAGAAATACGAGGTGTTACAAAACTCATCGACAACTGTGAGGTTTGTGTGTTTGAACGCGAAACATGATATCCACCTTAACAATTTCAGCATTTACGAGTTGAGCTAAGCATTACGAATAATAGAAAGCAACCTTACACTGCATCATGTGTAGCTTTGCACCCATTCCCTCAATGTTCAGATTTTATATATATATATATATATATATATATATATATATATATATATAGGGAGCGTATCGGTTATAATTAAGAGTTCTCATATTCACGATAAGAACTAGTTATGATACGCGCCCTATATATATATATATATATATATATATATATATATATATATATATATATATCTATTATATTAAACCATGAATCTTCCACATATACATCCACGTCAATAAATACGTCATCTCTATTTAGCAGTGAATCGAACCCACTCCCTCATGCGGAGGGCTCCTGATGTTGACCATTTGAGCAACCACATTTTGATGGTACTAAAGCGTATTACAATTTATTTACCCTATTCCTTCTTTGATTGCAAAACCCTTTACCTATTATTTATATCTATTTATTATGTGTTTTAATACTTATATCTTAGTTATTATGTGTTTTATTACTTATATATTTGACGCTCCTAAACTATTTATTATGTGTTTTAATACTTATATATTTGTTATAAAGCGATGACATGTACACTACACATCACCAGACAAGTTTAATTACGTCATTGGTGACGTAATTCCACCTCATCAAAATGCGCTAACATGTCAGTCCACCTCAGCTGCTTCAAATCGTGTAGAGGAAGCATCTGAACCATACTATGTGTCGTGGTGTGCTGGGGAAGTTTCATGCTACAGCACACGTTTGTAACGTTTCGGCTTTAATTGGTATTAATGAATATTAAACGTACGCATTCAAAACACCCTAAACCATATCACTACGGTCCCATTTCGATTCAAAATGTTTGAACGAAAACAGCCTGCTAAATTAATACAACCAGCCTGAAACCTAAAACACCCAGCAAAAATCAGAAACATAGAGATTGTTGTTCAAAAATTAGTGGGGTTTGTTCAAAATCTTAAACAACTAAATTAATACAATTAGCTCGGTTTGTTCAAAGTTCTGAAAAAGTTTGTTGTGTTTTGATTTTTCTTTTGATTGCAAATTGATGTTATGTAGATTTGTCGATGGGAGAAACAGAGAGATTCATAGATGAGAGAAAATGAAGAACTACGAGCAAGGGGATTGGTAACGACATGATCGAAAGCAATATGTATTTCACAAAATGTGATCTTTGATTTTTGCTTTATGTTTGTAATTTTCTATTTTTTATTAATTCTTATTTTCATTTTTTTACTCAATCAAAGTTAGTTGCTAAAAAGTTCACCATGGCAGGCTGAGGATGCTGCTGCAACTTGATCGCCGGAAATCGCCTCTTCATGGCAGAGACCACAAAGGTATGGTTTTATGTTCTTTTATTATTTCTCATTCCATCTTTTTCACTAATTGAATGATGTTTTGTTGATATGTACAAATGACATTGTAGAAACGGTTGAGTTAGAGCCAACTAAAAAGACCATGTTCCCATTTCTCTACATATGCCTTTAATCTTTAGTGATATTGATGGCAAAGGAAAAGAAAATTAGTTTTTTAGCTACCCTTATCTGAAAAAGAGACTTTGGTTTTTTGGGTTGATTCATAAATCATGATCCAGGTGGATATGTTTCATGAAACTTAGGCATGTGAAATGATGTGGATAGCAAAGCAATACTAAGCAAGTGAATTGGCTCAACGCAGTAAGTACCTTTTACCTATATTAATCATTTATTGAAGCATGTAATTTATTCAATCCTAATAAACCAATTTTTGAGTATAGTAACATTATTATATTTGAAGTCTGAACTGCTATTACATCAGTTTCTGTTTGGAATTTGTTGTAGAGGATTTATGCATAGTGTTTATGAAAATTTGATGATATATGTGTTGTTGATTGTTGTGTCTTTTATAAATTGTTGGATTTGATAGTTTATAGTTCTTTTCCCTTCACAGATGGAAATTGATTTTTACAAAAAACATTTTGCATTTTACGTGGGTATAGTCAGCCTGAATTTTTTTAGATTTGTCTACTTTCTTACATATATGTTACTGGGTTCCTCTTGAACTTGATGTACTATTTTCATTGATGTTGCTTTGAGTTGAGTTAAAGATGTCAACTCTGTCAAATTTAGATTGTTAGTTAAGCATATGGTCTGTGATGATGCTGAGTTGATAAAGTAACACTCCCAAAGTTTGAAGTTCCTTCTTATTCTTTTTTTGTTGTACAGGAAAGTGAAGTTGAATTCTACAAAAAATTGATGCTACTGAATAAGGACATTTCCTCATTGCCCTTAGTTTTTCAAGGGGTTTCAGTACCCTAAGAACAAATTCCTATAAGAGTTTCAAGGAAATTGAGTGTAACATTTATTTCAACTTAGGATGAAGTCTTTTATTTGAACTGAAGATGGGATCACACATTTTAAGTTAAAAGAATATGTGTGGGATCACACAGCTTCTATTTTTTAATATCCCACACAATGCACTTTTTTTTGAAGCAACACGCAATGCACTTAAATATACAGCTTTTGTTTATTTAATTCCTAAAAAAAAATTGTCAATTTTTAAGTTACAAATGAATGTCGACCCGTGCTGGCACGAGTGAATCATACTATATATATAAACCATGAATCATCCACCTCAGCTGTCCACGTCACCCGACCAAAAAAAATACGTCATTGATGACGTAATACCACGTCATCATGTCAGGTCCAAATGGCAGACACGTAGAAAAAAAAAGTTAATTATTTCAATCAGCAATTAATTAGAGTTTAATACATTTATACATAATTGGTATCATTAGAGACATACTAGTTTTGGGTAAACCCGGGTATCCACCGCACGGACAGCAGTGACTAATCCCTCGCTCATTGTAGGTGCCTTGAGGGGGCAGGACAGCTGGTCCAGAGTTTTAACGCTGCTCCGTACCCAAGGCGGGGATCGAACCCCCGACTCTTGGTTAAGGGAGGTTCAGCCCCGACCGCCAAACCCCACGCTATGGATTGACATACCAGTTAAGCAAACATTAAAAACTAATCGAATTAAAAAAGGAAATAAATCATGACCAATGAAACACAACCCAACAACTGAAAAAGAAAACATGAATTCAGGGAGGAAAAAACACAGAACCAGCCAATATACGATTAATGTTTGCTGGCCTATTGAATACTGAGTAATAGCTGCTAGACAATACTAGTTATTAGGCCGAAAATCATGGGCCAGCACATTTATTAATCGTATGAAGGAAGCAATTCAATTCATCATATTAGCATCACATTTAAACCTATTGAATACTGATTTCCTATTTTCACGCAGCTTAATTCACAAGTTTAGTCAACATACGTTATGATTATGATTCAAAATGGAAGGAATTGGCATTTCTACGATAATTGTCCCACCAGCATGTTAAATAGTTAATTCTAAAATTCATATCATATCAATGTATATGAATGCAATGTTGCGTTCTCTGGTGAATGTCTCTGTACCTGTAAAAAAAAATCGCAATTCTTAATAATGTCTCAAAGTCACCATAAATCAAAATGCACAATTGTCACAAAATAATTCTGTTCATAGTACTGATTAAAAACAAATCTGTCTTTTCAAAACTCTACATATAAGTGTATACCACTGACAAAAAATTATTTCAAATAGGATTTTAAATTTGGCATTTAGAAATTGTGCAGGCAACAATTTAACGTGTTTGGTTTCTTACATAAGTATAATCTAATGCAATTATGATTATATATTTATTGTAGAAATGAAGTTATAATATTATGCTCACCTTGGTGCTGAACTTGAACAGGTTATCCATGGAAGAAGAGTTCATTGAACCCTATCAGAAGGAACCTATGGTCCCAACAATTTCTCGATCTGCAGGGAAACATACAACAGGTAATCAACAATTAACAATTCTAAATAATTGACAATCAAGAGCATATAATAAGGGTTAAAGGTATGTTTCGTCCCTGCAAATATCACAATAATCCAGTTTCGTCCCTGTAAAAAAAAAAGTTTTAAAACAGCCCTTGCAATTACCAAACGCTTCTAGTTTCGTCCCTGCTGTTAACTTTCCATCCAAAAAACTAACGGTTGCCACGTCATCAACCCTTGCCCAAAAAAAAGTTTTAAAACAACCCTTGCAATTACCAAACGCTTCTAGTTTCGTCCCTGCTATTAACTATTCATCATCTTCAACCTCTTGATTGTCTTCTTCAAACCCAAATCCCATCAAATCTCCTTATTTCCTTACACAAAATGAGATTTGACTGTGCCCCTATGGTTACGGCGACTAATAATCCTCTGGTCCCATCCCCAACACAGTAAGAGTGAAGAGAATGTAGAAATGTTATCAGATATGGTAGTTAGTGTCATAACTATACTCACAAAGGATAGTAATTTCCCAAATGAAATTTATTCAAATCGTTTCAGCAAAATTTATTTATTTTAAAAAATAAGTAATTACCAATGAAAAAATTACCTGAATGTCAACAAAGCCGACTACAAATCATTACAGGAATGCATGTAATCAAGTAATGAATAAGTAGCAAACCAAGTAGATTATGGTTTAGATGACCAGTTGTATGAGATGTGATCCTTGGCTTAAGAATAATTTTTCTTGGAGTAAGAGGCGTTAAGGTAGGCTTAATTATCACATATATAAAAAACGATTTAGTGATAATATAAAGCAACAATTGAAAAGCTTTAAGAAACTTCTCATGGTCCTTTGTGGTGAGAATGAGAATTTGTGTAAGGAAATAAGGAGATTTGATGGGATTTGGGTTTGAAAAAGACAATCAAGAGGTTGAAGATGATGAATAGTTAATAGCAGGGACCAGTGACGGATCCAGAAATTTTTACTCGTGAGGGCAAAAAAATAGCCTATAATATTTTTTCAAAAAAATATTGTAAATTTTTATAAAACACATAATTTCATTACAAAAAAGTCCTAAAATACCTATATTTGTACAAATTACATAGCTAAAAAAGTAAAATTAGTACCAACTAATTCTCTTTTTTATTTATCTACTGTGAATTTCTACTTTTAATTTTAAAAATTATCTTTTTGAGATAATATTTATTTTGTATGGGGGCAAAATAAGTTTATTATATATATATTTCTTACCAAAATAATTTTTTAAGTGGGGGCAAATGCCCCCAATTACATACACGTAGATCCGTGCCTGGCAGAGACGAAACTAGAAGCGTTTGGTAATTGCAAGGGTTGTTTTAAAACTTTTTTTTGGGCAAGGGTTGATGACGTGGCAACCGTTAGTTTTTTGGATGGAAAGTTAACAGCAGGGACGAAACTAGAAGCGTTTGGTAATTGCAATGGTTGTTTTAAAACTTTTTTTTTTACAGGGACGAAACTGGATTATTGTGATATTTGCAGGGACGAAACATACGTTTAACCCATAAATAAATATATATTAACAACCACCGGATATCATTTTAGTTGATTATTCAAGTATGCATGTTAGGAGAACTACACGTGACAAAACAAAACAGCAAGTATTCAAGAAGTAAAATTTGCTGATATACATATTCTAATGTAAATCCCTCTTATGATTTCAAGTACAATGTTATATTATTATTGACAAAGCTCAACACAATTCACAATCAGATATTTCAAGCAGTTCAAGTCACATTTTTGGAAACCAATCAGTAGTTTATGAATCAAGTAGTACTAATGCGTGCCAAATGGGTTCGGGTTCTATTTAGTTGCCTGACATACTTAATCGAACCCCTCCAGTCAATCGACGCATGCATAAAGTTCAAAACAATGCAACATTGCAATCCATAGGAGCGACTAGATTATTCTCTGATCAGGCTGCAACAGAGAGTCTGAATCGTGAAGGTATATTTACAGATACAGTTGACTTTTTGTTACCCAATTTTTTATTTTTACTATACGGTTTAAACCGGTTTATAATTTTAGGTGTGCTTCATTTTCGAGATGTCACCAATCTCCAACATAATATCCAGCCTATCATGGCCCAGACAACTTCTTAACAAGCACGACTAAGACGAAAGCGCTATATACAGGATTGAGAAAAACGAAACATGATACAACATGAAGGTAAGTAATTTCATCTACTATTACCCAATTCAATGACACATCGTGGTGGAATATAGGCTTTAATCAAGCTTACACACTAACTTATATTTTGGTATATAGTGTTAAACTGTAAAGATGCAATTCCCCTATCAGAATCTATCGGATTTAACAAACAAGCTATAAAGCATAAAACAGTTTAAAACATTCATTTAGATCCAATGTCTAAGCTGCTTACCAGTTTATCTTTGTAGCTATCTATGGTCATGGAGCACTGTTGCAAACTTCACGGGAAGAGGGATTATCGGCTTATCAACGGGCGCCTTTTCCATGAAAGAATTGTCTAAGAAAATCACATTGAAATTAGAATGACTGTCATAACTAAAGACATCCACATCATTTTGACATAAGTTGAATGCATTTGACACTTGGTTACAACTTCTGATAAACCATACTTCCCCACAGACAGATGCAAATTCAACATCCCATGTGATACCATTGTATGTCTTTATTTTAAATGGATTTTTCAGAGTGTTGGCCCAACTACCCAGAAATCCATTAGGCAGTTGCTGCGGTGAATACAATATGTATAACTTTACTTACAATTCTATCCCCGCGACCATCAGAATAAGTAATAACAAAGCTGCTCAACTCAGTGTCCTGCAGGTGACAGAATTTGAAAGGGTAATTTATACATATCCAATTGAATAATATGTAAAAAAAACAAATACAAGTCAAAACCAAACAAGACAGAATTACATCAGGAAACATAATTAGGCCCTATAGTCACACAAAAGGTTCAACCTCATGTACTGTGACAGTACTTTGGATTCTAGGGAAACAATTTAATTTCCGGTAGAGCCCAGTCACCAGTAATGGAAGGTTGATGATGATGAACAACCTTCAGATCACTAGCAAGTGCAAGATGTGTGAGGTAAGAGAGAGAAAGGAGAATAATCAATTCTGTTAAGATGGCAATCAATGCCCCACTCATCCCATTTCATTCATTATATACTCATGTATGAGAGTTCATTTACAAATCATGTGCAAGGCACACTTACATAGTAAATGGTAAAAAGTAAATAGTAAACTGACTGAAATGAAAATGCAACATATAAGAAAATGTCACGGAGTGAAACTGTGAGAATACCCTCCCCTTAAAACAATCCTTGACCTCAAGGATTAAAATTAGGAAATTTCTGCTGCAAGTCGTAATAAAATTCCCATGTAGCATCTTCCTTTGCCTCACCAAGCCAGTGAACAAGTACTTTGGTGGCAGCAACATTTCCCCTCTTCACCATTTTGCGTTCCAGAATAGCAAATGGTTCCTTGGCAGTAGATGGATATGCAGGCAGGGGCCTTACAGTAGCAGCAGATGGATTCAAGCATAACTTGAGTTGGGAAACATGAAAGACATCATGGATTTCAGCAGAGGAGGGCAACTCAAGCTTGTATGCAACTGTGCCTATCTTGTCAAGGATCTTGAAAGGGCCATAGTACTTAGGATTAAGCTTGTGAGCAGCTTGTTGCCTAGCAGTACGTTGCCTGTAAGGTTGAAGCTTTAGGAAAACAAAATCACCAATGGAAAAATGCCTCTCAGTTCTGTTCTTATTTGCTTGCTGGATCATCCTATTCTGGGCACGAAGAAGATGAAACTGCAGTAGTTTTATAACAGATTCTCTTGCAGATAAAGTTCTATCAACCTCCTGATTTGGTGATTCACCAGGAAGATAAGGAAGATGTATAGGAGGACTCTGTCCGTAAACTACCTCATAAGGACTAGTGTGGATAGAGGAGTGGTAGTGGGTATTGTACCACCATTCTGCTAGGGGGATCCACTTAGACCAGTTAGTGGGTTTATCCGACCACATACACCTGAGGTATGTCTCTAAGGCTTTGTTGACTACCTCAGTTTGACCATCACTCTGAGGGTGGTAAGCGGTTGATTTGTTTAACAGAACACCTTGCAGTTTGAAGAACTCATTCCAAACATTGCTAAGAAAAATAGGATCCCTATCACTCACCACAATGCTAGGCAAACCATGTAGTTTAAAGATATTGTCTAAGAACAAATGAGCAATATCTAAAGCAGTATAAGGGTGAGACAGAGTAAGAAAATGAGCATATTTGCTCAGTCGATCAACCACAACTAAGATGACTTGCTTACCATGTGAAGTTGGTAAACCTTCAATGAAGTCCAAGCTAATCTCATCCCAAACTCTATGAGGTATGGGTAGTGGCTGTAGAAGACCAGGAGGTTTAACCAATTCAGGTTTGCTTCTCTGACATACATTACAAGACCTGATGTAATTTTGAATTTCTTTGTTCATACCCTTCCAGTAGAACAATGACTTTACCCTGGTTGCAGTAATGTCTCTGCCTGAGTGACCTCCAAATCATGGAGCCATTTGAGGATAGTATGCTTCAACTCAGAATTATTTCCCACTAACAGTTTGCCCTTCCTTCGGAGTTCATCATTGCACCAAGTAAACTTTGAGTGAGAAACAGGATCTTTCTTTAAATCTGCAATTATTTCCTGCAAAACAGAATCAGTAGACCAGGATTCCTTGATAAGGGTTAGAAGGTCCTCTTGTGCATTATTTAACAGCATAGGCAGTAGCTCTGCACCACTCTGCCTAGACAAAGCATCAGCAGCCGTGTTAGATGAACCTGTCTTATATTGGATTTCAAAGTCAAAACCCATCAATTTAGCCATCCATACTTGCTGAAAAGGTGTGTTCAACCTCTGATCCAACAAGTACTTTATACTTTTCTGGTCAGACCTGATAATGAAGGGCCTGTGAGATAGATAAGCACCCCATTTTTGCACAGCATACACTACTGCCAGTAGCTCTCTCTCATACACTGACATAGCTTGATGTTTTGGCCCTAGTGACTTGCTAATAAAAGCTATAGGGTGTTGATCTTGAATCAAGACAGCCCCAATACCTCTGCCTGAGGCATCTGTTTCAACCACGAATGTCTTTGTAAAGTCAGGCAAGGCAAGGCATGGTGAGGATATAAGAGATTCCTTCAGCTT
This sequence comes from Astragalus membranaceus, assembly GCA_039519185.1. Classification (NCBI taxonomy): domain Eukaryota; kingdom Viridiplantae; phylum Streptophyta; class Magnoliopsida; order Fabales; family Fabaceae; genus Astragalus; species Astragalus membranaceus. Next base: position 86,688,778 of record CM076847.1, on the reverse strand, counting down.
ATTGAAAGAAGCAGTGGCTTGTTCACTCCACTTAAAGCTATCTTTCTTTAATAAATCAGTAAGTGGTTTAGCTATCTTTCCATAGTCCTTCACGAATCTTCTATAGTATCCAGAGAGTCCTAAGAAACCTCTCAACTGCTTGAGGTTAGAAGGGACAGGCCAATCCTTAACTGCTTGGATTTTGGATGGATCTGTGAATACTTGTCCCTTAGAGATATAGTGACCCAAATACTCAACCTTGGATGTTGCAAAGTGACATTTCTGCCTCTTGAGAAATAGGTGATGGGTTCTTCTGAGGAAAGGAGTGAAAATGTGGTTCATTAAAGCTTGGAAAGATGCTGGTGCGTTTGTGAGCCCAAAGGGCATCACCAAATATTCAAAGTGGCCCCCGTGTGTCTTAAAGGCTGTTTTAAATTCCTCTCCTTCTTCAATCCTCAACTGATTGAAGCCAGACCTGAGATCTAACTTGGAAAACAATGTAGCAGAACCTAGTTCATCCATTAGGTCTTCAATGAGTGGAATGGGATACCTGTCCTTAATAGTATGCTTATTAAGTCTTCTGTAATCAACACATAGGCGCCAGGAGCCATCCTTCTTCCTAACCAAGACTGCAGGAGAAGCGAATGGGCTATTGATGTGCCTGATAATGCCCTGTTCCAGCATATCAGTGACAATTTTATCCACCACATCTTTTTTGTACAATAGAATATCTGTATGGTCTGAGATTGAATGGAACTATATCCTCTTGGAGTGGGATTTTATGATCAAATCCAGGCCTTCTTGGAGGTAGTTCAGTAGGTTCCATGAATACATCTTCATAATCAACCAACAAGTCCTGTAATTCTAAAGGTAACTCAGAAGTTTCTGCTTCCATTGATAACAACTGGATCTTAGGCACAGATAGTATAGGAGGATCTTGATCTAAGAAAAGGAAGCATATCTCTGCTCCTGAGTTTAAAGTCTGATTGAATTTCTTACTATTGATCAATTTGTTAGATGGTATTTTTGCACTTCGCAGCAAACATTTTCTACCATTAACATTGAACTCCATTTGCAATTGATCAAAATCCCAAATAATTTTACCAAGAGATTTTAACCATTGGATCCCCAAAACCAGGTCACTGCAGACAATAGGTAAAACATACACATCGCAAGTGAATGTGCATTGTTGCAATTGCCATGTAAAACCTCTCACTATGTATTTAGCAAAAATTTTGTTTCCTCCACCAGCTGTTACAGACATAGGCTTAATTGGCTCAAGCTTGCAACCTAGTCTCTTGGCAGTTTCTAAATCAAGGAAGTTGTGGGTACTCCCACTATCGATGAGGATTTGCAGCAACCTCTTGTTAAACATCCCTGTAACCTTCATAGTTTGATGATTTGGGGCTCCTGACAAAGCATTTAGAGACACAGATGGACTATCTGGTTGTGATGAATCTGCACTAGCATCACTAGCAAATGGATTATCTGGTTCATCACTTTCATCACTGTCACCCTCAGCTTCCAACATGAAGAATTGAGCTCTCTTATGTTTGAGATGGTGACCAGGAGTAAAAGGCTCTTCACAGTACATACATAGTCCCTTTGCCTTCCTTTCCTCCATCTGTGATGCAGAGAACTGACCAGCTGGTTTATAATGAAAGGGTTTGGGATTCTGGTTGGCTATTTGGCTCTGAGCTATAGATTGCTTTTGGTTTGGTGGTGGAGTTTGGCTTGTGTTTGGGGATTTATAAAAATTTGACTGGTTCTTAGCCAAACCAGAGTATGAACTTGAGTTTGGTGGGTATTTCTGACTAGGACGGAGTATGGGAGATTTGGAAGTTTCAAACAATCTAGCTAAACTGGAAGCATGCGCTATATTAGTTGGATGAAACATCCTGACTTGCATTTGTGTGCTATGTTCCAAAGCTGCTCAACTCAGTGTCCTGCAGGTGACAGAATTTGAAAGGGTAATTTATACATATCCAATTGAATAATATGTAAAAAAACAAATACAAGTCAAAACCAAACAAGACAGAATTACATCAGGAAACATAATTAGACCCTATAGTCACACAAAAGGTTCAACCTCATGTACTGTGCAGTACTTTGGATTCTAGGGAAACAATTTAATTTCCGGTAGAGCCCAGTCACCAGTAATGGAAGGTTGATGATGATGAACAACCTTCGGATCACTAGCAAGTGCAAGATGTGTGAGGTAAGAGAGAGAAAGGAGAATAATCAATTCTGTTAAGATGGCAATCAATGCCCCACTCATCCCATTTCATTCATTATATACTCATGTATGAGAGTTCATTTACAAATCATGTGCAAGGCACACTTACATAGTAAATGGTAAAAAGTAAATAGTAAACTGACTGAAATGAAAATGCAACATATAAGAAAATGTCACTGAGTGAAACTGTGACATGTACAGATTAGTATTTTGAATAAAAAGTCATAGATTCGTTGATTATATCAATCAAGACGGAATAAAGAAGATCATATAGCTTGACTCTGCACTTTTGCACTTTCCCACAAGCTAGATTCTAAATACCTCTTTCTAACACGACACACGTTGAAAACGATAAAAATATTGCCTACTTCTTAATTACAATCCTCTAAAGTCTAATAGTAACAGATGCTAATTTAAAGTATAATATATATAATTATGATATGATGCTGACTTACATTTGAATTGTTCCATGATAATGGCAAATAACCAAACAAAAAATATAAATGAAACTAATACAGGGGGAATATCAATATAAATTAAACAATATATCACACACTTGCTTACAATTTACTTAATCCAAAAGATGTAAACAGATTGTCGACATTAAACAGACCAAATTGTATTTGGGTAACTTTCACAAAAAGTAAAAACACACATCCTTTAAATCCACAAGAAATTGAAAAAAGGGAAAAGCGACGGTGGTGGTAGAACGATGTCATCTCTGTTTGTGAGAATCAAATCTATAAGGGTCGGAGCAAAATCAGAACCAGAGGATAATAGTGATGAGTCATTATCTGTTTCCTAATATGAATCGAATCGAAATAGGAGGTACCTCGGTGTTGGACGTCGCTGCCCTTTGATGAATAAACCTCGGCGATGATCGTACTCCATGACGCGAAGAAGAAGAAGGTACATAGTGGTTCACCATTATTAATCGCGATCAGAAGCAAAAGAGGATTCGTAGGTGTAAGGCTGGGAGAAGCGTCGAACGGCAGCAGGAAAGAGAGGAAAAGGAAAGCCCAGATGAAGACTCCGTGATTTCATTAAACCCTTTAGTACTTTCCAAAAAAAAATCATTTTATTTATTAAATAATAATATTTTCTATTAATTTAATATTTGTTTAGTAATAGCAATTGTAAATTAGTAAGCAATAATATCTGTAATAAAAACTATTATTATCAATTTGTGTTCAATAAGTAATATTTGAGAATATCAAGTAAAATATAATTAGTATCAAATTTGTTTCCCAATAAGCATTAATAGTATACAAAGTGAATTCACAAGTAATCTTTGGCTTTATTTCTGTTAACTTTTAATATTAATTCAGTATAAACAGTTATGTATATAAAAAATAATATCCAAAGTCGCTCAATTAAACAACTCAGTTTGATTTACGCAAATTAGTATTTCAAATTCTCAATAACGAAAAAATAAAATTAATATGTAGCAGTAACTTATTGATTCATGCTACGTAATATTAATCAGTTGATCGTAACGGCAATATTAACTAGGCTTAAACATCATTTACTCCCTGCAAATATCACGTTTATCCATTTACCCCCTGCAAAAAAGACTTTTAAAACAAACCCTGCAAAATGTAACTGTATCCAGTTACCCCCTGCTGTTAGTTTTGGCTAACATCGTTAATATTTGCAGGGGGTTACTAGAAACACTTAATATTTGCAGGGGGTAACTACCCCCCACTTAATATTTGCAGGGGACAACTAGAAACACTTAATATTTTCAGGGGGTTAACTAGATCCCAAATGTCAGCCAAGTCAGTCTAGACTTAACGTTGTTAGCCAAAACTAACAGCAGGGGGGTAACTAGATACAATTACATTTTGCAGGGTTTGTTTTAAAAGTTTTTTTTTACAGGGGGTAAATGGATAAACGTGATATTTACAGGAGGGTAAATGATATTTAAGCCTATTAACTAATAACTATTCTACACACCAATCATTGTCTATAAAGATACCCATATTATTTAAATAAAAAAGACCGCGTAATCAATTTTATAGTGTTATTTGTAAATATTGCCGTGTAGCTCGAATATTTATATTTAGTCCATGTTATGCAAAAAAAAACCATAAATTGAATAATATTGCTTATAATGTCAAAAGAAAACTACAAGTGTTTAATTTTCCAATAACATAACGCATTTTAAACGAGTTCAATTATAACTGTAAAACAAAACAAGTCTTCTGGACTTCAAATAACCAATAACATAACGCATTTTAAACGAGTTCAGGTATAATGTATACCACATATCCGGTTTATTTTAACTGATTAACTTCTTAATAGGTTTATTTCATCAAAATTGTTTCGTCATCAAATAAGACTCATCTATTATATTTAGTTCATTTAGTAATTAAAGTTCAAACAAAACATGTCATACCCGACTTTTATATCTCACCTAATCAACATAAATATACAAATGTCTTTTTTTATTTTAACAACAAAAAATATTATACTTTGCGAGATTAACACTTGGCATTATTATGCTGCTGTCATGAAGAATGTTGCAGACTTGCTGTCAAGGAATTGGAATGTGGTGCTTGCTCATACTTTGCGAGAAGGCAATGCTTGTGCAGACTATCTGGCGAAGCTTGGAGCTGCGGGCACGAGTGACTGGACCTTACATGCTACACCCCCTTTTGGGATTGAGAACTTACTCTTGGGAGATGCTACGGGAGTCTCCTTTATAAGGAGATAATTTTTTTTATATAGTTTCTGGTTTTTCTTTTGTTTCTCTTTTTGTTTATCAGCTTGTACCAAAAACAAAAAAAATTATAAATTATGTTAAAAAAAATGAATACCCATGCGGCGTGCGCGTGATACATACTAGTATATATATATATATATATATATATATATATATATATATATATATATATATATATATATATAGTGTGTGAGCGCGCGTGTGTGGAATTTTGACCACTTTAATATTCGGTGGTCATCTATTTTTCTGAAAGTTTTGGTTCTTGCGCTATGTTGTCATAATAATGCTTTATTATAGTTTGCACAAATAAGGAAATGCTCTCTGTTTATATAAAACAGCCCCGTAAAAAATCTTTTATTATTATTATTGCATGTATAGGCATAAGAGACATTTGAATAAAAGCAATGAGCTTTGCTGCTATTGCTAATATGAAGCCTACAAATCTGGGCAAAAAAAACTGTCCCAATACAAAAAAATTAAAAATTTATCAAAGTAGTACACTTTCTAGATTATTTACCAAAGTTTGGTTAAAAAAAATTTATTTACCAAAGTAGTACACATTTTTTTGCTGTTGAGAAGTCGCCTCCCCAGAAAACGATTTCTCAACGTGTTTTTCATTTTTTTTCCTTTTGGTGTTCAAAAGTCGCCTCCCCCCATGGGGACTTCAGAACTGAAATTTTTTTAAAATATATTTTTAAATACGAATTTAAATTATATAAAATGAGTATTTCTAATTTGTAATTTGTAATATAATTATGACTCTTAAGTTGTTGATTTTTTTTGTTCTTTTTAGTTAAATATATTTGGAACATTTATTTTAATTGATTAAAAAAGCGGATTACATTGATCGAGAGAATGATAAATCCATATCACATGCTTGAAGGGAATTAGTCCTTCATTTTGCATGCATGAGATCCTCATGGAGGAAGATCATAAGCCGGTGGTGCAACCACAAAGAAGATTAAATCCGGCTATGAAAGAAGTGATAAGAAAAGAAGTTTTCAAGCTCCTTGAGGCTAGCCTTATTTATCCCATCTCAGACAGTTCTTGGGTGAGTCCCGTCCAAGTTGTTCCTAAAAAGGGCAGGACCACTGTCGTCATGAATGAAAAAAAAATGAGTTGATCCTTACAAGAACTGTCACAGGATGGCGAGTTTGCATGGACTACAGAAGGTTGAATACAGGTACAAGGAAGGGCCACTTCCCTTTGCCTTTCATTGATCAGATGCTGGAGAGGTTGGCAGGTCATGATTTTTACTGTTTCTTGGACGGGTATTCTGGTTACAACCAAATTGTCGTGGCTCCGGAAGACCAAGAGAAGACTGCCTTCACATGCCCATATGGTGTATTTGCTTACCGGAGGATGCCATTTGGGCTTTGCAATGCTCCGGCTACTTTTCAAAGGTGCATGATGTCCATATTCTCTGATATGATTGAAAAACATATCGAGAAAGGTGTAAAAAATCCAACTTGGTCCTAAATTGGGAAAAATGTCATTTTATGGTAAGAGAGGGAATTGTTTTGGGTCACCGCATCTCCCACAAGGGGATTGAGGTTGATCGTGCTAAAGTTGAAGTTATTGAAAAACTTCCCCCTCCTACCAATGAAAAAGGCATTAGAAGCTTTTTAGGCCATGCTGGGTTTTATAGGAGGTTCATAAAAGATTTTTCAAAAATTGCTAAACCTCTTACTAATCTGCTTGTGAAGGACGTTCCCTTTATGTTCAATGAGGAATGTCTAAATGCTTTTAACACTCTGAAAGATAGATTGATAACTGCCCATGTTGTCACTGCTCCTGATTGGTCTTTACCTTTTGAAATTATGTGTGATGCAAGTGACATTGATGTGGGGGCAGTCTTAAGGCAAAAAAAGGATAAGTTGTTGCATGTGATTTACTATGCTAGTCATGTCTTGAATCCTGATCAACTTAATTATACTACCACTGAAAAAGAGCTTTTGGCCGTGGTTTATGCTTTTGATAAATTTCGATCCTATTTGTTGGGTTCGAAAGTTATTGTTTACACTGACCATGCTGCACTAAGGTATTTGTTTGCTAAGCAGGAATCAAAGCCAAGGATACTTAGATGGATCCTATTGCTTCAAGAATTTGATCTCGAGATTCGGGATAAGAAGGGTTCAGAAAATTCAGTGGCGGACCATCTCTCTCGCTTGGAGAAGGTGGAGGAGAATGATGAGTTAAGGCCTATCCAGGATACTTTTGTTGATGAACACATCTTCTCTATGGTCACCATACCTTGGTTTGCGGACTTTGCGAATTACAAGGTGGGCAATGCAATTCCAGGTGATTTCAACTTCCAACAAAGAAAGAGGTTTCTTCATGAAGCTAAATTCTATATTTGGGACAAGCCATACTTGTACAAAAGAGGAGTTGATGGTCTGTTGCGTAGGTGTGTGCTAGAAGAAGAGCAAGAAAAAATTCTTTGGCATTGTCATGATTCAGACTATGGAGGACACTTTAGTGGAGACCGTACAGCTGCAAAAGTCCTTCAGTCTGAGTTGTACTGGCCTTCATTGTTCAAAGATGCATTTGCCTATGTGAAGAGATGTGACCGTTGTCAAAGAACGGGAAACATTTCAAAAAGAAACGAGATGCCTCAAAATCCCGTTCTTGAAGTTAAAGTTTTTGATGTGTGGGGGATTGACTTTATGGGACAATTCCCATCCTCATACTCTAAGTTGTACATCTTGGTTGCAGTCGATTATGTACCTAATATATAATGCCTAAGTTTTTTCCGGACTCTAAAGTACCTAAAAATACATTGCTTAATATTGTATTTTACGTATTTTGCCACGAAATTAATTTTTATTCTACCAAACCGGTTATTGAAGAACAAACTTTACGTATTTGAGCATCTAAATTTTTTTCAAGACTATAAAGTATCGGAAAACTTTTTAAAATAGAAAAATAAATAAATAAAAGAAGGGTGAATTGCAAAATAGAAAAGCACACACTTATATTGCAACTTGAGAAATTTGTTAAGAATTTTGATTGGTTTGGAAACGGTTCAGAGCAGAGAGGTGGAATATATGATTATAGATATGCGTATTTTGTATATTTACTTGTATAATATTTAAATATAGATTTATTGATTGTTAGCAAGTTGCATGGCAAGTGGGATAAAAACACACGCATGTGGGACTGCAGATTGGCGCGGTTTTATGACTGCAGGACCGAATTACTGAGTTTACCAACTGCAAAGACGTAAGAAAATTACTAGTCTTTTGACCCGTGCTTCGCACGGGCTAACGCCTATACTAATTCTTGGAATTTATTTGGTAGAATGCATTCGTTGAAAGGAATACATTCAGATGAATAAATTAATTCGTAAAATATTATTTCACACAATATATTTGCAAAGGGTTGGTGCAAAATTAGTGTTTCGTTGCTTGCTGAACTCAAAACAAAGAAAATATTGTGAATATGTTTAGCTTAATTACTTGTGGAGTTCCTCCAAGAAATTAACAACTTATAATCTTACCATAATAAGTCTAAAATAAAATTGCTGAACTTAAAGAGCATACAATATAGTATATATTTTGAAAGACCAGAAGCCAACTAATGCAAAATTATATATTTTGACGCTGAACTAAAAGGAGACAAATTTAAAATAGTTAATTATTCTGTACTACTATTTTAATAATAGTAGTATTACCATTTAAAATAGTTTATTATTCCGTACTCAATTTATGGTTACAAATGTTTGCTTAATGTTTATTGTGAATTTATAATTTTATAGGAACAAAAAAACATATTTAACTATTTTCTTAGTCATGTGTATTAGTATTTGTATACTATTAAAAATATAAAATGAAAATTTGTAACCTAGCTAGAACTCTTGTAGTGTGCTCAAATCAAAGTCACTCTTTCATGGAACCTCCTCTTTGCATTATGAAGTCGATGGTGGTGAAGAACACAAATTCACGAAGATGAAGTAGAGACATTTCCCGGTTTAGTGATTTCACGAGGAAACAAATCTAAAGAAGATGAAGAATGGTTAAGGTGCAATGGAGAAATGGTTTTGAGGATTCGAGTTTGGTTGAGTTGAAACCGGGTTGGGTGCCACCTGGTGCCACATCAATTAAAATAACCACATCACATGGATGACACATCCTTTAATTGCGCCACATAGGAGATGTCACATTAGAATTTGGTTTGCCTATTCATCAGTTCATTAATGTCGAAGTCTAATATTACAAACGATGAGTTTGTGAGAGACAAAAACATATTTAACCTTTTTCTTAGTATTAGAAACATAAAATGAAAATTTGAAAATAAAGTTAATGAAATCGAAAACTCTTTTAGTTTTTTCAAATCAAAGTCACCCTTAAACTACTTTAGACATTTAATTTCCCATTTGCCTATTGTGAAATATTTGTTTAAGTGTGCAATTAACTGTCTAATTATTGTAATCGATAATATTTATTTATATAAATATAGCCTTTTGAGGCCAATGGAAGGATCCACAATGTTTCTCTCCTATTTCTTTACTCTTATTCCTCTATTATGTGTTTGGTTCTGTTCCTCTCCAGGAAAGGATCCTAACAGTTGACATTAACGACAATTGGATTGCTAGCATTCTCATTATGAAAGTTATGTCCATGGATGTTTTGATAACGAAAGTGGATTCGGAGAGGTTGGGGCTCATTGCGTGGATGGTGAGGACGACATCCAAATATAAAGAGAAGAAGTATAAAAAGAAATTGATTTTGTAAATACTATTTACAATCAAATACTAAAATAAAAGTATATACACAAATTTAATTATGATTCTAATACGGACGTTAAAAATGAGTCTATAACAAACTACAAAAGCAAGTTTTTTGTTTCACGTCACTATTCAAGTTTTTTTTTTTAAATTTTGTTTTCCACGTTGTTCTATATATCACTTGAAGTTTGATAAAAAAAAATATATCACTTTAACAAAAATGCTGATTTCAAGTTTTTTCCTTTTTTTGTACTTAGCATATATTTCAAGTTTCAATTAATCACAAAAAAATAAAACTAAATTCACTATTTCTATGTGATGGTATCTCCATAAGCTTCCCGTTCTCTTATTTGGGTCATTACTAAGTATTGTCATCTCCCTCATTTCAAACAAACTAATAACCACTCATTAATCTCTTTAATTTCTCTCAAATTGTAAAACCCTCTCATCTCACTCACTCATGATTTTTAATCTAATTGGCCTCTCAAACTTATTTCTCCCATCTGCTCTCCCCCTCCCACAGTGGTGTAACTTACAAAAAATATTGAGAAATGCGATCACTACTAACTAAAATACTACCGATTAAGAAGCTTAGATATATAATACGATAAAATACAACACGCTATGAATATATATAGTGACAGACCAACATATATTTCAGGGGGTTCAAGTGAACCCCTGAAAAAAATTAGCACTGATACCTTAGGAAAAAATATTTTTACACACCCTGAAAAATATCTTTGGCACCCAAGTCCCTAGTGTTGCACCACACTCACACAACCACTCACACTCTCACATATTTTATTTAAAAAAAGTATTTCTCTCTCATTATCGTAATTTTGATTCTGTTAATGCTATTTAATTGGTACTTTGTGTTAGTGTTATTTAATTAATTTGATTATATTAGTCTATTTAATTTGAATCTGTTATGTATTTTGTGAATATGTTGATTCTTTTAGTGCTATCCATTTGTTACGGATTAAAATAAGTGATTTTATTGTTAAATAATTTAGAATTTAGTTTTTAGAGATTTTTAAGAAAATGAGAAGTTGTTTTGTGTTTTTGTAACATAATGAAAATCACTTTTTTTTTAAAATAGTAATTCTTTTAAAAATGATTTTTATGAGAAACTATTTAAAACAGATTCTCATTTGAAGCAATGTTTAGATTATTTTTAGATTCTCATCTTTTAAAAAAGCTGTAACAAATGGATGGAAAAACTTTTAAAATAGATTATTTTTTTTATAAAAAATGACTATTTAAAAAAAATTGTAGCAAACGGGCTCTTAATTTGTATTTAGGAACTTGATAGTGCTATTTAATTTATGTTGGTCGAGTGCAACAGAAGTTGTGAACCTGTTAAAATTTTATTTTTATTACATTTTTAGCGATGTGTGTATTTAAAGAATTTTGCACCCTTAACCGAGGGTCCTTGATCCGCCCCTATATATATATATATATATATATATATATATATATATATATATATATATATATATATATATATATATATATATATATAATAAATAGATGTCATTTTTGGTCAAAAAATAAATAAATAGATGTCATGTTTAGTTGACAAAGATAGTAAGACATATGGTAAAACATTATAAAAAATTAGTTAAAATTAATATAAAATTTTAATCATAATATAAATAAATAGCAGCCAATTTTTTTTTTTCAAAAGAACCATAATATAAATAAGAAAGATATGAAGCGATAGTGTTGCAAGTTTTCAAAATGGTCTTTGACCAGAGATTTGATTTTTTTTGTTACATTGACCAGAGATTAATAGCAATAGTAAAATAAAGCAATTCTAGATAGTTCTCAAAAATCATGGTCATGTGTCACGGTCTCAGGGAGCACTTAACAAAAAAAAATTAACGAAAAAGTACGAAAGTTCTAATCTTCCAGAGACTTCACTTTCTAACATCTCTCAATAAACTCTTCATCTAACATCTCTCACCTTCCACTCAACTCTCAAATCCCTCTCATATCTCAAAATCCGCACCCTCTCATTTCTTATTCACCTCACGGATCAACCTCAATCTCCGCCGCTCTCGCCGGATCTCAACCTCAACGGAGCAACACCAGTCACCTCAACCTCAACAGCAACTCTCGCCGGCGGTGGCTCTACATGGCTCATATCTTCACTCTTCTGTTAGATCTGAATGGTGGAAGAGATGAAGGGGTTACATTTTTATTTAGTTTTTAGCCTCTGAATCTAAACTTTTCCCTTGTGTAATTTTCTCTCTTCCTTAATTTATATTGTATGCTTAATAGAATGCATGTAGAGATGTAACCAAAAAAAAGAATGCAGGTACAGATCTGGTTTGTGTTTGTTTTTTCAACTTAAAAAATGAATACTTTTGTAGTGGGGTAGTATTATTTTGAAAAAGAATTCTATTTTTATGTGGTACATTACACCTCCCTGCTCCATGAAGCTCTGCTACTGCGTCTCAAATACCACTCTATGTCTCATGGCTCTCCCTCTCTCAAACACCTCCCTCTATGTCATACAGCTCTCACCGCTTCAGTCAACCACGCCGGCATGACGGCGGATCTTTTTTCTCCCTCGCATGCAAGGTGTTCTACCGCATTTATGGAAGGGTTGGTTTTTTAATCTTTTTCTTGTTTAGTATTTTAGATCTGACTTTTTTTTTTCCTTTTAATTTTTGTTCTTCGATGTTTTCCTGTTTTTTATTTGACTCATGTTTTTCTGTTTTCGTTTTTCAGTTTTTATTCCCAACTCATTTCTTTTTTAAATTCATCATTTTGATTGTTTGAAATATATTTAAAATTTTATTGTGATATTTAGTTTTGTTGAGTTTTGCTTCCCTCTTCCTTCTCTATTGTTGCTACTTTCTGTTGAGTTCTATTACTCTCTCTCTCATTTTATCTGATTTTTTATTCGGAGAATCAATTGTAAAGTTACGGAAAACTTATAATAATATGTTGTTAATAGAGAATAAATACAATGATATATGTACTTTTCTTCTGTATTAAATGGGAGCGAACATATTTATTTGGGAATTTCAGTTCTACGATATTTGTTCATTCATCTGTTGTTAATTTCCTTCTCTTTTAAACTTGTTTTCAACAAATATGAAAGAGAAATAATGATAAGGCTTTTTTTTGGTTCACGGATAGGATCCGCAAAGATGACGAAAAGTTTATATTTTAATATGCAAGAAAGTAGGAAAGAGAAGTGGTGGGACCGAAACATTATACTTAGTTCACAACCGGATGCAGAGTAGTGGGACTTGTAAATAGATAGTGTAGAGGTGAAAATCACATTTTGGCGCTGAAAACCGACTGCAGACCAACTGCAGGACGGTATTGGCAGTATATATGAGATATGATATGACTAGCGGCTTGATGGGATAAAAACTCTATTTAATATAAAATTGTTGTTTGGTAATATTTGTTTATTAAATTGCAACATGAAAAAATCTTATTTAAATTGAAGTAAATATGAATTAAAAAAATGTGTAATAAGAAAACCAATTGCGATCTTCAAAACTAAAATACAGTGTGTGCAGATATAATCTAGACAACCTAGTAACCGTATTGGTTTATAAAATATATAGTCTAATATCTGTGAATAAAAGTTAAATTATAACTATAAATTAAATAAGAAGATTATAAAATTGAAATCGGCTATCCTTAGATACCAAGAAAAAATGAGTTATTCTTAGCTATAAACTGTAAATGTTAAAAAATTTAAAAATATATTTGTGACTTGGTAGTGACCGAACTAATGGACTCAATAAATATTTGGGGTCGAGAAAGATAAAGAGAAGTAGTATAAAAATAAATTATTTTTTTAAAGATTCAGAAAAATGTGGTCCTAAAAAATATAAAGAGAAGAAGTATAAAAAGAAATTGATTTTTTAAAGTGGTGGAATCACTAAAATGGTGAGTTGCATAGGTATGTGTCATGAATTTTTTTTCACCAAACCAATTATTGATGAATGAACTTTGAATATTTGAATAGTTAAAATTTTTCTGAACGCTAAAGTACTCCAAAACACACTGATTAGCATTACACTTTACGTATTTGTCACGAATTTTTTTCCTTCATCAAATCGGTTATTGAGGAATGAACTTTGAGTATTTGAACGGTTAAAAGATTTTCCGAACACTAAAGTATCCCAAAACACGCCACTTAGCATCACATTTTACGTATTTTGTCACAAAATTATTATTTTTTTCACCCCACCGGTTTATTGAGGCACAAATTTTGCATATTTGAATAGTTGAATTTTTTTGCGAACACTAACGCATCAAAAAGCACACTACTTAGCATCGTACTTTACATATTTTGTCATGAAATTATTATTTTTCACCAACTTGTTACCGAGGAACAAATTTTGTGTATTTGAACAGTTAAAAAAATTTCGACCGCTAAAATATCCAAAATACACTACTTAGTATTGTACTTTACATATTTTATTACAAAATTACTATTTTCTTTCAACAAACCAATTATTGAGGAAGAAACTTGGCGTATTTAAACAGTTCAAATTTTTTTGAACTCTAAACTATCCCGAAAACACACTTCTTAAAACATGAAATGAACAAAAAAACGAAAGTACCCCAGAACACACTGCTTAGTATCGCACTTTACGTATTTTGCAACGAAATTAATTTTTAGATTGAGGAACAGACTAATTATGTATTTGCACATCTATTTTTTTCTTGAATTCTAAAGTACCCAAAAACACACTGTTTAGCGTCACACTTTACATATTTTGTTACAAAATCAATTATTTTTAACGAAAATGGTTATCGAAGAACAAACTTTGTGTATTTGAACATTTAATTTTTTTTTTGGACTCTTAAGTACCCCAAAACACATTGGCTAACATCACACTTTACACAATTTATCACGAAATTCATTTTCATTTTCATTTTCATCTATCCAATTATCGATTAACAAAATATAATTTTTTTTCTAAATGTTAATGTATTCCTAAAATATAAAATATATAATAAAAAAAAGTAGTGGAGGAGGGAGTGGGGGTGGATTTTTGGAGGGAAAGTGGAGTGGGAGGCTCCACAAGATTTATATTTTAAGATTTTGACGTACAAAAGAGCATAAATATTAAATATTAAATCCGTAAAAAGCTATCCCAAATAGGTTGCTCAGTTAGTGAATTAAGGGATATCGAAGGAATGCACCAAAAGAGTGCAAGAAGGAGGTCCTGGTTCAAACCCCGAAAACTATCATTCTCCCACCCCACTAACATTGCTTATCAAACAAAAAATCCGTAAAAACTTCGTAAAAAAAAATAAATCCATAAAAAGCTCTCAGTAGAGTTCACCGGACAGTGTCGGAAAGCGACAAAGGAACTTCTATTCTTCTCAGGTACGGCGTTCGGCGGAAAAAAAAAACTAAACATAAAAAAAAACCAGTTAAACAACGAATCCAGTCGTCAACAAGAATTAAAAGTATATTTGTCAAAAAAATAAGAATTAAAAGTATAAGTGGACCAATCCGACAATGACAAGGCAAAAGCGGCACACGAACGAAATTAACAGATGATAATACTAGATTATAAGAAAGAAGAAACTTTAACAAAATAAAATACACATCTATGGCATTAACAAAAACCAACTTTTTTAGAGTTTAATTGACGTACATCTGTAAAAAAAAGTTAAACCATCTAACTAAAAAAAATTCATGATATAGGTGAATAAAGTAGTTGGGATATAGTCAAATCATTTTTATAATTATAATGTGTTATTTTGTGATTGTCTCACGTCCTTAAATTTTTTATACAACAATAATATATGTAAATTAAATATTTTTTTACAGAGGCTATTAAACCCGAATTGAAGGAGAAAAAAGAGGCATGGTATGAAATAGCATATATTTATCATATTTAACCGAGAGCGTGGAGTTCAGCGGTTGGGACTGAATCTCCCTTAACCAATGGTCGGGGTTCGATCCTCGCATTGGGTACGGAGCAGCGTTAAAACTCTGGGCCAGCTGTCCTGCCCCTCGAGGCACCTACAATGAGCGAGAGATTAATCACTGCTGTCCGTGCAGTGGATACCTGAGTTTACCCAAAAAATATATTTATCATATTTCATTTTAAGGGGTGTGGGGAGCAAAAATGAGACGGTAAAGTTGCAAGGCTTAGCATAACTAATAAGTTAATGTTTAATGTTGAGCATTTTTCTTGCTTACTCAAGTTCGAACTCAAGATCTTCATTTTACATGTGTGAGTTTACGGATGATGCTTGCAACTCCATTTACAAACCAAAAAAAAGAATGAGACAACAAAGCACTTGGGCAGTGAGCCAATTACAAAAGGTTAAAACCAGAGAAATGATTATCCAAAATAACGTACTAGCAAGTGTCCCACCTGCTTACTTATTTTACATTAATGAAAGAGAATAATAATTTTACCAAATTATCTTTTATTAGTACTAGTGTGTATATATATACTACTTTGAACTTATTTATACGTAAAAAAGTATTTTTTTTTAGTTTATTGAATAACTGATATATGTGGCCTATCACATAGACCAAATGCTTAAGTTATTCAATGAACTTAAAAAGTGTTTTTTTATTTATAAATATGTCCGGAGGAAATATATATCAGTATTATCATGAATACTAAGTAAATAATAATGCTTTAATGATGTTGTCAAAAAAAATAATGCTTTAATATTGATGCATATTTAAGTATAGAATACAATTGAAAAAAGTAATTAATATTACAATGAAAATCAAAAATGATATTCATTTGGACAAATTACTTCCACAAGTATGACCCTCATGAAGGTGTATTCATCGTTATGGTAAATGCAAAGTGAATAATAATGACTTAATATCAATGCACATGGTATTAATTAGAGAATACAATTGAAAAATAATTAATATTGATATTACTTTGAAAACTGAAAATTAATGACAACATTTTATACAAATTAATTTCACAAATGTGACGCTATTTGTAGTGGGACTCAAAAAATATCATTTTCCGTATACCATTTTATTGTTGTCTAGTTTAAGGCTCTGTATGATTGATAAAGTAAATCCACTAGCTTATAAGCTTATAGCAGATAACTTATAGCGGATATATAAACTTACTGTGGGTGTTTGACATAACTAGCTTATAACATTTTTTGAAACGCTATTCAGTGGCGGACCTGGCATATAACCAGGGGGTTCAGTTGAACCCCCTGGAATTTTTTTTTGCACTAAACACCCTATATAAATAGCCTAAATATCCTGAAATTTTAATTTTGACACCCCTGAAAATTTGAAATTGTACTAGTAGACCAAGTTTTGCAACCATTTGACACCGGCCTTAAAAAATTTGACACCCCTGACCCCGGGGTCCTGGGTCCGCCACTGACGCTACTTGAAAGTAGCATTTGAGCTTTTAGCTTAGCGTTTCATTATTTCTTACATTTTTACCCTTATTATTTTAAATAATGTCTCATTTATATATCCTCTGTTAAATAAATGAATCTTCTGTCTCATTTTTTAACATTAGTTACAAATATTCATTTGTGTCATCTTATATTTATAAGTTAGTTCAACCACTAATTTTACCAAATACTTTAAATTTAATCAGCTATCACCTCATCATTTATAGAGAGTGGTTTATGATACTAAGTCATATCCTTAGTATTTTTTACTAAACCACACTAAGCCGTTGGATGCCTCTTATTTTAATGAAATATGATCTAAGGGCTGTCACTTAGAGATGGCAGTTTTGTCATTTTACACATCCTGTAGCCTTCCATTCCCACGCATTCCATCCTGTAGCCTTCTTCTCCGCACGATCTGGTTCGCGACGGACCACGGCATCCATTCCGACGCCGCACCACGGCATCCATCCGGCGACGTCTCCCCTTCCTCCGTCGTTCTCTCTTCCCTCTCTCTCTCTGTCTCTCTCTCTCTCTCTGCACTATTTTGGTACTCTGAAGAAAAGAAAGGAAATAACGATTCAACTCTAGCTCCGTGCGCGATCTATATCGATTTGGGGGAAAGCACGAATCTGTCACCCTCCCTCTTCATCTCTTCCTAAGTTCCTGCGCATGAAGTGATGAATGCTTTTGCAGAGAAAATTGCATCAAAATGGTTGGATTATATTTAATGGAATTTCTGGAATTGATTGAACCTGTTTTGTACATTAACCACACATATGCACAACACTGGTTAGTGGCCACTAACCACAGAATTGCTTGACAATGGTTAGTGGCCACTAACCACATAATAGTACAATTGTGGTTATTACTTGTGTTTGGAAATTGCATTTAAGAGTTCAAAATGTATCATGCAGTGACAAAATGATGTACCAGTGCCAATGTGCATAACATTGGTAAGGATTATAATTTACTCTTAATCATAATATTCTAATGTACTATTCTAATGAAGAAATTGAATTTCTAATGAAGACGTTGAGATTTATGCTACTAACCACTGTTGCACTATTCTATGGTTAGTGGCCACCAACCACAATTATGCATATCTGTGGTTAGTGGCCACTAACCATTAGGGTACTAATTTATGGTTATTGCCACTTACCACAAATGTGCATAACATTGGTAAGGATTATAATTTACTCTTAATCATAATATTCTAATGTACTATTCTAATGAAGAAATTGAATTTCTAATGAAGACGTTGAGATTTATGCTATTAACCACTGTTGCACTATTCTGTGGTTAGTGACCACTAACCAGTTATGTTACACCAGTTTTAACTAGAACTTCTATTATGTTTTTCAGTTTTAACCAGTTATTGGCAGACTTCTCTCATTTCATTACATTAATAACAGCATAACTAGAACTAATTATGCTTTTCAATTTTGGCATTGTTGCATAGTTGTTTGGAATCCTTGGGAGAAAAAATCAATTTTACTTAGCAAGTTTTCTCAACCTCATGACTCTTCCCACGAGTTTTCTTTTACCTTAAGACTGTTGTATTTTATTGGAAATAAAAAGATATTTCAAAAGTGAGAAGTCCCACATTGCTTGGCTTTGGATTCACCAAAGTCTTCATATACTAAAGCTTAATGAGAGCTAGTAAACAAGCAACTAGAAGGGACTCCCTCGCGCGCACAAGCAGGGACCAACATGGCTTGGATCAGTGCGAATCTTTCGATTCCCCCCCCTGTGCGCTCGACTGGCTTTGTACTAATTTTATTAAATAAAATATTACTTTTATCAGCCTATCCGTATACGCTCAATCATGGGTCGAAATGTTTTATGAAATAATTTGTAACGAAAAGCTCAGGTCGAAAACTGCAAGTTGGTCGAACTGATTGGCAAAACAATCTGGTCGAACTGACTGGTGAAAAGATTTGGTCGAAGACTGAAACTTAATTCCCTGTATTTTGTAACTGTCAGTTTCTTCCAACGGCTTCTTTTCTTTTAAACTCATTTATTCTGTAACCGCAGAGTTAAACCTTTTGATTACAATTGATTTTCGAAACGGTTTTTGACTGACTATTGATTGCTGGAGCCTATGTCTCTAACAGCTATTTCTCTTAAAGCCTATATAAACAAATTCGAGTTGCACTTGAAAGACATATCTGAAAATCCATTTTCCACATTTCTTGAAAAAGAGCTATGGGTTGCTCTCCTGTTAATATCCAGTTCTTCTTGCTAGTTCTGATACCTCTTTTGCTACTGCGATTGAGAAGACCCGGTTGTACCTCGGGGAATTTGCGCAGTAGAGGCGAATAAATTCTTCAGGGCAGTCGCAAGATGCCTCCGGTTGTTTATCTAACATTTTTGTGTTTGCAGGTTCATTTTCGACAGCATCAGTACAATTCGACAGCAGCTACTTCGACTTCGACAGCTTCTGTTTCTGCTCACTTGGTTCGCAGCAGTCATTGCCACTCAACAGTGTCAGTCGAAACTTTACTACTGCACTTCGACTGCAGTCAGCATAATTCGACTACAGCCATATCAGCAATTTCGACAACAGTCTGAAGAATTTATTATGGCTGACGCAATCAACAACGATGATAACGGTGCTCCCGTCAACAACAACAGCACTGTTATCATCCCTTCTGCTGTCCCGGTAACTTATGCGAAACCTTTCCCTAACATCTCTAAAATTGAGGTCTTCGCAGGCCAAAATTTTCGCAGGTGGCAGGAACGCGTGAGTTCCCTTCTTGACATGCACGGAGTTGCAGCTGCTCTTACTGACTCCAAACCTGTCGAACCTGCTACTCCCAAACAGGTCGAAGTTTGGACCGTTGCCAACAAAGTGTGTCGTCACACAATTCTCAGCACCCTCTCCAACGAATTGTTCGACATCTACTGCACCTACAAGGAAGCTAATCAGATCTGGGAATCAATGATTCTAAAATACACCGCTGAAGATGCAAGTAAGCAGAAATTTGTCATCAGCAACTACTACAATTGGGTCATGAGTGAAACTGGCGAAATCAAAACTCAAATCAACCAGTATCACAAATTACTAGAGGAAATGAAGGCTGAAAACATAGTTCTCCCTGACGAGTTCATTGCAGGTATTCTGATTGAGAAGCTGCCTGAATCATGGAAGACTACAAGCAACAACTGAAGCACAAACACAAACAATTGTCACTGAACGAGCTGCTGACTCATATCATCATCGAAGATACCAACCGAAAAGAGAGTAACAAGACAAAGGCGAAATCAATGGCTTCACGGGCAAACATGGTGATGAACAACCCTTCAAGGTTCGACAAAGGCAAACCAGTCTCTCCAAATAAAAGGTACGATCCCAAGAAATCATCTAATCAAAAGTATCACAAAAGGAACAATGATCATTATTCTGGTACTCATAGCACTGAATTCAAGAAAAGAGGATACTGCTTTGTTTGCGGAAAGCCAGGACACTATGCACCTAAATGCAGGCATAGGGCGAGAAATGACAATCCTCCTCAGGCTAACGCCAACTTGGCTGATGCTGGTGGAGATGATAATGAGGATGACGATGTCATTGCTGCTGTCGTTTCTCTGGTCAACGTGGCAACTGATGTGAACAAATGGGTGGTGGATTCTGGAGCCACCAAGCACATCTGTGCTAATAGAGAAGTTTTTACCTCCTACACTGCTGTAGGGGAAGGAGAAGAAAATATCTATCTGGGTGACTCACATCCAGCCCCAGTTGTGGGGAAAGGAAAAGTTCTTCTCAAGCTCACATCGGGAAAAACTCTGGCTCTCAAAAATGTGCTTCATGTGCCTAACATAAGGGCAAACCTGATCTCTGTTGGAGTTCTGCTGAAGCATGGTATCAAAGTAACATTTGAATCTGATAAGATTGTTCTTACCAAGAACAACATTTTTGTTGGAAAGGGATATTATGATCATGGACTTTTTGTACTCAACACTTTTGATTTCAATAACAATGTTTCGACTTCTGCTTACTTGATTGACTCTTATAATATGTGGCATGCTAGACTAGGTCATATTAACTTTCAGTATGTTATTAAATTGCAACGTCTTGGCATGATTTCGACTAGTGATAATCAACATAGTAAATGCGATGTATGTGTCGAAACCAAGTTAACAAAGAATCGTGTCCCCCAGTACATCGTGAAACTGAACTGCTTAGTTTAATTCATACGGACCTAGGAGATTTAAAACAAACTCCAACTAGGGGCGGAAAAAATTATTATGTAACGTTTATAGATGATTTTTCGCGATACAATAAGGTGTTTCTATTAAGACAAAAAGATGAAGCATTTGAAGCTTTTCTTTCATATAAAGCTGAAGTCGAAAATCAATTAGATAGAAAGATTAAAAGAGTTAGATCCGACCGTGGAGGAGAATACATATCTTTTAATGATTTTTGTGAAAAGGAAGGTATAATACCTGAAACAACTCCCCCCTATTCACCTGAATCTAATGGCATAGCCGAAAGGAAAAATAGGACATTGAAAGAGATGATGAACGCTATGTTAATAAGTTCTAATGCGCCAACTAACTTGTGGGGTGAGGCTATATTAACTGCATGTTTTATACAAAATAGAACTCCTCATAGGAAAACTGGAAAGACCCCCTATGAACTGTGGAAAGGTTATCAACCTAACTTAAAATATTTAAAAGTGTGGGGGTGCTTAGCTAAAGTTATGTTGTCTGATCCTAAGAAAAGAAAAATTGGTTGCAAAACCTCTGATTGTGTTTTTATAGGATATGCAGAACACAGCGCTGCTTATAGATTCCTTGTTGTGAAAAGTGATGTTCTAGATAATAATACTATCGTAGAAACTAAAAATGCTGAGTTTTTTGAAAACGTTTTTCCTTTGAAACATGATAGTATATCTAAACAACCATTAGCAAGTACTAATGATGAAACTCATGAGGAACCGTATCAAGAACTAAGGAGAAGTAAAAGACCAAGAAAAGAAACATCCTTCGGAAATGATTTTTACACTTATCTAGTCGAAAAAGATCCAGAAACCTTTTTTGAAGCAACTTCTTCTTCTGAGTCGAAATTTTGGAAAGAAGCCATTAAAACTAAAATAGACCCAATTTCCAAATGTAACACTTGGACCTTAGTTGATTTACCACCTGGGGCAAAATCAATAGGATGCAAGTGGATTTTCAAAAGAAAATATAACCCTGATGGGTCTATTGATAAATACAAAGCTAGATTAGTAGCAAAAGGTTTTTCTCAAAAACAAAACATTGATTACTTTGATACCTTTGCTCCAGTAACAAGAATTTCTTCTATTAGAGTTTTAATAGCTTTGGCTTCTATCCACAAACTGGTTATTCATCAAATGGATGTTAAAACCGCCTTTTTAAACGGTGACTTAGAAGAAGAAATCTACATGAATCAACCCGAAGGATGTATAGTTTCAGGTCAAGAAAACAAAGTATGCAAACTCCTTAAGTCGTTATATGGTTTAAAACAAGCACCAAAACAATGGCATGAAAAATTCGACAGAACCTTAGTCGAAGATGGCTTCACCACAACTGAAGTTGATAAATGTGTTTACACTAAAACTGTGTGTGGAGAACATGTGATCATATGTTTATATGTAGATGACATGCTCATATTTGGTACTTGTCTGGATATTGGTATCAAAACAAAATCCTTTCTTTCATCTAGTTTCGACATGAAAGATATGGGTGAGGCTAATGTAATATTAGGAGTTAGAATCATCAGGGAAGGTGATAATATCACACTATCACAAAATCATTATGTGGAAAAACTTCTTAGGAAGTTTGGACACTATGACTCAACCCCCTTGAGTACCCCCTATGAAGCTAACTCACGCTTAAAGAAAAATAGAGGTGATCCTGTTGACCAACCTCAGTATTCCCAAGTAATTGGGAGCCTACTGCATTTAATGAACTTTTCTCGACCAGACATTGCATTCGCAGTCGGTCGTCTGAGTAGGTATACTCACAATCCTGGTCAGAATCATTGGAAGGCAATTGCTCACCTTATGAGATATTTGAGAGGTACCACAACTTATGGTATTACTTATAGTGGATTTCCCGCAGTATTAGAAGGATACTGCGATGCTAACTGGATATCTGATTCAGATGAGACAAAATCCACTAGTGGTTACATTTTCACACTTGGTGGTGGTGCGGTAACTTGGAGGTCAGCCAAACAATCCATTATTGCTAGATCGACGATGGAGTCGGAATTTGTAGCTCTGGAATTGGCTGGTACTGAAGCTGAATGGTTGAAGAACCTTTTAGCTGGTATTCCTTTGGGAATAAAACCGACACCATCAGTGTCAATACATTGTGATAGTCAATCGGCAATAGCCGTTGCAAAGAATAAGACCTATAATGGCAAAAATAGACATGTGCAATTAAGACATAATGTCGTCAAACAATTGCAAAAGTATGGAGCAATATCGATCGATTATGTGAAGTCAGAAGTGAATTTGGCCGATCCTCTGACAAAACCCTTAGGGAAGAAAATGATATGTGAAACATCGAGGGGAATGGGACTAAAAGCCAACTGATATTAAGAAGTGATGGTAACCCAACCTTTGTGATTGGAGATCCCATGAATAAGGTTCAATGTGGTAAAAACAAGTCACTTCTTGATAGTGCTAGCACTGGAAATTAATTCAAGTAATTAATTTCATTATTGTCCCTTCCTATGGTGTTATTGTGATGGTGCTAGACTGCAGGGTTAAAAGGATAAGCTTAAGCTTTTAATGATTTTCATAGCCCTTATGGGTGGTGTATGACTTGCAGCATACACTTGATGAAATCACCTATATGAGTGTCAAGTGAGGCCGCTTGCATGAGATCCTGGCGAGGTCTCTAGAGCACTCATGAATACCGAGCACGCGCAGGGCCTAGTAGCGCAACACCGCGAAAACAGCAAGAATTGTGGGGGTGTAATGTGATAATGAAACCTCTAACATATAATACACGTCTTGGGTTCCATAGCTTGCTATACCAATTCACAGTATGTTATGTTTTATCTATCTAGGACTGGTTCCATAGCTTGCTATACAGCTCCGAAACCTTACATCTACGATGTTAACCCAGAAAACCTCTTTTTTAAACTTATTTTTCAACTTTTGAAATATGTGGGGGATTGTTGTATTTTATTGGAAATAAAAAGATATTTCAAAAGTGAGAAGTCCCACATTGCTTGGCTTTGGATTCACCAAAGTCTTCATATACTAAAGCTTAATGAGAGCTAGTAAATAAGCAACTAGAAGGGACCCCCTCGCGCACACAAGCAGGGACCAACATGGCTCGGATCAGTGCGAATCTTTCGATTCCCCCCCTGCGCGCTTGACTGGCTTTGTACTAATTTTATTAAATAAAATATTACTTTTATCAGCCTATCCGTATACGCTCAATCATGGGTACAAATGTTTTATGAAATAATTTGTAACGAAAAACTCAGGTCGAAAACTGCAAGTTGGTCGAAGACTGGTGAAAAGATTTGGTCGAAGACTGAAACTTAATTCCCTTTATTTTGTAACTGTCAGTTTCTTCCAACGGCTTCTTTTCTTTTAAACCCATTTATTCTGTAACAGCAGAGTTAAACCTTTTGATTACAATTGATTTTCGAAACGGTTTTTGACTGGCTATTGATTGCTGGAGCCTATGTCTCTAACAACTATTTCTCTTAAAGCCTATATAAACAAATTCGAGTTGCACTTGAAAGACATATCTGAAAATCCATTTTCCACATTTCTTGAAAAAGAGCTCTGGGTTGCTCTCCTGTTAATATCCAGTTCTTCTTGCTAGTTCTGATACCTCTTTCGCTACTGCGATTGAGAAGACCCGGTTGTACCTCGGGGAATTTGCGCAGTAGAGGCGAATAAATTCTTCAGGGCAGTCGCAAGACGCCTCCGGTTGTTTATCTAACATTTTTGTGTTTGCAGGTTCATTTTCGACAGCATCAGTACAATTCGACAGCAGCTACTTCGACTTCGACAGCTTCTGTTTCTGCTCACTTGGTTCGCAGCAGTCCTTGCCACTCAACAACATCAGTCGAAACTTTACTACTGCACTTCGACTGCAGTCAGCATAATTCGACTACAGCTATATCAGCAATTTCGACAACAAAGACTCTAATTGCCTAACCTAATCAAAGTTTCACATTCAAAATCACAAAGGTAATAATGAAATCCAAGGAGATAAACCAGAACAACATAACACACTTCATTTGATGCGAAGGTGCATGCCACTGAAACTGTTCGTTAACACGACATCGCGAGGGAGGTGAACTAGAGGGAGGTGAACGGCGAGAGGAGAGTGGCTTGCGAGAGGAGAGTGGCTTGCGGAGATCGAGCAAAGAGGGAGGTGAACGGCGAGAGGAGAGTGGCTTGCGGAGGAGAGTGGGTTTTTTAAATTTGGGAAAGTGATATCAATTGAGAGTGTGGAAATGACTAATCTACCCCTTTAGTATTAATTTGTTACTAAACAATTGCCTTAGTACCGTAAATCAGTGCCTCATTTATAAACTACATTATCTAATATCCAGTGGCCGCTCTTTTTGCAAAGTGAACCCTTCATTTTACTTCATTTTCTTTACTGAGCCCTTTGGCATTTGAAAAACCATTCCCATGGGCCAAGCTGCCTCCAGCATTATTAATAAATGTCCCTTTAGAACCCTACATATATGCCTCCCATGTCCCCCCATTCACATTTCTTATAAGACACTTCCCTCATCCCTTTCTGTCCCTTATTCCCAATGTCCCATTTCCCCTACCTCTAACTCACAACCACAACCATTTTTTCCTTCACCACACTCCTTGGACTTTTGCACCACTTCCTAGACTACCCGTGTGCCTCAAAATTTTATTCACTTCTTTCAGTTTCACACATAATTATTATTATACTTTTCACGCAACAAAATCTCTCTAGAGTCTAAGATAGATAAAACTCTATGGCTTCTTCTTCAGCTGAAAATGGCACTGGCTCTAGCTCTAGCTCTGGCTCTGGATCTCCTTGTGGGGCATGCAAGTTCCTTCGACGAAAGTGTACAGCTGAATGCATCTTTGCACCTTACTTTTGCTCCGAACAAGGAGCTGCTAGATTTGCAGCCATACATAAAGTTTTTGGTGCTAGCAACGTTTCCAAGTTGCTCTTGCATATACCAGCTCATGATCGTCCTGAGGCTGTCGCCACAATTGCTTATGAAGCACAAGCTCGTATTAGAGACCCTGTTTATGGTTGTGTCTCCCATATTTTTTCCTTACAACAACAGGTATGCTTACACTTCAACACACACACACTCTCTCTCTAAGAATATATTTATGGAAAATGAGAAATATCATGGCTATATTTTCTTGCAAAAATCACAGGAGGGTCAACTTTCAAAGTTGGGTTGGTTGAGGTGGTAAGTAACCTCAATTCTTAGTAAGAAAGAAGAACATTGTTGGAATCTTAATTAGAAGGAATCAATTTGAGAGATATTGAGTAGTCAAGACTCAGGAGTAAATTCTCTTGCTCCATCAAGCTTAATACTTGCAAATTGCTATCACATTTTTCAATACCAAGAAATTTGTTTCCACATTTTTCTTTTATTTTTGTTTGAAGAAACAAAATGAATTTTGTTAGCATATAAGATGAACAATAGGGCCAGTGTTCTAAGGCAGGAAACTTTTACCGTCCTTTTTTTGACACTTGCTTTATGATTGGTTGAAAGTCACGTGAGTCCCACCATTAACTTCGTGGACTCACGTGAATTTCAACCGATCTTATAAGAGTGAGTATTAAAAGAGTGTTGCTAGAACTATATACGGTTATTTAATGATCATGGATAGACGTCTCTCAATTTATTAATTGGTCTTAGATATGCCTTGTGGTTGGAACATATATAGGTAGCATGCTTACAGGCACAACTGATGCAAGTGAAGGCACAGCTGGCTCAGAACCTAGTGGAGTCAAAGAACTTGGAGAATCAGTGGTCAGGGCAACAATTCAATCCATTTTGTCCCACTAATATTTACATCAACAACCCTATATCTCCTCAGAACTCGCTTGAGTCAATTGATTATAGCAGCTGCAGCAGCATCAATGATGGTATGAGCATGCAAGACATACAAAGCATCAGCAGAGAGGAGTTATCATTCCAAACTTGTTCTAAGAAAAGAATGTCATATAATAACAATGACTTGGGTGAGCTCCAACAACTGGCTCTCAGGATGATGAGGAACTATAACTAAGCTAGCTATAAAGCTTGTCTTTGTCTTTGTTTCCTTGAAGGATATTCTCTTGATATATATATATGTTGGTCGTGTTTTGAATACCAAACCGAACAAGACGGTCTTGTCCACGGTTCAGTTATGGGCTATCCAACCCCGATTTTATCGATTTGAGAAGTTTAAAGCAATTGCAGAATTAATGACTTGGTTCGATGTTCGGTTTGGTTTTAAAAACTTCAATTGCAGAATGATTTGGTTCGATGTTCGGTTTGGTTTTAAAAACATTGATGTTGAGAGATGCTCTTTTCCTAGTTTTGTACATATAATGAGAGTGTCAAGATGGAAACTTGCCATATATTATAAGCCTAACCCATTCATAGGCTTTTCTGTTTGTGGATTCGATTCAAAAGTAATTAAATTTTTGCAAACTAGCAAAGTTTCTCTCTTCGTTTCTCCCTTATGAGTTAATGTGTTTACTCAAATTAGTAGTGGTTAACTTCCAGTGTATAAATAATGTAGTTTTATCTGAACTACAATAATAGAGCCCCCCCCCCCCCCCCCCCAAACATCAAATATAGAAAGTCTATAAAATAGGGATTGTCTTGAACTATTATGCATTCTTTTGCCTTTTGAAGTTCAATAATGATGCCTAACTTTGAATTATTAGGTGCCAGACTCCTTCATTTAGATGTCAAATTTTCCCTTTTAAATTTCTTCAGGGGAATTCCCTATCTAGGTTAATTTGGTTTCTCTCTTAAAAGACAAGATCCCTCTCATTTATCCTTATTCTATATGTTATTATTGAATAATTGCATTCACCTTTAGGGGAGATATATTTGCTAAAAATATCAATAAAGTTTTAGACATATATATTGACACATATTTCTGTTTTGGAAAGAAAAACAAAGAGGAAGAAAAAAAGCAACCTAGGAGACCAAAAAGAGAACGTGCATGAGCCTTAATCATAGCTTATAAGTCAAAAGCAATCAAGTTGATACATGTCTCAACATATTCAGATCCAAATGCAATGTTTCTTTGGGTCTCAACATATTGATACGGCGCCTAGCCCGCACTTGGCCCACACAGTTACTATTTTTCCAACTTTAAGTATAACCAATTTTTAAAAAATAAATTAATTGAACATATATTTAACTACTAATATTTTGAATGTTTTTATTTCAATAAATACTATTATTTTAATAATTAGATTTGAAAAAAAATTGTTTGCTTTTTTAATCGAATTGTGTTACTATGTTTTATGTTATTTATTATTTTTTTTCGCAGTTAAAGTGCAGCTATCAGATGCAGGTACGAGTAGGGGTGTTCACGGTGCGGTTTGGTTCGGTTTTGAGACAAAACGTGAACCGAATCGTGTGCAAGTATACAAAGTCTAACAAGTAATATAATGATAAGCAATGTTTTTAAAACTCGGACCGGTGACCGACTCGGTGAAGGTACCGGGTCACTGGGTCAATGTTCGGACCGAGGGGTCGACAGTTGAACCGCATGACCAAAACCGGGACCGGATGACTCGGACCCGGTCTCTATTTCGAGAATTTTCAATACCTATATAGTATATAATATAAATTTCGTCCCTGTAAAATTAATAACAATGTTTATTTTATATCTACTAAAATATAAAAAATTCCCAAATTTTCAGGACCTATATATTTCTTACTTGTAAAACTTAATTTGCTAAAATTACACACCATGCCTATTTTATTTTTATTTGCTTGGTATATATTAAATAAATTTTAAAAGTTTATATCATGCTTCAATAAATATTTAGAACAAATTTCATAAGTTAACAACTTAATATTAAATAAATCTTTAAAAAAAACTTAATATTAAATAAGTTTGTTGAAACATAATATTAATATTACAAGTTAATGCCATGAGGATGAGCGTACTTGACTTTTTGGAAAATAGGTACCAATTATATATATTTGAAATGAATAATATCCTCAATAAGATTGGTAGCCTCATGGTAGCGCTCAGCATTTGCTTTCAACAGGTCAGGGGTTCAAACCCCACTAATGGCATTTTGTTGAGGGTTTTTTTTAGTCTCTTTTGTTTTAAGTAGTTTACAAATAGTCCCACATCGGATAGAATGAAAGGAACAGGGAGGAGAATGAGATATAAAAGCAAGACATGTGTCAATGGGAAACATACTTACCTAGATGGCAATCACCAGTGGGGGCCTGCGTTCGCGCGACCCCTCCCAATTACAGTTCAAAGATTTGATAAAAAAAAAACAAAATGCACAACCCGGTCCGGTTCGAGCCGGGTCACCGGTTTTTCCAAAAACCGGCCGAGTCACACCGGTTCCCACCGGTTTGCTGCATGGCCGATCCAAAACTGTGCCCGGCTCGATTACCCCCCCGGTTCGACCGGTCCGACCGGCCGGGCGAGCCGGTTTTTAAAACACTGATGATAAGTAAATGTCATTCCCACGAGGATTGTGTAGCTAAATTAATGCAAAAATGACTTGGAAAGTAAACTAGGGAGTAAATTAAAAGGTGACACAAATCATATTCAAACAGAGAATTTAAAGTGTAAATAAAATGGTTTTTAAATCAGGATCAAATATGGTTAGGGATATTAATTCCATTGTAATTTTAGTCCAGTTGCAGGTGCTGTGAAGATGCTGGCAGCACCTGAGCGCAGAATTAAAGTATGTTTTCAGCACTTTCACCAAGGTTTGATTAAGGATACCTTATGTCTAAGCCCCCATTAATGTCGACCCTAGCCATGATAAAAATGATCCAGAACATCCCATGAGCTTAGTTAAATAGTTCTAGTTTAACCACCTTAATTAAAATGTCTTTCAACTAAGGATACTTATGTGAACCTCTGCATTCTGCTTATTAAACCTTTTCAGTATTTAAAAAGTTGTATTAAACTAAGGTGATCAAGCTCAGCTCAATGTATAAAAATAATAATCATAGATTCAAAGTGCTTTCAACATCAACAAGATTCTTACAACTGGAATTCAATCACAACTTCATTAAATCCCTAACACTAAAAAGTTAGCCCATGTTGAGCATACAAAAAATAAAAATAAAAATAAAAATGAAAACCAAGGTCAAGACTAACATTACCACAGAAGAAAAATACAAGAAACTAAGAGGGAAGAGTGTGAAGAACAGTTCTGCAATTCAGCCAAACAGCTCCTAGCTCCAAGCAATTTCACAGCACCTGTAGGTGCTGTCTCAGTGCTGTGCAGATTCAACAATGGTGGAATGGATGAAGGTAGAAGATGAAGTGGTAGTGGTTGGTTCCTAAAGGACAAACACCAGGTCTGAATAGTCACTTTTTCGCCTAGGGTTTCGTGCAAAAGGCAGCCTCGTTTTCAACTTTTTTAATGAGCCTTTTATAGTTGCATAAATAGGGTAAAAACCGTTGCAAAAAGACAAAAGAAACCCTACCAAAAAGGGAATTAATGTATTTAAAAACAGAGAGAATCTTTGGTGGTCCTCATTGACTGTTGCGCACAAACTGTCACGATGCCACGCCTGTCCCTCGCTGCCAACTTAGCAAATTTCGCACAGTTTATGCACTTTTAAAATCCGAACGCCTCTGCACCTAAAATAGGTGCTGCGAGATGTTGCGGGGTGCTATCTACCTGCTGTCAAAAATCTGCACAACTAATAAACACATTAAATTATTCCAACTTATCTATAATTCACACCTGAACACCTTTTTGAACAAAATAACACTTAAAAGCAGAATGTGATTAAAAACCACTAATTTCTTAAATAATACTCAAGGATTTACAAAGATTACAAGTAATAAAAGCATAAATAACTCTTATAAATAAGAGTTATCAAACCGCAAGGTAAAATTACATGCGGTTTGGTTTGGTTCGGTTGGCTTCCTAAAAAAACCGAACTAAAAAAACCAATGCGGTTTGGATTGGTTCGGTTGGTTCGGTTTTTTTTGAGACAAAACATAATTTAAAATAGAGTTAAAATTAACTAACATAAAAAACGGCTAACATAAACCTTTAAGAAAAAATCGGCTTATATATATATATATATATATATATATATGTAGTATATAAATTACTCTTTTTTAATTATTTTAAGATAGCTACGACCGCGTTTAAAAGAATTTGAATTAAATGTTTTATTGTAATTTTTAAATATAGCATAACAGTATGGATTGTTTGTAAGTGTGTAAAGGAATTAATTGGATTTGGACTAGTAAGTGAGGGAGAGTTGGGTTGTAGTTGGATTTGGGCGAGTAAGTTAGTAAGAAAGGTTGTAAGTCAATAAGCCTTAGTGTTACTTGCGGTTTGGTTTGGTTGGTAGAACAAAAACGCGGGACGGACCGAACCGAACTGCGCGGTTGATTGAAAAAAACCGAATAGAATCGATAAATATCGATTTTTTGCGATTTTCAATTTGAGTTGGTTTGGTTTGCGGTTTTCTATTGGGTTGGTTCGGTTTTGAACATCCCTAGGTACGGGCACTTGGGGTGCCCAGAGGGTATGGGGACGGGCACTACAAATGCTGCCCAAGCGTATGTCGGCTCGGGTACGAGCACTATAGTGCCCTGTCCAGAGGGTGCCCATTGCCATCCCTAGACCCACATCCATGTCTTTATTTTTTTCTTGCATTTTATTGCTTTATTTTATTTTAATTAGTTACTTAATCTTTATTTATATGTTAACTAGTACCATACCCGTGCATCCGCACGGGCGGATCGCGTTATGTGACATGATTATACTCAAACAAAAATATTAAATTGAAATGTCATTCTTCTAAAATTATGTTGTACAATATAAAGATTGTAATAATTTTGTTTTGCGGACAATTTGAGAAATTAAAAACATCAAACAAATAACCCAAACAAAAAATCTAAATCATTACAATTCAAAATAGTTCAAAAATAGAACATGCATCTTCATCCTCAACCTCACTCATTGCTCAAGAGATTGAATCAAATTCTTCAAGGAAGATATAAACTTCAATGATTGAGTTTGGCATCATTTCTCCACTTTTGTAAAATCCTTGTCTTTGATCTTTGCTTGGCAAGTGAGATCAAGAAAAAAATTAAAGCTTCTACGACAATTATAAAGGGCAGAGTCGGTAAAATAAAAATGAACGTATTAGAGCTTAAGCCTATCCAAAAATATTGACTTTTGTCTTTCATCTTTACTTGGCAAGTGAGATCAAGAGAAAATTTAAAGCTTCTACGACAATTACGAAGGGCAGAGTCGGTAAAATAAAAATAAACGTACTGGAGCTTAAGCCTATTCAAATAAGTATTGACTTTATTGGAGTTTATGCATAACCAAGAAGTATCGAATCTATTAGAGTTTAAGCCTAACTAAAAAGTATCATGCTTCTACTACCGGTGCAGTGCATCCGCGTATGGGCTACCACTTTGTAGAATTTAATTTTGTTTTTAAAATCATATAGTTAAGCACTTGCAAAATTTATGAAAAGCAATATTTGTAATGTTAAATATAGAATATAAACAAAACCTTTAAAAAAGATTACATATCAGTATTGAGATAGGCTCTAAGTTGAACTCTGCATTTTTTTCTCTGTGGGTCAAATTACAAATTTATAAATAAATAAAAAACTATTTTAAAGAGCTTATTAATATGGTTTGTATATGTTAGTGTGGATCAAAAAACTTTTGCATTGAAAACAAATATGCTACTTGAAAGAGGCCCCTTAAAAACTACTGTGCAAGTTTGTGCAATCTTAAATATTTGGGGAAATACAACTCATATAATCATAGTTCGTTACTACTTCAAACAAAAGTACATCATAGTTCATTAAGTAGAAGGAAAGTTTGCTATAAATAGAACACTTGTCTAATACATTATATTCCCAAAGGAAGTCCTTAATACGTAAATTACAATATATTAGTGGTCTAGAGCTTCAAATTCCAGCAAAATAGTCAATTGAGCATCAACAATTTCAAGCTCCCTTTATCAATTTTCAAGCTAAGTTGTTCCACTCCTGCAACTGTTGTTACTGTCACCACAGTTAGATTTCTGTGGTTCATTTCCACTTGCAGCATTTATGTCTTCCTTGTTGGCCTATGGCAGCTTCATTTCTTGCCATGTAACCCCTGTCACTAATAAATTGCTACACAGAATCTTGTTAATCAACACCAAGTGACATAAAACAATTCAGCGAAATTATTTTCAAGTTTCATGAGTTCATCTTGTTTATAAAGGTTGCTCATGATATCTATAAGAGTAACTTCAAAGGCTGCTAGAGGAATATATATATGAGTCTTAATGTTTCATTCTGCAGTTGCACTCTTGGGAAAAAGAAAGTATTTATCAGTTAATGATAACAGATGCAGCATGAAAATCTTAAAAAATATGCAAACCGAATAGACAAAGTCAAAACATGCAGCTAAACCCGTAAGACATCTAGGAAATACACTTAAAATGCTTCAGTATCTCTCTTGATTTATGGTAAACACTTATTGTTTATCCAAATGCCACCAAGATTTAATTCTCCAGACGATCTTTAGGCTCACTTTTACCTTCCTTTATCAGTACACAGCATGAAAAGAAAATCAAAACGAACTACTATCCAAGAGACTTAATATAGTATGTTAAACGCGTAATTCATGGACTCTACATAGAACAAAATTTGAGAATCGCAAAACTTCTAATACCTGCCATTTAGTTGAAGTAATTGTCACACTCAATTGATGAATTAACGAAGATGAAGTTTTCCTGTTTTTTTCTGATCAACAACACCAAATGTCAAAGACAACACAATTAAGAATTGTACATAAGATCAAACCAATGACAGTTGCATACTACCGAAAAAGAATTAGGACTAATGGCAATAGAGGGTGAAAAACAAAATGTAAAGAAAATATAATCTTGAAGCATACTTGTGAGAAGGAATATTATTCACAACCCATGCTCCAATAGGTAATGTTATTTTCATAGCAGCAAAGTCCCACACAGTCACTCAATTTAAAGGCTACCAACTCTATAATAATTATCTTTTTGGTGTTAGTTATAGAGAAAATTGCTGTTAAAAGGCTAAAAACTATTAGAGTTTATACATTTAAGATATCAAGTTGCAAAGGAGCTGAAATAGAAGAGTCAAAATATATTACAATCAACAATCACAACCATGGGAAACTAACAAACAAATGGGCAGATATGAGAAATGAGAAAAAATAGGCAGATTTCCTTACTTGAATACCCTAACATTACCCAAATGGTTTGCACATTCTTCCTCCATCAAAAACCTGTAATCAAAAGGAAAACTTTATAAGATGAAGGACAAACGAAATCCCTAAATAAAAACTCGTAAACACAATTGATAAATAGATCGTATATGAATCATAAACATGAATTATAAACATGAATTAAAAGAAATATCAATAGTCATAAAAAGAAATATCAATAGATCCTATATGAATCATAAACATGAATTAAAAGTAAAACTCATTTATTTCTACATGGTTTGCACAAACAAAAACTAAAAACTCACCTCCATATCTTCAGGGCCATGAGGATTAGCAAGGGCATCATGAAGTGTGTATAGCCAAATCTAGTAATTACCACCAGCAGAAAAAAAGCTCAAAAAAGTTCCTATTAGTAGAAGGAGTTAGGCTACCATATTATGTATTTGCACGAAGTGAAATTAATGGGATTTAAAATGACGCACACATTTTTGTATCTTATTAGTGTCGGGCTACCATATTAGTATTCCAAATCAATATTACATATCAGCATACCAAACAGAAGTGTCATCTCTAATATCATGCACAAAATGAAGTAAACAAAATCCCATTTTTAACACACACTTGCACACATCAACCATAATTCAATTGAAATTTGCTGAAATTCACTAAACACCTAACATAAGCAGATTCAATGCAGACTTCAGCAGATTCAATGCTAAAATTCACTAATCACCTAATAGCAAAAAATTATGAAAAAAAATAGAACAAATCTAAAACAAACTTTATTATTTAACTATAATTGTAAGACATGGCTGATTTCACAACAAACAAATATTTGATTTCTCAAAATTCTCAATCAATAGATAACTTCAAAAGTTATAATGGGAAAGCCTTTTGAAAGCTATAATGGGATTGAAATTATCAGAAATCTGAATTAGTTTATGAATAAGGAAGACAGATATTCGAGTATTAAAGGTGTCAAGAACTATACATTTAAGTCTCTAAATCCACTAATAACTCTTTTATAAGATTCAATGCTATTATCCAATACAGAAAATTATGATCAAAGATTCAATGCTATTATCCAATATCTAACACAAAGCTACCGTGCCGCTATTATCCGAAATTATGATCAAAGATTACAATCTGCTACACCTTTTGCTTGAGTTGTGTGTGTGTGTCTAAAGGCATGTAGTCCTTGCTTCAAGCAGTGGAACTACATAAAGTAAGAATGAGTCAAATAAAAGTTTGCACAATTCAACACAGTCAAAAAAACTTCAACTCCCAACACCAAATTTCAAATGCAAAAGGGGGGGTAGAAAAAGTTAAAAAGAGATTTTTCTGTTAAGAAATCAATCACTAAAATCAAAGCATCCAACTTGAGTGCTTCTAGTACAAAATTTGGAATATGAACAATAGTTAAGTTAAGTTTTATATACATCATGTTTATATAACCAAAATTCAGTATAACCAAAACTCAAATGAATAAAAACTCAGTATAACCAAAATTCATACTTACCTTGTTGTCAATTCGAGGGACTTTTTCATTTCAAGAGGAAATCTACAAATTCAAGGAGACATGAAAAATTAGTAAAACAAAAATCTGGAATGTATCAATCAGCAAACAATGAAATGCAGACAAACAACAAACAGTTAACAATTTCAGTCAGAAAGTAAGATTTTCTAGGGCTCCTATTTGGGGAAAAATCTGAAAGAGAGGAATTATTGAAGAATCAACTCACCAAGTAAGATTTTCTTCTCGCTGTTCCTCTTTTTCTCTGCATCTCTGCTCTCTCTTCTCCACCACCCTCTATTGCTTTTTCTTCGGCAAACCCACTCTTTTCCCTCCACAGTGATTCTTCTTGATTCTGCTCAAACTTGCGTCTTCAACAAAAACGAAACCTAATAACAGCAAAACAAAACCAAGAATCAGAGGAATAGTGGCAAATCGCATTTGTGAGAAGTGAGAGAATAACAGAGTTGTAGGGGAAGCAAGCCATCTTCTAATAATGAAAAACAAAAAATTGGAAAAATCTCAAACATATTTGAGATTGGAGAAAGAGATTGAGAGAACTGCTTACTTCTTCAAATTTGGGGCTGCCTCCACCTGGTCATGGGTAAAGAATTGGAACTAAGCAAACTGAAATAGAACACAACAAAGCATAAATGTGTAATTAGTGAACATTAAAACTTGAAGTAGAACAACTATTGCTGAAGAACAGAAATATCCCAGTAAAACAACTATTGCTGAACAACCGTGATTCTCTATTTTCAGCATAAATATCCCAGTAAAAAAAAATAAAAGATTAGCCATGAAAAATTGAAGAACAAAAATTTATTTATCAGTTAATATCTAATGAGAGTGTTAGTGCTATATAGATTTGTAGTAAAGATAAGGGTAACATAAGTCTATTAACATAACAAAATATAGGAAATCTAGAACTCCAAAATAAATGAGCAGAAATCTGTAACATGTCCTAGGTTTCGAAATCTGTTAAGTTAACATAAACTGCATAAATCTAGAACACCAAAATAACTGGAAAAAAGAACACTCAATTTCATTCCCTAACAGCTGATTCATTCCCTAACAGCTATCTCTTTCATATCTCAAGTTCATTGATTCATTCATTTCCCTAACAGCTATCTCTACAATCAATTTCAACCAAAGAAGAGTACCTACATTGGTGTGCATTCAACTTAAGCCCTCCCATTAATTTTGAATGTTATGATGCTTAGTTAAAATTAAATTCCTTATGTTAATCAGAGAATAGTTAAACTAATATAGTTAAAGGTAATAGTATGAAGTGA
Organism: Astragalus membranaceus; assembly: GCA_039519185.1. Taxonomy (NCBI): domain Eukaryota; kingdom Viridiplantae; phylum Streptophyta; class Magnoliopsida; order Fabales; family Fabaceae; genus Astragalus; species Astragalus membranaceus. The sequence goes on along the minus strand of CM076847.1, from coordinate 86,651,510 downwards.
AAATCAACTAATAGTTATGAAATGTAAAATGTAATTTTAGTATGAATTGAAAAATATATGATGCAGCAGAAAAATATATGATGCAGCAGAAAAATAATTGAACTTTGCAAAATGTAATTTTAGTATGAATTGAAAATAACCCATAAACAGACTTCCTTATGTGAACATTGGGATCATTTGGTAAGCCATCTAATAGTTAAAGGTAATACTATGAATTGAAAATCAACAAAGCATAGACATGAATAAAGAGTGTAAGTACATTACCTTAATACAACTAAGTTCAGATGATTGATGCAGAAATTTTGTGTTGTGCAGATTGCTATTGAGGTAGAAACTCCATGTGATAGCAAGCTGAAATCAAAGCTGAAATCAAAATGCTGAAATCAATGTGCAGATGATTGATACAAACCGAAACCACTATATATACCAAAAATACAATCGCTAACTGAAGTTATGAAGAGACCATACAAACAACAAAGACCATACAAACAGAGACCATACAAATTAAATGGCCTAACTGAAAGCAAGCAAATCGTAAAGCTGTAATCTTCAAAAAACTATGAAGAAAATTGAAAAAACAAAACTAAGTGAAACAGAACATAACTGAAACGAAAGACAAACCAAAATCAAAACCCTAAACTAACTGAAACAGAAATCAAAACCCTAAACTAACTGAAACCGAAATCAAAAAGCAAACAGTTCATACCTTATATTTTCGTTTAGGGTTTTGGTTGCTGTTCTCCAAACAGTGTCTTGCAAACGAAATCAAATCCTATGAACAACAAAAGAAAAACAAAATCAGATGAACTTCTATGTTTGCAAATTAGAAGAAAAAATAAAACTTAATACCTGTTTTTAGCGAGACTGAGAGATTGTTGAGGGAGAAGAGAGCCACGGTGAGGACATTGGCGTGGGTGACCGAATCTGAGGGTTTTAGGTTTTTAGTGAGAAAAGAGAAGCGAGAAGAGAGGTTTGAGAGAGGGAGACAGCGAGAGGGAGAGAGGAAAAGAGAAGCGAGAAGAGAGGTTTGAGAGAGGGAGACAGCGAGAGGGAGAGGGGAAAAGAGAAGCGAGAAGAGAGGTTTGAGAGAGGGAGACAGCGAGAGGGAGACAGCGAGAGGGAGAGGGGAAAAAGAGAAGCGAGAAGAGAGGTTTGAGAGAGGGAGACAGCGAAAGGGAGAGGGAGAGAACAGAGGAAGAAGAGACCAATTTTTTGATGAAGTAAAATTTTGATGTTTCTCACATGTTGCCTTCGTGAGATTGAGAGATAATTTGCAAGGGAAGAAGATAGGGAGCAGAGAGAGCAGAGAGAGCAGAGAGGGAACTGATAGAGAGCAGAGAGAGCAGAGAGAAGGGAGATGTGAGTGGGGGAGAACCCGAGGAAAAGAGAGAGAATAAAAACAAAAGTGAGGGAAAATAGGAAGAGATGGAATATTGGAATTCAAATTTAAAAGAGAGGTAAAAAGAGAGGGAAACATAAATGATGAAATAGATGTAAATTACTTGTTTACCCCTAAAAAAATGAGGTGTCAACATTACAAATGTCTAAATTGGTATTTTCATTGGTGGTGTATTGGTATAAATCTATAGTAGATAATTCTCAATCACTACTTGCACCATTTTACATCTGTTGGTAGCCATTTTATTTCCTTTTATTATAAGTGACTGATTACTGTTTACACCCCTCGTTTCGCTAGCTTAACACCTCTCCTCCAATTATTTCTTAGTTTTTTATTGTTTTATTAATTGCTAATTGCTATATACATCCCCTATTTCTAAATAAGGACCAAATTCTTGTTTACATTTCAATCCAACGTTTTCAAAAATAAAATTCATCAATTAATATTAGGTTACTTTAGGTTTAATTTGTTTGATCATTGCTAGCATCTATGACCTTTAAATAAGCCATTAGTAGCGATCACTCTTGAATTATCTGTTTGATCATTATAAACACCATTCAACTTCAAAAAACATTCAATAGTAAAAAAACCAACACCCAAATATTTTCTGCAAAGAACTACGTATCCTTTGAATTCCATTGCACTTGTAGATGCATAGGCGGGGGCACACTTCCGACAAGTACAAAAACAAATAATTTTTATTAAATCTTTTAATTTTTCTTTTCAGAATTAGTTAAAAGAGAATATTTTAGAATGAATGTCGTAGGGCACTAATACAATACTTGTGTATAACCGACTCCTGAATCCAATACTGATTTCAAAGGCCACTTTCCGCTTTCAAAGGGTTTTATCAATGTTTTCCATTATAATTAAACTTTGATGGCAGCTCTATTCAATCTCGAAGAATCCTCCCAATTTTTGGTTGCTACTACTGGCGACTCCAATGGGGATATTTAAGAGAGCCAAACCTAATTTAATTAAACGAGCAATCTATGGTTTGTGTATTTTCTTTTACCCCTTTATTTTAATATTTGTTTATTATTTGCTTACACATCTTGTATATATTTGTTTAATTGTATAGCTTTCTTCTTTTATTAACTTTTGTCGCATATCTCTCTTTAAGGTGGAGACTAGGTAGTTTAAGTATTTTGTTTCAATCGCACACATCATGTACACAATTATTAGTGGGTATTCACTAGTGCAAAATCAGGAAAAGAATTAGACATTTAAAGTCAGGCGCTCAGATGCCTGACTTTATAGGATGACACGGTGGCAAACTTGTAATTAAGATGAAATTTTTTATTTGACGCGCATGTTTTGAAGTCGTGCGTAGTTATGCTTGACTTTAAAAGTGAAAAGTTTTAACATTTAGAGACAAGCTCCTATATGGCCTGACTTCTAAAGTATTTCAGAATAAAAATAAAAATTAAGTCTCATTTCTCTCGAACCCTACTCTCACTCAGTCTCGCTCTCAAAACTCTGTCTCCATCGATCTTCTTCTCGCGTTTCTCTCAGGGTCTCCCTCGCTCATGGTCTCCTTCGCTCATGGAATCAAACCCTACTCTCACTCAGTCACTCTCAAAACTCTGTCTCCCTCGATCTTCTCCTCGCGTTTCTCTTATGGAATCCATCCCTCCTTCGCTCCTTTGCTCATGGTCTCAGACGCGTGACAAAACAAACCCTAAATCAGCGTCGTTTCTCACTCAGGTCCGTTCCGTCTCTCTTTACTTCGTCTTCTTCGTTTTCCCTTATCTTCTCTGCTAGGTTTTGACAGTTTATTGATAATTTGTACAGATTGAAGGCCGGATTCATACTGACACAGTTATACAGACGATTTGAAGAAGGTATTAAACAAAAGCCCTTTGATTGCTTCGTTAATTTCTCTGTTTGGGAAACTGCAAATCTGATTTCTTTGGTTTCTGTTGTTACATGAACGAAATGTTGCTGGATGTGTTGAAAACGAAACACAAACGAAGAACGCACACAGGTATTGTTTTCGTCACCTTCTGTTTTTCTTTTGTTTCCTTTTAATGTGTTAAACCCTATGTTTAACACTCTTGGTTTCTGTTGTATGTGCTCAAACTGGCTGTTTGAGATGGTGATTGCTTCAAATCACAGCTTAGAAGAACACCGGATACACACAATAGAAGGTAAATCCCTATTCTCTTCTCACCGTACTTTAAAAACTCTTTGTTCTTCACACCTTAATCAAATTCTAACTTGTTGGAGTTTTGGTTTTATTTTTCTTTTGGGAAAAAATTTTCACAGTGAAGAAACTAAGGAAATGGTTTTATATGTGATTTGCATGGGGAACAATGAACTATGAATAAGTGAGTGAGATACACGCAAATGATATAGATTAGCATAGTTATAGATTGACTCATCATTTGGAACTGACAGTTATTTGTACGAAGAATGGAAAGAGAGGCAGAAGAATACATGTGGAGAAGACCTCTCATCCAGATTTTTGAACATGCGGTTTCTCCCAGCTGCGGTATTAAATGCTAACATTTTCACAGCTTTCTGATTAGAAGCACTGATATAATCATTCTTTCTTCAAAGATTTCTTTCTGTTAAACAAAAGAAATTTCAGTTTTATCTGCTCGTTAAAAGATTCCTCATCATTTAAAAAATTGCTATAAAACTAGCATGTTTCTTTTGCAAAGTTCCTTCACAATCCACATAGCTATTGATGAACATGTGCCTTATTGTGTCGGGCTTATGATTATGGCCTCTTCTTGCTACACTATCTAGAGCTCTTTCTGGCGGAAGCTCCGTTGAATTTCAATCCGTTGAAATTAACCAAGTTCTCAAATTTTGTAAGTGGTTTTCTTATTTTTGATTTGTTTCAGATTTTTAAACTTGCATCTGAAGCTTTTGATATTGCTGTTTTATATATTGTTACATATCTATCCCAACTTTTTAGCTCCTCACCTAGTCAATACTTCAATCAGTAGTAATCTATAATGATTCACATGGTTTTATATGGATTTAACCTTAACATTAAAATGATGGAATTTTTCTAGCTAAATTTGGACCGGTTTCAACCTGCGGAGGCTTATCTCAAGCGAACACTAATCCAGAGGTTAATCTTTGAACTGGTGGAAAACAATGGTTCACATGAAGGCTTTTCATCCGACGATAGTGGAGACTACCGCTGCTTAGAAAGTAGTGACAACTCAACTGGCAGTCATTGTCACGTTGTCAATGGGTAGTCATCAACTTCCAATTCTGACAAGGAAATTGAAATGACCATATTGCCATCATCTCTGGTTCTTAAGGAGCTTTTTGAGCCAGGAGCTGCAATAGGATCATCTGGTTATGATCTCAATGTTTCCAATGAAGGTATATTCTACTGTTCTTGTATGTTTCATTTCATTTTGAATTTTTTTGAATCTTTGATGATAAGTGAGTGAGCATTTGTAATCAAGTAATTGGTCACTGATACTTTTGTTTTTGCAGGGGAATTGGGTCTGGGATTAAGCTGTTCCAGTTTAGTTGGTTGTGAATCTCTTTAAATGGTAAATATTATCATCAAAAGTTCTTCCATCCTTTTATTTAGCTACTACTGTATTAATTGGTCCATTTAGGTTATGTAGGTTGTGCTTGTTTGACTGTAAAAATATTGAAGCTAAGGTTTCTTCATACTTATTTGGCTAACAAAGTTTAGGATGGTTGAAAGTTTGATTGACGGCACTGTGTGTGTTTGAGCATTTGATACTTTTGTTTCTTTTTCCATCAATTTATTTTCTGCAAAGATTATGATTGGGAAATATAATTCTGCTATGTATATGATAACTGAATTTGTAGTTTTGTAGAAGAAATGATAGTTTTGAGGAAAGATAATCAAGTAATCTTTTTGACCAAATTTAACCCTATGCAGTCTTTGAAGTTGCTGTCTGTTATGTTTGCACTTCGTTTGGATGATGGTGATACAAATGATATTGAGAAAACATTAGCCGTTGCATTGCTGGATTCATCAAGCGGTGCTAATAGAGATAGGAGCATCACAGTGGTTGATCCGCTAGCTTCTAGCACTTGGGAACAGGTGCATTTTTATTGTTGCTATTTACTAGTTCTATCTGATGAATTGGTTAATTATGTACTCTTATTGGGTATATGAATAGTCTGATTGGCATCAATTTATGGTCTCATTGCTCAAGTATGAGTAAATATCTAGCCGGGTTGGCATGACATGAGTATATTTTGGGCCACAAAAGTGCTACTATTTGGTTCCTTGAGTGACGTCTGAGAACATTTTTCATCTTCGGCACTGATTGGTTGTTGTGATTGAAATATCAATGCAGGTTCCATCCTCTAAGACATTGATTACACCAGTCCAATGCAAATCTTTGTGGAGGCAATTCAAGACAGAGACAGAGTACAGTGTTTCTCAAGCCATTTCTGCACAGGCACGTTGTTTTGCCACTTCTTAAAATTTTGAAGGTTCCTTTATGTATAAGAGAAATAAGATGAAAAAAGTTATAATAATTTAAATCCTATGACATTTTTTGCGGATATTATCTATTTAAAACTTGTAGCTCAAGCCATTTAGTCTAATTTATCAAATAAATGACACTCTGTTTAATTCATATGTAAAGTTGTTAGTATGGTCCCAAGGATTCTGCTCTTTGTTTTATTGGTAGGTTCCATGTAACTTCAAAACATAAATGATTTGCCAACTAGCTAATATAAATAGTTTGATAAACATCATGGATGCATATGAGATCAAGGCATTCAAATTTTGTAATCTTTGAAAAATGTTTTACAATTTTTACTTATTGATGCAATACTTTTTTATTTTTATTTTCAGGAGGCCAACAAGCGTAATAACAACTTCTTACCTCCCCCATGGGCGATAGTTGCTATGTTTATTCTGGGATTTAATGAATTTATGTCACTTCTAAGGTGCATGTCAACTTTACTCATATGATGTTTATATTCTTGCTTTTATTTATTAAATATTTAATGTGTTCTTGGCTCTGTATCTCTCTCTCCTCTAGCAGCTGCACAATATAGAAGTATAAATTTGACATAAAAATATATTTTATGTGCTGGACATAAACTATATGTAGGCACTCTAGTAACATAAGAATGTTACATTGAGCAGAAACTTGATAAAACTCATCACTTTTTGTTGTGTTATTCAATTGGTCTCACCCATGTTTTGTATTCTCTTGCAGAAATCCCTTGTATTTGGGTGTCATCTTTGTTGGTTTCCTTCTCATTAAAGCTTTGTAGTCTTATTTATAATCAAGTAATCTTTTTTTTTGAGGAAAGATAATCAAAGTAATCTTAGGAGTAGCTAGTAGTAGTTATTTACAAAATCTGCTTCTTTTTCTTGGGCTTCTTCTGTTTTGTGCATATATTGATGAGCTCAAATTTTGGAAAGTGTTTGATTCAGTTTTTTTTCCACTGCTTGTGCATATATTGATGCTGCATAATTTAACTTATTTGGTAAATGACCAATTATTTGGTTTTTTTGTTATGACTGCAGATTCATTAAGAATGCAACGGGACTCTTTGAGGATACCAACTTGTGTGCCATCCATGCTAAGCGTGTCACCATTATGCCAAAGGATATTCAGTTGGCAAGGAGGATTCGCGGCGAACGTGCTTAAGAATGGTGGGCTTGGTGCTTTTATGTGGCTGCGGATAGTATTTTGTGATTAAAATGATCAGTTGTTAGGGAATAGGTGTTTACTGCTAGTCTGATTAGGATGATAGGGATATGCTACTATGTTAATTTTTAGATATTGGGGTGTAATTGTTTTCAAGAATTTCAGATTTCTTTATGTTGTTTTTACTGGATGCGCAGCCACTGTAATGTAATGCACAACCTTTTAAATGGAAGAAATAGATTCAGGTGCAGCATGGGTATACATTAAGGCTACCAAATAATTTTTTTTTTAAAAAAATGGACTTTTAAAGTCAGGCGGAACTAAAGTCTGACTTCAAAACATACTTACGAAGTAAGGCAATAATAAATGCTTGACTTTAAATCATACTTACGAAGTCAGACAATAATAAATGCTTGACTTTAAATCATACTTACGCAGTCAGGAGAAAGAAATGCCTGACTTTAAATCATACTTACGAAGTCAGGCGAAATAAATGTTTGACTTTAAAACTGACTTATGAAGTCAAGCGAAATAAATGCTTGACTTTAAAACTGACTTACGAAGTCAAGCGAAATAAATGCTTGACTTTAAATCAGACTTACGAAATCAGGCTATCGCTTGACTTTAAAACTCCTTACATAAAAAGTCAACTTAATAAAAGTCAAGCGGGCGCCTGACTTTAAATTCCCTTTTCGTCTGACTTTAAATCCCTTTTTTGCACTAGTGATTATACCCTAATTTGTGTCAAATTTTTAAGAGTCTTGTTCTGTACCTTGCTGTGCTAGGTGGACTGCAGTTGGTAGGTCACCTGCTACCTGGCCGGAGGGTTGCGCGAGCCCGGGAGGGGTACCTGCGAAGCAGCTCCGACGCTCGAGTCAGTATTGAGAATAGATGAGTGATTTTGTTAGGAATGGTAATCTACCTATGGCAATGTGAGTCAGTATTTATAGGGGATTGTGCCCGTGGTGAGTCGTTGGATCGGTAGAGTGAATCTGAGCCATCCAAGTGTGAGAGTCATGAATGGGCTTGTGTATTGTGGATATAGATCAAAGTGATTGGGCCAATCCATGTCCAATTGCTGAAAGGGCCTCTTGGTCCAGAGAACAAGTCTCATATCGAATGTGGTATGCTCGAAAAAGAGCTTATAAGTGGAAGTCATCCCTTTATGTATATGCTTAAGGGGTTATTTATTTCAGAGAAGCAAGAGTAGGGTTAAAATATTTTTGTTACTTAATTGGGAATTTTTTTGGATGCTTCCAGTTACTTTGGGATTCCCATCACTAAATATTCCATAGCAAACCTATTATATTTTTTTGTTACTAGAGGGAGTGACAAGTTGAGCTAGTCGAATTTGAGACATGATATTTAACCTAACAATTTCGACATTTGTTAGTTGAGTGAGACTTTACAGATCAATTCTCTTTTATTTTATAATATACACTCTCTGTTGCCCCAAAATATAAGTAAAAGTTGTTCGATGAAAATTGACGTATTTTAGACTAAATATATTAACTTTCATTGACTCACTTTTGCAAATATTTTGTGACCGAGAGAGTAGAGAACTAAATACAATTAAAGTATATAGGTATATTCTATTTATTAGATCAACATTTAGATCATTAATTTGGTCCATAGGAAACAGAAATGTTGAGTCTTCTATCAGAATTACATTGTAATTGTACAACTTACCATGATTCATTAAACAAAACAATTTGGAGAGTGGATTTCCATTTCAATTATATAATATGAATATACTAACTCCTAGCTTATTTATTGCAAGAGTAGTGCATGCTGATCTTCACAATAAATCAAAATCTTGTTTCACTAATTCTTCCAGGCAGATTAATAAATCTGATCAACTATATCCAAAAGCCACTGAATGTAAGTCCTCAACTTGATCATAACCCCATGTCCTATTGTTTGTTAGCATGTCATAAGACATGGAGTTGCAACTCTCCTCATAGCTAGAAAATGAGCTACTTTCTTCCTTCACTCCTGAATTTTCATAATTCCCAATAGGGTTTAGATCCATAGGTGTATTGTTTCCGTAGTATTGTGTTGCTGATGAGGATATATTAGACAAGTTATTTTGAAGAAATTCTGGCCCAAGATTATTGGAATTTTCCATCTGGAACCAACCTTGGAGATCTTGGGGCTGGGGGAGAGCATAAGATTTCTCATTAGGGTTTTCATTGGCAGAAGTATTTAGACATGTCTGAGCTGCTTGTTCTTTTAGAAAAGCTAGCTGTGCTTGTAAATTCACCACCTACATAAGAAAAATTGCACCTTTTAATTCATAGTTGTACAAAGAACAAATTAGCTTGGTGTTAAACTTCAAAGTATAATAAAAGTTGTATTTTAAGTTTTTTTTATCAGCAAAAATATATTAACAAGTATAATGGGTACTCTAACCGGTACAACTGGCAAAATTGATGTTGTTATGCCATATATTTTTTGTGGTTATCCGAGTTCGAATTCGATCGGTTCTCCACTTTGTATATGAGTTTACAAGTAGTATTTACCACTTTGTTTTCAGACAAAAAAACTCATAGATCAAGTATCCTTCATCATATTAGCATACATAGTGCAATTTTGTTTTTTTTAAATAATCTAAAATTTGGATATATTATTAGGAGAGACACACCCCAGGCGCCAAGGTGAATAACAACCTCAACAAGAGTTTTGGTTAGAGGGTATAGGATTCATGAAGGAAATTAGCAAACCTACCTGTTGTTGGAGGGTAAAAATATGAGAAACACAACCATAAATAGGATCTTGAAGTCTAGCTTGAGCTTCATATGAGAGTGTGACTGCAGCTTCACAACGATCAGTTACAGGAAGGTGAGCTAAAAGCTTTGAGACATTGCTTGCACCAAAGACTTTATGAATGGCAGCAAAATGGGTAGCACCTTGTTCATGACAAAAGTAAGGTGCAAAAACACAACCTCTCACACATTTCCTTCTCAAAAATTTGCATGCTCCACAAGGAGAACCAGAACCAGAACCAGAACCAGCCATGATCTAATTAACTTGGCCTTTTGAGGATCTTGATGATTTTTTAATTTGCCTTCTTCAGCTTTGTGCAGGTCATAATCATTTATCACCATCTTTATATACACCGGAGTAAGAGGAATGGGTAGATTATAATAATGGATAATCAATAACATCTGGTTCCCTTATTGGCCTACAATGTTCATTATTATATATATCATCCCTCAATTCTATATTTTTACATTGAGATTATAGATTGTTTACTGTTTATTTATTTTTTTGACAGAAACAATTTATCTGTAAAAATGAGATTCCGTTCGACATCTTCATACGACAAATGAACAAGCATTAACCAAACCCATTTTATTTGATGATTGGATCCTTCCATCGTAACCTTATATGCGCAAGTACTTAATTATATATATTTATTGGACTACTTGTGTATTGACTAAGAGAATAATATGAGAATCGAATCATGAAGTACTCAGTTAATATTTGTTTACTACTTCATATGTGCCTCAAAACATTTGATTTGTCAGCTTTTTATTCTGTCACACTACAACAAAAATATCGATTCGCATATACGTTTTTAGTGACATTCAAAAAATTATAAGTAAAGATATTGAACTAAAGGTAAAATATATAGTTATATACGGGCCGGTAATTATCCTGGCAGACACTGTAAAGTTGGGGAATGTTAAGTTACAGAGAGAATTTGCTACTCTGATGGGATCTCTAACAAGCTAGTGGGGATTGGTGTTTTTGGCACCCATTTTGTTGCAATATGATTGGTCGATTAGACATTAAATATGAAGCCAATGATCAACATTTGCTGGTGGATTCTAGTCAGGAGAATAATAATTATCCTCTAAGTACAGGTAATCAAAGTGTAAAGCATCCCAAAAAAGACATGAAAAAAAGAAGCAGAATATCCAACAATATGAGTGAAACAAAAGATAGAGACACTAGTTAATTTAGAACATCTCAAAGGTTCAGTGCGTGTGTGTGTGTGTGTGTGTGTGTGAGAGAGAGAGAGAGAGAGAGAGAGAGAGAGAGAGAGAGAGAGAGAGAGAGAGAGAGAGAGAGAGAGAGAGAGAGAGAGAGAGAGAGAGAGAGAGAGAGAGAGAGAGAGAGAGAGAGAGAGAGAGAGAGAGAGAGAGAGAGAGAGAGAGAGAGGGGGGAGATTTGGTTGCCCTTTGTAGATTGGAATTGTTTAAGCCTTGGTGGTCGCGGTTTGTCTAGCAATACGTATAGTTGTCATTTAAGAAATAGAGTAAGACTTTCAATCACTTTCTCCTGTCTAGTATAGCCACCAACATGTAGGCCTCATCCAAATGTATAATCAGACCCCACACTCAACCCCTAGCTGATTGTTATTAAGTTATTAGCCAATTTAGTTTATAAACTTTCAACAAAATTCAATTTATAGTTCATCATATTTGTTTTGTCAAAAAAAAAAGTTCATCATATTTGTTGTTGATCTTTGTAAATCATGTTGTGATAATAATTTGTTACCATTTACTGCTTTACCTTTACTGTTACTGCAATAGGGATATAGAAGTAATTTCATTTTATTTGTAATTTCATTTGAGATACATTTACATTTCATTTGGGCTGAAACTAGTCACTCTACTAGTTATTAATTGTAACAGATTTTATCAATTCAACATCAATCAATTTTACGGATATCGCTCTCTTCTGTGTGTGTGTGTGCTGTAACTTTTGATCTAGTGAGTGTTTCAATGGCTTCTGTGAGCTCAATACCCTAACAAATTGGTATCTAGAGCTTCGTTGTGTGAGAGCTTGGGAAACACGAGTGACAGTGAGAGTGTGTGTGATTTCGTTTCTTCAAATCGCATCGTTTTGAAGCTCGAAATCGAAAGGAATCACGATTTCTGATTCCTAGGGTTGGGTAAACACGAGCGATTGTGAGTCTTTTAGCGATTAGCACAGAGATTGAAGATGAACGGTGGAAAGGGAGGTTTCAACACGAAATTGCCGGTGTTCGACGGCAAGAACTGGAATCGGTGGTCGATCCAGATGAAAGTGTTGTTCGGTGCTCAAGATGTGCTTGAGCTCGTCAACGATGGCTATGTTCCAGTAGCATAAAATGCAACGGAAGTATAGAGGAATGCGCAACGAGATACAAGGAAGAAGGATCAGAAGGCGTTGTTCTACATACATCGGTGCGTCGATACGAAGGTCTTTGAGAAGATCGCAGAAGCAACTACAGCAAAGGCAGCGTGGGATATTCTGGTACGGTGTTACGATGGTGATGAAACCGTGAAGAAAGTGAAGTTACAATCACTGAGAAAACCATACGAGAATCTGGAAATGAAGAGCAATGAGAAGATCGCAGACTACATTGCACGAGTTGTTACTGTCACAAATAAGATGAAAACCTGTGGAGAAACAATGACTGAGCAAACGATTGTTGAGAAGGTACTTAGATCCCTAACTGCTCAATTTGATTTTATTGTAGTTGCAATAGAACAGTCAAAGGATACTAGTACAATGAAAATTGATGAGTTGCAAGGAAACCTAGAGGCACATGAGTTGCGAGTGACTGAGAGAGGTGCTGAGAAGGAAACTGAGCAAGCTCTTAAGGCTCAGATCAGTAAGAAAAATAACAATGATAAGTCAAACTGGAAGGAAAATAAGTGGAAAAATTAAGAAACAGGCATGGTTAGAGAATAAGAACAAGAAGAGTAATGATAATAGGGCTGAGAAACCAGAATCCTCTAACCAAGGAGGAAAGAAATATAAGAATAATCAGAAAGAGAAGTTTGACAAGAGGAAGATACAATGTTTTAATTGTGATAAGTTTGGCCATTTTGCTGATGAGTGTTGGTCAAATAAGGAAAATAAGAAAGAAGAAGCTAACATAGCCAAAGGAGTTTCTGATGATGATCCAGTGCTGCTGATGGTGACTACAATAGATGACTCGGTGATAATAGAGTTATGGTATATGGATACAGGGTGTTCCAACCATATGACTGGGAATAGACAATGGCTAGTTAACTTTGACAGTAGCAAGAGAACTAAGATAAGGCTTGCAGATGACAGATATTTGACAGCAGAGGGCATGGGAAATATTCTGGTGGAAATTGAAAATGGTAAATCTGTCTTGATTGAAGATGTGTGGTATGTGCCTGGGATGAAGAGTAACCTAATGAGTGTAGGTCAGCTTATAGAGAAGGGATATTCTGTGAATATGGAAGATGGTATGCTACGGTTGTATGACAGAGATAAGAGATTGGTTATGAAGTTCTCTTTAGAGAAGAACAGGACCTTTAAGGTTAACATCAATGCAACTGAAACACACTGTTTCAGTGCAACTAATGGTGATAAGGAGAGTACTCCGTGGCACAGAAGATATGGACACCTAAACTATAGAAGTTTAGGTCATTTGAAGTCCAAGAATCTAGTGATTGGTGTACCAAAGGTCCAACATGTGACAAGGCATGTGATGTGTGTATGAGAAGCAAGAAAGCAAGGCTGCCCTTTGCATCAGAATTGCCTCCAAGAGCTACTCAAGCTTTAGGAGTAGTGCATTCTGATGTATGTGATCCACTTGAGGTTCCCTCCTTAGGTGGAAACAGGTATTTTGTAACATTTGTGGATGAGTTTACAAGGATGTTGTGGATTTATCTCATTAAGGCCAAGAGTGAAGTACTGGAATAGTTTAAGAAGTTCAGGGTGTTTGCAAAAGACAAAGTGGCTGCAAGTTGAAAATACTGAGAACTGATGGTGGTGGAGAATACAACTCCACTGAGTTTAAGAACTGCTGTGAAGAGCATGGTATTGACCATGAAGTGACTGCCCCTTATACTCCTCAACACAATGGAGTAGCTGAGAGGAGAAATAGAATGATAATGGACATGGCAAGGTGCATACTAAAGGAAATGAAGCTTGCAAGAAATCTGTGGGGTGAGGCTGTGGCAACTGTAGCTTATATTCTAAATAGGTGTCCAACAAAGAAGCTGAACAATGTAGTTCCAATTGAAGATTGGTCTGGCAAGAAACCCAGTGTAGGGCATCTGAGAGTGTTTGGTTCACTCTGCTACAAACATATCCCAAATGCTAGAAGAAAGAAACTAGATGATAAGAGTAGTCCTATGATTCTTGTAGGGTATCACTCTACAGGAGCACATAAATTGTATAATCCAGTGACCAACAAAATAGAGATAAGCAGAGATGTGATTGTGAAAGAAACTGAGCAGTGGAACTGGGAAAATGGTGAAGTGAATACCATTGAAGAAGACTCTGTCCAAATAAATGATGTTGGTGTGTACACACCAGATCAAGAGCCTGAACCTGAAGTTGCTGTGAATGAGGAACAGGCTCCACAACAACATGAAAGTGATACTGACACTGATGTTGATGAAGAACCAGTGATACAAGACAAACCACAGAGACAGAGAACACTACCCAAGAGACTGATAGATTATGATCTAATTCCTGATAGTGCAGTAGACAGTGATGAGGAACTGGTTCAGTTTGCCTTTTTAGCTGATGTTGAACAAATCAGCTATGTTAATGCCTTAAAGGAGCGGGTGTGGAAGGCTGCTATGAAAGAAGAATTGAGTTCAATTGAAAGAAACAAGAGCTGGGAACTGGTTGTGCTGCCAGAAAATAAGAAAGCAATTAGTGTAAAATGGGTTTTCAAGGTGAAATTGAATCCTGATGGTACAGTTGCAAAACATAAGGCTAGATTGGTAGCTAGGGGCTTTCTTCAAAAGCAAGGGCTTGATTACTTTGAGTTATTTGCTCCAGTTGCTAGGCACGAGACAATTAGAATGGTGATTGGTCTAGCTAGCAATAAGGGATGGAATTTCTCTATGAAGATAAGGGTACAGTGGTCCATCAAGTGAAGTATGCTACTGAGATACTGAAAAGATTTCAGATGCAGGACTGCAACCCTGCAGTGACTCCTGCAGAATCTAATGTGAAGCTGGAAGCTGATGTTGAAGGTGAGGATGTTGATCATACCCTGTTTAAACAATTAGTGGGTTCCTTAAGGTACTTGTGCAACACAAGACATGATATTTGCTACTCGGTTGGTGTGGTGAGTAGATTCATGAATAAGCCCAAAAATGACTCATTTCCTTGCTGTCACAAGGATATTGAGATACATAAAAGGGACTGTGAGACATGGCATTCTGTTTGCAGTAGAAAACCAGCACATAAGTGGTGAACTACTGGGTTATTCGGATGCTGACTGGTGTGGTGATAGAGTGGATAAAAGATCCACAACAGGTTATGTTTTCATATGGAATGGTGCTCCAATTTCATGGTGTTCAAGAAAGCAACAAGTTGTTGCTTTGTCATCCTGCGAATCTGAATACATTGCAGGTGCTGTGACTGCTTGCCAAGCTGTGTGGCTTAGTGCACTGATGAGTGAATTGAAGATTATGAAGAAGAAAGCTGTGAAGTTGCTGATTGATAATAAATCAGCAATCAGTCTTGCAAGGAACCCTGTTCTACATGGTCGTAGCAAGCACATTGAAACCAAATACCACTTTCTAAGGGAACAAGTGGAGAAGGGTAACATTGAAGTGTGTCATTGCACCACTCAACTGCAAGTTGCCGATATCCTTACCAAAGGACTGAAGACTGATCAGTTTCTGAAACTGAAGACTGAACTTGGAGTGGTTGTGTTCTAGCAACATGAGTTAAGGGATGGTGTTGATCTTTGTAACTCATGCTGTGATAATAAGTTGTTACCATTTACTGCTTTACCTTTACTGTTACTGCAATAGGGATATAGAAGTAATTTCATTTTACTTGTAATTTCATTTGAGATACATTTACATTTCATTTGAGCTGAAACTAGTCACTTTACTAGTTATTAATTGTAACCGATTTTATCAATTCAACATCAATCAATTTTACGGTTATCACTCTCTTCTCTCTGTGTGTGTGTGTGTGTGTGTGTGTGTGTGTGTGTGTGTGTGTGTGTGTGTGTGTGTGTGTGTGTGTGTGTGTGTGTGTGTGTGTGTGTGTGTGTGTGTGTGTGTGTGTGTGTGTGTGTGTGTGTGTGTGTGTGTGTGTGTGTGTGTGTGTGTGTGTGTGTGTGTGTGTGTGGGTGGGTGGGTGGGTGGGTGGGTGGGTGGGTGGGTGGGTGGGTGTGTGTGTGCGTGCGTGCGTGCGTGCTGCAACTTCTGATCTAGTGAGTGTTTCAATGGTTGCTGTGAGCTCAATACCCTAACATTTGTAACATATTGACGTAGTCTTTGACTTTTGCAAAGTATTTCAATTTAGTCCCTTTTTACAAAATAGAGGGACTTATAAATTGGTATAATAAATAGACTAAATTGAAATATTTTTGTAAAAGTTAGAGACTAAGTTGATATATTGTAAATGTCAGGGACTAAATTGAACTTTTATGAAATTTCAGGGACTAAATTGGCTAATAATTTAATTGTTATTTCTCAAAAACATATAGCCACGAGATATATAAAATAAAAATATCTCAAATAACCTTTTTTTGTATGGGGACATCGCTGGGGTTGGAAAAGTAAACGATCTTAATCTGGAGAAACATTATCTAACTTTTTGACAGGAAAGTTAGAGTTAATAGCCTATTTAGTCCCTAACTTTTCAAAAAAAAATTAGGTTTTTGACTTTTCAAATATTTCTATTTAGTCACTTTTACAAACATGTATCAATTTAATCCTTCCGTCAAACACGGTTAGTTAACAATGTTAACAGAGCTGACATGACAGTTAACTGTCTGTGTGGTAAATCTCAAGGGACCATATTGAAACGCCAAAAAAAAATTAATTTCGCCTCAGCCCGCCACGTCACGTAAATGTTGGGAACTAAATTAAAATTTGGGGACTAAATTGATGCTCATTTTTTTTAAAAAAAATAGGTTGTATTCGTGGGGACCAAATTGATAATAAGTTATATAGTCAGTGATCAAATTGAAACAACAATAAAAAAATGATTCCAGCTCAGATATTTACATATCATTTTCGGCTTACATTTCATTTTTCACTTCTGTCCAAATCAACCTGTTGGGGAGTCTGGGGGAGCACCGGGAGCAACAACGAGCTAGCCCTAACAATCCAACTAACAATCTCCCCCTCAAGTGTAAATCACCCACATCGCTAGCCTTTATCCAAACCAGGATCCACTTCCCGCTCCCCCACCAAGCCGAACCATGGCTCTGATACCACTTGTTCGGGAGTCCAGCACCGGGAGTAACAACGAGCTAGCCAATGACCTGGACCACCAAGAGACTTGGGACACCACATCTCCACCCAAAACCTTAAGGCAGGTATATGCATGGGTCTCCCTCTCTTATATATCATTCATTTAGCTCATTCCTAGCCAATGTGGGACTAACTACTCACACTTGAATTCCCAACACAACGGCTTTCAACAAAGAAGCGAAAAAAATACAGATAGCTTCATCAGAGAAACGAATAAATCACTGCTGAAACGAAAAATTAATGGCAAACAAAAATCGTACAGCTTCAACAAAAAATCACATAACCAAAGAAAAGCCCTAAAATCATGGGTTATAACAAACTAAACTCAAGCATTGAAAAAAAACCCTAAAATAATAATATTGTTATAATGGAAGCGTAAATCAAAGGGGAGTGGATGAAAAACGCTAACTATTAACTATATAAAAAATAGGGAAAGGGGAGAAACGCTAACACGGCATAAGGGAACAACGATGCTCAACGATGGCGGGGTGGTGGGTTGCGACGAGTGAACAACGCCGTAGCGGTGGCGGGTTGGTGGTGTGGTTATGCTCTGCTGAAATTTGAGAGTGAGAAAATGAAAGAAAGGGGCACGCGGAGGTGAAGGGCTGATTTGGAGAGAAGTGAAAAATGAAATGGAAGGTGAAACAATTTTTTTCTGGGTTTTTAGTTTGGTCCTGACTTATATAACTTTGTATCAATTTTGTCCCCACGAATACAACCTATTTAAAAAAACGAGCATCAATTTAGTCCCCAACATATACGTGACGTGGCAACCTGAGGTGGAATTAATTTTTTTTAATGCTTCAATTTTGTCCCTGAGATTTGCCACGCGGGCACTTAACTGCCACATCAGCTTCGTTAACACTGTTAACTATTTGTGGCTGGCGGAGGGATTAAATTGATACATGTTTGTAAAAGTGAGGTACTAAATATGAATATTTGAAAAGTCAGGGACCAAATTGAACTTTTTGAAAAGTCGAAGACTAGATAGGCTATTAACTCGAAAAGTTAAGATAACTTTAGAAAAAATAAGGGGTAAAAGCAGGGACAGATTCAAGTATATTAAATTGGGGGCATTTGCTTAGAAATACATATAACAACTTAATTTGCCCCCATAAAAAAATAGGGGTTGCCTCCATAAGATAATTTTTTAAATTAAATATAGAAATTCACAAGAGATAAATAAAGGAGAATAAGGTGGTACTAATTTTACTTTTTTAGCTATGTAATTTGTAGAAATTTAGGTATTTTATGATTTTTTTTTGTAACGAAATTATGTATTTTGTGAAAATTTACAATACTTTTTTTACAAAATATTATAAGCTATTTTTTGTCCTCACTAGTAAAAAAATTTGGATGATAAAAGAGTAATATTGTTGGAGAGAGAATGATGATTAAAATAATAGTATATGTTGAGAGAGAATGATGAGTTAAGTAAGAGATAGAGAGAAAGTCACCAAATTACTAAATACTCAACGTAGACAATTCTTCCCCAAAACAAAGGAAGAGAGAAAGAAAGAGAAAGTAAAGAATCTCAAAGTTAGAGAATCCATATATCTAAAAATTTACATCCAAAGGGTGTCTCCACATTGGCACTACAGTAGCCCATGGCGCCAAGCTCCTGCCGTTTCCCTCCAATTTCCGGCCATCTGATCGCCGCCATGTGTGCCACATATGCTCCAAGTGGCTGTTGGTGCCAAGTAAGCTCCAGTCAGCCATGGAAAATGGTGTCAAATGATGTTCTTGCGCTTTGTTTACTCAAACAATAGAGTTGCAGGATTGCATATTTTCATCGCAGAAGAGAAATGGCCTCAAAGATGTGTTTTCAGGTATGTTTGGCCACGTGTGTTCCATTCTTTGCTTCTCTCTGCTAGGTTTTTCTCTATGTTGCTGGCTTTCTTCTATTCTCGGCCCTCTCTTCTACACGTGGCTGAGTTTTTCTTCTTTTATTCAATTTGCACTCTTCTCTCCACTTCCCAATGTTGTTTAGTTTGTTTCAACAAGCTAGCCTTCCCAATACCAATTGTTACAAATGATGGTTTCCTCTTCCCACTATTCTCAGTATATAATCTTTGGTTCATTTCATGAAATTAACGTTTTCCACTCACATTTGCCCCTAATTGTGTTTCCCTGTTTCTTATTAATTTGCTCATCATTAAATGTTGTGCATTTCTAACCGGTGTTGCTAATGTGGCTCCACTTTGTATAAATGCCCACACCTTAGCACTCCTATTCATCGCTTACTTGGAACTATTTTCAGGTTAGTCTCTCAATTTCAATGTCCCTCCCCTTTTGATTTGCTGTTTATTGTTTACAGTGTTTAATTTTCCTTTGAACTTCAGATTGCTATTTTATTGTGTCCTCTTCAGTTTTTGCATAACAAGGTAATGTCATTCCTTCTTTTTTCCCTTTTGCTCATCTAATCCAACCATATCTGCTTGCTGCACCAGATTCTTTCCTATGTTTGCTTGCTTTGGATCTGTCAACATTGTTTACACTATCTTCCTTTTGGTTGCCTATCTTTCAGTTTGTGTCTTAATCTTTTCCTAAAACTGATTCTATTCTTTCTTGATAAATTTGTTATTTTGATTTTTGGTTGATGGCTATTTCTAGACACAAATACTGATCGTGTTATGAAGATTTTCGGAACAAATGGTCTGTACGGCACACCACCAATTCAGATTGTATACCCTAACAATGACGATGTCCAGCAACCTGTTCAACAGAATCTTTCCAACACTTCTGTTTTTGAAGATGGCGGAACCCCTGATAACCCAATTGTTATGTAATAACTAGCTCTTGTATTTTTGAACCTTTTAAACATAACTTTGTCGTTAAAATTTTACTTCAATTTCTATTAATCTAATCTTCCTCTTATAATTCTTCCGTTGACCCTAAAGCTTTGGCCCCATGCATCGCACGGGTCACAGCGCTAGTACTTTCTAAATCTTTATTCAGGTTGTTTATTTTTTATAAGCAAATTAATATATTTATCAAATTGGAGATTGGTAGAAGGAGCACTAATCTGCAAAAGCAATGTAAATCATCTATAGCTGCACAATAATGTTACAGCAGCAGTATAATTGTCAACTCACTCACATTTCAAAACTCCTAGCTAGTCCCCTAATAATAGGCACTAACACAAGCTAGTAAAACTGACTTTAGACGCTAACTGAGGACTACCAATTTCTTATGATAGCAACAACATATGCATCAGTGACCAAAAACCAGCATAATCAGATAGCCTAACACACAAGTGGAAAAAAGATATTTAGCGTCGGTTAAAGTGGATATTTAGCGTTGTTAAAATTTCAGCAAGTGTAGTGAAACGTTGCAAGTAATAGAGAAAACGGTAAGTACCGGTCGTATCCACAGGGATTGCGCGTTGTTAACAAATGCAAATTTATAAATTCTTAGATTGAATTGGAATAATTTTGGTATTTAGTAACGCGAAATAAAACAACTGTTTAATAAAGCAAGAAAAGCGATTAAGGATCGAATCCTCTCCCCTCACCTATCATATGAACCTTCAGTTAATTTCAAGTTATTTATCCAAGATATCAGATTCAATTTACTAAAGTAGGTTAAGGACAATCCCTTGCCTCAAAACCCCTTTTACCTAATTGAGATACCCTAGTTCCTTAGGTGATTCATGCCAATAGGTAAAGCCTTAAACCCTAGAACTAGAGAATTCACAAACTTAATTTCATATTCCTATGCTCCTCAAGTAAGTGATCTAAAACCCCATATCAAGTATGCAAACCCATATCCCTATGGTGATCACAACCCTAAATCATTAAAACTATCATATGTAGTAATAAAGCATTAAACATAGAGGTCTAGACATATGATAAATCAAACAAATAACTGAATTAACCATAGCAAAGTGTTCAATAGATAGGTTTGAGGAGAATCATCTCTCCCTAATCAAAGAAGTTTAGTTACACATCATCATAGAAGTAGAAACTAGAATAAAGAAGAAGATAAACATGAAGGAAGACATTAGAACCTTCAAACCCCTTGTTCCCAAGTGATGAGAAGTCCCCAAAATCGATCGCACCCTTCAGCTGCTCCAAAACTCTGTTCTGCTCCCAAGACGAAGTCCCTTCCAAAAACGCAAAACTGATCTTAAAAACCCTAATTTCGGCCATCCATCGCGACGCGACGCGAGCCTGTCGCGACGCGAAAAATGTCAGCGCCCAATCCTGTGTGAAAATCCTGCTTGGTCGCGACGCGACGCCTCCTGGTCGCGATTCGAAAACTGTCAGTGGCTTCTCCTTCAAATTCCTGTTGCACTACTAGGCAAATGTCTGGTTCGCTAGGTGATGCTACGACAACTTGAAGGTCTTCCCTTGCATTAGGCACCAGGAGTGAGAGAAATAGCTTACAAAATGAATCCTAACACATCAATCTAAAACTAAGCTAATTCCCCGGCAATCAACCGAATTACAATAAAATACCCGCAGTTTTGGTTCTAAAATTGCACAACTTAATACATATGACAGAGAGTCAACACAACCCCAAACTTAGATTTTTGCTTGTCCTCAAGCAATCATTCAATTCAGGCTGTGGCTATTTTTTTATTCAGCTGTCACATATTTTACACAAACCATTAGCCACTCAGCACGTCAAAAACAATCATCCAACACAGTGTAGTAGCAAGACAATTGAATTGGTAAGACACGAGATCATAGGCAGGCAAGAAATCTCAAGTCCTCTCTTTTTCACACATCTCACTAGTGTTTCTCTCTTTTGAGGTGTCTAAGGTATTCACTCAATTCACAATGCCTGCACCATCGTTTCATAGGCTTGAACAAGTTCTAGACAGTCAATACACATGATATGCACACACACTATTTGAGGACTTAAAGGTTGTAACGGGGCTTAGATAAGGGTGGATAGTATTTGGATAAGTAGGTTACAACTTGGAGTTAGGCCTACTTCTCTCTTTGTCAAATTCAAACAATCACACTTACTTACCCATTTCCCATAAGCATTCTACAAGAGAAGGAAAATCATTTATTTATTATTATTATTTTTTTGAATATATATATATATATATTTATATATTTTTCTTTTTCTTTTATATGTTCCTTTCTCTTGTATACCACCCCAAACTTAGATTGTTGCTATTCCATGAGCAACCCCAAACTTAGGATTTTTCCCACACTCATACTTTTGTCTACCTAACTCCGAGTTAAGAAAAACTAGGCTATGATTTTCAGAGAAAAATAGAAATAAACAATTAGGCTCAAAGGGGCTAACAAAGGATAAATACTTATTAGGTGGTTTGAAAGGCTCTGGGTTGCCAAAAGAATTGCCTCAGTGTGTATGTAAGTCATGCATGATATAGTTAAGCACAAGTTCAAGTTCTGCAGAATAATGCAAGCAAGGAATATACACACAATCAATGATAAAGTGTTTGGGCTCAAACCTCACGGCTGGGATGGTAGAGATGATACTCTCGAAGGCCTGCCCACAGATGCTTTCGATCTTCCTCAACTTTTGTCTTGACCACTGACACTACCTGATGATAAAAATTGACGTGCTAGTGAACAAGGTAAACTGTAAAACATATAAAGCCAAACACCACAAATCATCATCATTGAAGATGTTGTTAAAAGGTTAAGGAAGTGGTGCCTCAATATCACAGTAAAAGTTGTGTCAATATAGTACAGACCAAAATGCAAAATAAAATCCAAAAGTGCATAAAGATAAAAGCTAAACAAAAATTAATAATGTCTGAAGAAAAAAAAAACAGAAAGTGAAAAGGTGAGCCTCCTGCTCAAGGGAATGAAAAGTGGCGCTCAATGAACTCATCCCCTGACAATAATGGGTCATGTGAATCTGGCCCCTCCTCTGCTGGGGCTGAAGAGGATGGACCTGCAGTGCCAGCTTCTCTGTTCTCAGCCATGTACTCCTGGGTAGCATGATGAACTCGGGCTGATGCAAGGTGTGAGGTATCCACGCCCTGCTGCTGTAGTAACATCGACGACCCACACCAGCTGGCCATCATGAGGTCATACTGGAACGAGGGGTCGCTCTGTGACGACCCACACCAAGCCTTAGGCATAGGCTTCAGTGCCGTGTTGTTGAAGCGCTTGGGGAAGCTTTGCAATCCTGGTGCATATTTGTCCCATTGTGCCCCCTGACGGCACAACTCTCTTAGCGTCCCCTCATAATCAATTTCCCTGAAGTGGGCTAAGGCATGTCTCATGGCACAGGGAGAGGACTCAGGTAGCCCAAGAAGTCTGTTAATGCTTTCTGGGGAATATGATACATTGTTACCCCAGATAAAAACGGTTGTGGACTTGTCCTTCTCTTCTTCCCAATAGGCATTGGAGTAGAATTCTCTCAACAAGCTCTGGTTAGCCTGTTTAATCATTGCGTTGAGAGAAAGCCATCCCATCTCCCGGAGTGTGGAGCTAATGACCGGGAATTCACCCGTGCTGAGGTTGAAGGGTTGATTTTCTTTCCTTTGACTACCTGCTGGTAGCGCTCCTCATGTTTTGGGGATTTGAATCTTTCGGAGTCAAATGATGGCTCTCCCCGCCTCCTTTTTGAAGTGTCGGCGTTGTTTGGTTTTACCATTGTACCTGTTAGAAAATTGCCTGCAATAAAATAAAAACCAAATTCCAGCAGCAAAATTGTTAGTTCTCGGGTGATCCTTGGTGTAGGGCCCACTCACAACAGAGAATTTAACAAAAACAGGAAAAATTAAAATATCTGGGTACTAAATCAACTACCCTAAGGTTCCATGATTATTGACACAATTTAAGCACAACTCAGCAACCACAAAGTTCGTTCAAGCATTTTTACGAACAGTTGGTTTGCATAGCAGAAATTCATTAAGGCATTTTATCAAACACCTTGCCCACACAGATTTTTCATTGAGGCATTCTGTCAAACACTTGATATACATAAAATTTTTCATTGAAGCATTTTATCAAACACCTCTCCTACACTCCAAAAAACCAAAGTTTTTCTATTCTAATTCAAATGATATTTTAACAATTTCAGAATTAAGGACAATGGTGAGGATTATAATACCTGGAGAATGTTGACAATGCAAACTTGTGTGATCTTCCACAATCCGGAGTGCAAAAACCGAAAGGGAGGGGGGAGGGTGAACAATTCGCGCACAAAAGAGAGGGGAGGAAAATTTTTGTTGTGTCTGATCCGCCTGAGTAATCAGGCTTAATTGCCTCGTGTCGCGACGCGACTCGATGTCATCGCGACGCGATGAAAGACAGAACCGTTTTCTTTTGAAAAAATTTGGTCTTTCGCAACGCGACACAAGGGCTTCGCGACGCGAAGGGAATCAGTAGTGTTTTTCCTTTGAAATACTTCTCTTTCGCGAAGCGAAATTAGCAGAACCCAGTTTTTTTGCATAAAGCCTAAAAGAAAATTAAACTAAATACTCAAAATTAACCTAAATAAAGACTGGTTACCTCACAGTGGGTTGCCTCCCACTCAGCGCTTCTTTAACGTCACTAGCTTGACGGTTAGAGAATGTCTCAGTTTGGCTCAGGTGGAGCACTCAGCTTCTTCAGTGCCTCTTTCAGCACTCTTTTGGCATACTCTACCTCCAGCTTGCAGTTATGATCAGATGTACCTGAAGCTTCCTTAAGGTCTTCCCATACAATAGGTGACTTCTCACGGGGTGAGTGGATGTGAGTTCTGTTTCCAACCATCAGAGGATTAGTTGTCTCAATGCAGTGGCACCCTTCTTTTTCCTTCTTCGGGGCAGTGGACTCAAGCATATTGAAAGTCACAGCTTCTTCTTGGACTCTCAATGTCACAGTCCCATCGGCCACATCAATTACTGCTCTACTGGTAGCCAGGAAGGGTCTTCCCAAAATGAATGGAATGTCATTGTCTCCATTCATGGAGCCTTTGAAACCCGTATCCCCATCGAGTTGCAAAATTACAAAATCCACTGGGAAGAGGAATTTTCCCACTTTCACCAGGACATCCTCTACAATCCCATAAGGATGCCTGATAGACCTATCAGCAAGTTGCAAGGTCATGGTGGTTGGTTTCACCTCACCTCCGCCCAGTTTTCTCCACATAGCCAAAGGCATTAGATTTATGCTCGCCCCCAAATCACAAAGGGCCTTGTCAACCTTTTCATCACCAATAGTGCAAGGTATGGTGAAGCTCCCGGGATCTTTCAACTTCTAAGGGAGCTTGTTTTGGATTATGGCACTACACTCTTCGGTCAAGGCCACTGTTTCATCTCCCTTGAACTTCCTCTTCTTTGTCAACAGCTGCTTCATGAACTTGGCATAGATGGGCATCTTCTCAAGAGCTTCAGCAAATGGTATGTTGATTTGAAGGCGTTTGAAAATATCCATGAACTTTGAGAACTGCTCATCCTTCTGGGTCTTCTTGCTCAACTGAGGGTATGGCAACTTCATGTATGAAGGAATTTCTTTGGGCTTCTCGTCAACCTGCAATTTTTTATTAAACAAATTATCTTTTTGGTTAGACTTCACAATTCCCTCACTTTTTTCACTTAACTCATTTTCGGCTCCTCCATTTTTCTTTTTCAACTTCTCCCTCAACACCTCAGTTTCACCACATCTTTCTCCAGGCTTGAGTTTTTCCACTTCAACAGGGTTCAGCTCTCTACCACTTCTCAATGAAATAACATTGCAACTCTCATTTTTAGGGTTATCAACAGTGCTAGCAGGAAAACCACTATTGGATGTCTCAGCAAGTTGCTTTGACAACTGACCAATCTGAACCTCCAAGTTCTTCATCGAAGCCTCGTGATTCTTCCCCATGTTTTTCATTGCTTGTTCTTGGGCTTGGAAAGTGTTCTTGGTCATTTGCATGAACTGTGTCAAAGCATCTTCCAAACGAGAAGGGTTCTTTTGCTGTTGAGCAGCTGCTTGAGACTGCTGTTGGTTTGAACCCGAGGCCTCATTATTCTTCCAAGAGAAGTTAGGATGATTCTTCCACCCAAGATTGTAGGTGTTAGAATACGGGTTCCCACCTTGTTTTTGAAAGTTTCCCATGTAACTTGCCTGCTCAACCATTTCTCCATGAGTTGCGCAATCACCCTCATGGGCTTCTCTACCACAATAGTTGCACCCACCCGTTTGCACTGCTTGAACGGTTGCTTGAGCCTTTGTACCAATTTCGCAAGCTGTAGTTAACTGCTTAGTAAGAGCTTCAATTTGCATAGACATTAACTTTTGTTGGGGCAACACAGCACTGTTAGAGTCCAACTCCAACACACCCTTTTTACCTACAGCACCACGATCATTTTGAAACCTGTACTCATTAGAAGTCATATCTTCTACCAACTGATTTGCTTCCTCCCATGTTTTAGTACCTAAAGATCCTCCAGCTGAGGCATCTAACATCATCCTGGTCTGAGGTCGAAACCCATGGCAGAAAGTTTGCAGTTGCAGAAAATCATCAATACCATGCCCTGGACATTTTTTTAGCAATAATTTAAATCTTTCCCAGGAATCATATAGGGACTCAGAATCTCCTTGAACAAAGTTGGAAATTTCTGCCCTCTTTTTGATGAACTTGGAGATTGGGAAGAATCGTTCCAAGAATTTGTTCTCAAGTTCATTCCAAGTGTTGACAGTTCCTGCTGGGATAGTATTCAACCAATCCTTTGCCCTTCCTGTTAGTGTGAATGGAAACAGGCGCAATTTCTTGGCACTTTCATTAACTCCCTCAGGGTGTGTAGTTCCACAGATCTCATAAAACTGGAAAATGTGTTGGTTGGGGTCTTCTGCATCTGATCCTGAAAACTGCTCTGATTTTAAGGCAGCGAGCACAGAAGATTTGATGTCAAATTGGGCAACTCCCACTGGTTGGAAGGTGAATTCTTGAGCGCCCTGATTTACTCTCCCGAAGTCACCGAGAGTGCGTCTTGGAGGTGGATTCTCAGCCATTTCTGCCTCTTCAGTTGAAGAATCTTTCGGAACAGAGGTTGAAGCTGAGTGTACCTGTGACTTTCTCTGGGCTTGTTGCTTAGCTAACTTTGTTTTCTTACGGTTTGCTTTTGCTGTCTTTTCAATCTCTGGGTCAAATAACAATTCTCTCGCACTTTTGTCTCACATAAACAAATTTCTGAAATACTAAGCAAACCGTCAACAAGTCCAATAAAAATCACTGAGTACCAAAAATAAATAATTAAATAAATAAAAACAAAAAGTAAAACTAAAATCTAAGAATTAACTCATTTGCCTTGTTGACAATGAAATCAACAATCCCCGGCAACGGCGCCAAAAACTTGTTAAAATTTCAGCAAGTGTACTGAAACGTTGCAAGTAATAGAGAAAACGGTAAGTACCGGTCGTATCCACAGGGATTGCGCGTTGTTAACAAATGCAAATTTATAAATTCTTAGATGGGAAAATTGGGATAATTTTGGAATTCAGTAACGCGAAATAAAACGGTTGTTTAATAAAGCAAGAAAAGTGATTAGGGATCGAATCCTCTCCCCTCACCTATCATATGAACCTTCAGTTAATTTCAAGTTATTTATCCAAGATATCAGATTCAATTCACTAAAGTAGGTTAAGGACAATCCCTTGCCTCAAAACCCCTTTTACCTAATTGATATACCCTAATTCCTTAGGTGATTCATGTCAATAGGTAAAGCCTTAAATCCTAGAACTAGAGAATTCACAAACTTAATTTCATATTCCTATGCTCCTCAAGTAAGTGATCTAAAACCCCATATCAAGTATGCAAACCCATATCCCTATGGTGATCACAACCCTAAATCATTAAAACTATCATATGTAGTAATAAAGCATTAAACATAGAGGTCTAGACATATGATAAATCAAACAAATAACTGAATTAACCATAGCAAAGTGTTCAATAGATAGGTTTGGGGAGAACCATCTCTCCCTAATCAAAGAAGTTTAGTTACACATCATCATAGAAGTAGAAACTAGGATAAAGAAGAAGATAAACGTGAAGGAAGACATTAGAACCTTCAAACCCCTTGTTCCCAAGTGATGAGAAGTCCCCAAAATCGCACCCTTCAGCTGCTCCAAAACCTGTTCCGCTCCCAAGACGAAGAACCTTCCAAAAACGCAAAACTGATCTTAAAAACCCTAATTTCGGCCACCCATCGTGACGCGACGCGAGCCTGTCGCGACGCGAAAAATGTCAGTGCCCAATCCTGTGTGAAAATCCTGCTTGGTCGCGATGCGACGCCTCCTGGTCACGATGCGAAAACTGTCAGTGGCTTCTCCTTCAAATTCCTGTTGCACCACTAGGCAAATGTCTGGTTCGCTAGTTGATGCTACAACAACTTGAAGGTCTTCCCTTGCTTTTGGCACCAGGAGTGAGAGAAATAGCTTACAAAATGAATCCTAATACATCAATCTAAAACTAAGCTAATTCCCCGGCAATCAACCGAATTACAATAAAATACCCGCAGTTTTGGTTCTAAAATTGCACAACTTAATACATATGACAGAGAGTCAACAAGCGTCGGTTATCGCCCGACGCTAAATCGACCGATGCTAAATGTCATACATTTAGCATCGGTTATTTAACCGACGCTAAATGTCACCTTTAGCATCGGCTGCTCAGATAACCGATGCTACATGTCACATTAAAAACTATTTCAGACGTCTAAAAATGACATTTAGCGTCGGTTGTTTGAAAGAACCAATGCTAAATGTCTCAAAGGGGACTTTTAGTGTCAGTTGTTTGAAACAACCGATGCTAAATGTCTCACAGGTGGACTTTTAGCGTCGGTTGTTTGAAAGAATCGATGCTAAATGTCTCAAAGGGGACATTTAACGTCGGTTGTTTGAAACAACCGATGCTAAATGTCTCAAAGGGGACTTTTAGCGTCGGTTGTTTGAAACAACCGATGCTAAATGTCTCACAGGTGGACTTTTAGCGTCGGTTGTGTCAGGTGTTCCAATGGAGACATTTAGTGTCGGTTGATCTTTGTCTTTGCACAAATTATCATATTCATGCGCTTGCTTAAAAGATCCAGGACCAATGTCATGTATCATGTCCTCCATTCGATCATCCATATCTTCATCGACTTTCTCACTTTTCGACACACTTGGGTTGCCGGTTGATTCACCATGCCATATCCATGTGGTATAACTGGGTAAGATCCCATAAACAAAGAGATGATCTCGTATTACACTTGGTGGTTGTGGGGTTCGATTCACACAATTACAACAAGGACATGAATAAGTTACATCAACTTCGGGAACATCAGTTTTGGGAGCATCAGTTTTGCGAAGATTTGTTTGAGCAAAGTTTATAAACTCTTCGACTCCTTTCGCATACTCATCACTCAGACGATTACATTGTATCCAACTACGATCCAAGGCTACGCTCCAAACAAGTAAAAATATAGCTCATTGAGAAATGGTCCAGTAAAAAGGTTTCCAATTAACTATCTAAGTAAAACAATAAAGAGAAGTAAATTTATAGAACTCATCATTCATTGATAATTAATCAAAATCACAAATTATAGTAAATAAAATCCCATCTCACATAATATATGAAAACATACAGGAACACAAACAGGAACACAAACAATGCAAGAGAGACTTGCTACATACAGGAACAAAACATATAGAAACACAAAGGATCAAAACATATGAAAATAAAACCCTAAATCTCACAGATCTAAACATACAGGAACACAAACAATGCAAGAGAGACTTGCTACATTTCAGATGAAGCATAGGGAAACAAAATGAATGAAATTGCACAGAAACAAATTCAAATCGAAACGAAGGAACAGAAACATAAAATGAAATGAAACAAGCCAGAATCGAACAATGTCAAAAACTAAGAACAGTTAGAAACACAGAACTGTGGGTACCTGAACTGAAGGCGACGGCGAGCAAGCTACGGCGAGCAAGCAACGGCGAGGGTGACAGGGAGCAACCAACGGCGAGGGCGAGCAACTTAGGGTTTCGAAAATTTCTCTGCACTGAAGGCGATGGCGAGATAGGCGACAACGACCTAGAAACTCCAACGGCAAGAAAAGAACTTAGGGTTCTCTGCGAAGCTCGAAGGTTCCCTGCGAGTGAGAACGCGACGGAAGAGATGAGAGTTCAGAAGGCACTGGTGACGGCGACAAAAGAGATGAGAGTTGAGAGAGAACGCAAGTCATGAGAGTTCAGAGAGATGAGAGTTGAGAGAGAACGACGAAAGAGATGAGAGTTGAGAGAGAACTGAGAGTTCAGAGTTCAGAGAGTATGAGATAACACGTAGAAAAAAGTTGGACATTTAGTATCGGGTGTATTAACACCCGATGCTAAATGTGTTTGACACCCACATTTAGCATCGGTTATTACAACAACCGATACTAAAGGTCCGTCACAATGCATATTTAGCACCGGTTGTTTAAACAACCGATGCTAAATGTCTGACGCCAATACTTTTAGTATCGGTTGTTTAAACAACTGATGCTAAATGTAGGCTCAAAAACTGAAAACTTCCGTTTATTTACAAAACTGAAAACTTTTAGTATCGGTTGTGAAAACTTCCGTTTAAACAACTGATGCTAAATGTAGGCTCAAAATGTAGGGTCAAAAACTGAAAACTTCCGTTTATTTTCAAACAACCGATGCTAAATGATGCTTTTTAATGTTCTTTTTCCACTAGTGACAGCACCATCCACACTTGATTTCAGTTGTGTTTGACAGAATCAACCAGCACCTTCTATTTGTTTCCTATGGCCAACCCGTTCAAACTATTCTACCCCTAAGTACAAGATGATTTGGTTTACAAAGATTGTAAACACACTAATATATTGGATTAGTTCACTAATTCGAGGGAACAAAATTATACGATTTAATGAGTTTTGATATCTAGTGTATTTACTAAACTGTCTAAACATAATTATCCTCACATTTGAAATGCGTTAACCATTTATTTGGTTGTCGATTCTTTAATTTGTCGGCTTTTTGTGTTGAAATAAAACAACCTTTTTAGTTGATACATCCGCAATGAAGCTCATCTCATTTTAGTGCTTAAGTCGTACACATCACTTATTTATAATTTTTTGATATTAGTATTTGTAAAGCACTCAATCTCTCTAATCTACCACCACATTAATAAAATTATTAAATGAGTCCCACTAATAATTTTATATTGATCATCACATTTTAACAATAGTTCAATTTTTTGATACAAAATAATAGTGAGTCTGGCAAAGAAGGAATACTTGTACAAGTACCCCTCGAGCGAGGTAAGCATTATAATGTTCCCCCTGATAATAGTGCTTATGAGATACCATGTTTATTGGCTAAGCACCCAAATACACTACTACCTAATAATGCCCCACCACCATATTTTTCTTCCTGCTCCAAAAAATGTACGGGTGTGTGCATATTTTAATGGATACACTTTACAGGTGAAGATGTCTTCTAATGTACTAGGGAATTGCAAGAGGATGTGCCTTTTCTATAGTGTCCAGAAAAGCCTTCCATATCTATATATTCTCCATTGGATTCCCCCTAATTAATATTTGTCATGTCTTAATTAACCCACTATATATTATATCAATCGAATAAATTCATAAAACTGATTTACATCCAGAGTGGTTCCAACATACTGTATTTCATTATTGACACGGTTGGTTGCATTAGACACAGCACGAGTGGTACTATTATCTTAGTATTTTTGACCATGTCGTGAAGCTCCACGCCTGATCAATTCCACGTTATAGTCTTTTGTGATGTAGTACTAGATTATAAGAAGTCATGCTAATTAATTAAATTTTGTGGATTAAAAAAACAATCGAATGCACGAATCTAGCTAAAACAAAACAAATGAATGAGATCAGAATTTAAAGGGTGGAATAATCGCAAAACGATAAATTATTGGTCGGGCTTTCTTAAGGTTTTGAATTGTGGAAGACAACCCAACCAAACATGACGTGACTAGCAATATATATATATATATATATATATATATATATATATATATATATATATATATATATATATATATATATTGAACACCCCGGGAAGCAATTCAACAATTTCAGCTCCCTGTTTCCGATTTAGAGGATTATTATAAATATGAAGTACATTGTATGTGAATATTTGAGGGATTGGTTAGGCATGTTGTGGTAGGCATTTTTTCACGTAAACAATAATTAGGGACTCAATTTTTAAGATTTTAATAGAACTATTAAATTGTTCGAGACGATGCTGCCATGATTCCACAATAATAATAAGTTAAAAAATCTAGCTGCACTCATGTACTCCCTCTGTTGTAATTTGTTTATTGTTTAAGCAAAATCAGTTTGTCTCAAATTGACATTTTCAATTAAATATTTAATATTTTTTTCTACTCATATCCTGTTTTATTATGAGAACTTTTTTACATCCAAATTCAATAAATAATTCCCATTTAATTATGTAAAGATATAAAAGGTTAAATAGTAAATTAAAAAACATTTTTTAAAATATTAAGACTACTAATTATTTTTTAAAAAAAATGTGTCACAACCTTAAACGTTACACAAAATAAGAGGGGGGGAGTATAAATTAATGATGGAATACCAAAATAATTCACATATAATGGTGCACGTGTTGGGTAGGACTTAGTTTTAGACCCGATCTCCAAAATATCAGATACGGAAATACCTAGGGTCTAGCTAGGAAGCTATAGGTGTACCTAGGTTGAATAAGATCACAAGATATTCATTCAACCATGTTAATTTTATTGGGTTTAATTACTTCTATTCTTCAATGATTTGAGAATTTGATATGGTACTTATTCCTCTATATATTTGTTTTCATGTTGTTTTACACAAACACTAGTGGAACCCGTGCGTTGCACGGGCTGCTGTAAAAAAAATTACAAATTTATGGAGATTTTATATAAAGAAAATGCTTAATTACAGTTTTGGTCCCCCTAGTTTTACCAACTCACGATTTTGGTCTCCCAAGTTTTAATTTGACGAATTTAATCTCCTTATTTTCCCAATTTGTAAAATCAAAGTCTCCCTCTTAATTTGGTCAAAATTAAAACTGACCATTGACTGACTTATCCTACGTGGCAGTCCAAGGAGGGGGCAAGGGTTCACGGAGGGGGGAGGAAGAAAGAAGGATGCCTACGTGGACTGCCACGTAGGATAAGTCAGTCAATGGTCAGTTTTAATTTTGACCAAATTAAGATGGAGACTTTGATTTTAAAAATTGGGAAAATAAGGGGATCAAATTCGTCAAATTAAAACTTAGGGGACCAAAATCTTGAGTTTGTGAAACTAGGGGGACCAGAACTGTAATTAAGCCAAAGATATATAAGTTGTTAATATAAATTATGTATTCTAAAAATACAGTATTACATAAATATATTTTTTTTATTTTTTTAATATTCAAAAGTTACTTATTTTAAGAAAAACTCTTATATAGTGTATTCTTTTTTTAATATGTTGAATTTACGGGCATACATTTTAATAGTAGAGGCTGGTGAGTAAAAGATATCTCATCGAAAATAAAAATATACTCATCTTTATTATTATTTCATTGATCTTTATCACCAATTAATAATTCATAAATTCAAAGTAAAACTATAAATTAAAGTAAATTTAAAATAAAAGTTTAATTAAATAAATTTAATTTAATATAAAGTTATAAGAAGAAAATAATCAAAAAAATCTGTTCTTTATTTTTAGTTTTTATAATGATATGACAAGGAATTCATGATTTCTTAATGCCTATAACTTGTAAGAACAATATTAAAATGTACATGGTTTTTCAATACCTATAGCTTTACAAATAATTGTTCTCTCTATTGCATGATTCACTAACCGATCTAAAATTATGTTTCTGCCTATTTGTCTACTTCAAAACTGTCAAGAACATGAAACTCTTTGTCCTTTTTGTGCATTCTACATTTTCTCGCGAAACTCCTCCTTTCTTCTACTTCTTGTTTTTCTTTATTAATTTGTTTGACAAAACCTCTTCCCTCACCATGCAAAATTGCCTCCCTTAAATAGTTATTTCAAGCTATATTTGACTAAAACTCTACCTCTTCCACTCATTTTCTATGAATTAATGAGTTTATTGTTAATTAAAGGAATAATTCATATGAATGTGAAACCCCTCCATTTCAATGCATAATTGTTACATAGAAAAGAATTTTAAAGGTCAACTAATTATATTTTATTTCAAAAACAACTTAGATGAATTTTGATTAAAAAAGGAAATACATGGTATTGTAATATTTTTAATTCATCTATATATATATATATATATATATATATATATATATATAGATATATAGATATATAGATACACACATGCCTGTTTTTAAAAATTGAAAAAAAACAATAAAAAAATGTCATCTCATAATTTTTGTGTCAATTTATTGAAATATTCATATGAAATCAACTAATTATTTCTTATTTGAAAATTAACTTATATTACTTTTGTTAAAAAGGGAAAAACATATGCATTGTAATATTTTTAATTCCTTTAAACTATTAGAATTGGTAAATATGTTTATTCCACTAATTTAGATTTTACCAATTCTCATAATAATATAATTTATTTGTAAATAAAGATATAATTTCAAAAAATACGTTGAGATTTATCTATATATATATATATATATATATATATATTTATATATATACACACACACTTTTAAAATTGGAAAGAAAACAATAAGTAAAAACCACATCTCATAAATCTCATGATAAGTATTATATAAATAATCACTTTATCACTGATCCAAATGCATTCACTAATCCAAAATGTGTGACCAAATCATATATATCAGGTGCTAATGCTCCAATAAAATGAATGTCCCTATTGGACAATCTAATATTGCACTGAGTCTCAACCGCTCCTGAAGCGTGGTAGACCAATTGGTTCCAAAGATAAAAATCCTCGAAAAAAACAAAAGAGCCAAAAGGAAATATGGTCTAACCG
This sequence comes from Astragalus membranaceus, assembly GCA_039519185.1. Taxonomy (NCBI): domain Eukaryota; kingdom Viridiplantae; phylum Streptophyta; class Magnoliopsida; order Fabales; family Fabaceae; genus Astragalus; species Astragalus membranaceus. The sequence continues at coordinate 86,616,361 of CM076847.1, read as the reverse complement.
AGGATATAGAAACTCTAAAAGAGTATTCAGACATAATTGACATTTCAGTTCCAGAAGAACTGATCAGGTACCTGAAAAAATTCTGAAATTAAAGAGATCTCAATGAATTATGTCAAGAATGAAATACAATGGAACCGAAATGAAGTCAACATTGATGATATTTTTACATATAATATAGCGCTAAATGTGATAAATGATAATGAGGATCATGAACCAAAGTCTACTAAAGATTGTAGGCAAATTAAGAATTGGCGAAAACTGAAAGATGGAGTTGAAGCTGAATTAAACTTGCTTTACAAACAAAAGTTTTTGAACTTGTAGTCTAAACACCTGAAGGGGTGAAACCAGTTGGATACAAATGGGTTTTTGTGCAAAATCGGAATGATCGAGAATGGTGAAATTGTGAGATACAAAGCTCGACTTGTTTTCCAAGGGTTTCTGCAAAGACCTAAAATTGATTTTGATGAGACATATTCACTTGTAGTGAATGCAAGTACTTTTCAGTACTTAATTAGCCTTGTAGCACATGAAGAGATCAATTTGCACATGATGAATGTTGTTACCACTTATTTGTATGACTCATTTGATAGTCATAATTATATGAGGATCCCCGAAGGATAAAATATTCGGAGAAACACTTTTCAGACTCTCGAGATGATTAGTCAAATTGAATCAGTCCCTCTATGAGATAACATAATTTGAACACATGTGGTATAATCATCTCAATTCATATTTTAAAGAATAGATATAAAAACGACATCACTTGTCCATATATTTTTTTTTAAATATTTGGAAAAGAATTTGCTATAACTGATGTCTATGTTGATGACATAAATATTATCGGAACTCCTGAAGAGCTTAAAAAAAAACTATAGACTGTTCAAAGAAAGAGCTCTAGATGAGTGACCTCAAATTATATCTGATGAATTTTGAGGTTGAACCTGTAGGCGGCCTCTACATGGAAAATCCCAGAAGGATTCAAGATAAAAAGAAATACATTTAAATAAATTCTTTTGAAAAACAAAGTCTCATATTGATCAGCAGAAATAGTTTATATTGAGTACATGAGTTGTGTGGTAAGAATATATGAAATATCTCAGTCCCAAAGACTATGAAAGCATGCATGCATATTACCAAATGTTATATCCCTTGATATGATAATATTATCTGATAATTAGTAGTAATATAGTTCATTACAAACCAAAATACATTAGAACAAAGTGGGATACATATTTCATTTTTGACTATCCTAATGAATAAGTCATTTTATATATGTTTCCGAAATTAACCATGCAGATACAAAGTATTTTCCTGATCTAGATCAAGTCAAATCGCAAGTCAGCTATTATCTACATGTGGGAACATTGAAATATCTTTTTGATCTACAAAACAATCTAAGGTTCTTGCTTCTTCATTTCATGCTCAAATGTCAACAATTCAAGGAAGATGTTCTAAAGATAATATTGACTGCAAAACTCCATTAAAAGAGGATATATCAAAAGTTATAGAGTGGAGTAGATTGATCCATATGCACTCAGGGAGAAACTCCAGATGTTGGAATTCATATTCTTAAGTGACGCTTCAAATAGGGGGAGGAAACCCGCACTCTTTTTCCCTTTGCCATGGGTTTGTCCCACTGGGTTTTCCTGGAAAGGTTTTCGACGAGGCAATTCCCACAGAAAGGATATTGTACTCTTTTTCCTTCACTAGTTTTTTTTCCCACTGGGTTTTTTTCTAGTAAGGTTTTAATGAGGTATATCCTCGATGGACATCCAAGGGGGGCTGTTATGAATAATGTGAGATAGTGGATGTCCACCCTTAGGCTTCCATATTCCACTAAGTCCCTTTAGTAATTGGTTTGTAAGTGGTTTTTGATTATTGATCATTCACTTGCCAATTGGTACCCTACTAATAGGACTCACTCCCTAGCGTAAATTGACACTTTGAAGAATATATTAGAAGAACTTTCTTCTTCTCTCTTCTTCATCTCTATATGATATCTCATATTTGTTCTTACTCAAGTTTTAGTTATTTTCATAACACTTGTAAGGTTTTCAAATCCTAATTTTCTAATTAGCCACCGCATCAAGGAGAGAGGGACAGGTTAGAAAGAAGGACAAAGAGTGAAATGGAAAGAGAGAGATGCGACGAGAAAGCGGGAGAGAGATGCGATAAGAAAGGGGGGAGTAGAAAAGCGAAAGCAAACAGAGAGAAGAAAGGAGAGAGGCACACATGTGAGAGGGAGGTGAGGGAAGAGGGAGAGTGGCGAGGGAAGAGTGAAAATCGCCCTAATGTGGTGGTGCGAGAACGTCACATGGTATTCTTCCCTTTATGTTTCTGTTTCTTCTTCTCTTTTCTTTTTATGTTCCTAATTTTCTATTTGTTGTTCACTACTCCTATCGTAACATCCCAAAATTCAAGACTAGGAATAACTATATTTTGAAGCTATAAGATTGTAATTTACCTGTTTCGAGATGATTAAATCATTATTCCTAAACTACCCTAAGATAAGTTGAATAATACGAGATAAACTTAGATTTATTATCTTTCAAATTGATAGGTTTGGTTTCTGTTCTGTACCTTGCAGTGTTGCTCGGGCATGGCTGTCATTCGCCTCTCTATCTGCCTGAGGCGCGCTTCTTGCTGCAACATAGTCTGGGTGCGGTTGCACAGCAGGTCTAAGAGCTGGCGGATGGTTACCGCATCCCCAGGTTGGACGGGGACCTGGATAGAGGCTGGCTGGGGTGCCGGGACCTGAATGTCTTGGTCTGGCGTGGAAGCAGCAAGACCTTCGGAAGTGCCCTCTGGCTGGGGGTGCGGAGCGGCAATGCTTTGGACTCAGGGTCTACCTCTGGGTGCCATGGGAAAGCAGGAGGAAGTTCAAAAAGTAGAGGTGATGTGAAAGATAGATATCTCCCACTGTGGTCGCCAATGTTCTGTACCTTGCAGTGTTGGGTGGACTGCAGTTGGTAGGTCGCCTGCTGCCTGGCCAGAGGTAAATGTGAGCCCGGGAGGGGTACCTGCGAAGCCACTCCGACGCTCAAGTCAGTATTGAGAATAGGTGAGTGATTTAGCTAGGAATGAGAATCTACTTCTTTATGGCAATGTGTGCCATTATTTATAGGGAATTGTGCACGTGATGGGCCGTTGGATCGGTAGAGTGAATCTGAGCCATCCAAGTATGAGAGTCATGAATGGGCTTGTGTATTGTGGATATGGTTCAAAGTGATTGGGCCAATCCATGTCTAATTGCTGAATTGGCCTCTTGGTCCAGTCCAGTATATTAACAGATTTATGGAAAATAGAACCTGTACCCCTCAGGAGATTATCATCTGGCTTGATAGTTTGAGCATCCAAGGTGTTGACTCGAGCCTGTCTTGGAGCATTAGGAGATTCCAGGAAAGCCTTTCTCGTCGGGCACTCATTAGCATAATGGCCCACTTCTTTGCAAAAGTAGCACTGATTCTGTACAGCTTGGCATTTACCTCTATGATTCTTCTTGCAGAAAGAACATTTGCTAGGCCTAGAAGAAGCAATCGTCTGCACCTGCTTTCCTTTATCGGAATTACCTTTGTACCTAGTATCAGAAGAGGTTGATTCAGTACCCCTTTTCTTGTTCTTCCAGAAGTCTTTCTTCTCCGCGTACATCCTCTTGAGAGCTCCTTCAGCCGTATGAGCTTGTTGAACCAAAGTAGGATAAGTGGTCATGGTGTAAGAACTAAGACCTTGGTTCACATCACCACGAAGACCTTGTTTAAACATAATCATCTTCCACCTGTCATTGGGGGAATGAGTTCCTACTTCATAAAATTGAGACAATCTTTCAAATTTTGCAGCATATTCCCCAACTGACATGTCCTCCTGCTTCAGATTAACGAATTCAACTTGTTTGGCAAGTCTCTGAGCATCAGGAAAGAAATGACCCAGGAATAACTCCTTAAAGTTATCCCAATTAAGAGGTGTCCCTTGAGTTTGAAGCATCCTGCATGTATTGGTCCACCAAGTATGAGCATCTTCATCTAGAGCATTGGCAGCACAAATCACTTTCTCTGCTTCATCACATTGTAAGGTCAGAAAAATCCTTTCCATGGCATCTGTCCAGAAATGAGCTTTCATTGGTTCGGATGCCCCTTGAAGATTGGAGGATTCATTTTCAAAAACCGGAAGTACATCCTGTTAGGATCCTCAGGTGGTGGTACATTGACTGGCTCATTCGGTTGTGGTTGGGGCCCTTGATGCATCTGCTGCATTTGGGCCATTTGAGCCATTTGTTGCTGCTGCATTAGCATCATGTCATTCATCATCTTCTGTTGAGTTTCAACGACATTTTGCATCCACTCCTGATGAGGATCAATGGGTGGGTTTCTCCTACCTCTTCCAGCCATGATTCTGCGAAATATGCACAAAGTATTAAGTTGATCAGGCTCAATGTCTAATAGCATACTAAGAAGAATCAGACTTAGAAGACATAAAAGACTCTTAACATCTAAGACCGACTAGGTCAAACTGCTCTGTTACCAATTGTAACACCCCAATATTTCTAACATGTAGATACACTGAGATACACCGCTTGTTCAACAATCAGAGGACACAATCCCTGTTTAGATATTGAACACACTAAATTTTTCCGATAATAAAACATAATGTCTCGGATCAACCTGTCTTCAAGTCCATAAAATTTAACTTGTTTCTCAACTTAAAAGGAATACAAAGTCTATTGTTCAATATCATAACCAGAGAAGCGGAATAGGTTTATACAACTCATATCAAATACAAGTTACATAACCATAACAGAAAATAACAAGAGAAACATAATCGGAAACTCAAGACTACAAGTCTTCGGCATCTCCATAAGCCTGTCACCTAGTCATGCCGCCTTGTCTTCCTCTTACCCTGTTTCTCTGTAAAAACCACAATAATGATAGGGTGAGATAACATATCTCAGTGAGTTCTACCGTGACCCCTCACAATCACTCGGTTCATTTATAAAACCATTGCAACATAGTTTAATTTATAAACCACTTGCTCATATAACAATAGCCCATCACACTGACCGTGCAACCAACCACAATCTCAGCATATAGTGTGCTTTTCAATTATTTCTAAGCCTCGTAAGTTAATTTATAATTACAAACTTACCAAGCGAAACACCGACCGTGCAACAACCACAATCTCGGTGAATCTTGTACCTAACGTAGCATAACATCGGCCGTGCAATAGCCACAATCCTGATAAACCCCCGCTAGTACTTTACCTAACGTGTTCAGGGCCTAGGGTAGGGACTCATGACCTTCCACGCCTAGTATGCTATTCGTCGGATCGTCACCCGACATTGATATAATTTATATATCATACCCGCATTGGGCCGACTCGTATTTTCGATATAATCTATATATCGTGATACCATAACCGGTATAGATGAGATTACAAACATCCCACATCAATTATGATTCGACAATGAAAACCGTTTGGATCGTTTCTTTTAGAAAACATTTATTCGCACACGTAAGTCCTAATTCGGTTTTTTTTCAAAATATTTATAGGTTTGAAGACAATTTCCCAAAACCATCTTGAACGTGTCAAAAACAATGTTTTATGAGTTAAGAATCATCACAAATGGTTGGAAAGAATATTAGAAGAGGTTTGGAATCGAAAGGAGCGGCGAAACGAAGTTTTGGCATCTGGTAACAGAAGCATGCGCACGACCCATGCCCAGGGGAACACGGTCTGTGTGCGCTGCTTAATTTTTTTTACAGGCATCACCGAAGAGGGCGCACCACCCGTGCCCAAGGGCGCACTGTAACACCCTAATATTTCTATCAAATAGAAATGCTAAGATGCACGAAATGATATACATCAGAGTAATATTTCCTGTTTAGATATTGAACACAACTAAAATTTTTCTCGATGATTAACATCAACAGTCTTAACATTCCTAACTGAATTAAAAACTATATAGGTTCCATGTCTTTCAATATCCTCATAACCTAGTGTTCAATACCATCACAAGAAAAGCGGAAACGATTACATAACTTAAAACAATTCAAGTTATACTATCGAGTTACAAAGACAACAAGGGAACTCAAAATCTAAGATAAAAGAACCAAGTCTTCTACCTTCTCCTCTAGCACGTCACCTACTCGTGCCTCATCGCTTTCTTCTTTCCCCGTTTCTCTGTAAAACAACAACATATAAATGGTGAGATAAACATTATCTCAGTGAGTCCTACCGTAACCCCTCACAATAACTCTCGGTTCATTTATTACTTTTTCCTTTAATCGTAGTCCATATAGGTCCTACGTGCATATATCTTTTCCTTTCATGCCATAGTATATCTTCGGTAATGACCACGCCTTTACCGTCGAACCTCTCCACTAGTTCACGCTAGCTTCAAACCTCTGAGGCCTAGGTTCTGGGGCTCATGACTTCCCCTCACCTAGTATACTAATCTACTGGTTCGTCACCCATTCTTTTGATATAGTCTATATATCCACCCGATTTGGGCCGTCTTTTATATAGTAGCCGCATTGGGCCTATCCTGTATTCAATATAATTTATATATTTAAACCTCAACAATCTTTGATGAAAATGTTTATCCATCCCTTTTCATTACATGTCATTCATGTTAATACATCAACATAAACTTGACCGAACATATAGTTCCATAACCTTAGACCTAGCCCATGTCCACTCACGTGTACTATCTTTCGGTTTTCGAAACATTTATAGGTTTGAGGGAAGTTTTCAAAACCATCTTTGATCATGTCAAAAACAATGTCTTATAAGTGAAAAGTCATCACAAAGGGTTGGAAAGGAGATTAGAAAAGGTTTGGAATCGAAAAGAAGTAATCATGGAAACAGCAGAAAACACGGCTGTCAGTGTTTTAAAACACTGGTGCCCATGTTTTAAAACATGGCTGTGTTTCTGCATTTTAAAAATATTTGCGCAAAAACAGACTAAAACACGGCCAGCCATGTAATAAAACATGGCCATGTTTTCTACAGACAGCCAAAATCCTGCACTACGAAAATAGTGTTTTTAAATTCGTTTCTTCGCCCTTTTCGATTTCGCTTCAATCCCAAATACTGAATCCAACCTAATACTTCATCATACTAATAATATTTCCAATCAAGAATACAATCAAATCATCATTTAACTTCAATCAATGACAATGACATGAGTTTCCAAACAAGGCACGAAGACAAGACTTTTACGAAAACGGTTTTTAACTCAATTTCGAGATAAACACCAATCAACCAAATTCCAGAAACACGCAATATTTAGTTCCGGAACGAAAACAAAATCCTAAGCGAGTTAGAACTCACCGATCGTGATGACAATCACGAGATACCGAAACTCGCAAAGCTCAACCGCTCCAAAGTCTCACAACACGTTCCGAACTCGATCCTAATGCGTCCAATCGCTTCCAACCGAAAATGCAACCTCCCCAAATGCTCCTCTTCTACCCAATTCGACCCAAAACAGAAATGTAGCTATTGCAAGGGCTCTAGTACTGAATCTTGACTTCACAATTTAATTATGGAGCAGCATCATCCACATGCAAGCTACTAGAGACCCAAAACTCCATTTTTGCCCAAGATGAGCTTTGAAATTCAGAAGTGGTGAAATGAGTTAGGGAAAGGGTTAGCTACTGAAATTAGTATCTATGGATAGAGCAAGAAAAATGGAGAAGATTGATATATGGGATGCTTACATGCAATTGGAAAATGGAGAGCTTCTCCTCCTTCTTTCTTCTCCCTCTCTTCGTGTCTCTCTCCTCTCCCTCTCTCTCTCTATGTTCTGAATTTTTTTCTTCTCTGTTTCAACAAGTGAGGAATGAGAGGGTGTTTCAGCTGAACAAGATTTTAAGTGGGTGGGAAAAAACTAAAGTGCCCTCCACTTAGCTCATCATCTTAGTTTACTTCTAATTAACCACTAACTCTTAATTAACTTCTAAAAATTATGGTTGTGGTCTTATGGAGTTAAGGAGTATGTTTTGGTGTTGAGTAATTTGGGTTAGGGTTCGAAAGATATGGAAATGACCAAAATGCCCTTGGTCCCCTAATCCTCACATAATTCTATTTCTACCTCAAAACGACCACGTAATTCATACTATTAGCAACTAAATGTGGCTTCCACGCTTTTAACTTGTCCAATACTTGAATTAGTATTTCATCGAATAACAATTCGCTAGTTAATTTCATAAAACGAAATTAACCGAAATTAGGGATGTTACAATCACCCCAACTTTTAAAATTTTGTCCTCAAAATTGAACAAAACATACCTCATGGAAATAGGTACGGATATCTAGTCCGCATGTCGTCCTCCAATTCCCATGTAGCTTCTTCGATCGAAAATCCATCCCAAACCACTTTGACAATGGGAATTGTCCTCGTCCGAAGCGTCTTCTCGCCATGTTCCATGATGTAACTAGGATGAGGTTGAAAAGAAAAATCCGGCCTAAGGTCAATCGTCTCAAAACTCAACGGTTGACTCGGATCGAAAATGTATTTCCTTAGCTGAGTCACATGGAATACATCATGAAGATTGGACAAAACTGGAGGTAATGCAACACGGTAAGATACTAGCCCAATCCGCTCGATAATTTGGAAGGGTCCAATATACCGAGGACTGAGTTTCTTCGCCCGCAATGCTCTACCGGTACCAATTGTTGGAGAAACTCTCAAAAACACATGATCACCAGACTCAGACTCTAATGGTCTTCTTCTCTTATCCGCATAACTTTTCTGCCTACACTGGGCAGCCTTCATTCTTTCTCTGATTTGCCAAATCTTTTCGGTTGTCTCACGAACCAAATCGGGCCCTAACAATCAATCTTCACTGACATCCCACCAACACAGTGGTGTTCTGCACTTCCTCCCATACAGGGCTTCAAATGGAGCCATTCCGATACTGGAATGATAGATATTGTTATAAGCAAACTCCACCAATGGAATGTGATCCTCCCATTTTCTTCCGTTATCAAGCACACAAGCCCGAAGCATATCTTCTAAAGTCTGAATAGTCCTCTCCGTCTGACCATCTGTCTGCGGATGATAAACGGTACTAACAAACACTTTGGTTCCCAAAGCTTGGTTTAAAGCTTTCCAAAATCGCGAAGTGAACATTGGATCGCGATCTGACACAATACTTATAGGAACTCCATGCAACCTTACTATACTCTTCAGATATTCCTCTGCTAACTGGGAAACCTTGCTGTTCGAACAAACAGGAATAAAATGAGCTGATTTGGTTAGACGATCCACAACAACCCAGATGGAATCGTTACCGGCCTGGGACCTTGGCAATCCCATGACAAAGTCCATAGAAATATCTTCCCATTTCCATACGGGCACATTTAACGGCTGCAACTGACCAGCGGGCTTCTGGTGCTCTGCCTTAACCCTTTGACAAGTTAGGCATCGAGACACAAATTCTGCAATCTCTACTTTCATTCCTGGTCACCAGTACATCTGTTTTAAATCTCGATACATCTTGATAGATCCAGGATGTATGGAATACTGACTCCAATGGGCTTCCTCCAACACTTGCCTTTTCATGTCATCATTCTTCGACACACAAATTCTACCGTCGAAGCAAATAATTCCATCACTATCTTCGGTAAAATTTGGTAACCTTCTTTGAGCTTGCAACTCTACATCAACTTCTTGAGCTGAGCGAATCAGATTTCTCAATAAACTCGAAATCTGGATATGACTCAACACTAACCGGTTCTTCCTTTGCTTCACATTCAACTTTAAATATCTGAAAGACTCTAGCAGCTTCATCTCGTGCATCATTAATTCTGCCGTGTGAATAGATATCCTACTCAACGCATCAGCTACGACATTGGCCTTCCCGGGATGATACTTCAACTCGAAGTCATAATCCTTTAGAAACTCAACCCATCTTCTCTGCCTATTATTCAGCTCATTTTGGTCGAACAGATACTTAAGGCTCTTGTGATCACTAAAGACTTCGAAACGAGAACCGTATAGGTAATGTCTCCAAATCTTTAGAGCATACACAATTGCTGCTAACTCTAAGTCATGAGTTGGGTAATTCTCTTCATGAGGCTTCAACTGTCTGGAGGCATAAGCAACCACTTGTTGATTCTGCATTAAGACACACCCTAAACCCTTCCCAGAGGCATCACTGTAAATTTGGAATCCCAGTGACGGATCTGGAAGAATTAGGATCAGGGCAGATGTTAACCTACTTTTCAACTCTTGAAAACTTTCCTCACAATCGGAACTCCATTCAAACGGCTGACCCTTGCGAGTTAACCGAGTAAGTGGAAGAACTAACCATGAGAATCCTTCAATAAACCTCCGATAGTAACCAGCTAGACCTAAGAAACTTCTTATTTCGATCACAGACGTTGGTTGTTCCCAATTCAACACTGCTTCTACCTTACTAGGATCCACTGCGACTTCCGACTGGGATATCACATGACCCAGAAACTTTACCTCAGGCATCCAGAAATCACACTTTGAGGGCTTTACATACAACTTCTTCTCTCGGAGTACATTCATAACAATTCGTAGATGTTGAACATGCTCCTCAATGGTCTTCGAGTACACCGAGATATCATCGATGAACACTACTACAAATTGATCTAGGTACGGATGGAAGACTCTGTTCATGTAATCCATGAATACCGCGGGAGCATTAGTTAGACAGAAAGGCATCACTACAAACTCGTAATGTCCATACTGAGTACGGAAAGCTGTCTTCGGTATATCTAAGGCTCTCACTTTTATCTAATGATAACCCGACCTTAGGTCAATTTTTGAAAACACTGCAGCACCTCGAAGTTGGTCGAGCAAATCGTCTATCCTTGGTAAAGGATACGTATTCTTGATAATTGCCTTGTTCTATTGGCGGTAATCACTACAAAATCGCATGCTTCCATCCTTCTTCTTGACATGCAATACTGGAGCACCCCATGGCGAAGCACTAGGCCTGTCAGACTTCTTTGATATCAACTCTTCCAGTTGATACTTTAATTCCTTTAATTCTAAAGGAGACATTCTATATGGAGCAATAGAGATTGGTCCTGTTCCTGGAACCAATCTCTATTGAGAATTCCACCTCACGATCCGGAGGTAAGGAGGAAACTTCATCCAAAAAAACATCTAGAAATTCATTAACAACTTGTACAGAGGACAAATCTAAACCAGTTTCAGTCGATGCAGACAACATAATAACATAAGCTTCCGCACCTTGAAATAGAGATTGATTTGCAGAAGTGAATGAGATAACAGCTTCAGAATTGGTCGGTTGTAGCTCCACTGATTCGGAGGAAAAACCGATAGTCCGATGAAAACAATTAATTGTTACCCAGTTGGCAGATATCTATTTCATACCTAGGACAATATCCACATTCTCGCTGGATTGTCTGTAGCCTTGACTTTCTGAGCATCTGCAGTGTAGACTCCCCCGTGTATGGGGCAGCTCACCCCTCTCGGTGCCTCCATTGGTATTTGGTACATAGATGACCAACCGATACAGCTGGAATAACTTCCTTCATTCTTACTTTGAAAAGTTCCAAAAATCCTTTCTACATTATCTATCTGATGTTAGGCTTCCAGCACTTCAGCTCTCCATTCCCTAAGATGAAACGGGTTTTTAAGGAACTTCGGTCTTGGTCGAGGACTACGTCTTGATCATCCTGCCATAATTCTGCTTATGATGCACCAAGTATTGAGTTGATCAGGCTCAATGTCTCTTAGCATCACAAGTAGAGTCACAACAAGACCAACAAGGAATCGACTCAACCCTAAACTAAACTAAGCCCGACTAGGTCGAACTGCTCTGATACCAAAATGTAACACCCTAATATTTCTATCAAATAGAAATGCTAAGATGCACGAAATGACATACATCAGAGTAATATTTCCTGTTTAGATATTGAACACAACTAAAAATTTTCTCGATGATTAACATCAACAGTCTTAACATTCATAACTGAATTAAAAACCATATAGGTTCCATGTCTTTCAATATCCTCATAACCTAGTGTTCATTACCATCACAAGAAAAGCGGAAACGATTACATAACTTAAAACAATTCAAGTTATACTATCGAGTTACAAAGACAACAAGGGAACTCAAAATCTAAGATAAAAGAACCAAGTCTTCTAACTTCTCCTCTAGCATGTCACCTACTCGTGCCTCGTCGCTTTCTTCTTTCCTTGTTTCTCTGTAAAACAACAACATATAAAGGGTGAGATAAACATTATCTCAGTGAGTCCTACCGTAACCCCTCACAATAACTCTCGGTTCATTTATTCCTTTTTCCTTTAATCGTAGTCCATATAGGTCCTACGTGCATATATCTTTTCCTTTCATGCCATAGTATATCTTCGGTAATGACCACGCCTTTACCGTCGAACCTCTCCACTAGCTCACGCTAGCTTCAAACCTCTGAGGCCTAGGTTCTGGGCTCATGACTTCCCCTCCCCTAGTATACTAATCTACTGGGTCGTCACCCATCCTTTTGATATAGTCTATATATCCACCCGCTTTGGGCCGTCTTTTATATAATACCCGCATTGGGCCGTATCCTGTATTCAATATAATTTATATATTTAAACCTCAACAATATTTGATGAAAATGTTTATCCATCCCTTTTCATTACATATCATTCATGTTAATACATCAACATAAACTTGACCGAACATATAGTTCCATAACCTTAGACCTAGCCCATGTCCACTCACGTGTACTATCTTTCGGTTTTCGAAACATTTATAGGTTTGACGGAAGTTTTCAAAACCATCTTTGATCATGTCAAAAACAATGTCTTATAAGTGAAAAGTCATCACAAAGGGTTGGAAAGGAGATTAGAAATGGTTTGGAATCGAAAAGAAGTAATCCTGGAAACAGCAGAAAACACGGCTGCCAGTGTTTTAAAACACTGGTGCCCATGTTTTAAAACATGGCCGTGTTTCTGCATTTTAAAAATATTTGCGCAGAAACAGACTAAAACACGGCCAGGCATGTAATAAAGCATGGCCATGTTTTCAACAGACAGCCAAAATCCTGCACTACGAAAATAGTGTTCTTAAATTTGTTTCTTCGCCCTTTTCGATTTCGCTTCAATCCCAAATACTGAATCCAACCTAATACTTCATCATACTTATAATATTTCCAATCAAGAATACAATCAAATGATCATTTAACTTCAATCAATGACATTGACATGAGTTTCCAAACAAGGCACGAACACAAGACTTTTACGAAAACGGTTTTTAACTTAATTTCGAGATAAACACCAATCAACCAAATTCCAGAAACACGCAATATTTAGTTCCGGAACGAAAACAAAATCCTAAGCGAGTTAGAACTCACCGATCGTGATGACAATCACGAGATACCGAAACTCGCAAAGCTCAACCGCTCCAAAATCTCACAACACGTTCCGAACTCGATCCTAATGCGTCCAATCGCTTCCAACCGAAAATGCAACCTCCCCAAATGCTCCTCTTCTACCCAATTCGACCCAAAACAGAAATGTAGCTATTTCAAGGGCTCTAGTACTGAATCTTGACTTCACAATTTAATTATGGAGCTTCATCATCCACATGGAAGCTACTAGAGACCCAAAACTCCATTTTTGCCCAAGATGAGCTTTGAAATTCAGAAGTGGTGAAATGAGTTAGGGAAAGGGTTAGCTACTGAAATTGGTATCTATGGATAAAGCAAGAAAAATGGAGAAGATTGATATATGGGATGCTTACATGCAATGGGAAAATGGAGAGCTTCTCCTCCTTCTTTCTTCTCCCTCTCTTCGTGTCTCTCTCCTCTCCCTCTCTCTGTGTTCTGAATTTTTTTCTTCTCTGTTTCAGCAAGTGAGGAATAAGAGGGTGTTTCAGCTGAACAAGATTTTAAGTGGGTGGGAAAAGACTAAAGTGCCCTCCACTTAGCTCATCATCTTAGTTTACTTCTAATTAACCACTAACTCATAATTAACTTCTAAAAGTTGTGGTTGTGGTCTTATGGAGTTAAGGAGTATGTTTTGGTGTTGAGTAATTTGGGTTAGGGTTCGAAAGATATGGAAATGACCAAAATGCCCTTGGTCCCCTAATCCTCACATAATTCTATTTCTACCTCAAAACGACCACGTAATTCATACTATTAGGAACTAAATGTGGCTTCCACGCTTTTAACTTTTCCAAGACTTGAATTAATATTTCATCGAATAACAATTCGCTAGTTAATTTCATAAAATGAAATTAACCGAAATTAGGGATGTTACACGCACGGTCCGTGCGTCCTGTGCAGATTCACAATTCGCTCCGTTCATTTCGTTCTGCTTTTCCGATCGTATCCAATCCGTAACACAATCAAAATTCTAACAACACAACCAGAATACAAGCACATTCCAGTACAATCAAATCCACATAATACCTATATAATTTTTATAAAAACCGTAAAACGTTATTTTCCGAAAAACGGTTTCGACTCAATAATCTTTCGAAATCCAAATACCGATTTCAACCAACATTTCAACAATCAATCATAAAACCCTAATCGTGAGTAAAACTCACCGGTTTGAAGAATTCGTTAGAAATCGAGTCTTCACACCAAATAACCGAACAGTGACCACTCGAACAATCCCCGTAATCATCCAAACCGCTTCAAAACGAAAACCAACTTACTATGGACTCCGAAAACAGTAGCTTCCTCAGTCAATCCCTCCTTGAAGTCGACAATGTGGTGGCTAATGGTGCTTCCAACTTAATTTCAAGCATTCCTAAACACATGCAATGAAGTTGGCATCAAGCTTTGGTCATAGGAGCTCAAAACTCCATTTTTGCTACTTGAGAGCTAGGAGGTTCAAAAATGGTGAATTGAGAATCAGGAGGAATGAGTTGTTGAAACTGATATCATTGTGAAGAGAATGGAAAATGGGAGAGAATAGCACAAAGAATGCTTACATGCTTTGAAGGGATGAGGAGTTCCTCCTTGCTCCTTACTTCTTCTACTTCGCCCCCCTTTCTCTCTTTCCCCTTCTTTTATTTCTTTTCTTTCTTTCCAATTTCTGAAGTTTGCTGAAATGAGAGAGTGTGGGAGTGAGGAAAGGTTATTGTTCAGCTGAGGGTTTAAATAATTGGGAAAAGACCAAAATACCCTTGGCTTATTAATTCATTCTAAATCCTTATTTTTACCCAAGTTCTCTCTAACTTGCACCTTAATCCTATGGTTTATCCACTAAACATTGCTTTCTCGACTATCCCATATCAGTGACATGATTTATCTTTCATTCGAATAATAAATCACTCGTAAATTTCATAAATTGAATTTAACGAAATTAGGGATGTTACAATTTGAATTTAACAAAAGATGCAAATATGAAGAAAGAAAGAATCGGAGGGATTAGGAAGAGATTCAATTAGAAAGAAACTAGTGGAATAGCCGTGCGTTCCACGGGCTGCTGTAAAAAAAATTAAAAAAAAATTATGGAGATTTTAAATAAAGATATATAAGTTGTTAATATAATTTATGTATTCTAAAAATACAGCATTACATAAATATATTTTTGTATTTTTTTAATATTCAAAAATTACTTATTTTAAGAAAAACTCTTATATAGTGTATTCTTTTTTTAATATGTTGAATTTACGGGCACACATTTTAATAGTAGAGGCTGATGAGTAAAACATATCTCATCGAAAATAAAAATATACTCATCTTTATTATTATTTCATTGATCTTTATCACCAATTAATAATTCATAAATTCAAAGTAAAACTATAAATTAAATTAAATTTAAAATAAAAGTTTAATTAAATAAATTTAATTTAATATAAAGATATAAAGTTATAAGAAGAAAATAATCAAAAAAAAATTGTTCTTTATTTTTTGTTTTTATAATGATATGACAAGGAATTCATGATTTCTTAATGCCTATAACTTGTAAGAACAATATTAAAATGTACATGATTTTTCAATACCTATAGCTTTACAAATAATTGTTCTCTCTATTGCATGATTCACTAACCGATCTAAAATTATGTTTCTGCCTATTTGTCTACTTCAAAACTGTCAAGAACATGAAACCCTTTATCCTTTTTGTGCATTCTACCTTTCGTCGCGAAACTCCTCCTTTCTTCTACTTCTTGGTTTTCTTTATTAATTTTTTTGACAAAACCTCTTCCCTCACCATGCAAAATTGCCTCCCTTAAATAGTTATTTCATGCTATATGTAACACCCCGATATTTCTAGCTTGTAGAAATACCAAAGTGCACCACTTGGCATACATCAGAGTAACTTCTTGTTATTGAATATTGAACACAACTAAAAACTTTCGATAAATAATTATCAAATGGTTCCATGAACCTCATTAACTTAACCAAGTACTTAAGTCTCATGACCTAAAACTTATACAATCCTGGTGTTCAATATCCAAAATTTAAGTAGCGGAAACAATTTACAACTGTTAGCAAGTAATAGTTATACAATCGGTAATACAAGAATAACAATAGGGAAAAAGGCATAATCTTAAAACTACTTTCTTCGATAACTCTGTGAGTCACCTCAGCTAACTGTGCTTCTTCGCCTTTGCTTTCCCCTGTTTCTCTATAAAAACCACAATAATAAAGGGTGAGATAAACATTATCTCAGTGAGTCCTATCGAGACCCCTTACTAACTCTAGCGATTCTTTATGCTTTTATTCTTAGAACTCATAGTCCTAATAAGCGACTATGTGGACATATTTTCTTCTTACCGGTAGCCCTAATAAGCGACTACGATTCATGTCTTATTCTTTTCTTTAGCTTAGCACAACACCTCGAGCCACCTTATTCGGTTTTTTTCTTCGGCCGTTAGTGAACCCAAATCCCGCTGACCTTGGAAAGCGGGCTACATGGAAGGGGCCTAGGATTCGGGCTCATGACTTCCCTGCCCTAGTATGCTAATAATATGGGGTCGTCACCCTTGATATACATATATTATTGTATGTATGACATTCTACCTTTCTTTTCATAGAAAGTAATTCTTCCTTTCCTTTCGGGAAAGTAACTTGACTTGTCTTTACATGAATTGAGAGTTTATATATAACTTGTATAGACTTACAATCAATTATCTTAACATGGCTTGTTTGGACTTATAGTCCTTTATCTTCTCTTGTCTTGTGTACGCTCGAGTTTGCTGATGTACGGTTTCTCATGACTTTCATAGCTTAAGAATTTTATCTCAAACACACTCAATTTCATGGTATTTTTGCATTACAATCATTGTACAACCTTGGGGAAATGATTAGAAGGGATTTGGAATCATTTGGAATGGACTAAGGCATATTTTAAAAATGGGTAACAGAAGCTTCCGCACGGTCCGTGCTCCAGAGGCGCACGACCCGTGCATGTTTTGGAATTTTGATATTTAGAAACCGAACAGAGCGCACGGTCTGTGCCCTAGGGGCGCACGGTCCGTGCCCTAGAGGCGCACGGTCCGTGCCCTAGGGGCGCACGGTCCGTGCCATGTCTTAAAAATTTTCCAGGCTTCCTGCGAACGATATGCACGATCAGTGCCCCTGGGGAGCACGATCCGTGCGCGTTCATCAGTAGCCTAGAGTATGCTCTTTTCTCATATTTTGTCCATTCCGTTCGTTCCCGAATACCGTTCTGATCGATTCCCGAATATCACAATATATCAATTCAGTCCAAAACAGCACAAAACCAGTACAGACCACAATCACACAATCAAGTTGTAATTTACAAAACAAACCGTAAAATTTCAATCTTCGAAAACGGTTTTTAACACTAAAATTGGCGAGTTGAAAACAGAATCAAAATACTTGACCAAAGTTTCGAAAACAATTCCCTAAGCGAGTATAGAACTCACCGATTGCGATGAAAATCCCACAAACAACGAGTTCCACGGTTTGAAACGATCAAGTAACTTCACGAACGGTCCCCGTACTCGAACTTGAACTAACCCCAACGAGTTCAGTTGTTGAAAGCCCTTCTTTTCTACTCAAATCTTCAATGTTGTTGTTCAGTCACTCTAATGTTGCTCTAAGTTCACAATGCAAGCCACTTTCAGTTCCTAGGATACAATTTTGGCTATTTTGAGCTTGAGGCTCTACAATGGTGTTTTGGTGATGGAGGGGTTGTTGGTTTCGAAAATGGTATCAATGGGAAGAGGAAGGAAAATGGAAAGCAATGATGGTCTTGGATCAGGCATGCATCAAGGTTTTTCTGAGTTTCCTCTCCTCTCTTCCTCCTTCTCTCTCGCGCCCTCTCTCTCTTTCTTAGCTTCTCTTTCTTTCCAATTTCTGTTTTCAGCAACAATGATGTGGAAGAGAGTGAAGTTTTGGTGTTTGTCCAGCTGAGGGTCATTTAATTAGTGGAAAAGACTGAAACGCCCTTGGCTTTCTAATTCCCTCTTAATTCTATTTCTAATCTTCATGACTCCTATACTTAGCATAATATAACAGCTATGCACAACAATAAATCATTTAACTCAAACATCTAGTAACTTAATATTTCGCGCTAATTAAATTTGGTTCAGCTATTTAATTAATTACGACTCCTGGCTAATTTAAATAAATTGAATTAGCTAAAATGGGGATGTTACACTATATTTGACTAAAACTCTACCTCTTCCACTCATTTTCTATGAATTAATGATTTTATTGTTAATTAAAGGAATAATTCATATGAATGTGAAACCCCTCCATTTCAATGCATAATTGTTACATAGAAAAAAAATTAACGGTCAACTAATTATATTTTATTTCAAAAACAACTTAGATGAATTTTGATTAAAAAAGGAAATACATGGTATTGTAATATTTTTAATTCATCTATATATATATATATATATATATATATATATATATATATATATATATATACATGCGTGTTTTTAAAAATTGAAAAAAATAATAATAAAAAAATGTCATCTCATAAGTTTTGTGTCAATTTATTCAAATATTCATATGAATGTGAAACCCCCCCCCCCCTCTCTTTCAATGCATAATAGTTACATAAAGAATTTTAAAAGTCAACTAATTATTTCTTATTTGAAAATCAACTTATATTAATTTTGTTAAAAAGGGAAAAACATATGCATTGTAATATTTTTAATTCCTTTAAACTATTATAATTGGTAAATATGTTTATTCCACTAATTTAGATTTTACCAATTCTCATAATAATATAATTTCTTTGTAAATAAAGATATAATTTCAAAAAATACGTTGAGATTTATCTCTCTCTCTCTCTCTCTCTCTATATATATATATATATATATATATATATATATAATTACATTAAGGTACCCAAAGAAATAAAAAAGAACAGCAGATAAAGGGATTCCTACACAGACAAAATCATTAGATAATAATATTTTATGTCAATCATTACACAAAATATCATTTTTTAAAATTGCACCAATTCATCAAAAAATAGAAATGGGTTGAATTTTTGTATTGTGGTTGTTATATAAAGTGGCTAAATTCCCCTTATTATGATACTTGATTTTTTCTTGATTTAATATGATATTTGAAATAACATAAACATTTTAATTAAGGTATATTTAGTCATATTTTAAGTATTTTTTCAGAAAATAAATCATTGGTGTGTAATTGTAAAGAAAAACATTAAATAAAATACTATTATGTAAGCATTAGTTTTAAGGGAGCTGTGTGCTTCACAAATGCATCAAAATGCACTATATTATTGTGAGATTAATTAGCACATACTTTTTATTTGAGTGAATTTTGCAACTTACATAAATATGATAATAGTTGAAGAAAATAATGTTTTTCTTGTGCCTTCCATTTTTGTGATGATATAGAGAGAGGAAGCTTCCTAAAAGTGACACCTAAGGTAGTCTTCTTCTTAGAAGTGACACCAAAGGTAATGAATACTCAATGAACATAAGCAAATCATTGAAATATAGCATATCATACAATTTCACAAACACTATTAAAATTAAACCTTTTTCTAAAGAACAATATTAAAATTTACATGATTTCTCGATGTTTATAACTCTACAAAAAATTGTTGTCTCCATTGCATAATTCACTAACTTATCCAAATTTATCTTCCTGCTTCTTTGTCAGCTTCAAAGCTGTCAGGAAAATGAAACATTTTACCCTTTTTGTGCATTCTACATCTTCTCGCGAAACTCTCTCTTTTCTTCTACTTCTTGTTTTTCTTCATGAATATATTTGTCAAAACCTCTCTCCTCACCATCCAAAATTGTCTCCTTTAAATAGTCATTTCTTGCTATAAATGACTAAAACTCTACCTTTTCCACTCATTTTGTACTAACTCATGATTTTATTGTCAATTAAAGAAATAATTCATATGAATGTGAAACTCCTCCCTTTTAATGCATAATTGTTACGTAAAAAAGAATTTTAAAGGTCATCTAATTATATCTTATTTAAAAAATATATTAATTTTGATAAAAAAGGAAAAGACGTGTATTGTAATATTTTGAATTCATCTAAACTATTATAGTTGGTAAATATATTTATTCAAACTAATTTAGATTTTTACAAATTATAATAATAAGAATAATATATTTTTTTGTAAATAGATATAAATTTTATCAAACAGTAATCAATTAGAGATATTAAGTAGGGTTTGTAAGAATAATAAAAAGGACAAAACTAAAAAAACTAAAATAATATAATTAAAATAGAAATATAAGATACAAACTATAATAAATATTACACTTATTCTTAAAATTGCATGCCCAATCACCTAAAAACTGAAATTATCATTCGTAAAAAAATAATATAATTTAAGTATATTTTAAGAGATAAATATAGTTTATTTTGAATATAATAATAATAATAAATAATTAGTTGTTTTTGTCAATTAAGAAATATTACAGTGTTTTATAAATATAATAATAATAATAATAATAATAATAATAATAATAATAATAATAATTACTGTTAATTACTCAAGTAAGAATTAATTCGTGACTTTTAAAATATTACATATGTTTTATGAATCGTGATTTTTTAATTCTAATTAATTGCATAATGAACATGCAGTATATTATATATTTATTGAATACATTTAACATCAATTTATCCCAAAAAGGTAACTCAGTTGGCGAGGGATACCGAATGAGTGCACCAAATGAGTGCAAGAAGGAGGTCCCGGGTTTGAACCCGGGAAACTAACATTTCCCCCACCCACTAACATTGTCTATAAAAAAAAACATTTAACATCAATTTTTTTAGGGTTCTTACACACAAACCCCGGCAAGAACATGTATTGGAGACATTCTTAGCCAAGTTAGTTAGGAAAATTGTTTTCTGGTCTTATTTGCACTAAGCAAGAGATAAGAGATGGACGTTATTGTGTTTATAGACAAGTATGTTGCTGGCTGGAAATGATGCTGGCAATATAAAAAGTACCCGTTAGTAAATATAGTTGCCCTCATATATATACCAATATAAAAAGCAAAAACTTATTGTTGTTGTTGTTTAAGTGGATGTTTATTCACATTTTGTTGTATCTTTTATCCTAATATTTTGGATAATGTTTAGTTGTTATTTTTCAAGTTTCTATTATCATAATTTTAGTTTTTTTATCTCAATTCATTAACAATTATATATTAATAAATAGTTGATACGATAAATGCATATCAAAATGCGTAATTTTTTTATATAAATGAATCAAAAAAATAGTGTTAAAAAAACTAATTTTCTATGGTATTTCAAATTTTATTTTTAAAAGTTTTTTATTTATTAATTTACAAATACCCGCGGGTACCCGTTTAAAAAAATATCCGTTTAAAACCCGTTAAACGGGTACCCGCGCGGATCCGGAACGGTCCGGGTCCTATTTATAATAAACGGGTCGGGTCCGGGTAGTGAGATACCCGTGCCCGCCCCGCCCCGTTGACATTCCTACTGGCAAAGTGTCTTAGCAAGACCAGTCAAGCCAACAATATTCTGCTCAATCTAGAGTTTGAATATCTCTCTTATTCTTCTCAATCTAGTAGAGGGCTACAAGTAAAGTAACTTCTATATATTAATATTAATTACCTTGTTATTGCATATAGCACACTATAAATTAATAAATAATTTTGTATTATTGAATGACTTTAAGCAACTCACCTACAACAAGATATGAGTCGGTTAACTAATTAATTATTTATTTTTATACAATTAATTTACTGTGCAACATGGTAATGAGATGTTATATTTTATTTTAGGCTGTTTTTTTTACCCCCTTCTTATACCATCTACCCCCAAAATAATCAAACGGACGAAACTACCCCTTAAATCCACAAAATTTCCGGAAATACCTCAAATCCAGATAAATCCGGAAGGATGTTTTTTGATTTTCCGGAAATACCGCATTTTACGGTATTTCCGGAACACGTTTTACATTCCGGAAATACCGTAAAATGTGATATTTTCGGAAAATCAAAAAAACATACTTCCGGATTTATCTAGATTTGAGGTATTTCCAGAAATCCCTCAATATTGTCTTCCGAATTTATCCCAATTTGATGTATTTCCGGAAATCCCTTAAAATTGCCTTCCGGATTTATCATATAATATGGTGTTTCCGGAGTGCAAAAATAAAAAATGAAACATTTATTTGATTAATTAAAAATGCCTTCTACATTGATTTAAAATAACAGATTGCAACAACAAACAAAACGAAAACATAATAGAAACTACTGAGATGGTGGAGTGAAACGACGAAGGATCTCAGCGACGGTCCTTCTAGTTTCGACGTATAAATGCAGATAACCCTTCCATTTAAAGATAACATGAATGGCCATCATGACTTGGACATCATCGTCGTTGTTGACATTCATTGCAGACCAGTGCACACATCCATTTTAACCCAAGCTGGTTTCCGATAAATTATATTAATTATTTCATGCTCGTCGCCCTTCGGTTGCACCTTACGCAGTAGTCTCTCTTTCAGGGCAGCGAATGTTATGCTGTGTTTTAACCTACACTGGAACGTGTCTCGCCCCTCGAAACAGACATCATCATCTTCGTTGATGATGATGCCCTGATGATCAATGAGGCCCTGATTAGTAAAAATGATAGTGAGGGAAGACTCTTCGTTGGCCATAGCCATAATCATTTTGTGTTGTGTGTATGAAAGAAGTGAAACCCAATGGGTCTATTTATAGGGAAAATCTGAAACCCTAAAGTGAATTTCCACCGTTGGATGAAAAGTGGTCGGCAAAATCTAGAGCGTTTAAAGTGTTGGCAAAATCTAGATCGTTAAATAGTGTCGGCAAAATCTAGACCGTCAAATAAAAAATTCGTGGAATAAAATTTAATATAATATAAACTCGTGGAATAAAATATAATATAATATAATATAATATAATACAATCATTTAATGGAAATGTAATCAACATCAGCTGGGAGGGTCGGTGCAACATGATCTGGGACAAAAGAACACCATAACTGTACACGTCCAAGGTACGGATATAACCACGATCTAGCTTCAGCTGAAGCATATGCACCCCAAGTAGGATGAATAGGAGGTACTGGACTAGTAGCGTTCAACATAACCCGAACCCAATGATTCCCATGGACAAACCCAACACAGAACAAGCGGCTCTGACTAGGAACATAGGCTCCTCTCAAAGGGAAGAATGTCCATGACCCACCATCATGAAGTGACAACATAACAAGGGCTATCTGATATCTAGTCGCTATAACATGTCCCATGTCAGCCATCGACATCGACTTCTCAGGAGGTTGAAAGTCTTGTGGGAGAGCAACTAATGATTCCCTAACTGTCTGAATGTTGTTACCCATCACCTCTGAGTATTGAAACCAATTTGAGTCCATCTCCTCAATCAAATCATTGCGAACTATTTGCCAGCTATGCTCCGAGTAATCAAGTGAGGCAGAAATGCATCTGAAGCCACAGTTTCCATCCCCAATCACATTGATAATGTCATCAATGTACTTATGCATATGCTCTGGAAAGTGACTTACCAAATGGATGTCATGTTGTGCTCGCTCAGCTGCTGACCTCTGTGATGGTAATTGGGAGACTTGCTGTGAGGACCGCTGGGGAAGTCTCTGTGATGAAATTTGGGTGGGTTTCTTATCTGAGCTCAAAGACGCATCCACGTGCTTCCAATAAGAAGGATCTCTCTTCACATCATACTCTTTCTTCTTCTTCTTTGGTGCACCCCTAGTCTTGACTTTGTGCTTAGGTGGAACCATGGTTGTAGTGCTTTTGAAGACATAATCATCAAGACCTCTATTCCAGACACATCTCTCCTCAAGAGACATCTCAGCCCATTGCCTCCAAACCTCCTCTATTGTATAGCTTATGTCACATTCAAGTCACGCTTGTTTCACCCACTCCTCATCCATACTCTCAATACTCAGCCTCATCCAATGAGGGTCAATCATCTCTATTGGGATTCGACAGCCATGTAGGTGCAAATTCCCAAGCTCACAAGAACAAGGTAACCCATGAGTAACTTTAATCACACAACCAGCACAACGGGTCTTATCGGTCCCTACTCCATCCAACATGCCTTCAAACTCATGAGCTATATGATTCAATGCCTCATGAGACACCAAACCGTGTAGATTCTTGTAGAATGGAGTGTTGTGCTGGGCATTTACACACACTACAAAAAAATGCCTTATTAGCGACGGATTTTTAGCGAGGGAACCAAAATCCGTCGCTAATAATGACGAAAGTGCGCCTTTCTTAACAAAAAATTTAAATTCCGTCGCTAAATTTAAAATCCGTCGCAAAAAATCCGTCGCTAATTCCTTGGAAATTGCACCAATTCCGAATCCGTCGCTAAGGCACTAATCCGTCGCTAATGGTCCGTCGCTAATGCTGACGTGACGTTACGCAGACATTGGAATGCGTAAATTTGAATTTCTGTCGCTAATTTGAATTTCCGTCGCTATATATCCGTCGCTAATTCTAATTTTTTTATTAAACTGAATCCTCCTTACTTCTTCTCTCTTATCTTCTTCTTTTCTTTTCTCACACTTCACTCTCTTTCTTCCTTACTCTCCTCTCTCTTTACCCAAATCCACCCTACACCACCACACCACCACCCTACTCTCCTCTCTCTCTTCCCATATTTCACCTCCACCACCACCACCACCACTACTACCACCACAAAATTAATTTCCACCCTCACTCCTCTCTTTAACCATACCCCTCTCTCTCTAACCCTCTCTCTATATACACAAACTCCTTCCCATATTTCACCACCACCACAAAATTAACTTCCACCCTCACTCTTCTCTTTAACCATACCCCTCTCACTCTCTCTCTAACCGTCTCTCTCTCTCTCTCTCTCTCTCTCTCTCTCTCTCTCTCTCTCTCTCTCTCTATACACAAACTCCTTCCCATATTTCACCACCACCACCACCACTACCACAAAATTAACTTCCACCCTCAATAACTTGATACTATCAGGGTGTGACCACATGATCTCCTCAACAATATCAGTTCCTTCAAGCCGTCTGGTCCAACAAATATAATAATGAGACTGAATCAGTGTCAGAAGCTCTTGCATCTCAGTCCTACTTCCTCTTTTTCCCTTCCGGAGACTATTGCGGGTTCTATACAGCTGTGAAATGTTACTCAAATTGTTGGTACGTAAATCTCCTCTTTAATGACTCTAGACTTTTTGCTGCTTTCACCCCCAACCACATACGCTCCTAAACTGCTAATCGCTCCTCCTTGGTGAACTTACCAAATATTGCTGCTCCAAGGATAGTCTTTAGAGGTTCATGGTTGTGAATTCCACACATAACTTTGACCTTCCAATAAAGACTAGGAGGATCGAGTGGTTTAGCTTTCAATCTAAATGGACAACCACACATTTTTGAGGTCTTGTGTCTACTAGAACACCCAACATCTACTCCACTATATCTCCCATGCCTATCACAACCAAAAACAATCTTATTTTTCTTCCCTTTACCATTCTCACTCGACTCGGATCGAATAATAATGACAATTACCCCGTTGGCTTTCCCGATATCTCTAGCCCAACGGGTAACAATATCCCGAGTAGGAAAAACCTCTGGGGGTATGGGGTTTAATGGGGGGTAAAAAAAAATACCCTTTATTTTAAACTAATTAAATCTATATCTCAAAGATAACCCATGATATGATGATGCAATTCAAAAGCGACTACCTCTTTAACTAGAAAAGAACATGGTGTTGCTTAATTAATGATTGAGAAACATCTGAAGAAAGCTTCATTTTCAAGAGGATATACAAACAAATAATGAAAATAGAATATAGCTAGTTTGTGGTACTTTAGTTTAGACCCACTAGTTTATTCACAAGAGAGTGACTTTCCTATTTAAAATAAAATCAAATGTAGTTTGAACAGGGGGCAATTGTTCAAAGCTAAACCATGAAATGTGGGACGGTTTTGATCTATAATTAATTTGAATATATAAATTACAAGGGATCGAGCTAGCTATAGCTAGGTATAGTCGTCTGAAAGTAACAGAGAATTAATCTCGTGATGGAAGTTTGTCATGGTTGATAATATATTTTTTTGTTCTTGCTTGTAAAGATGCAATGAAGAGAAGTTTCTATGACGTCTAAATTTTGTTATCACAAAGTGAAGACACCCTGGAAAAAGTTAATGACACACACACACACACACACGGTTCAACCCTAAATTCAATCTCAAATTTGGTGGTCCTACAAATTAATTTTGTCTTTGTAAATTACTTTTCTAGTTAAAGAGGTAGTCGCTAAAGTTACCCACCAACAAATAAATTACTTTTTTTTGACCAAGCACAAATAAATTACTTGTGTATATAATATATGAATACTATACTACTCTCACCCCCTCATTTTATATTATACACACATTTCACTACAACAGATTTGGGGATTGGGAGCGTTTTTTTTTGTCATTAGTAGCGCTTGCGGGCGCTCCTAAAGCTTGCGCTCCTGTTGCCAATCCCCCAAAGATAGCGCTCGAAAAGCGCTACCAATGAATAGGCAAGATGAGCGCTTTTTAGTGTAAGCGCTCCTTATTCCCGGATGCGCTTAGACCATAGGTAGCGCTTTTTGTATCAAGCGCTGCTTATGGTCTTAGCGCATGTAACCAAGAGTAGTGTTTTCTTGTAAAAGCGCTCCTTATGGTCTTAGCGCATGTAACCAAGAGTAGCGCTTTCATGTAAAAGCGCTCCTTGTGGTCTTAGCGCATGTAACCAAGAGTAGCGCTTTCTTGTAAAAGCGCTCCTTATGCCTAATTTTTTTCTAAAGAATTTCTTGTCTGCTTCTTCTATATTACCAATTCCCAGCTCCCTGCAACCAGAAACCAAAGAACAAACAACCAGCAACAACAACAAACAACCAGCAACCAACAACAAACTTCCAAATAAAATTCCAAATCAAGAACCAATTTCAAATCAAATTCCACCTAATTTATAAATCCAACATACATATATATATATTTATCAACATATGTGCCAACAAAAATTACACATAATTAAATCCTCATGTACCAAAAGATCAACAAAAATTACAACATATATCCAATGAGGTAGGATATCCAAAAAAAATTACATCAATTTCGATTTGCATGAATCAAATCGGCAACATGACGACACCACTCTCCTTTGAGCTCAGTAAGTTCCTCATCAGAAAATTGAGCTTCACGCACATATTCAGGAAAATACTGAAAAAATAAAATAAAATGAACTTAGAATTATATCAATATCAATTAGAAATTGAATTACTTGTCAAAAAACAAACTATCAAAGTACATACATGGATTGGGATTTCCATTTGGTTGTGAGTGATGATGTCCTTCATAAACTTTATTACATAGTACCGCAATCATTGCTGTTTGGTTTGGGACTCTATAAAACAAAAGATTACTTAGTTATTAAATTTAATTAATTACATATGAATAAGAATATTGATTATAAACTTACATTTATTGCTATCCATTTTGTAGAAGATGATGATTTTCTGTACGCAGTCCTAACATCATGCAATCCCCAATAAGTTGCCAAAACACTGAAACAACATAATATATATAACTATATTAATCGAAATACATACATAATTTAAATTATGAAATATGCGAGTGATCTAAATACACACCTATTAAATACTCCCACCAACTTGGGATAGTTGTTGTAATGAACTTGCAGTGAATCCAAATAGAAAATCACATCTCTTTTGGGATCAACAGCCAACAATATCCAATGGGTCCTATAAATTTTTTGAATAATCAAATTAATGACAAATATTTCACAAATACATGTTATATACGATTGATATATATATAGATTAAATTACTCACCCTAAGTTGATGGGTGCCAAAAACAAAGTATCACAGCTTAATTGTTGTGCTAGTGCCAAGCGCCGATCGATATTGGCTTTAATCTCTACCTTGCTTCTTTCCATTTGTGCCTTGCATTTTTCTATATGATCTTTTGACATTGTTCTATCCAGGGGGATATTAACTAGAAAAGTATTTTCGGGGCATAAGAACACAAATCTTTGTGTTTGTTTTCTTGGGACCAATATCTCATGGTACAAATACCTTTAATTAAAATGTATACAAATTATAATAATAATAATAATAATAATAATAATAATAATAATAACAATAATAACATATACCACTGAAATAATAAGATAGATACATACCTGATATATGCTCTAATAGTAGTCGCACTTGCCCACTCGTGCTCATATACCACTGCGAGTTCCTCTAGATTCAAAGTCAGTGCTTGCTCCTCTCCAAAAATTTCTGTATCCATCAATGACTCTATTATGGTTGCACTACCCATGTGGTTTGACGCATGGATTTTTAAATAATTGATGAACTCCATGGATAGCTGGTGTAAGAGATAACATGTATATTTGGACCTTTTGCTAACCATCTCAATCTATTAGAAATCAAGGTAGAATTCAAAGCAAACTCTAAGGAAATGTGATTTCTTAGCCACACTATGAAACTCCTATTGTGTCCTTTTCTTAACCAAACTTGACCCTTACTTGGGTAATCACTCTTAAGCATGTTCATGTGTTTCGCAACATATGAATTAGAGATGGCAATGGGGCGGGGCGGGGGCGGGGAGTACTCCCCCGCTCCCCGTCTCCGCCTCCCAACGTTGTCCCCGATCCCCATCCCCGATCCCCGCTTCGGGGAGTTTTCCTCCTCCATCCCCATCCCCACGGATCCCCACGGTCCCCGCGGGGAATCCGAAAATTTATTAAAAGTTTGAAAAAATATAAATTAAAATATAATAAAATTGAATAAATATATAAAAGTAAGACTAAAAAACAAAACTTTAACATTTTAATTCAAAAATTATAAAAGTTAGTCTTACTTTTATATTTTAATATTTAAAAAGTATAAAAGTTAGAACAATTAAATATTTTAAATTAGAAACACGTATAAAAAGACTAAAAAATTAATACTTATAGTATAATATACATTTATAATAAAAATATTTATGTAATATATTTCGGGGCGGAGTCCCTGCGGGGCGGGGGGTATGATCCCCATCCCCATCCCCACTTTGACTGCGGGGGGATTTTCTCCTCCGTCCCCGTCCCCACGGGGAAAATTCCCCGCCCACGGGGCCCCGAACGGGGCAATCCCCGCGGGATTCCCACTTACGGGTAGAAATTGCCATCCCTAATATGAATCAACCTCACTGTCATTGTGCAGAACATATAAGTGTGCTTGCTCTAGTTCTTTCCTTGATACCATCACTATTTTGCTTCCTGTCATCCCTTTACCAATGCTTCCTGTGTGACGCTCCCTTGGCAGCCCCACAGAATGTTCAACACTAGATAGATAGCCGGTGCAGAACTCAATAGCTTCTTCAACTATGTAGCGCTCAGCAATACAACCCTCGGGTCGTGATCGGTTTTTAACATATCCTTTTAATATCTTCATGTAACGTTCAAACGGGTACATCCATCTCATGTAACATGGGCCACACAATTGTGTCTCTCTAACCAGATGAACTATTAGATGAATCATTATGTCAAAGAATGAAGGTGGGAAAAACATCTCAAGCTCACATAATGTAACAGTAATTGATCTTTGCAACGCTGGCAACATTCCAGGGTCAATCACTCTACTACAGATCGCCTTAAAGAAGAAACAAAGTTTAGTTATGGCCTGACACACTTTGTTTGCAAAATGGATCGTATACCAATGGGTAACAAATTCTCCATGAGAACATGACAATCATGGGACTTTAGAGACTTCAACTTGAGGTCTTTCACCGATACAAGGTTCGTAACATTTGAAGAGTACCCCTTTGGAACTTTAACTTCATGAAGAAACTTACAAAAGACAGTTTTCTCCTTTTTAGATAGAGTATGAGCTGCCGGAGGTAGATATGTACGTGTACCCTTCTTTATCGGACCCAATTCGGGTCTCAACCCCATACTAACCAAGTCCAACCTTGCATTGATGGCATCTTTAGTCTTTCCTGGCATATTGAGTAAGGTACCAATAACACTTTCGAAGACATTTTTTTCAACATGCATCACATCAATGAAATGCCTTACATGTAATGACTTCCAGTATGGCAACTCAAAGAAAATCGACTTTTTCTTCCATCCTCGTTTGGCAAGCTCTCCTGCAAAAGGCTTCCCAAATTTAATGTTCAAATCTTTCACCTTTTCAAATAGTTGTTCACCCGTCAAAGGCGGTGGAGCTTTACGGGTTTCTGAATTCCCATTGAATGCCTTTCTCCACAGTCGATACTGATGAGTTGGAAGCAAAAATCTACGATGACCAAGGTAGATATTCTTCTTACCATGTTCCAACCACATCCAATCTGTATTATCTTCACATATAGGGCATGCACACTGACCTTTGTTACTGTACCCAGATAAATTCTCGTATGCTGGAAAGTCATTAATTGTGCCAAAAATCATAGCCCTTAGGGTGAAACTCTCTTCTCTGAACCCATCATACACCTCTACGCCAGTCTCCCACATTAGCTTCAAGTCTTCAATTAAAGGAGCCAAGTATACATCAATATCATTTCCCGGTTGTTTGGGACCGGAAATTAACAAAGACAACATCATATACTTGCGTTTCATACAAAGCCATGGAGGTAAGTTATAAATCGCCAAAATCACGGGCCATGTACTGTGGGAGCTACTCTGGATACGGTGCGGGTTAAATCCAGCAGCAGACAATGCAAGTCGAAGGTTTCTTGGTTCCCCCTCGAAATCAGGATAATCAATATCAATTTTTTTCCATTGCGGAGAATCCGCCGGATGTCGTAGCAAGCCATCTTTAATCCTTTCATCCTCATGCCAAGTCAAGTGTTTTGCATCTTCTGAACTACGGTACATGCGCCTAAATCTAGGAATTATAGGAAAATACCACAACACCTTTTCTCGAGCAGATTCTTTCTTCTTATATTGCGATGCATTACATTTAGGACACGACTTTAACAATGCATGTTCATTCCGAAATAATATGCAATCATTGGGACAAGCGTGTATCTTATCATAGTTCAAGCCAATGGTGCCTAGCATTTGTTTTGCATCATACGTCCGAGAAGGGAGCACATTATCCTTCGGCAACATATCTTTCAATAGTGCGAGTAATTCCGTAAAGCTCTTATCCGTCCATCCGTGGCAAGTTTTCAAGTTATACAACTTTATCACAACCAATAATTTTGTGAACTCAGTACAACCAGCATACAACGGTGTCTCCGCATCGGTTATCAACTTCTCAAACCTTTGAGGACAATCATTAAGATCATCTTCAACTGCCTTTGTCATCTCTTCAAATTGGTCGCCGTCAAATGTATATTTTTTGGTGTCAACCGGCGCACATCTCTTAGTACTATTATTCATATTTGAAGATTCACCTATTTCCTCACCGTGCATTGTCCAACAAGTATAACTTTGATCGATTCCGTAAGCCTTTAAATGTCCTTCCAGCTCAACTGCAGTAACTGGGTTTACATAACAACACCGTAAACAAGGACATTTGATATTACAAGAAGTTCCCAATCGTCGAACAGCAAAGTTAACAAAATATTCTACTCCATCGACATATTCCTTCGACGGACGATTTTTAACCAAAATTGATAATAAAATCCTGATAAGAGAACTTAAATATGTTATAGGTGAAAAACGCCCAAAGTACAATTTTTTAAACCTAAGACATTGGATTTTGTTATTTTATAATTTCACTTAAACACTTTGTTATTTTATAATTTCCCTAAATGTCGAACAACAAAGACTTTCAACTATTTTCAACTAAAAAGGCGCCTTTTTATGTAACAGCCCAGGTCCAACGCATTGGCCACCCCGGCACTATTAAAGGCTTATGTAACAGCCCAGGCTTATGTAACAGCGCGCGCTCAATTGGTAGTGGGAGGTGTGTTTAACTTGCACTTATGCCTCAGGTGCAAGGTTCGATTCCCACGGAAGGCAAAAATTCTACAAGAGGGGTAGAGAAGACCGTGAGGTAATAGTGCCGGGGTGGCCAATGCGTTGGACCTGGGCTGTTACAGTCTTCGTCTAAACACCCTAAAACCTAAAATCCCTAAATAAGAAAGGAGCAAGAACCAAATCTATTATCAACAACCGAATCAATGAGGGCGAGATTAACTTACAGAAAAGAAATGGAGAGGACGGTGTTCGCAAAAGAGAGAAGAACGGCATCGCAAATGAGAAGAACGACGGCGCTCTGTGTGGATACCTTGTGTTGCAGGTAACCTGATATTGCAGGATATGTTTTGATGATGAAAAAGACAAAGGTAAGATTGACCGTCAAAGTTAATAAAAGTGACTAAACGTCAAAGCCACAATCCAAGACAAGCAAGCCAAGAACTGAAGATTCAAGTTTAAGGGTAGTCCTTAAATATAAGGGTAGTCATTAGGGTTTGGGTGTGTCTTAGGAAAAAGTGTAAGCTCTTTCAAAGGTCAGCTCGTATATCAAAGTCTCACACACTCACAAAGTTTTTTAAAGGTGCATGCATATTTACGTAAACATTTTTTATCACCTTTTAAATATCAAAATCGATTTTCCTCATGCATAAACAAATAGCAAAATCGATTTTCAGGCAAATTTGAAAAGATAGAAATCGATTGTCAGGCCATGTTTATAATACACAAATCGATTTCTGAGCCAAATATTTTTTTAAGGGAAGAATCGATTCCCAACCTTTTGCACATAACTGAGAATCGATTCCCACTTGTCTCAGGCAAGCTGAAAATCGATTCCTACATATTTACACTAAGTATAGAATCGATTCCTAGCTTTCCATGGCACTCAAGAATCGATTTCCCATATTTTACAAACAAGATAAAATCGATTCCTTACCTAAATAAATCGATTCCTAGATCAAATACTTTTTAACAGAGAATCGATTCCTTCACTATTTTCAACGTAAAAATGAATTTCTCATAGCCTATAAATAGGCAGTGCTTCACGATTCATTTTACACACAACACACATCAACCCATTTGTACGAATCAGAAAAACTCTTGAGAAAACTCTTCACGCTTATATTTTTGCTCGTCACACACCGTTGGTCTGTCTGAGCTGATCTGTTGCTAAGAGTTAGTTGGGGTTGTATTCTTCAAGTTGTAATATCTGCCTACACTAGAGGTATTTCTGCATTTACAATTGTTTATTATTTAATTGTTGTGTTTTGTTCTAGGGAGTGGGGTATCTCTCTAGGGTAGCTGCATGTACTAGGAAGTGGGGTATCTTTCTAGGGCAGTTGATTGTAACAGGGGTGGGGTATCTCTTGTTATTGTTATATTAGATCTGAGGGCTCTCTATAGGTGGGGTATCCTAGGAGGAGAGTGCCTAAGTCTGTAAAGGTTTTCCAAGGCACCTGTAAGCCTTGATGTTGTTTTAGTGGAAAATCTCACAAGGGTGTGAGGACTGGACGTAGGTCACTAGGAGGTGACCGAACCAGGATAAATCTCTGCGTGCTTTACTGCTTTCCTGCTTTACTGTTTTACCGCTTTACTGCTTTATACTCTAATTCCTTCGCTTCCACTTAACCTGCGCGAAAATTGATCTAAGTCATTGAAAAGGGGAAAAACATTTTCAAAAGATCTGAAAAGTTTTTAAATCTCAATTCACCCCCCCTCTTGAGACTGAAGCCACTTGGTAACACTCTGTTCGCAGCAAACAAGATAACAGCATGGTGGAGAGGACGGTGTCATCAAAGGAGAGGACGGCGTCGTCGAAGGAGAGGACGGCGTCGTCGAAGGAGAGGACGGCGTCGTCTAACGCGGTGGCGTAGGGAGGAGGCGGTGGTTTGGAAGCGTGAGGTTTCTGGCTTTTTCTGCGTGAGAGAGAGAGAGTGTTTGAGTATACTGTGTTTCAATGGGAAGAACGAGAGGAAATAATTTTAGAAAAATAAATTTAGCAATAGGGAGCGCTCGCATAAAAAGTGCTACCCATTGAGAACGTGTTTTGACCATAGGGAGCGCTCACGTACCAAGCGCTACTTATTGAACTTCCGCGTTTAGCCATAGGGAGCGCTCGCGTACCAAGCGCTACTCATTCAACGTCCGCGTTTAGCAATAGGGAGCGCTCGTGTACAAAGCGCTACTTATGTTGGTGCTCTTTTTAGACATTTCTGTTGTAGTGTTTTAAGATAAATAATTTCAACAAAAGTAATAAATTTTACTAGCTAGTTTTCTTGATATCTACTATAGGTTTATACAAATTCACCACATATGATTTTACCAATACCCCCATTCTATCTAAAAGACACCTCAAATTTTTGAGGGTAAAAATGTCATTACATTCTATTTTTTCTTTTTTTTTTCTCTTTATTCTTACACTCTCTTTCTTACTTTTCACTTTTCTCTTACACTCTCTTTCTTCCTTTTTTCCATTTTTTCTTACACCCTCTTTCCTCCTTTTCACTTTTCTTTTACACTTTTTTTTTTTTTTACTTTACTTTTCCCATAAATAATTATTCTCTTTCTCTTATCACTTCATTTTAATTCTTTTAACTAAATTTCTAAATTTATACAAACACTACTTTAATTAAAAAATTTGAAGACTACTACTATAAACCTACTATCTAAAAAACAAGAAGACTTAATGACTATTTAAATTAGTAATTAATATTTAAAACAAATATCTCTTATTGATAATCTAATATCTAACTTTTATTATCTACTATAATCTACTAATCAACTAAAATAATCAATTGAAACTACGAGATAACTGCACTGATAAATAAAAAACACGGGATAACTGCAGTGATATATAAAAACACACGGGATTAATATTTACCATTGATATTTATAATTTTTTTTGACAATTTATAATTAATATTTACCATTGATAATTATAATTTTGGAAAACTACTATCAAAAAAAACACGTGATAACTGCAATAATCTACTATAATTTACTAATCAACTCAAATTAATAATGAGATAACTGCAATGATATATAAAAACACACGAGATAACTACACAAATATATAAAAAGACACAGGATTAATATTTGTCATTGATAATTAAATTTTTTGAAGACTACTATAAACCTACTATCTAAAAAACAATAATATTTAATGACTATTTAAACTGCTGATTAATATTTAAAATAAATATTTCTTATTGATAATCTACTATCTCTCTTTTACTATCTACTATAATTTATTAATCAACTAAAAAATTAATTGAAACTACGAGATAACTGCACTGATATATAAAAAAACACGAGATTAATATTTGTCATTGATAATTAAAAATTTTGAAACCTACTACTACAAACCTACTATCTAAAAAATAAGCAGACTTAATGACTATTTAAATTACTAATTAATATTTAAAACAATTATTTATTATTGATAATCTACTATCTAACAAATTTACTATCTACTATAATCTACTATCAACTAAAATAATCAATTGAAACTACTAAATAACTGCACGGATATATAAAAAACACAGGGATAACTGCAGTGATATATAAAAAAACACGGGATTAATATTAGTCATTAATAATTATAGTTTTTGAAAACTACTATCTAAAAAAACAAAAAGGCTTAATGACTATTTAAACTGATTAATATTTAAAACACACGCGACAAATATTTGTCACTAATACCTAAAAAAGGACAAATAATTGTTACTGTCTATTTAAATTTGTCACTTTAAATTTTTCACTAATATCTACTTTAAATTTTTCTTTATTGTCACGGGGTAATGTTCAGACTATTTAAATACTGTCTAAATTCATTCCTAAAAACAACACGACAGCACATGTCCGTATGCAAGTCATCCTCTATATTTTATAATTGATTTTAGATTAATGAGATTTCAAACTAACGTTTCTATTTGAGGTAATCGTATGACGTAACTCGATCGGCCCGTGCGGATGCACGGGTACAGTACTAGTGTGTAACTAACCTCAAAATAAAAATTTAAAACGAACAAATGTACTATTTAACATTCGAAATGACAAATAAATAAGAACAAAATTCTTCTACAGATCAATTTGTAAGAAGGAATAGATGGAGTAATTAGATAGCTAGTTGGCTGTGATACAAGAAGTATATTTCGAAAAATTAACCAATACTTCTTAATTTTTTAAAAGGAGAAGTAATTTGGACAGCAAAATATTTTAATTTAATCGAGGAACTCACCAAACTTTTTGTTACCAAAAAAATAGTAGCATGTAATGTACTCCTTCGATTTATTTTTACTTTTTGATTCTAAGAAGTTTCATTATTTTTATTTGTTATTTTGATAATCTAAATTTACACTAGTTATTTGTTTCTGAATTATACTCTTATTTATTTATCATAGAGAGAAAAGTAAATATAATGAATAATAAACAATTAAGGGTATCATAACAAAATGACTACTAATTTATCAAAAACAAAATTTATTGATCTCTTAAAAAACAAATAAAAGAAAGAAAGATCCTACAAACTTCAGATTTTCGTCTGCTCAAAGTAGGGGTGAGAGTAAGCTGAGTCAATTGACAGAGGCCTATGGCCTAGCCTACTTTAGGCAGGGGCCAGACCAGACTTTTTTAACAAAATATACGAAAGGTTTTTTTTAAAGAAGCATATTTAGTTAAAAAGGTTGGGCAGCAGGCTAGCAAAAAAGCCTTATAGGCCAACCTAAGTAAATAAAAATATTTTTTTACTACTACTTTTATTATTATATTAAATATTAAATTTTGTACTTTGTTGTTAAATCATAAATTTTCTAACATTTTCTATTAGTTTAAATATAAAGTTAATTCTCTAAATCTCAAGGAGTTGGCCTTATAGGCCTACGTACTATGAAGCTCCGATACTTCAAAAACGGAGACGTACCCGTGTCGGATACGTATCCGATACCGATACGCACTCGATACTTCCCGATACGTACCCAAAGAGTATCTAATAATTTTTTAATTCTTTTTAAAAAATATTTGACTCGATACTTTTCAGATACATCTTTGATACTTCTTACCAACTACGGATACTTCTCAGATACTTTTTCGATACCTCTTACCAACTAAGCACATGATTGTCACTTATATATGATACACTTTAATACATCAATAACTAAAAGACAAAATTATATGTTTTTTCGTAATACAATAATAGAAGAAATAATACATTGTGATATGAGTGGGATAAATATACGTAACTATCTCTACTTGATAAGATCACGAGTATTTATTTCTACAATGTGATGAATATATATTGACTAATGATATGCTTATGTTTTATTGACCAATTACATACTAATATGAATATCTTAGTCTATAAAAAATCATCTATTTCTGCCACTGACTATTCGTATTATACGATTTTGGGTGGCCTCAGTTACTTGTCCACCATTACTTTTTATGACTAGTCACTCATACATAGGTGTGTCGGTTGTCCTCTTCCTTTCATCCATATATTTTCTATGTGATTTTTTTTATCTATTTGGGCAGTTTATTTTTCATATCTATAAAATGCAATATTTCAGTTTTTCATCTTTGTTTTTTTCTATTTGTGTTTCTATTCTATTTTATTTTTTGTTATGTTTTTGTATATTTAAATTTTAATTTAATTTTTTATTAAAGTATCCCCGCCGTGTCGTATCTTGATTTTCAAAATTTTCCCGTATCCCCGTATCCGTATCGTGTCGTATCCCGTATCGTATCCGGTATCCAGGCTTCATAGCCTACGTACCTTAGTTGTCACCTATATCGATTATTGACATATAGAATTTGAACAAGATGTCATATAAAGTTAATTCTCTAAATCTCAAGGAGTTGGCCTAATAGAGCATAACATTATTTGTATTCAAGAGGTTCCGGATTCAAATTCCACTAATCAATCATCTAGGGGTGAGGTAAATGTATCATGAACTTGTAAGTGGTCTAATTACAAAAGCCTACACCGCTTAAATGTTGTAGTATTTCTTAAAAAGATAGTAGAATAGATTACATTTTCCAACAAGAAACTTATTCTCTGACATAAAGTTAGAGAAACTTTGCACTAAACATGTGAATTTTTTTTAGTATTTTTTCCATTTTACCCGTATCCTGAAATACTTTTCTATCCCTATCCACGGCTATTTTGCACTAACTGCACCCTGAAGTTTTCGCATTAAATTCAGAGAATCCACCCCCCAACAATTTCTATCCGAACTAAAGGTGGAAGACATTAGTTCCTTGATTTAGTAAGGGGGTGACAATATTTAAAAAGGAAGGGATAAGGTGCACAAGCCAAATGTCAAATCAGTTTATGTCCCTATTCTCAAGTTTGCCTTCCCTTTCGATTGGCTTTCACCTTCCCACCTGATCTAACTACTCCATGCCTTTCCGAACTTTTTGAACCCCAAGTTTTATGACGCAAGGAGCCTACTTAATACTCATGCACAAACGTTTTATTCAATGATAGTTATATTTTTACTTTTTTTTACATTTTACATCATATTCATGAACTAACTTTAATTTCACGTCAACCTATAATTTTAACACTACTATATTTCTAAGGTTAGATCCGAGCCTAAAACTTTGTGTAAATTGGAAGAAACTCAAATCATCTCATTCTAATGGTCGTGGGTTACGTCAATTCAAAACCACATATCTTTTAATTTTAAGATAAACCCATATTATACTACCGCTTCCGAGAAGCTACGAATGCTACGTTAAAAACCAATGACAAAATGTGGTTCAATACTAAATAGGCCTGTAGCAGTGCTTTCTCTGTATTACAATTAGGTTGTATT
Source organism: Astragalus membranaceus (assembly GCA_039519185.1). NCBI lineage: Eukaryota > Viridiplantae > Streptophyta > Magnoliopsida > Fabales > Fabaceae > Astragalus > Astragalus membranaceus. The sequence goes on along the minus strand of CM076847.1, from coordinate 86,577,166 downwards.
GCATTTGGATTTTACAAGGCTTTTCTAAAGGCTTTTACTTTCCCCACACTCCCTCCTACTCTTTCACACCCCCTAACTTCTAAAAACCCTAAAATACCCTCAACTTAAAAATAAAAAAAAAAAACACAACACCCTCACACCCCTCACTCCTCTCATTTTCCCTTTCACTCTCCCTCACACCCCTCATTCGAACCCTAACTCTCCTCTCCCCCTCTCACTCAACTTCTCACAACTCACTCAATCTCACCCAATCTCCCACTCAATCTTCTCCACAAACACCCTCAAGACCACCTGGGTTTTGTTCGCGTCCTCTCACTCTCTCTAATCGTTCCATTTTCATTCAGGTAACCCTCTCTCCCTTCTGTCCATTTAAGTTTTTTTTTTCTGTGCATCTGCTGTGTTCGCATGACCTCATGCGAACACGTGAAAACGAAGGTGTTCGAATGAGGTCATGCGAACACCGTTCGAATGAGGCCATGCGAACACCCGTTCGAATGGGGTTGTTCGAACACGTGCGAATGCTTCTGTTCGAACAGGTGCGAATGATGATGTTCGAACAGGTGTGACAGTATTGTTTCTGTTATTTTGCTGATTATGTTGCTTAATTGGTTTAATGGTTGTTGTTTCAGATATGGTGAGGCATCGTGGCGGTAGTTTGCAACAGCCGGAGCGTAGGCCACCCCCGACGGCTTCCGAACGCAAACGGAGGCAAGATGGAGCTGAACCTTCCCGGAGGGGTAGGCGTAGGGACGTCCCTCCTCCCCCACCGGAGGTTGATGATATTGTCCGGGATGTTGAGCGTGATGCTCAATTTCCGGCATATGAGCTGGCCGGCCCTTCTGGTCATGCACATGAGGAGGGAGGTGCTCAACCAATGATATGTTCATTACAGGGTTGGATTTTTGAGCACTTCCAGAGTGCCAATTTTACATCTTGGGTGGTGCACCCAGAATATGTTGAGAGTATGCCACGGGCGAAGAAATGGCTGTGTAGGGATGGCCCCGGGGCCATCAAGTCACACACCATCAGACTGTGCCTTGACCGGCTACACCATGAGGAGGCCACCTGGGACCCCTACACAGGCCATAGGCAGGAGAGACCCTTTGAGGAGTTGGGCAGGTTCAGAGGGTTCATCCGGAGTGCTGGCTGTATGGTGAGCCATTTGCCGGATAGAGTGGTCAGACAGTTTGGCCAGGTACAGCACATCCCAGAGGAGCCCAGACCTGCAAATCGGGTCGTCTGTACTCTCACGGAGTGTGATGAGAGGTGGACACAGTTCCAGGACCACTTGGTGGCGCGGGGGCCTCCCTGTGTGCCGTACTCCTCAAACACGGTGCCGGGCTACTTTCCATGGTTTTCTAGGGTCTCACATCCCTTTGCCTTCCCTGAAAATTATGTAGAGCTTGTGGATGAGCCGGATGTCAGTGTGGTACGTGTTTTTTATGTTAATTACAGTAATAAGTTTCTTCTACTTATTTAAATCTACTTATTTAAATAATGTTATGTTATTTGTTTGACAGATGCTGCCAGAGCTCCTGGATATGGTGGATGAGATGGATGGGACCATCAATGATAATGTCCCAGCCAACCAGGAGCGTCTTTCAGCGCATCAAGAGGTTGCTCAACCCCTTCCGTAGGATTAGGAGGAGGATCGTCAATGTGTATCAGAGGAGGGGGCGCAACACCCAGTAGGGGGGGATATTTGTATAATTTAACTGTTTGGAACTTTTGTATAATTTAACTACTTTTGATATTATTAAGTATTTTTGTGATGTCATCTACTTAATTTGGCGCAAATTTATTGCCTTTTTATTACAAACCATAACCATACATGAAATACGAAAGACATGAAATACGAAAGACATAAAACCAACATAAGCAAACAACTAACTAAGAAACTAGTGTTTCGGTCGTCCCTGTTCCAGAAGATAAATGATCTCTTCTGGAGTGCGTATTGTGTCCACGTACAACTCTAAGACTTGTCGCCCCATCGGAAGTGTAGCATGATATTCCATCATGGTCCCAACGTCGTCATCGTTGCGGATCTCCATAACTGTAAAATAGCCAGTCCCGTAATCAAGCCGGTTGTACTTTCGGTAACGTATACGCGCCACGTCTTTACGCCACGCTCCCTCTGGACGAATCTTCCTCTCAGCCTTTTCCTTCAGTTGGGCGAAGGTGATGTCCTTACTCATCCTGCAGAATACATGGTTAGGACAACGAAACACAACACCATGTTCGTCGGTGGTGACAGTCCCATGGTGATGAAGGGCAGTTAGGAATTTGGTGGATGAGTACTGGGTTGAGCACAATTGCCATTCCATTTCAGCTTGGTTGTAGCTGTCAAGAGGGAGAGTAGGTTTTGGTGAGGAAGCAGATTAGGGTTTGGTGAAGAAGGTCTGAGGATGTGAACCCCCTTTTATAATAGGCATGGTGAAATGTCAGCCGTTGATTTCATTTTTAGATCACAAATCTGAGCCGTTTAAATTCTATCCGTTCAGACACATTTTCCAAAGGGATTGACATCCACTCCTTTATCTGACACACATTTGACTGATTGTAAGCCGTTGATCAAAACTGTCGGTGGAATCTGAGACGTCCAATATCTGTCGCTCTGCAACACTGGTTCGAACAGCCGCATGCGAACATATTCGCATGACCACATTCGAACCTGTTCGCATGACCCCATTCGAACAGGTGAAAAACACCCAAGAGGGTGTGTCCCCATATTTAACACACGCGAATGGCCTCGTGCGAACCTGTTCGAAGGCCCGTGTTCGAACAGGTGAAATTTCGTGAAAAAAAAGAGGTTTGGCCTGGCCTTTTGGTCATTTCACACCCTTATGGGGTGTGTTTCGAGTAGGAGGGGGTGTGGGAAAAGCAAACGCCTTTCTAAAAGGCAAATTCTTATGTACTCTAGTTAAAAAGTTGGGTGCAACATGTTTTGCTTATAAATTGTTATCAAATACTATTTTACAACTTATTTTTTTCATTATTTTCATTTATCAGTTCTCGATTTTTAAAAATTATAGTATTACCCAATTATAGTTTGAATTCGAATTCTACTTTCTTATTCTCTAATTTCTGAGTTTTGTTCATCCTTGATTGTGCAATTGTTGTTTTCTCTACATCATTCTTAACTGCACTCGACAGACTTGTTCTTCTCATTGTTGGCAATCACACCCTAAAAACTACATTGTGTTAGTCTTAAAATTGCATCGTTGACACACTTTGGGTGCAGTACCCAACTTTATTTGGTGGGTACCTTAGTTGTCACATTTTAAAATTAAAAAGCCTTGTAATCTTGGATATGGATTTTATCAGAAATGCAAGATACGCCATGGAAGAAGATGGAGAATTCGGTTAGAGAACTCAGAAACTGAATTGGTTAAATTTCTCAACTGATTAACAGAAATGAGATTAAAACGAACATATACAGGCTCAATGTGAGCTAGTTGGGTAACTAACTACAAAAGGGAAAACGTATAACCTAATCTAAGAAGAAGAAGAAAGAGTAAAGTTAAATACAAGGTGTGAAGCTAAGTTAAAGAGGAACAATTGTATTTACACTTCATTACAATGCTGACTGGACTTCATTATTATGCCGACTGGGCAGGGGGTTCTGCTGATGTGTCTTTGTGGAGTTGACTAACTTCATATTGACTTTCTTGCTTATGTTTACACCCTCCCTTAAGCTGCAGAAGATATCAAGCAAGCCAAGCTTACTTTGGAAACTGTAAAATGGCCCTGGGCTGAGGGATTTGGTCAGCAAATCAGCAACTTGTTCTTTGGATGACACGGGCAGCAGGTGGAAAACTCCTTTTATCTTGTCATGCACCACATGGCAGTCTATCTCTATGTGCTTGGTGCGTTCGTGGAAGACCGGGTTAGCAGCTATGTGTAATGCAGATTTGTTATCACAATATATTACCACTGGATCTGTGTGTGTAATGTGCAGGTCTCTGAGCATGTATAATAACCACTGTGCTTCACAAGCAGATTGAGCTAAAGCTCTATACTCAGCTTCTGATGATGACCGAGACACAATGGATTGCTTCTTGCTTTTCCAAGACACAATAGATGTTCCCAGAAAGAAGCAGAAGCCAGTAGTAGCCTCCTTGTATCAGGGCATGCTCCCCAATCAGAATCACAAAAACCTATTAGGGATAATGCAACATCAGTTCTAAAGTACAGACCTTGTCTAGGATTCCTCTTGATAAACCTAAGAACATGCATTGCAGCCAACATGTGAGAATCAGTAGGTTTGTCAAGGAATTGACTTAGTTTCCCAACAGCGTATGATATTTCAGGTCTTGAGTGAGTTATTGTGCTCCTAGATGTATGAATTGACTTAGTTTCCCAACAGCGTATTAATTTCCAAACCTTTAAAGGTGCCACCAAAAAAAGGGGTGTTGTTGGTGAGACATCTTTTTTTTTAACAACGCAATCTGCTATAGGTTGTGCTAGGGTTTCTTGCGAACAACATATTTGCTCTCCCAGTGTGTACGATGTTGTAACCCCCTAACCCGCCACTAAGATTTCCTACAAACAACGGGTGTGCTCACCACCCCATTCTCAGCCAACCCTCCAAATCCAATATGTGTTTTAAGCTATCACTACCAACCCTCCTAGATGTCCAACTGAGATGCTCTGCTATGGAACTCACTGAAACTAGAGGGTTTAGTGAGCCACCTCCTCCAACGGTCCCCTGGACCTCGCACTTGCCACTAGACCACCTCAAAAATTATGTCTCAAGTTGATAGCCCTCGCCTTGCACCTAAGACAACAATGCTAGAGCCATGGCTCCTCTACCATCAAACAAATGTTTCTTCAAGCCTATGCAATGGTAGTTCAAGATCCATTATTTTCTCCTCTTTTCACCAAGAAAATTTTGGTTAGATGCATTTACTTGTTAGGTTTCCTTATGTATTCTAAGCCTCTTCCCTGATTGTACCAATGGCCAATCAAAGAGCCACACCCAATAATAGAAACTGAGCTTACATGATAATATTAGGTTATGTCTTGGCATAGAGTCTGTAAGAAGTATCATTTGAAAAACAAGAGTCTTTAAATTGTGCAATTAGATGGAAACGTGTTTTTGATCCCACCATTGAGCATGCTTTAAAATAATATACTAGTGCAACATACAAAATTCTGTTTCTTTTTACCATAGATGCTAGGACATCACATCCACACTCAATGCCCCTGCCTTGCTGGGACTACAAATACAGCCAAAACTTATCCAGACATCTTTCTGAGGTTAAGTAAAAAATGCCACATATGAGGCATATAGGTTGGTCCCAATTCTATCCTAAAAATAGGTTGGTAATAATAAAGGAATTTCTTGCCAACTATTAATCATGATAAAAACAAAAAAGAGTTGCACATTTATAAGAGAACCCGCTCTTCCTTTACTTGTTTGTACTTTCAATGATTTCACAGAGGCAGGTGATAATTGTCAAAACAATTCTAACAAAAAAACAAAACAAAAATGACTCTCGTGCAGATTGGCATTAGCAAAAGTGAAAGGTGTAATGCAAGTGGTAAGGTACAGCACAACAAAGAATTGAAAAACATTACCAAGGAAGTCTTATTTCAATGGAAGCTCTTCAATTATTCTATGTTAAAAAGTATATTTAGTCATTCAGTTTACTCCACGACCAGAACAAGGTAAAATGAAATCATGATCAAATTGATCATCAAGCTAAGCAAGTCATGTTGGAGAATGAAAGTATCTGTTAAATAGAGACGAAGAATAGAGAGACGATATTGGTCACGCAGTTCGGCCAATGTTTGCCTACGTCTGCGACTACAGAGCAGCTGTAGTTCCGTCTTATTAACTGTATATGTTGTTTTGTAAAGAATACAAGCACTAATGAGTTTAAATAGGCTATACTATATGAAAACCTAACGGGTCTGGGCCGAATACACATATAATAAAACTACTATTTCCACCACATCTCAACACTCCCCCTCAAGCTGGAGCGTATAGATTGTAGGCATCCAGCTTGTCACATATGTAAGTTATCTTTGGTCCTCGAGGAGCTTTTGTGAAGATGTCTGCCAATTGATCATTAGAACCAACAAATGAAGTAGCAATGTCGCCGGACACAATCTTCTCACGAACAAAGTGACAATCAACTTCAATGTGGATGGAACGTGTACCTTTACGCACTGCAATAGGAGGGTCTTCTGACTCGGGAGGCGGATCCGGAGTAAAAGAGGGAACCGGGGCAGGAGATGAGTCACTAGGATCTTCGGTAGGAGGTGGGTCGACAGAAGGGAGATGAGCACGGCGTTGATAAGTTTGCAGGGGGGGGGGGGACTAGAAGGACTAGGAATTTCCGTAGGAGAGGGGTGATCTATCTGGTCAATGATGGGTGGGAGAGAAACTACCGAAACAAGGTTAGGAATAGGTAATACTTGAGAGACAGACTTAGACTTAATGGGAGATGCAAAGAATGGAGCACCCACAAAGAAGGTGACATCAGCAGACATGTAGAAGCGATGTGTGGAGGGACAGTAGCATCGATATCCTTTTTGAACTCTTGAATAGCCAAGGAAGACACACCTAACTGCACGAGCAGACAATTTATCAAGTCCCGGAGTAAGATCATGAATAAAACAAGTGGATCCGAAGACTCGAGGAGAGATACGGAACAAGGGCTCATCGGGAAACAATATGGAATGAGGAACCCTATTCTGGATAACAGATGATGGCATTCTATTAATCAAGTGCCCTGCAGTGAGGACAGCATCCCCCCAAAACTTCAAAGGAACATTAGCATGAATAAGTAAGGTGCGTGCTCTTTCAATTATATGACGGTTCTTACGTTCAGCAATCATTAACCTGAGTCACATTTGCTGGTTTCTCTGGAAAACCATGAAGGGAATAACACTTGTTTTCAGTATGACCAAGTTTCTTACAGTAAGTGCATTGAGGACGTCCTCCAACACGACCTCCTCGACCACCCCCACGACCACGACCGCGTCCCCCACGACCTGCAAAATTAGAAACAAGAGCAGAAGATTCTATGCTAGTCTGAAATCCATTCCCTCCAGTTCCGTCCAATCCAGGAAGACGTATGAGACGCCTGATAAGATCCTTTGTTGAGGGAATGACTGATGTAGAAAGAATGTTGATCCGTACTGACTCATACTTTTGATGGAGACCATGAAGAACATAGATCATACACACATTATCTAGTTTTTCAAGCATCTTCTTCGGGTCATTGCCGGTCACAAAGAGCTTGAACTCATTTGCTGCTGACTGAGCTTTATTAGCATATGTCATGATGTTATCTTCTGTCATCTGAAGGGTGGCTAAATTATGAATAACATCATAGAGACGCTGGATATCATTAGAATAAACATTCTTAGCCTTCTGCCAAATATCATAACAAGTGGTGTATGAACGATAATGGACCAGCAATGAGGGTTCAATGGATTGCCACAAAAGAGAGACCAATTGACAATCTGCTTGTTCCAAATCTTCACGCAAATCGTTACCAATATCTGTAGAATTCTTAGTGAGGTGATCTAAAAGCCTTTGTCCCATAAACCACATTTTGACAGAGGCAGACCAATTCAAATAATTATCACCATTGAGTTTCTCCGTTGTTATAGAGGGATTGCCGGAGAAAGCATAAGACACGAGACTCTTACCTGTCGATTCAGATTTGTTTTTGTCATTTTCTGAAGTTGAACTCATCTTTGACAATAATGGGAAGGCTAACCACAATCAGAGATGAGCAGTAGAAAGGCGTGGTATGGAATGAACAGTAACGGCGTACGGATAGCGACGCGAGAATGAAAAACGGTCGCCGTACGGATGAACAGTACGCCGTACGGATGAACAGTGACGCCCGTACGGAATGAGCAGCAACGTCCGTACGGATGAACAGTGACGTCGTACGGCTGAACAGTGACGTTCGTACGGATGAAAGGGGCTATATGACTTTCGTAGCACCTAGGGCGTTGAGGATGAACAATCAACGGGACAGCTAGGGTTCAATAGCGTGACGGCGCAACGGCTAGGTTTTCAGGCCCAGTGATCATAGGCTTTTAATACCAGGTTAAATAGAGACGAAGAATAGAGAAACGATATTGGTCATACAGTTCGGCCAATGTTTGCCTACATCTGCGACTACATAGCAGCTGTAGTTCCGTCTTATTAACTGTATATGTTGTTATGTAAAGAGTACAAGCACTAATGAGTTTAAATAGGCTATACTATATGAAAACCTAACGGGTCTGAGCCGAATACACATATAAATAAAACTACTATTTACACCACATCTCAAGAGTATCCTAACACCAGCCACTGATGTATGACAAACCACAGTAAACGTGTCTCATCGAATATAGAAATGGACACACAAGATTTCCTAAAATCTCGGTTGAGTTTTATTTTTCTCTCATTTCTTTTGAGCTATACTTTCTTCTATAATCTATACTTTTACAAATCGAAAATACATTTCTTATTTCGAACAGGGTACAAATCGTTTAGCGAATTAATAGAAAATTAAATACTCAACTCAACACAAAAAACTAGATAAAAAGACAGATGAAGGCATTCAAAGACACCTTTTCAAAATCACAAGTCACAACAATCACTAGTTGAGCTAAAAAGATAAGTCTGTACAAATTCGAAACAAACCACAACATGTTAGCCCTCAAGAAAACAAACACAACAATGATTGGATATTTTCTTCAGAACTAGTCCAATGTTTATTTCGAGGATAGAAACTGTTGTATTTTACATAAAATGCCTAATTACTAATCTACTATGCTGCTGTTCCTGACACCTCTTCAGAGACTACAGAGCTGTAAGACACCCTCCAAGTGCAGAAAACTAATTATTAAATGTGAAGTTTTATAGGCAATCAAATTGCAACATGTAAAAAAAACTGAAAATATTTGTTATCTAAAAATACCTTCCTCGCCGCACCATGGCAAACCTTTGAGAACATCTCTCAAAGCATAATTGTGGCTATCACATCTGTGGTCTGTGATAAAATTGCCGGAAAGGATTATCCTCTGGAAGTGCTCCCCAGGTTGCCTCTTCAAAAGGGTGAAAAATTCCTTTCCAATATCATTTTGAGATCCCAAGTTCCTCTTCAGATAGTAAACAGTTCCAGGTATAAATAACTCGTCAGATACTGCAGGTTTAGGCCCCTCAATTTTCCTGACAATTGAATTCTCCTTTGCTGCTTCGGGGGGGATGGGTGCTTCTCTAGTAACAGGCAACTCCTTACCAGTGGGATCACCTGTTTACACATACCAAAACAGTTGATGTAGAAATCATACCTTAAAGGCAATTAAAAATCCCAAACAACCACTAAACATATGCAAATGTTTCGTACTATCAAAATAACTGGTTATGCTCAAAGAAGTCGGTCATTCAAGTATCTTTTTCTTGCTACTGAAAGACTGCATGCCCCAAAACTTCTATCTTGATCACAAGAAAGAAGTTTGATAGATCTTCAACATAATTACTGCCAACTCCTTACCCCGTTACCATTTTGCTGTTCTATTTGGGGGTGGGGGTGAAATGCAGTCCCGCAACTGTACATTGCCTAACGGGTGGGAGAAAAAATCACTCTCCCTCCAAAGAAGTGACGCTGACAGCAATGAAGGAATGCATGTGTGATAAAGAAGCAAGGTAGGGTGGTGAAGATGGATTGTTGAGATGGTTCTTAATTATTAGTAATTTATTTATCTGAGAGAAGGTTTGTTGAAGACGAAGAAAGCAACCAATAGCACAAATACTCTGATGCACTGATCTCTGACAAGAAAAAACTATAACTTTTGGCCCCAAAAAAGTAATTTATAGGAAGGCAACTGGCCTGTAGTCTATCAGATGTTTTAAAGAGGTTTGAAATGGTTGCACTGCATAATGAGAATCTAATTTCAATGTTTCAGAGAAAATTCATTTTGGACCAGCTGGCCAGAAAACTTTACCAGTTAGACTTTTGTTTCTCCTGAAATTTGTATAATCAGCAAGTTTATGAGCTACATCTTGCACCGAAGACACCACGTTTTTTGCATTTGTAACAAAATCTATGAAGCTTTTCCAGTCTTCTTTCTCAATTACAGTCATCCTGAAGAAAACATCATATATCTGGTCAAACATTTAGTTGGCTAGCCCCCAAATGCATAATAAAGCTTTAGAACCTTTGATACCTACTAGTTTTAGATATTTTTAAGCTCTATGATTCGTAAAAATCCTGTTTGGAATACTTGGTAACCATCCACAGATTTTGACCCCCGTGTTTCTCTTAGCACATACCGCCTCCCAATAAATTGAGTTTTCCATTTATTACAACAAACAAAATGTACATGCAAGAGGAAAATAATTACAATAATAAAGTTCCTGAATATTTCGTATAGCAAAAACTGCATGAGTGCTTTCCTTCATGTCCTTATCTCTAATGGAACAAGAAGGGAGTTGCTTGGTTCAAGAAAATTGTTACTCACCAATCAGTTTGAAGAATTTCGTTTCTTAGCCTTTTTAGGGAAGCGGCACTCAGTCTAGGTATAATATCATCCTAATATATCCAAAAAGACGAAGTCATAAGAAAAACACGATAGATAAATACAGACAAAGCTTGGGAAAGGAATCTGACACATCTGAGAAACCCCAGAGACATGATTACTTTCTCCCAAATCAACTCACACGCAGTGGCGGACCCAGGACCCCGAGGTCAGGGGTGTCAAAATTTTTAAGGCCAGTGTCAAATGAGTGCAAAATGGTCTACTAGTGCAATTTAAAATTTTCAGGGGGTTCAAAATAAAAATTTCAGGAGATTTGGGCTATTAATATAGGGCGGTAAGTGCAATTTTTTTTTCTAGGGGGTTCAACTGAACCCCCTGGGTACAAAGTAGGTCCGCCACTGCTCACACAGGCATTGTCAAATGCAGTCACTTACCTGCATCACAACTGTTGTTACAAAGCCAGCACAGCTTTCGGCAAGTTCTTTGGAGACACAAGGTGGCGTTCCATATGCAACAGCAGATACAATGTCAGGGCTAAATCCCAGCTCCTTTGATGATTTTCTATGGATCATTATTGCTAATACAGAAGCTATCGCACCTCCCAGAGAATGACCCACAATTCTTAACCTAAATCCCTGTTGATGAGTTAGCCACACTCACAGTATGCATAAGAAAAACAAGTAAACTAAGAAATGAAAACCATCACAGATAGAGTAAGACCATCTCCACCTCATGTTTCTCCAAATATTTTTTTAAGGTTCCAATCTCATGATTAAGAAACCAACGAGCAGATTCAGCAGTGCCAAAGTGGGCTGAATAGCCTTCAAAGGTGACTTCACCGTCACTTAAGGAAACAATATCAGTGATAAGGTCGTATATAGCATGTGTGCCACGAATGCCCAAAATTACAAGCTTTTTGCGGGGGTCAACTCCTATATAATATGCAGGCCTCATTACACTGGAGTTTTTAACAAACTTTATGACATTACTTTCGCGGAGCATGCTGTTCCTTGAAAGAACGGCAGGATTATCTTTATATGCACCTTTAGCCAATTCAATATGATAAATGAGATCTTGAACCTGAAACCCAGTAGTATATATTGATAAGAATGGTGGAGCACAATAACTAGTAGTGATATGCTAACATAACAGTATAAGATAACGCTTATCAACAAAAAAAAAACAGTATGCATATGCTTATATGCCCTCTGCCTCTAAAATACAGTTTCAGAAGTTACTATTGATTCTGACGATATCTCGATGCCTTTAATATCTTCAAATGGATGTGTAGAAGCTTGACGGAGATAGACCATGTACAAGCCAATCGTAAGGTCACTCAAGCTCCAATCCTGGATTCCAATTTTGCTTTGTTGGATGTAGGCTATGATTTCCATAATGGATCGACTATTTGGTGGGGGTTTGCTTCCAAGTCCATCTCCTGCTTAACATGGAAAACAGAGTTAGCCTTTGTGTTATTATAAAGCAGACTGGAACATTATATGATCAAGTTTTTATGGGGCACGTGAAACTTATATACTTACGATCTGAATAAATAAAATATTACATAATGTAACTGAGTCATCTATGGACTGTTAGCAAGTTTATAATTATAACATGTTTGGTTCTTGCAATTTGCAGTCATGCCAGATGTGTCCAACTCCATCAGATGAAACATGTTATAAAGTTAACACTTAACAGACCTGTTGGCAGAGCCCACCTACACAATTGCAGAGCTGGTTCAAGTGCCTTAGTGAGCCAAGCCATCTCTAACTTCCACTTACTATCTGAGGGATCTTCATCATCAGAACTGTATTTGCTGATCCCATAATTGTCGTCTGCTTTCTTAACTTCAGACTTAAAAGAAACCTGACATTTATCTTGCTCTTCTTTTAGCTTGTCCTTTTCTACCTTGTCTGCTCTTGACCTTTGCAATTGAAGTCGGTTAAAAACACTGTGCATATAGTTTCGATATGGTTCTTCTCTACTAAGAAAAAATTTGGTACAATCTGCACAATAAAGAAAACAGACATGAACATTCTGATCGTATTTATCAGCAACAGAATTATATTAATAAAAAAGACGAAAGTTAGATACTAAGCTTTAGATGTTTGGAACCCATTCTATTAAGACATTTGGTGATATTAGTTTTTCCTGAACCTTTGAGTAAGATATTACTGCATTAGTCCATAACCAGATTGATAACACAAAGTTTCCTGCTGGAGACAGGCCATAGCACATCATTCATCATTTCCTGTGCATATACCCCTTGAGGCAGCTCAGTTAATAGAGTTATGAAACATGTAACAAGATCCCATGAATTCAAACCCATAACGCAGTCTCTACTTTCTCTCCCATCCCCCCTTCCCTGAGGTCACCATCAGTGGGAACCCTCTACTGATCAAAAATAAACTAAAGTAGGTTTTCTATCATTCCCAATGACTATATGAAATGATAATTTGCAAGATATGGCAAACTATGTTGCATGGATACAGGTTTAGTGTTCTATTTCAACAACATATGTCAACACAATAATTTCTTTAAAAAAAATAAGTTGCAATAATTTAATTTATATAACAACAACAGCAACATAAGTCTTTTCTCACTCGGTAATGTCTAATGACAAATTATTTAAATCAGAAAAAAAAATTCTGTGGCCTTGGAGTTACTACCCTCCATCTACTCTCCTTGATGAAGTTTCTTTAATCCAACTTCAAATTTTAAAATCAGTAATGCATTGATTTTGTGTTAATTGTATTAGCAACTTCTTTGGGTAAGAACTAGGGGCATGCAACAAGAGCAGCACTTGGATTCATTCAAGATTTGAATTTTCACAAACGAGTTACTCTAATTCCTTCACAACTTTTCCTGGAAATATTTTTAAAAGGAAACCCTGGAGTATAAACTGGGAAAGGTCAATCGGTAGCAGCATAACACATATTGTCATGCAATCACAAACAAGTTGTGAACAAATTCAAAAAAAGATAGTTTTCCGATGACGCTGCGCATCAAATGCAGCATTGAACTAAACCTATACTAGTATTAAAATGTGAAAGGAGGAGAAAATGAACTTACAGACATTGCGGAGCAGTTGCTTGACGTATCTGGTATTCATTGGGAAGAAGGAGAAGCGGAGTCGAATTGGATTTGCGAAACTTGCTGGAGAAAAAAAAAATTGATAAGTTGACTCACAAAAAGAACTGAAACTCGGAAGAAGGAGATGGTTCTTCGACTCAGAAACGAGCGAGCCACACCGTCTCAGAAAAGGATGCTTTCACTCGATTTGGCTTCTTTTTTTTGTGATACTTCACTCGATTTGGCAGTGTAATTTTGTTTACATTTACAGCATCAAAATTAAACTCAATTTTAAAATAATGTTATTAGTATTACCACAATGTGTAAATTATTAAATTCATAAATTAAATAACATTTAGTCAAAAATAAACTAAAAGTAATATGTGTACAAAATCAAAAAAATTCACTTCGAGTTAGCACCTCCGATTTGACTCGGCTCTCTAACCTAAGATCTTGAGTGAACTTTGAGTTCAAATTGTTGGAAGAAATTCAGAAGGATGATGAGAACCAGAGAGAATTGCAAGAGTGGTAGTAACGGAATGTACCTGTAAAAATACTGAAAAAAAACTGTTTATTTAATGAATGTGTGAGATTACAATTGACTTCAATTAACAAGAGTATTTATATCACTAACTTTAAGCTAACCGTGCTTACTTACCTAATGACTAACTAACTACTGAATTAACTCAAGTTGAGTTAATGAGCTTACAACAATTAATACAGTACTCATTCACTTAGCTATTTTGAATTACACACCACTTCAATACATCTCCATAATTCAAACTAGCTAAACTGGCTTATCAAAAAAAACTAGCTAAACTGAACATTTCAATTCTGCTCCTCATGTCTTCAAACCTGCTGGGCTTCAAAGCCTTTGTCAACACATCAGCTAGCTGTTCATCAGTCTTGCAATGCTTCACCACTAGTTTACCTTTAGCCACTTGATCGCGTAGGAAGTGATATTTGATCTCTATGTGTTTGCTCCTCCCATGAGCAATGGGATGGTTGGCCAAGTCTATGGCAGACTTGTTATCAATCCTTAGCTTCATCACATCCTCATTCTTCATTTTTAGCTCTTATAACAGCATTTCTAACCACAGTGCCTAACTTGCACCAAAGGCGGCAGAGATATACTCTGCTTCACAGCTTGAAAGAGCTACAACATTTTGTTTCTTGGAACACCAAGATATTGGAGCCTTGCCATGCATAAAGATGTATCCAGAGGTACTTTTCCTGTCATCTGAATCACCACTCCAATCTGCAGCAGTGTAGCCTTCCACATCCTCATTGCCACAGTCTTCTGATGTTGGAAACAGAACACCCCAATCAAGTGTTCCTTTCAAGTATCTGAGTATTCTCTTGGCAGCCACCAAAATGTGATCTCTTTGGTTCTTCCATATACCTGCTAACTACTCCTACACTGTAGGTGATGTCAGGCCTTGTATTACACACATATCTCAGTGATCCAATCAGCTACCTGTACACAGTTGCATCAACTGCTTCTTCACCAGAGTTCCTCTGCAACTTCACTGCTGTGTCTGCTGGTGTTGAAGTTGGGTTACAATATATCATTTTGAACCTTTTTAACACATCTGTCACATATTTCTTCTGATGTAGAAAGGTTCCTTTCTCAGATGTTACAAACTCCATGGCAAGGAAATAAGAAAGCTTGCTTAAATCTATCATCTCATACTCAGACATCATCTTCCTTTTAAACTCAGTGATTTCTTGCTCACTATCACCTGTGACAAGCAAATCATCCACATACAAATAGACAATTAACAGGCCACCATTGGTGTTCAACCTCACATATACACCATGTTCTATTGAGCACTTAATGAATTTCAATTTCAAGACAGAGGCATCAATCTTTTTGTTCCAAGCCCTTGGGGCTTGTTTGAGACCATAGAGTGCCTTTTTTAGCTTCATCACCCTATCCTCCATTCTGTCTGTCTCAAAACCTAGTGCTTGTTTCACATAGACTTCCTCCTCTCTAGTGGACCATTGAGGAAGGCAGACTTGACATCAAGCTGACTCAATGTCCACTTCCTCTTGCTTGCTAAAGCAACAATCAGTCTCACAGTTTCAATGCGAGCAACTAGAGCATAAATCTCATTGAAATCAATACCTGGTTGTTGCAAAAAACCTTTTGCAACCAACCTAGCCTTATACTTTGCAACCTCACCATTAGGTTTCATCTTGGTCTTGTAGACCCACTTCACATCAATAGCTCTTTTACTACTTGGTAATTTCACCATTTCCTAAGTGTCATTTCTTTTGACTGATCTCAACTCGTCCTCCATTGCCTCCTTCCAATGTGAATTAGAAAGAGCTTGCTCAAGAGAGACAGGTTCTGACTCTGCCATCAGCACTAACTACAGCATATCAGATGCATCATCACTGAATGTGGCTGGAAAAACCTCATAGTCAAGCAGTCTCTGAGGTGGGTGTCTCTCTCTATGAGATCTTCTAAGCGGCTCTTCATTCTCTGCATCATTATCATCAACATGTTCCTGCTCATTCAAAACCTCTGAGACAGACACTTGATCACTCTCAAGCTGTACTTCAACTGTTTTTGTTGTCACTGTTTCAGCAGAATCAGTCCAGTCCCACTCCTTAGTCTCATCAATAATCACATCATTGCTAATGTAGACTCTCCTTTGTACTGGATCATACAGTTTGTAAGCTCTTGTACTATGATATCCAACTAATATCATAGCTTGAGATCTTGCATCTAACTTTCTTCTATGTTGTTCAGGTACATGTCTATAACACAAAGAACCGAAAATTCTTATGTGCTTCACATTAGGCTTGGATTCACTCCACGCCTCTTCAGGTGTTATACCATCAAGTCTCTTCGTTGGACACCTGTTCAAGATATATGTTGCAGTAGACACAGCTTCAGCCCAGAATTCATGTGGCAAATGTTTCTCTTTTAACATGCATCTTACCATGTTTAAGAGAGTTCTATTTCTCCTCTCTGTTGTACCATTATGCTGAGGAGTATATGGGGCAATCACAACATGATCTATGCCCTCATTTTTGCAGAATCTATCAAATTCAAGTGATGTATACTCACCACCACCATCAGTTATCAATTTCTTTATAGAGCAGCCACACTGCTTCTCAACTAGCAACTTAAATTCTTTAAAACTTGGAAACACTTCACTCTTCTTTTGCAACAAGTAAATCCACATTCTCTTAGTAAATGAAACAAAGTAGAGGTTACCTCCATGTGATTTGACTTCAAATGGACCACATACATCAGAATGTATGACCTCTAGCTTCACAGTGGCTCTTGAGGGAATTGATGATTTGAAAGACTTCCTTGGTTGCTTCCCTTCGCAGCACTTACCACAAACTTCCTTAGGTTCCTTAATCAAAGGCAAACCTGTCACCATATTCTTCTTTTGGAGTGAACTAAGGCTACCAAAGTTCAAATGGCCAAGTCTCTTGTGCCATTTCCACACATCATCTTTAATATGAGCAGCAAGACATGTCTGATCAATAGAGTTCACACCCACCTTGAAAGTTCTATTATCTGACATTAACACCTTTAACACTGCTTTCTCTTTACTGCCACGTACCTCCATACAATTATCCTCCATTCTCATTGAATAACCCTTCTCAAGCAATTGTCCTAGACTTAACAAGTTGCTCTTCATTTGAGGAACATACAGAACATCACTAACCACTACTTTACTGCCATCCTCCTTTCTTCCACGATTGAGCCAGCAAAGCTTTCTCAGAGTCCTTTTCTTCTTTCTTAATCGATCCCTTCTCTATTCTTTATCTTGATTTCATGTGCCTCTAAAGATCCTAATAACTGCTCTAATTTCAAATTATCTAGGTCTTTAGATTGCTCAATCGCAGCAACAACATGATCAAAATTAGGGGTTAAGCCCGTAATGATCTTTTCAACCTTCATAGCATCAATTACTACTTCACCACAATTACGCATTTGATTAGTCAACAGCACTAACCTGTTCACAAATTGAGCCACTGATTCGTTTGTCTCCATCTGAAGTAGTCTTAATTGGCGCCTCAAGGCCATGAGTTTCACCTTCTTTGTTTGGTTATCACTGGAATACGTGGTTGCCAACACATCTCATGCCTCTTTTGCCGTCTCGTATTCGATGATCTTCTCAAGAACGTTCGCGTCCACACATTGATGAATCAAGAAAACAGCCTTGTCGTCTTTCTTCAATTGTTCGCTATTCGTTGCCCTTTGTGCCTCTGTTGGATTCGCTTCAAGAGGTGTGATACCAATGCGAACAATATCAAGAACACCTTGATATCTAAAGACAACCTTCATCTGCGCCGTTCATCTATCATAGTTGCTGCCATCAAGAATTGGTAATTTCGCCGGAATGTGATCGTTTGATTTCATCTGTTGCGTCGCCGCCATGCTTCACCGCCGTGCGTGGCCATGGATCTCAACTGCTCTAGATACCAGTTTGTTGGAAGAAATTCAGAAGGATGATGAGAACCAGAGAGAATTGTAAGAGTGGTAGTAACAGAATGTAACGATAAAAATACTGGAAAAAAAACTGTTTATTTAATGAATGTGTGAGATTACAATTGACTTCAATTAACAACAGTATTTATATCACTAACTTTAAGCTAACTATTCTTACTTACTTAATGACTAACTAACTACTGAATTAACTCAAGTTGAGTTAATCAGCTTACAACAATTAATACAGTACTCATTCACTTAGCTATTTTGAATTACACACCACTTCAATACAAATATCTTAATTAAGGTCTCGAGTTCGAATATTCTATATAAAAAAACATATATGAGATAAAAAAAATTAGGAGAACATTTTCCCGATTGAGATTAATCATCAACTATACTTGTGAATTCTTCTTTCTCGAGAGACATTAGATTTTTTTTGTTTCAAATTTCCATCGGTTGGGGCGGAGTCTAAAGTAAAACACAAACTAAAACACTCAATAGTGTGGGAGAAAAAAATATTTGTTACTACTTGTTTTTTCGATGATCAAAATATAAAATAAAATCTCAACAACTTAGAATACAAGATTACATATATCTATAATTCACGGCAACAATAAGAAACACACATTGGAGCAGTAATGCAACACCCTGAATTTTTACTTTCTTTGTGAGTAATTATAACTGTGTATTTACCATATGTGAAATAATAATTAGTTTCTTACCTAGAGAGTGTTTTTAGGAAAAATAATTTTGGAGAACTAGAGAGAAATATTATAGTGGGTTATCAAAAAAAATTGAGCTTAAAACTCTATCAAATTATAGCTAAAAAGTATCTGACGGTGTAAATTTGTACTGCACTAAAAAGTCCAAACTTATCTGAAAATTTTAAAATTTAGATAGTTGAGCTCTATAAAATGTAAAGATCAAATAAATTCAGAGAAAAGGAGAGTATTGCTCAAGTTTAACGGAGAGAAACTTTTACCGGTACCTGTAAGTTGTTTATGACCGGAAAAGTGGCTGTATGCTGTAAACAGAAACCCATCCTTTCACTTTTTTTCACAGCTCCCTAAAGCAACTCCATTAGACAAACCTCTCTCTTCTTTGTTTACTCTGCCTTTCTCTCCTTCTTATGCTACTTTCTTTTTTTAATACTCCCTCCGTCCCATATTACATGACTTTCTAGTCAAAAAAATTTGTCCCATAATACATGACTTTTTAGAATCCCAATGAAACATTAATATTTCTTTCATACTATACACTTCATTGTTTAATAATATCTCTTTCATAACTCTACTAATTTATCTTTCCAATGTCATTATTAATAAAGTTAATTTCGTAAACTAACTCACGGTTTCTTTTTTTCATACAAAATTAACTATTTTTCTTAATATATGTGAAATGACCCAAAACAATATATATATATATATATATATATATATATATATATATATAATATGTGACGGAGGGAGTAGTTTTTTTTATTCTTTACTCTTAGAAACAAGAAAACCCTTTTAGCACAAGGATAGGAAACTAACGCCAGCACTGTCTATACTACTTTTAACTAGTTTAGTATATTTATTTCACTTCCCTTCACATTTAAACTATCTAATGGTTAGGGTTAGGCTAGTTTTTATTAACTTCTTTATTTTATTTACTACCTCTTTAGTTCAAATATTAGAATATGGTGTAGGTAAATTATTTATGCATTAATTTAAAATGAGATAGAATACTTATTCAAAAACTTGATTAATTAGATCATGAACTAGATTTAATATTTATATATGCTTAGACATTAGTTCAGAAAATTTTCTTACTCTGGTTTATTATATTTTGTAAAATGCACTTAAAATCTATGAAATAGAAAATATGCCTATCAAAAGGTTTTTCTTTAAAAACAAATGTTTTTTTGCATTTCGAGACACATGAGTATTAATTTGAACTTTAGTAAAATACTTTTAGTTATGATTATAGTGAGTTAAGACATAGTTGTTTTGATGAGTAATAGGAGTTGAGGAAATTGAAGAAAGAGTTCATCAAGTTATTTTGAGAAAGTTCTAAAGTAAGGGGAAATACTAATAATAAGTTGATGGCCACAAATTATGTGTTGCTTGTATATATCTATTATCTAGTTATTCTTAGGTGATTTGTGTGCTTGGTGATCTTGTTTACAACAGTTTATTTCTGGGATTAGCAAAATAGGTACCTCTTTAGATTTAAGTGAAATATTAGGTGTCTATTTTACTTATTGACATAACTTAGGAGGATATTGATAAGCTAAAGTGTAATCTCATAAGTTGTTCTATGGATTTTGGGAACTGATTATCAAGTTGATTATGGATTAGATGAGTAAGACTGATGATTTTACTAAGAGCTAATACAGGATGTTTCTTATAGTACTATCAAGTATATAAGACTGAGGATAGATTCGGTTGGGTCGACTACAGACCTTCTGGGGGCACTTGTGTTTCGAACTCCTACCAATAGTCAGTTGTACCATCGATCTCTGGTTGGAGGAAATCGTACTACCCGACACGGTGAGCCTGACTGTACAGGACTATCTGTAATAAGGTGCGGAGCTCGGGCCAGAATAATTGGAGTATGGATTGGCTATCTTCTCATTGCAAACAATCATGTTTTGGCAGTTGAAACGGCCTTACGCTCAAGATGATAGAGAAATCTCCATGGAGTAGGTTGAGTATATTATTTCTAGTTAGTAGACTAACTTTGTTCATGGATTAGAGGATAAGTGTGATATCTAGTTATTTGACTAACTAACGATAATTGATTTCACTAGAATATTATTCATGTTTTGCAGGATTAGGTGATTGTGTGTGATTGATTTTATTAGTCTTGATTAAATTTGATATGTGTCACTTGAACAAATTCTACTTGTATATTATTTAGTAAATTATTGCATGTGATTGTATCCTCACTAGTGCAAAAAAAGGGATTTAAAGTCAGGCGAAAAAGGGATTTAAAGTCAGGCGCAAGCTTGACTTCTATTTAGTCGACTTTGTATATCAGGCGTTTTAAAGTCAAGCGATAGCCTGACTTCGTAAGTCTGTTTTAAAGTCAAGCATATATGGCCTGACTTCGTAAGTCTGTTTTAAAGTCAAGCCTGAGCCTGCGCCTGACTTCGTAAGTTTGTTTTAAAGTCAAGCATATATGGCCTGACTTCATAAGTCTGTTTTAAAGTCAAGCATTTATGGCCTGACTTCGTAAGTATGTTTTAAAGTCAAACATTTATTTCGCCTGACTTCGTAAGCCTGTTTTGAAGTCAGGCTTTAGTTCCGCCCGACTTTAAAAGTTCATTTTTTTTAAAAAAAAATTATTTGTTAGCCTTAATGTATCCTCATGCTGCCATAAATCAAAAACAGAATTCAAATTCTTTAACAAAAATTAGTACAACGACAACATATACATGAACAAAACTCCATATCCTTTGTATAATCCTTGTTATTCAAAAAATTACAGAGCCTACTGATAAATAAAACTTGCTAATGATATAGATCTCTGAAATCTTTCAGAGTAAAAGTGAGTAATAAAAGAATATAGTAGATACTAGAACCTAAAATTGATATTTATTTCCACAACTTTACAAAGTTGTCATGACTCGTAGAGGCAACCATTCCAGTGATAGGAGACTGAGCCAAAGCAGCTATCACATTCTCATGTGCAGGAATTGTCATGCTCTTGTTCTCAGCCATGTTCCACAACTCAATGGACTGCACCACAATAGAAAATATCAATGAAGTAGAAACCATGAACAGATTATGATGTTCATTACATTGGAAGACTAACATATTTGTCACAGTAAATGAAAAAGGTTAAATTATGAAGAGCAAGAATAGACTACATTTGCTTTTTATTAATGAAATACATATATAACTAAAAACTTTATCCAAATACATGACATAAGATTCCATTGCTAAAGGATTGGGATTTCAATATACAAAGAGAACCAAAAATAGACTAGATTCAACATGTTTAAGGAAAAGTTCTTGATTACCTATCAACATATTCCTATGTCATGTTTAATTAAGGAAAAGTTGCAAATGTATTCATTAATGATTCAGAATCAAAAACAATAACTAGTTTGCTGAACAGAATGCGGCAATATTTCTGCAAAAGATTTCAATGGAGGACACAAGCTGAGAGCCATTGATTTACCTTTGGAGGATCGCTCTTTCGAATCTTCCTAGTGGGAGTCTGCATGGTCACAAATTCCTCAGCTGCAGTTGGATTAATGCCTACAGTGGCATCAAAGTCTCCCTTTGTCAATCCAACTTTAATAGCAACAACAAAACCCTGTGTATCAAGCAATTGTATAATTAAGTGATTTCAAAACTCATGTATCATCATCAGAGCAATACAAAAAACAGTTGTAGAAATAACAAAAACCTGCACAATTTCAGGAGCATCATCTCCACACATGTGCAAGCCCAAAATCACCATACTGTTGTACAACCTGTGCAAATAATCAAATTGTTAGCAAGTAATAATCTGCATAACTCATTAATTAATCAGAAGATTGTTGATCTCAATGGATTCAGCAAACGATAGTTCCTTCACCTGTTCCTCTGTAAGACCAACTTGTCCAATTGGTGGTTGGGAAAACACAGCACAAGGAACGACTCTAAAAAAGGTAAACATAAAAATCTGTTAGGAAGCTATGAAATACTAATATACAACAGACTATACCCTACAATTCAACATTACAAGCAGGATCAGGAATGGTTGTCAAAGTTAGCATTAAATGGAAAAATGAAACAGAAAAGTGATAAATAAAAAACAACAGAATTCAAATTCTTTAACAAAAATTAGTACAACTACCAACATATACATGAACAAAACTCCATATCCTTTGTATAATCCTTGTTATTCAAAAAATAACAGAGCCTACTAATAAATAAAACTTGCTATTGATAATAAGCCTACATTCTCACAGTTAATTCAACTTGTTCCCTGTCTTTTAAACGCTTGGCAGCTCCACCAATTGGTAATGTACTTTGACATCGTATCTGCTCAACTGCTTCAGCCAGTTTATTATGCGCACGGCCCTAGTTCAGAAGTATAAGGCAAACGTAAGAAAAGAAAAAGAAACAAAAATACCAAGCAGCGAAGAAGTGAATGAATATAAAAGTGCTGATGTTACAGACCTCTGAGAGTCGAAGAGCTGACTGAATAACATAATTTGCATGTGGATCTTGAAGCAACTGTTCAAATTGACGAGCTGAGACCAGTTCATCAATGATCCTATTCCGATCCCGATCATTGAATACAGCAAGACATTTTTCAACCACATGACTGCTGAACTTCTGCATTGACTTGAGCACATAATTATCTTCAAATTGTGAAGTTATAGTTTCTGTGGCAGATCGAATCCCCAAGTCCAAGATGAATTGAACAACATAATTCCTGCAGAAGACAAAAAAGAAACAAGAAGTCAAAGGATGGAAAAATAAATAAAAAGGGAACCGTAGTTTTATCCCATAATTTCGAAGTATGCATGATTTCTAAATATGAGTGAGAAGTTTTGATGCATAATTATCCCTCCAACAAAAAAGATCACTGTACCACCATATGGTTTAAGGAATTCCACAATAGAATAAGACAATTGATAATAATGGATTTGGCTAAGCTAAAATGAACAACTTATGATGATAGTAAAAAGTTTTGTTCCCCTAGTCATACTATCTGACATTTGCTTTTCCATATTTGCACCATATGTTGCTATGGAATGGTCATGTACTCATATGCAAAGGTGTAAAATAGAAGTATACTTCATGGGCTGTCCAGTAAAATGGGTTAAAAAATTTCCCCTGCCAATTACCGGGGACAATTCGTTATAGCTGAAATTCTTTCTTCTGAAAAAAAAAGTAGACGTTTTCTTAAAGCGAAAATATCTGCCCAAAGTTCAAGTGATGTGATTCTGATAATTACCTGAATTGATCTTGAGCTAGAAGAAGTGCATGAGCAGAGATTTCTGCAACCAGTCTTTCTCTATGCTCTCCACGTGAATGCTCAATGCATCTTTGTAGAACACATCATCCATGTTGATGGGTTGCAATCTCAACACAATACATTGCAGCAGCATCAAATATGAACTGCTCAATTGAAAGGACAGGGCAAATGTAACTCTTTCTGCAACAAAATATCAATTTTTGCACATATATTCTACATGGTTTCGCTAAACTACAATCTTGTGGAGTAATGAAATTACACTTATGACAAAGTGACCTTCCTATGTCAATTGGAAATTTAGCATGGCTAACCAATGGACTAAGAGGGCATTTGAAAAGCTTAGATCCATACAGTTTACTTAAGAGTTTTACATGTGTAAAGTGACCTTTCTATCCCTACAATTCTTCTAGTGAGACATGTCTTTGTCCTTTAACTAGGGAATATGACCACAGTAGAGTCAACTAAAACTATGATTCCTCATTGTGAAACATACACCTAGCGTTGAACTTGCGAATATGACCACAATAGAGTCCACTTAAAAACCAAAAATTACAAGTTACCCAGAATCTAGATCATCACAAACTAATCATTTGTTGTTGTTGGTCTCAGGACTCTGCTCTTGAAAATGCTAATGTAAGTATGCAACTTATAAATCATAACTACTGAACTACATTAATTTTACAATGTAAGTATAGGTCATGTGGAATCAAGTTTACTAAAGCTTATGGCACAGTATCCTGCAAGCAAATTACCTTCTTGTCATCCCCAGCACTGGCAAGCAACTTTCCATCTGAAGAAAAGTGACAGCAAGTAACTTTGTTCCTTGTTCTTATGCAACTAAATTCAGCAAAACTGAAACCTGAAATAAAAGTGTGGCTAATGATACTTCCCCATAAAACTTTGCAAACAGAGAAGAAAGACACATACATAAATAAAGATTACCTTTTAAAGACTCTTTTTGTTTCTGAGCCGGACTTTGTTTTATTTCTCCATAGAAATTGCCACCATCTCCTCCTCTGTTAGAAAGGATTCAACATTATCATCTAAAGCGCCAACATCTCCAAATCGATCTATGTCGTCCTGGTTTATGAAATAATGTCAAAAACACAGAATAATTTGTTTAACTTATAAAATAAATATAAAAAAACATGGTAAAAATCATTCTTCTGAACAAAATGAAGCGCACCAGGACAATACATAGGGTTGGCAAAAAGCCAATCATCAATTTCCCCTTTAGTCTTAAAAGATTTCTGATGATGACGACGGATCTGGGTTTAGGGTTTGTTTGGCGTGGAGGTGACGGCGGTGACGACGGATCTGAAGGTTCTGACGGTGACGACGGATCCGAGATCTGAGATCTGAGTTTAGGGTCTGTTTGGCGTGGAGCCTCTGAAGGTTCTTTTTTGTGAGGGAGAGGAGAAACGCGACGGTGAGGGAGAGGAAACGGAGGAGAAACGCGGCGGTGAGGGAGAGTAAAGGGTGATGGTGAAGGAGAGGAAACAGAGGAGAAACGCGACGGTGAGGGAGAGGAAACAGAGGAGAAACGCGACGGTGAGGGGGAGGAGAAACGCGACGGTGAGGTGGGGGAGGAGAAACACGACGTGAGCATGACTGAGCAGTGAGGGACTGAGCGTGAGTGAGGGACTGAGCGGTGAGGGACTGAGCGTGAGTGAGGGGTACTGAGCGTGATGAGTGAGGGAGGAAGGAACCCAATAGTATGGATATTTTACTACTTTAGAAGTCAGGCCAAATACGCTTGACTTTAAAACTTTACCTTTTAATTACAAGTTTGCCATCGTGTCTACTTATGTAGTCACGCGTCTGAGAGCATGACTTTAAAAGTCTAATTTTTTTCCTATTTTTCACTTTAGAAGTCAGGCGTGTATTCGCTTGACTTTAAAACTCGCGAGTTTTGCCTCTTAATTACAAGTTTGCCACCGTGTCAACATATAAAGTCAGGCATCTGAGCGCCTGACTTTAAATGTCTAATTCTTTTCTTGATTTTGCACTAGTGCCTATTATGTGTAACTTGTGTAACCATCGTGTTGCAAACTTGTGTACGAGTATTTCACCCCTTACATTTCAGATGACGACGGGAAAACCACTGGGTCATTCGGGACACCGACAGATTAAGTTTTTAGAGGAGGAGTGTGAGCCCATCTGGGAGGTCGATGCAGTAGCCCAGACTTTAACCTACACTGGTCTTATAAGAACAACAGATGGAATCGGGGGGAATGCCAATGACCTCGATTACTTCCCACTTGACCTTAGAGATAGAGTTGCCGTTGGACATGATGATAGAGGCGCTGATACCAGATGTGGTGGTTCCTCATGTAGTAGAACCTGATGCTATAGTCCCTACTGTACATGGGGATGGACCGTCTGATGGTTCCGGTAGTGGTGGTACCAATGGAGATCTTCCCAACGGTTATCATTAGCACTTGTGTGATGTTGGTTTTATTTTATGACTTTAGGAGGTTAGGGTATAAGAGTTTTGTGGGATTTATGATGGATTGCATTCTCTTATAACTCTATATTTTGAGGCAATAACTATCAGGTATTTCGGTATAGTAACCTGGCTGCTTAGGACTTAGTCTGACTTATGAAAGATATAACCTCGTAGGACGTACTACCTTTTGGATACTTATGTAAGATATGGTACTTAGTTGTTGAACCTCTGTAAGCCCAAGGGCATGATCATGACATGATAGATGATGACCATATATGATGCATATATATTTTATGATATTTGTATGATATGATTTTCCTTTATATCTTCTCAAACATTTAGAAAAAAATTCAATTTTTGTGGATTTGAAATCATATCTACTGTAAATCAATGCATTTTCAAACGAAATTAGAAATAGGATTATTATTTAAGTGTAGTACCACTTTTTAAGGCTAGAAAAAGGGGGTGTTGCAAGTTTTAGTTGGCATCAGTTTTTGCTTAATTTTAGTTGTCGTGAAGAAAATAACACACGACAACTAAACATTATTTTATAATTCTTTCTCTCTCATTTTTGCTTTTTAGTCATTATTTATCTCTCATGTTTGTAGAAAAGTGGGACCATATGTGGTTCCTTATAAATGACTCTCATTGGGGTTGTTGACACCCAAAATCTATTGAGTTGTTGGCCTAGAACGAGGACCCAACCGAGTCCATATGAGTTGATTTGCTCAAATTTGGGGCAAAAGGATGAGTAGGCCACAGAGTGGCCTATGTTCATTCTACCCTTTCTACTCCCTTTTACTATTTCTAAGAAGAGCAACCACATAAGGGATGTTGGTAGCCTCAGCTAAGTATGGTCAAGAGGGGAGGGGTATGCACTACCCCACACTGAAGCAATGGGTTTTCCTCAGGTGAAGATCATCAACTTTGGGGAGGTTCAATCCATGGGGGAGATAACTAGGAGCCTGAATGAAGAAATGTTTGTCGAGGAAGGCAAAGCGAAGCTATTTTCAAGGAGATTTTGTAAAGAAGTCTGAATAATGTGCTTAGGGTCAAGTCATAGGGTAAAATGCCAAGAGGATGGTGTTGCTTGCTAAGCATAGGCAGCTCAGCTAAGAGGTAACTCAATTGAGGAAATAAATAGTTGAGAGCTCAAGTTCCAAAGATTTTGCAGCTGAGTATGTTTTGGCCGAGGCAAAGGAGCTTGCTTTGGAAGCAAGTAAGTGAAGCACATGGTCAATTAGAATGTGGGACGGTTGAAGAAAATGTGGGAAAGTGATAACTCTTATTTATAAGAGTTATTTATACTCTTAACAATTAAATCAAAGCATGTTCTTAGGTAAAATCAGTATTTAATTATGTAAATATAGGTCTATTTATGTTAAGAAGGGTTAAGAGTTGATTTGTTATAATTTGGCACATTGGTGCCCTTGTGAGAATTTTAATGTCTTTGTTCAGTGTTACAGCGTCTAAGCGCTGCAGCGCTGCGTGACAGTGGACCAGCTGAAGATCAAAGGAAAAAGTGACTTTGCTCACCATTCTTGTTTCGGTAATATGAGCACTCTAGTTTGTATTTTGTTGACAATGCTCACCATGAGCTAAACACTTAGTAGTTGGATTGCTTGAAGCTTTGTAATGACTTTTTAGTATGGTTAATATAACATTTTGATGTTTGCATTTCAATCTTTGTGCGTTAATATACTTTCAAACTTATTTTGGGATTGGCCTACTTAAATGATACATTCGTAAATATAGAAATGGTTTATGATTCTAACTCAAGGATTGATATGAATTAGTGGTTGTTTTAAGGACACTTAAGACAACCCATGCTTAAACCTAGACATAGGAAAACATAGTTCATAGGGTGAACACTGTGAGTACGATCTCTTCCTTATCACTATATTACTTGTTGCGATTGTATACACTTGCACAACTACTTTTCGCACAACAGAAAGACGCCATGGAAATATAAGCGAAGGTTATTCTTCTACTTTTCAAGTCTTTTACGTTCTTTTACTTGCACTTTATCCCTTTATGCTTAACTTTTAGATAGTCTTACACGTCCCTCATACCTAGTCTAACACTCTTGAGAGTACTTAGGGAATCCATAACTGAGAAACAAAGTTCATTTCTTAGTGTAATCGTTTGAAGAAAAAGAATTAAGAGTTCAAACTCTTAGTCGATCCTCGGCTAAACCAAAATTTGACAACGAGAGTAAAAACCACTTGAGTCTACTATGTTTTAGATTAAAACCATTAAGATGCTCTTAGTAGTGTTTTTGTTTTGTCAATCATCAATTAATAGTGTTTGTAGGCGTCTATTGTCGGGTCACGCGGCCCGTTGGGCCATGTCGGGCGCGACAGTAGCAGCCTCGTTGGCACCGAAAGAGATCTGGATCGGTAAAATGACTATATTACCACTAATCTCTCCCTTTTCTTTTCAAATTTCTTCTTTCTTTTGCCCCTCTCCAGCAAAAGAGAAGCACAGCATTTTCAGGGCACCCTAGATTTCCTCTACTCTCTCCAAAACCCTATCAGCTTCAGAACAAAGGGAAACAACGCAACGCAACGCAACGGAATGGCCTTCGCTTCTTTTCTCGGCAGAGTTCTCTTCGCTTCCGTTTTCATACTCTCTGCTTACCAAGAGTTAGTTCCCCTCTTTTTTTTTGTTGATTTCACACTTTTTTTTTGTTGATTTGTAGCGTTTAAAATTCTTTTTAGATTTTTATTTACAAAATTAGAGGAAGTTTATGGATTCTCAGTAAATTTATTTCCGTAAATTTGGTGTTGACTTGATGCGGTAGTTGGATACGTTACGTTTAAGGTTTGGAACCGTTTGTCTTCGTAAACAAACCACATAGATCTACGTTTGTTTTGTTTTTATGTTTTGTCCACTGAGGTTTCCAAGACAATGTTGTTATTAGATGCAACTTTTTACATTCACGCGTTATACTCGATTGAAGTGCAGGGAACCAGATTCCTTTTTTTTTCCTTTTTCTTTTTGTGTAATATTGTATAATTTGAAATGAACTATTCAGGAGATTATGTGTATTGCTTTATAAACATGGAATCAAGCAATTTTGTTACTTGTCTAGGTTGCAGATTTATATGTTTTCTTTCATTTCATTGATTATGATGTTAGGTATTAGATATTCTCCGATGTAAACCTCAAGCTTGAATATCATTATGTCCATAGCTGAACAATTACTGTTTCCATGGGATATCTTAAAAAAATCCCTGTGATGTTAAAAAGGAGGGCAATTTGGTGTTATCCATTGTTGGCAGTCTTACCCTGCATATTATATTATATATATATATATGTATAATGTATATGTATATTTATATATATGAGAGATGATAGCAATTAGCAACACAACACTCTCTTTCCAACCAAGAGGAGAGTGTTAAAAAGTGTGATGCTAACAGTTTTCTTTATATATTGACTATGTTGTTACCAACCAACAATGTGATTGTAAGCTTGGCATCCTGTGATAATGCTATACATATAACATATTGCAAAAGAATGGGTGATATTGAATTCAAAAAAGTGGTTGTAAAATCCATGATCCCCTTGTCATTATGTCATTGTGTATCAATATTAATAAATTGTTTGTTTTATTTTATAATTTACATGCAATAATTATTTTATGGATAATGCTAACAATTCCTTTTAGGACACTAGTCAAGAAAACAAAACTAGAAGTATTTAATTTAATTAAAAAAAAAGCTTTTATTATATTAGAAACAAAGAGATATTAAATATAATACCAAAAAAAAAGAGATATTAAATACTTGTTTTTTTAAGTGATAGGAGGAAACATTAATGTAGTGTATTAAATTAAAAGTTACTTAACCAGATAGTTAACTTATTTTGTCTTTGAATTTTTGTGGTGGAACATGGTGTCTGATGTCATCATGTGGAGAATAACTAGGCCATGTTTTCATTCCTACTGGATTAGATCACTTTGAATTACTGTGGATAAATGTCTTCATGATAACAATACTTCTTATTCTACTTGATTTAAGAAGTATTCGTCGTTGTTCAGATTCAGAATAAGTTGATGGTGTTAGCTTTTGCTTACTTTCTTCTCCCAATTAGAGACTGGAAGCTAATGTTCTTTCCAGTTTACATTTTAATTGTGCAAACACTCTATTTAATAATTTTTGACTGCTTATTTTTCTTCTGTTATTTTCTATAGATTTAATGATTTTGGAGTTGATGGAGGACCTGCTTCAAAAGCACTCAGACCAAAATTTGATGCCTTTGCACATCGAGTCCATTCTCAAGTTGGCTTTCAACTTCCAGAGATTGATGTCAGTCGCCCTCCCTCTCTCTCTCTCTCTCTCTCTCTCTCTCTCTCTCTAGTGTTTGTGTTTGTGTGTATTAATCTTTTCAGGGAAACTAGATTTGTACCTGTGGAAATTCTGGATTGTGGATTCATTTTCTAATGAGAATTTATTATTTATGTAATACAATTTTGTGGGAATATAATTTTATAGTGCATGGACACGTATTTGGCTCCTCACATAAAAATGTACATAAGTCGTGTTTTCTTCCCGTATGCTCATTTTCTTGTATGCTAGAGTGTTCATTGTTCCTGATATAATTGATGTCGCGAACAGATGAAAGTTGCCGTTGCTGCGGCTATTCTTCTGAAGGGCGTTGGAGGGGTTCTTTTCATATTTGGCAGCACTTCTGGAGCTCTGTTGCTGGTTTGTAATCGGATTTTACTATTCATCCAATGTGCTCAGTTTTTTATGTTATGACTCATTTTTTTCCTTCTTGTTTTCTGCTGTAGCTTCTACATCAGTTGATTGCTACTCCGATTCGTTATGATTTTTACAATTTCGACAGTGAAGACAAGGAATTTACTCAACTTTTCATCAAATTTACAGAGGTCAGAGCAATGAGTTATTTTTAATTTGAAACTTTTTTGTCATGTCTGTCCCAAAACCCAAATTCAAACTGTTATTACAATCTTTCTTGATGTATTGTTGCTATTGCTTATTGAATATAATCACTTCTTGCAGAACATGGCTCTGTTTGGGGCTCTGTTGTTTTTCATTGGAATGAAAAACTCCATTCCTAAAAGGCAACCAAAGAAGGCTCCGAAAACAAAAACATACTAGAAGCAGCGTTTCAGGATCCCTTTTCATCAAGGAGTGTCTTAGGTTGTTTCCTGGCTCTTCACTATAATAGGATTTGGGTTAGGTACCCTGATTAAGAATCAATCTTTCACCGTTTGAGATTTGTAATTCTTGCTTCACCCTCGGATTAAATTGTTGGCTAGTATTGTTGCTATTTTTTTATATGAATGTTAGCACGGCTTTTAGGAACTATCTTTTTAATTCCCCAACTTGTATGTCTACTGGCGAAAACAAAGGGTATGGATTCTCTACTTTAAGGGCGGGGGCGGGAAATGGTACTTCCTTTGTCTCTATCCCTCTCATCTCTCATTTTCTCTCGTATTTTCTACATTCTCTCTTTTCTTTTATGCCTAAAATCACCTTAAAGTAGGTGTGTTTTCCCGTCATTAAAGTAGAGAATTCATTTTCGAAAACAAAGGATTGGAGCATTAGAACATGACAACAAAAACTAGAAGGAAAGTTTCTTATTTTTTAAGGACTAAAAACAAAAGGAACTACCGAGACCACAAATGAGAACTTGTAGGGATAAAAATATATTGGCTAAATAGCACTTTTGGTCCTTTATCTTTGCTCCAGATTTCACTTTGGTCCTTTATCTTTTTTTTGGTCCGTTTCGGTCCTTTATGTTTTATTTTCGTTTCATTTTGGTCCCTCACGTATTATTTAATTCAATTAAAACATTAAAAACATTAAAACAATTAAAATAATTAAAACAATTACAAAAATAAAACATAAACCCATCCCCCCACCGTCCACCACCACCCACCACCGTCAACCACCGTCAACCACCACCCACCACCTCCCCCCAGTGTCCCCCCTCCCCCCACCGCTGCGCACCCCCTCCCCCCTCCCCCACCGTTCCCCCCTCCCCCCACAAATAATTAAAACAATTACAAAAATAAAACATAAACCCATCCCCCCACCGTCCACCACCACCCACCACCGTCAACCACCACCCACCACCTCCCCCCACCGTCCACCCCCTCCCCCCAGTGTCCCCCCCTCCCCCCACCGCTGCGCACCCCCTCCCCCCTCCCCCACCGTTCCCCCCCTCCCCCCACCCCCCAGCGCTGCGCACCCCCTCCCCCACCGTTCCCCCCCTCCCCCCTCCCCCCATTGCTGCGCACCCCCTACCCCCTCCCCCACCGTTCCCCCCCTCCCCCCACCCCCCAGCGCTGCGCACCCCCTCCCCCACCGTTCCCCCCTCCCCCCACCACTGCGCACCCCCCTCCCCCCTCTCCCACGACCCGTCTTCTTCCTCCCCCCTCTCCCACGACCCGTCTTCTTCCTCTCACACGTTCTCACTCCTCTCTCTGCGATTGGACCCCAAACTCCACCTTTCAACTCGAAATTTCCCCCTGAGTTCGATTATGGCGTCAATTTGAAGAATTACAGGCCCTACCTCGTGGGAGAACTCCATAACCGTGAGAGAGGGGAGAGAGGGGGTGCGCAGCGGTGGGGGGAGGGGGGAGGGGTTCACGGTGGGGGAGGGGGGAGGGTTCACGGTGAGAGAGAGAGAGACAGATCTGGTGGTGGGTGGTGGTTGACGGTGGGGGGTGGTGGTGGGTGGTGGTGGACGGTGGGGGGTGGTGGTGGGTGGTGGTGGACGGTGGGGGGAGGGTTTTATGTTTTATTTTTGTAATTGTTTTAATTGTTTTAATGTTTTAATTGAATTAAATAATACGTGAGGGACCAAAATGAAACGAAAATGAAACATAAAGGACCAAAACAGACCAAAAAAAAGATAAATGACCAAAGTGAAATCTGGAGCAAAGATAAAGGACCAAAAGTGCTATTTAGCCAAATATATTTAAGCTTCATGTCGATATTTATTGTTTTCACATAATTAATTCACTCTGGCCCATGAAATGAAAATGATAATAGGCACGAATTTTATTTACACGAAAATTGAAGAACCTTTTCAATTGTTTTTTTTTTTGTTGAGTGTCAAACCATGTGCATGGTGCCATGGTCTAAAAATGACCTCTCTCTTGTGCCAAGTAGCAGAAGACATGAACGAGGTTAACGACACAGTCTCTATCCAAGATGGTAGATATTCAAGTAAGCAAATTAGCAGACACACCACACACGTAACTTATAGTGGACTCTCTGACTTGGATTAACTTGACAGCAGCTAAGGAGTCAATTTCACAAGTGGCCACCTTAACATTCGTGGCATGATGGTAGCTTTTTTTTGTCAATATTGCATGTTGGTAGCTAGCTGTCTCATTCAGTCATTCTAGGATCCTCATTCTCAAATATCTTCATGAAGCCGGTCTTTTTTTTCGCCATCGCTTTTCCCACATCCCCTCCTACTCACCCCACACTCCCTAATTCAAAATATTCCAAAACTACCCTTAATGAGAGGACGTGTTTCCGTGCGATTCGGTTGAGGCCAACCGAATATATTCGGCTAAGGCCAATCGAACAGGTATTTTTTTGAGACACATCCCTCTTTTACCTCTTTTACACTATTTGGTTGACATCAACCGGTCAACCGAAATATTTTGGTTGAGGTCAACCGAATAATGTGAAAAAAGGAGAACTGGAGAAGCATTTTGCTGCTGAGGAAAGAAGTGACTCGGTGGGTTGGTTGTCGGAAACAAAATTGGTCTTTTGGTTGTTCAACACCTCCTGGTCATTGACCTCTATCAATTTTTCAGTTGTCTTCCCTAGGTTCCTAACAGCAGACCACCTAAACAACTTATCGTTTCCACGTTTGGCACTCATCATTTACATATACATTGTTTTTATAGTTTGATCATTATCGACAGAGTGAATTTTTATTATGATATTAGTAATATTGTTCTAGAGCTACACGTGTATATGGTATTACATCTGTACTTTTGAGCTGCACCTTGGTATTACAGCTTCCCATCTTATCATATTCTGTGCACGTTGTGTATGTAGATAGGAAATAGGAGAGAAGGATATCAGTGCTGTCAAATTTCCAACATATGGGATTCGGTTGATGTCATCTGAAATATTTCGGTTGAGGTCAACTGAATAGTGTAAAAGTGTAAAAGAGGGGTGTGTCTCAAAAAAATACCTGTTCGGTTGCCCTTGGCCGAATAAATTCGGCTGACCCTAACTGAATCGGTGAAAACAACGCACCTCATTAATGACATATTGGTCATTTCACAGGATTTGGGGGGTGTGGGAAAAGTGATGGCCTATTTTTTGTTGTCATTGAAACCAATCTATATCTTGGATATTCACGTAGTCCACCAAATAGCATAACACCATATTTTGGACCAAACCAAACACCCTAATAAAAGGGAAATTCTTTGGGGAGATAAAGAGAGGTCGGAAAAGAAATACCCTAATAAGATTGCGCATGATCGTTATCAATCTATTCAAAAGATTTTGGATGAGATATGTTATGAGTTTCTTTTAGCTTAACCAAAAATTTACTATTTGTGACAAAAAAAACTTAATATTAAAATCTAATATGTTTTGTGCCAATTTGCGTGCTTAGTGTTAAAAGAGATGTCAAAATTAAAGGGGTAAATGGAGAAAATATTTATAACTTTATTTTTTCTTGTATCTTTTATAACTTTTTACATAAAACTTTTCAAAAAATATCTCCTAGGGCAACATCTATTTTTTGTGGTGGAAAAATAATTTTGTTAAGTATATTTAAATTAAATAAATTTAGCTTTAGGGGGGGGGGGGTCGATTGCCTCCATTTGTTATAAGATGGATCTATCCTTGCCCGCCGGGATGACTCACCTCAACCCACCAACCCATCCCAT
Organism: Astragalus membranaceus; assembly: GCA_039519185.1. Taxonomy (NCBI): domain Eukaryota; kingdom Viridiplantae; phylum Streptophyta; class Magnoliopsida; order Fabales; family Fabaceae; genus Astragalus; species Astragalus membranaceus. The sequence continues at coordinate 86,541,820 of CM076847.1, read as the reverse complement.
CCAAATCGCCAATCCGCGACATAAGATTTTTTCTTCATCTTTTTAGTGGGTCAACACGCCAAATCTCTTTACCACTAGTATGTGATTCTTAAATTATTTTTCCTTATATTTTTTATGCGGATCTACCCGCAAAAATAGGATGGTTTTTTTTATAGGCAATGTTAGTGGGGTGGGGGAAATGTTAGTTTCCACGGGTTGAACCAGGGACCTCCTTCTTGCACTCCTTTGTCGTACGGTATCTCTTAACTCGCCAACTGAACTACTTACTTGGGATGCAAAAATAGGATGGGTGAGTTGGGGGTCTTAACTCACTTCATTAATGCAGGGCAAGGCGACCCATTTAGCGTGTGTCTATTGGGGGCGTCTTTACCATACTTACCAATTTGGTACCATTTACATACCAATATTTTGTTATCAATATGTAAGTTGCTTCTCGAAATAAATAATGTCACCCACGTTTCATTAAACTTTTTCATATAAAGGGCTCTGTTTGGTAAAGTAGCGAACTGTGAATAAACTAGTTTAAAGCAGATGGGCCGATAGTGGACAAGCTAAAAGATTAAAAAGTGTTTGGTAAAATTAGATGTTGAATTAATTTATAAATATAAAATGATATTACTGGCATTTATAATTGAAGTATAAATATGGTAAACTGTTCCTTTAATTGAGAATAAACATATAATTTAATTAAAGTAATTAAGGTAAAAACAAGAGAAAATATAAAACACTGTAAGCTTTAAGTTCAAATGCCAATTCAAGTAACGTTTAAAAGCGCTATAAGCTAGTACAACCAAACACTCAGTACGACCTTAACCGATGTAAGTTACTACTCCGGTCTCGAATATTAAGCGCGGTGAAAATCTTATGCTTGTTAGTCTAAAATATAAGCAAATTCTAACAAACTAGCTGCACTTCATCTGATGACATCATTCCAAAAAGAATTAAAAAAGAAACAGATAAGTATTCAAGAGTACAATTATCAGGAGTGGTTTTCCTCAATATTTTTTGAACTGGAGTGGTGATCAGTTTGAGGGATCATTCACGTGGGCATGTAATAAATGAATTGAATTATTCAAAATTATCATTAATAGATGACATGACAATGCGGAATTGAATCATTTGATGAACGGATACAATTTGCCAATGCTTTTCACACAAAAGTAGAGATACTCTCAAATCAATTATTCACATAATGGTGATATATGTTAGTATGTATTTATATTCCAAATTCAAAAGTAATGCACAGCATAGCACAGCGATCTTTATTTTTTCAGAAATTAATGAAGAGAATTTTTACTCTCACAAAAGAGGCATGCAAAGATTCCAGCTGGTGGAAATGAATGCCATTGCCCATTGGCCATTAGTAGTGAAGAGTCGGCGTTACTAGCAAATCTTTTGAAAACATCGCCATACAATCTAAGCTAAGAAAACATTAATACTAAAGTTTATTATATCAGTATTGTAACAGTGTAGTGGTTGGAGCCAGACCAAAAGTGGGTATCTATTAATATTGGTGGCCTATCCTTACATTTTTAATTCATAACAAAGGCATCTAATGTCACATTTTCTTTATATTATTTTATTTTGCTACATTCAATTTCAAGGTTTGGCATCTTGTACCCTTCTCCATTTAATGTCCACTCAAGTCTCAAATTTGAACCAAACCCTTTATCAGTTACTATCAGAAAACTGAAAGAGACTATGTCTAGCATAATGGAAGTGAAGGTCTTAGGTGAAAATGGTTATGACAGAGCCAAAGAAGTGAGGGAATTTGATGAAACCAAAGCTGGAGTTAAAGGACTTGTAGACTCTGGTATTGTTAAGCTTCCTAGATTTCTTATTCATCCAAAAAAAGAACCTCTTCAAAGTTCATCATCATCATCAGCAGCAGCAGCAGAAGAAGCAAGTTCATGTTTGTTCCAAGTTCCTGTGATAGATTTCACAGGGTATGAAATGTGTAGGAGGTCAGAAATAATCAGTGAGATTCGTGAAGCATCAGAAACATGGGGATTCTTTCAAATGGTGAATCATGGTGTTCCAGTTAGTGTTATGGATGACATGCTAAATGTGATCAAAGAATTCCATGAGCAACCTAGTGAGGTGAAGAAGGAGTGGTATTCACGTGATAACAAGTTGAAAGTGAGATACTTCTGTAATGGTGATCTCCTTGTTGCTAAAGCAGCAAATTGGAGGGACACTATAATGTTTGACTTCCAAGATGGTCCTCTCAATCCCGACGCCTATCCCCCAGTCTGCCGGTAAGTATCTTTAGTTAAGCTTTTAAATTGCAGTCGCACTAAAAGTCATATAGTCGCATCACAATCACTGATATTGCAGGGAATCCTAGTCAATTTGGCTGATGTAGTCTAAGTCGTATTCATGTTCAAAAACCCTTGATGTTACAATCAGATCGTGGTGGCCAACTATATTTTTTTTAAGAAAAAAAAACCCTCCCTAGTGCTACTTAAGGAGGAATTAAGCATTTGCTACTATGTGTATATTTGTTCTATTAACACATGTTATTTAACTTTCTCTTTAAAGCACGATACGGACACCGGATACGACATGAACACGGATACACAGACACTAATTTTAATTTGAAAATTACAAGTAATTGAAGTATTGATGTCGGCGTAGGTGTCCGACACAATACATATCTGACACTGAACATGTCTTCAATCAGAAGTGTCGGTGCTACGAAGAATTTTCTTTTGGTTCAAACTTTGTTACCAAACACTACTAGCGGTATACCCGTGCATACGCAAGGGTACCGTCGTGTTCTTTATATGAATTAACTAAGTCAAAAATTAATTAGGCCAAATATATAAAAAAATACATATAGAAAACCGAAAATATAAAAGTATAATTTTTCATAACTACAACATATAACGTCTCTTGTTGAAACTCAAAAACAAATATGAGAAAAAATATTGGGACTGGAAAGCAGAATAATAATTTATAAAATTAGTCTATCATGGTAAATAATCTACGGGATAAATTATTAGTCTTCAATTTATGTTTTTGACAAAATGATCTCTAATACTTCGATACATGTTCACCCCGTTAAAGACTTTGATACTATATCCCGTGTTTTTTCATATATAAGTGACAATTATTTGTTCTCTTTTTAGGTATAAGTGACAAATATTTGTCTCTTATTTTTTTATATATCAGTGACAGTTATTTGTCTTTGATTTTTAGGTATCGGTGACAAATGTTTGCCCCGTGTTTTTTTTTACATATCAGGAACGATTATTTGTCCTTTTTTTAATGTATGGGTGACATATTTGTCCCGTGTTTTTTTATATATCAGAGACAGTTATTTGTCCTTTATTTATGTATTAGTGACAAATATTTGTCACGTGCTTTTTTACTATTTATCAGTAATCTAAATAGTCACTAAGTCTTCTCGTTTTTTCTTAAGAGAGTAAAAACTTATTTTGGAATTTTTGTCAGTAGTTTAATTGATTAGTTTTAGTAAATTAGTAGACTATAGAAGATAGATAGTAAATTTATAATAGTCTTTAAAAATTATAATTATCTACAACAAATATAAATTCTGTGTTTTTTATATATCAGTGACAGTTATTTATTCTTTTTTTATGTATTAGTAACAAATATTTGTGTCGTATTTTTTTATATCAGTGACAATTATTAGTCATTCTTTTTAGGTACCAGTGACAAATAGTTGTCCCGTGGATTTTTATAAATCGGAGCACTTATTTGTCCTTTTTTCGGTATCAGTGGTTTGAATAGTCATTAAGTCTTATCATTTTTTCTAATGACTAAAAAGTTATTTTGTAATTTTTGTCTGTAGTTAAATTGATTAGTTTTAATTAAATTGGTACCTAGAAAAAGGAAAAGTTATTTTTTTTTCTTTCTTAGGTATCAGTGAAAAATATTTGTCACATATTTTTTTACAATTTATCAGTAGTCTGAATAGTTGTTAGGCCTTTTTAGTTTTTTTCTAAGAGACGGAAAAAGTTATTTTAGAATTTTTAGTAATAGTTAAATTGATTAGTTTTGTCTTTTTTAGGTATCAATGAAAAATATTTGTCACGTGTTTTTTAATATTTATCTACTGAATAGTCATTAAGTCTTCTCACTTTTTTCTAAGAGACTAAAAAGTTATTTTGAAATTTTAGTCAGCAGTTAAATTGATTAGTTTTAGTTAAACTGATACCTAAAAAAAAGCAATTATTTGTCCTTTTTTAGGTATCGGTGACAAACATTTGTGACTTATTTTTAATATTTATTAGTAGTTTGAATAGTCATTAAGTTTTCTCGTGCTTTTTTTAGGTATTACAAATATTAATCACGTGTTTTTTTAAAATCTATCTGTAGTCTAAATAGTCATTAAGTCTTCTAATTTTTTCTAGGAAACTAAAAAATTATTTTAGAATTTTTGTCGATAGCTAAATTGATTAGTTTAAGATAGATCCTTGATTTATATTTTCTACCTAAAATTTTCCTTTTCTCTCTCCATTTGCTTTTCTTTTCCTTTAGGGTCCTTGCTTTTTGTCTCTCTCTGCATCCTTTATATTCTGATATGTGGCAGTTTTTTTATTTATTATGTGGCAGCAGCTTTTGCAAAAAATAGGCATCTCTTTTACGCAATAATTTACTTAATTACCACTCAAATGCTGTTTAGATAATTAATTCTTCGGTTAGGGTAGTTTGGGAACATTGGTGGTGGTTAGTTTGCTTAGAATATAATACTAGTATTTTATCCGTGCATACGCAAGGGTGATACTGTATGGTCGGTGTGTTGCCATGAAGTCATAATAGTAATTTGGAAGATAATCATAAGTTGTGATCAATGTCCAAAATGTATGATTTGAAATTCAAAGTGGAAAGAGATAGATATTATGTCATATAAGATACAAATGAAAATTATACCGAGTCGAAGAAATTAATGGAGATTGACAATCAGAATTACATTGATCCTTAATAATGTATTTAGACATTAGAGGTAAAATATGCATCCTCGTTGACACTCCCATTTGCATCCTCGTTGGCCCTCCCGTTGGCACTTCTGTTGACGCTCTTGTTTCCTCTCTGGTTGCCACTCCTGTTGCAGCTACCATTGCCAGTCTTTCGCTGTCACTCTCGTTGCCACATGTTAACTCATATTTTTCTATATGATTTAATATTAATTAAATCATATTCGTTTAATTATAAGTAATTATTTTGTAAAGTTTGGTAAAATTGTATTTATATAATAATTCTTAGTGGTTAAATTGATTGATTTGAATAGTTTTAATAGAGAGATTATAGTAAATAATAAATTTTAGATGGAGTAAAAATAAAGAAAAAAGAAAGTAAGAATTTTTAAAATATGCACCCACGTTGTCGCTTTCGTTGTCGATTCCATTGCCAGTCTCGCATTGCCGCTCTCGTCGTGTTGCAAATTTTGTCTTTTAGCGGTGAATTTACTAAAATAGTTGTGTTGCAAAAAGTTAAAACAAAGTCGGTATCTTCTTATAATATTAATAATGGAGTAAAAGGTAAAATATGCAGCCCGTCGCTCTCATTCCCTCTCTTGTTGGCACTCTCGTTGGCACTCTCGTTATCTCTTTTGTTGGCACTCCCGTTGTCGCTCTCGTTGCCGATCTCGTTGTCAGTCTCTCGTTGCCGCTCCTGTTGCCACATGTTTCTCCTTTTTTTTCTATATGATTTAATATTACAATTGTTAGTGATTAAATTGATTTTATTTATTACATGAAAAATTTGATTGATTTTAGTACTTTTAATAGAGATTAAAATAAATAGTAAATTTTAAATTATTTAATTATTGAGTGTAATATTAATTTAATAATTTATTTTTTTGGAATAAATAATTTTGAAACTATTGTTAGAGGTATGGTTTTTTTTTACGATTGGTAGTAGTTAAATTGATTAATTTTAGTAGTGTGAGTAAATTATAGAAATAGTTAAAAAACATTATGTTTTTAGTAAAAAAACTGACAAAAAAGTGATTATTTTATGGAAAGAAAAACTGAAAAAAAAAGTTGTTTTTAAAATTCGGTTATTTTTTGTCCTTTTGCTGCGTCTATTGTAGTTTTCAATCAGTTTTTTGTTCCTCACTTTGTTTTCCCTCTATCGTTGCCACACTCCCGTTGGCATTTTACTCATTTTTAGTAATTATAAAATAGTTATTTGGTAATTTTTGGTAGTGGTTAAATTGATTAATTTTAACAAAATTAGTTAAATTGATTAGTTTTATTAGTTCATTTGTAATTTTTGGTACGTGTTAAAGTTTTTAACAATTCTCTTTTTGACAATGGATAGTGGCTAATTGATTTATAGTGACTAATTGTTTTATTAATTATAGTAGTTTGAGTAGATTATAAATATAGTGAATAATTGATTTATAGTGAATAATTGTTTTTATAAAAATATTGACAAAAGATTTAAAAAAAAAATTAAAAAAACAGTGAATAAAAAAAAATTAAAAAAATTCATTAATTTTTTTAAAAAAATATTTAAAAAAAATCAGTTTTTTTAAAAATCATTTTTTAAAAAAAAATAAAAAAACTGTAATGGTATTGTAGCGTGCCAGAATTGGTACTATAGCATACTGTTGCGCGTCAGAATTTGCATTGTAGCGTACTTTTGCGGCGCTGTAGCATTTTGTCTTTATGTAGTGAATTGTCCATTTTACCCCTAAATTGCGACAAATGTCAAAATTTGGCGATGCCTGTGCTGGCATATGTTTTTATTAGATTGAATATGTATTTATTAGATGGAATAGATAGATTGAATTAGATTAGATTGAAAGTAGATAGATAGTAGATAGATATCTTACATCCCTTGGAAATGACATATCGGACTAATGAAAGTTGTTTTATTTTTCCTGCAGAGAAGCAGTGATAAAATACATGGAAAATATTCTGAAACTAAGAGAGATATTATCAGAACTACTGTCAGAAGCACTGGGGCTAAAGAGGGACTATTTAGCAAAAATAGAATGCATGAAAAGTGAAACAGTAGTATGCCACTATTACCCTTCATGTCCAGAACCAGAACTAACATTTGGAACCACAAAGCATTCAGATCCATCATCACTCACAATTCTGTTGCAAGATACTATAGGGGGACTCCAAGTTCTCCATGAAAACCATTGGGTTGACATAAAGCCAATACATGGAGCACTAGTGGTAAACATAGGTGACTTCATGCAGGTACTAACACGTGAGGATATATATGATGGGATTCCTTTAATAGTATGTCTTTTTTACAAGTGAAAATGAGCATAAAGTAATTTGATTCTGGTTTTGTCGTTTTGTTGTGTAGCTCATTAGCAATGACAGGTTCAAAAGTGTTGAGCATAGAGTACTTGTTGGAAGTGTTGGGCCAAGGGCATCAGCTGCTTGTCATGTATATCCTAGTGTGTGTAGAAGATACAGACCCATAGAAGAATTCACATCGAATGAAAATCCACCCAAATATAGGGAAACCAATATTACTGAATATCTTACTTACTTTAGGTCTAAAGGGCTTGATGGCTCTAAAGCCCTCCCTTATTTTAGGCTATAACATTAGTATATGAAAGGGAGTTAGATCCTCTAAAGTGAGTATTTATTTTAGAGTGTAAAGTAAAAAATTTCAATCATTGATAAGAAAATTAGAAAATTAACAGTTGATATTGCATGTACTTGTACATGCATAACAAACGGATCATTAATTTTCTCAATGGTTAAATTACTCACTTTACACTTTACTCAAAGGATCCAAATCCGCCGCATGCATCTTTCGGAGAGATTTCTTAAAGTGTATTATTTTGCTATTCGAATATTTATTTCCAAAAAATTGTACCAAGTTCCAGAAATATGTCAGGAGAGGGTGCATGTTAGCAAAAACAGGTGTTTTAGTTATTCCCTAGCATGAATGGTGAGTGTGCATTATATATAAGGAGCCAAAATATCTGCTTCGAGCATCCTTAAGCACAAAAATTTGTAATAGGCTCAACAAAATTAAGCAAAAAAATCTCCATGTCTGTCTTATTAAGCACTTGTCAATCCATGCACTATATTGTATTTTAAATGATTATTATACAGTAAATTCAGTCTTAAACTCACTGAAGACTTGTGCAGGAAAACACTAAACAATATGGTTTTGGTTTGAACATAATGAGTGGAATCACAATCGCATTCTTTTTTTTCTTCAATGTCAAGCACTTAAACATATGATAAAGACATAAACATTCCAATCTGAAAGTGAACTTACATGAGAAAGACAAAATGGAGAATTGACACACTATAATTAAAGCCTCCGGAAAATAGATATTGTTAAAATAAGGTGATTTGCTTTTCTTTAAGCTCCTATTAGTTTCCTTCTATCAGTTTTTTTGGTTCCTTTGTAGTCAATGAAGCAGCTTAGAAGTTTCCAAGCATCAAAGAGTTGTCATGAATTCGTTGTGGTTTTGGATTGCAATAATTGAACAAGTGGCCACAAGATATCCAGTCTGTGTAAATTTATGTTGTTCTGGCCCTGTTACAAGACAACTCACTCATCAAATATCGATCGTTTGGTACTTGATATAAAAATAAAATTTTAGTTACAAACTGTTTGTTAACTTCTACTTTCATCAATGTTCACATATAAACAAGAAATTTATTGTCTACATGTCTCCAAGTATCTAAACAAGAAACAATCATTAGAAGTTCTCAGTCATGAAACATAAATTAATACTTTTAACTACATATTTTAATTACTTATAGAACATGTTGCTATTAATTCTAAGTCATTTTTTGAGTCCAACAAATACAATAACAGTGCAGCAAGTTTGTTTAACTGAATAAGAAATGAATCTGTCTTCTGATCCTACCTCGACCACAAAACATATGCAAATCTTCTCACCGTGAGCTTCTGTAGCACCTTTCAAAATTGTCAGGCCCAAGCTTCTTATAGCTTCTGCTATCTCAAGAAAATGGCTTCCCTCCTCACACAGCATCTGCAACATGAGTCATAATTAGCATAAAAGCGGTGAGTTTTTCTCATCAGAAGGAATTTTTCTCTTGTGCGTATATCGTAAAAACATATATAGAAGTTGTAATTTTCAACTCGGACATACCTCAACGAGCATCTGCCCATTCTTACTAAGATTCTCCACTAATATTGAACAAACTTTCAGATGGCCTCCCACTTCCATTGCCCAACTTGAACCCTGGTTATAACCAGAGGATCCAACAATGTCTTTCTCATTAGACCTTACCTTTGTCTTTGTATCAGCAAATTTGTTTAGGTTGTCAGCATGCTTAGTTATGCTTTGGAGAAAGAGCATATGCTTTATTGTGCACTCCAGTAGTGAGTCAATACTGCACTGTTAAAGTTAACATAAAACTCTCAGCCATGTGAATAGAAACTACAAGTCTACAGCCATCATAAAATCAAAACTTCCCAAGACAGAGAGGATTAGAAAATATATATTACAGCAGGATACCTTTGCTCCATTTGGAACCAGTTCTCGTAGCTCCTTAATACGGTCTTGGATCAGTTGTCTGTCTCTTGGTCTAGGTCTACAACTTTCCCCAGGCCTAGCTCTCTTTTTGCTGTTTTTACCGGGTTCAGAAGACCTCTCAAACTGGTTGCTACATGAACTAGGACATGTAGAAGAAAAACTTTTTGGGGATATCGCACCGTATATCCCTGATGAACTCAAACTATGATACTTCTCCTCTCTAACATGAGATGGTTGATCTGTTGAATAGCCTTCTGAATTAATAGTGTGGATAGTATGAATAGAAACTTCTGGGTTTTTTCTAGAGGTCAGTGCAGCCTGCACTGGTGTAGAAAATGATAACCCGTTATTGACATTATTATTACTATGGCAAACATTAGTCACCACTGCTTCCAAAAGATGTTCTGGACGAGATTCAGAAGTCAATTGGCTGCAGCTAATCTCATCCGACATCTCAGCAGCTTTAACATCTTGATTTTCTTGTACTGCCCAATCAAAATATTTACTCCCTTTCAGAAAACCTGGTCCAAGTGCTTCATGTAGCTCATAGCCAGCAGGGAACTTTAATGTGTATTGGGTATCCTTGTAACAAGAGCCAGTATGAAACTTTGACATTTCAGTATCCTTTTGGGAGTTTACATCAGAAGGTCTTGGCACATTCAACACCCCTTTTTGGTTGATATCTACATAATGTAACTCATCACTCTTACAAACAACTGCATCACGAAAGTCAGAAGGGAGGCATGCAGAATCAACTCTGACATTTTCTGATGGGCTAATTAAATCTTTGACACTATAATTATCCATAATTGAACTGTGTAAAAATGATGACACATTTTTTTGTAATTTCAAACTTGTATCATTGCAGCCGTTATTGTCCCCTTCACACTTCGCTTCATTTACAGGCTTCATCTCTACAAGTTTCTGATTCTCTGCATTCATCATATTTGACATTGACTGAAGCAAAATGGAACTTCTGTCACTGTTTAATTCATGTATGTGAGCAGGCATAATTTCTGAAGACAAAGTTTTCATGGATACATCCAGCTGAAAAAGAAAAATGAAGTGTAAAAATTATGATAATGTTAAATGAATCTGGGTTATAAAACATGTATAATAGCACCACTTGCACTATTATAGTGTGTGAAAGATGTATATGCGAATGGTCACACAACCCCTACCCCAGTCATACAAGCACATTCATGCAGAGTGAAGACACATATACAGAGAAAAAAAAAGTAGAGGCGACAAGTTACCAAAGTTGAAGGATTCTTCACACTACTTTGTATTTGACTGGGAAGATAACCTGATGTGAGATTATGAGTAGACAAAAAGAGACTTCTGATATGGGTTACAACCTCCATATCTTCAACAACCTGCATTCATGGATGACAGAAAGGGACCAGACTATTAAATTTTTGTGCTAACAACTCAATTTCCACATAAAATATTCAACATACATCGGAACTATTCTACAATCTATCAAACTTATCCAACTAAATTTTTAACAGAAAACTGAGCACAATACCTATATACCAACTAAAAATTTTCATGTCAATATGTTAGGATAGGTAAATCAAGGTTACCATGCGTGAAATTCTTTCTGCAAACTCAGCACCAATATTCTAGTACAATTAAGTTCTCTTAGAACTTCTCTAAAATTATTTACCTGTTCTGTACAATTAGGATTGATAAATATTTAACCAATATCTCAATTACCAAAATTAGATGGAGAGGCAAGTTATATTATCTTAATGATTGTATTACAATAGCACAAAAATGACAATAAACTTTAAAATGCTGAAAAATTGTGAAGCAATATATTGGAAAGAATATTGGATGCTTGCTTAAACCACATTTGCAACCACACCGCATCAACCGGAAGCATAAGATCTAAGGGGAAAAAGGGAGAAGATTAGTCATCTTACTTTATTTAAAGAGCCAAGTTGAACAACTCCAAGTGGGACTACTGCAACAACGACAATTGTCTACAATGCAAGCCAAAACTCTGTTAAGGAAAAATCTGATCGCAAAACAAATCATCTTCTATAAAAAATCAAGTCTATATCCAAACCACTGGTGGCAAGATATTTCATAACAGTTTCGCCTATGATTTTTCTTGGTTTTCCTCTGCTTCTAGAAATAGCGGCACCCTCCCTCCATTTGATCTACATTCCTTACTACGGAATCTACAGGTCTCCTCTCCTTCGCACATACCCAAACCACCTAAGGTGAGATTTCACCATGTTTTCTACAATAGGTGCTACCCCAACTCTCTCGCTCTCTAATGCTATCATCTCCAATCCTATCTCGTCTAGTCTTTCCACTCATCCGGTGTAACATTCTCATCTCTGCTTTATTTAGTTTACTCTCATGTTGACTCTTCACCTCCTAAAACTCTGTCCCATACAACATTGTCGGTCTAATGGTGATACGATATAATTTTTCCTTTAGCTTGAGCGGTACCATTTCATCACATAAACAACTAAAATTCTCCTCCATTTCAACCACCCGGATTGAATTTGATGGTTTACATCTCCCTCTATTTCTCCGTTATTTTGTATGGACCCAATATATTTAAACCATGTGACTTGGGGCATGGTATGGGCTGCGACTTTCACATAAATCATTTTCTACAAGAGAACCACTATTTTTCTAACATAGAGTATGCCAGAAGTCCATGTTCCAAAGCCGATTTTGTTTCATTTGGACGTCAATATAAAACTTCATCTTCATTAATCAACAATCCATTTATCAAAACGAAGAAACATCCAAGTCTATCTTCGTCTTTATAGATAAATTATAACTCTAACAAAGAGTCTCGGTTAGGATCAACTGGATTACTTTTAGGGAAAAAGATTGTTAACACGATGCACCACATTTGAGTTTGACCAATCGTCATATTAAAATATCAAGATCTTATATAACTCTGGAATCTGGACCACAAAAGCAGACTTCAATGCTCAAGGTAATAAGAGAACATGCACATATTTTTCATCTTAATCTACAAAGTTTCGTGCATTCCTACTTTCCTACTTTAAATAAAAAATATGGATCCATCAGGGTCTGGTTTTAGTGAGTAATATTAGGAATTAACTTACTCTAATTCCAGCAGAAAACTGAGATTGCCACCCATCAGCAAACTGAAAATCAAACCAAAGAGAGGGAATGGAATGAGAATAATTGAAAGATGGGGCATATATCACCCATCATGCCTTCAAATCTTACTAGGAATAGAGCAAATTCAATTTGCATCATTGAAGAAGAAGGATCCTCACCTGAAAAGATGGGCTAGAACTTGCAACTCGATTATCAGCACAGATCCACTGATGCTTGCCAGTAACAGCTACCTGTCCAACAATACTGTAAAAAAGGACATTAGGCTTAGAGCTAGATAAAAGATATATTTAATCTTAAATGGCATCTAAGTTCATTAGTTTACTCATACCCTTCCCTTAACGAATATACATGATATGACATCTTTGCCAGAGCTAACCCTAGAGGATCATGTGAAAAATCCGCACAGCAGATCTTCTCCAAGGTCTTCTGGCAGCACTTACTTTGGGAAGAGTCATAATTATGAGGATTATCATAGTATGCATCCTCCCATGTCAAGATCCTGCAAGCAATTACCACATCCATAAAATATTTAAGGAAACAAACAATGGAACTTAACAACTTAGGCTAATTGCATGTGAAACTTAATAAATCAACAAATGCAAACCTCAGCAAATTTCAGACACACAACAAAGAGAGTAACATATTGCACTTTCACTAAACAGAAAGATTATAATCCATCATACAAGAAGCCTTGTAGACAAAGTAATTTCCCTTAAAACCAAATCACAGAACATCCTTTAACAACTCCCCCCCACCCAACAAATACGAATTATGATATTATTGACTCTAGATACTCCAAGGCATGCCCTTCTTAATTCAATATCTAAAATTGATGGTGGCTTCCAGAGTAAGGAATCAACTAAGTCTCGAATGGTATAGTGTAAAATGTTATGATTGGTAGAGATTTCATGCTACTTGATACAATCTCAATCACTCATTGCATTTTATATTATATCTAGCCGTCAATTTAACTGGTAATACTAATAAGTATCATACATATTCTCTAAATTCTAATCCAATCAAGATGAAAACACCAAATTGAAGACAGAACTATATTTGTAATACTAAAAAAGATGCAAACACAAACCGTACATCCGAGAAAGATGTTGTTGTAGCTTCCAAAAGATGGCATAGTTCCAATGAGTATCCAAACAGAGACTTCTAAGTAGTTGGTGCAAGTTGGTACCCATCTTTGAAGAAAAGGATTATTACTAATCACTCCCCCACCCCCTATCCCCACAAGAACAAACAACAAGAACAGCAACAAAAACCCTTCAATTCCCACACCACAACCCACCACCCTTGCTTTAGCTTCCTCTATAAGACCCTCTTCCAGCCTGTTTTCTCCTCAACCCAGCTCGCCGTTTTAATGGCGGTCCAACCGTCGCCAATAACAGCCGATCCCAACCCATCACAACTTTCACCGCCGCCGCCGCCGCCAATTTCCAGTTGTTTCAGAAGTTTCTTGAAGGAGTCACAGTTGCAGCAAAAACAGAAGGATTCAAACAGACACAAGCATTGCATTTGCAATTGCAAGTTCCCATGGGAAGCACGTTGAGTGTTATTATAAGGTAATTTAGCTTATATCTGAAGACATGGATGTCAAAAAGAGAGGTGAAACAAAACAAACTGAACTGAAGGCAAGAATTGTGAAGTGGGCAAAAGGGGTGTGAAAAAAGAAACCGCAAAGTTGAAGGCTTTATTGTAACTGAAACTATAAATTGCTTATCTTTTTGAGCTGCATTTGTCAAAGAAAGAAAAGCTCACTTTTTCTGCTTTGTGTCTTTCTTGCTTGCTTTCGGCACTTGTCTCTAGAGAGTGTGTGTGGAACGAAATGCAGAGTGGGCAGTCAGAGAAGGGAGTGTTTTATATTGGAAAAGAATGTGAGCATCGGGTGCATTTTAGCATAGCCAAAGGGAGCATTCTAGTTTTTATCTCCAAATCCAATAAAGCTAATTCTTCAAATTAATCCCTAAATTTAACCTATTCGTAAGGCTGTCCAACTGGCAAATATCAAAATTAATAGGCTGGATATCATGTTCTGGATTCGAACCCAATGCCTCACAGTTGTGTGTGAATTTCAAGTGGCATTTTACCACTCCGTCTAGAACTAAAAAAAATCCCTAAATTTAACCTCTCTTTTATAAAGACTTTAAAGTATATGAAAATAATAAATATTTTTTAAAGTTTATGAATTCTACATATTTAGTATTTAAAATTTTATAAGTAGTCTCTTATGAAGACTAATGAGATGAATTTCAAAAATTATAAAGACTGCTACTAATTATTATTTTCATATAGTTTACATACCAACAAGTTGAAGAGATGGCGTTAGTTTAGAAACTAAATTGATGATTTATTCTAAAGTAAAAGAAAACTATTGATAGCTCATTGAGTCTTTTATAAGTTGCACGAAAGCTCAATAAATAAATACTAAAGATGTACAAAGGGGAAACCTAAGGCGTCCTATATGCTATTCGGTGGGAAATTGAAATTTGTTCAAAACACAAAAATAATTTGAAATACCAAGCCAATTACGAGGCTAATATATTTTAAATTGTAGGACTCTTCTCATTTACGCAACTCTTTTTGTAGATTTTACTAATAAAGAAACTCGTGCAGTTGCTTACACATTTACTGAGGTGGCTAGATAGATGGTTAGTTTTTAAAACGGTAATAAAATTACCCTTTTTTGTATTGCGATATTAATATTTAATGATATGGCTTAACATTTCCTTTGGAAAAAAGCACAACACTAAGAAGGGTTATTAGAGGTTAATTTGAGTTTTATATATGTTTAGACTTTGACGAGTAAAAGTGTAAAACGACTTCATATGTACAAAGGGGAGAAAATAATGAGGAGATAGAACAATCAAATTGAGCTATGAGTACACTTTATGGTGGTGTCAATTGATGGCCAACAACATCATACCAAATTGTGGAAATGCTTCCTTATCTTCCACGTCCTTAAAAAAAATTTCAATCCTTTTTTTGAATACCCTTATGAAGTTTAATCCCTGGTAAATCTTAAGGTCCTTTTCAACAATGATCCTATATTGTCCTAAAGTGATGACACCTTCAACCCCCCATTTTTCATCACTTATTAATATATTTTTTCCTACTTTATACCCCCATTATAATTAATATTCCTTGAGGATTCTAGGTCTTAGTAATTCATATTTTTCTTAAGGGCTCTATTTAAAAGACATATATGCTTTGCTATCATATCATGCACCGGTTTGTTAGGGCAAACATGAATTTGATCATGGTTGAAATGAATGGGTTAAGTCAAGCACGTTTATGATTTCAATGAATAGGTTTTATTCTAAAATGTTTCTTGTCCTACCTCTAGCTTTAAAAAAATTTATCTTTCCTTGCCCCGCACCAACTCAACATCATTTTTGGAATCCCATTATTTGTTTTTGGACTATTCTAGAGTTATTATTACCATTCATTTCTAATCATTTTTCATTTTTTTTATCAGACTTTTTTTTTAGATAAGCAAAAAATTCATTGAAGGGAGCACAAGGGGTGCCCAACCCTTACAATGGAGATATAGGAAAGAGGGAGGGCCTCCTTAAAACCTCCCTGAGCCAAAACCCTTACAATGGAGATATAGGAAAGAGGGAGGTTTTAAGGAGGCCCTCCCTGAGCCAAAACCCAATAGGAAAAAGACTCAGGAAGGAAAAAGAGTGCCGTACAACCTGCACCGCAGTGGGAAAACATCAACCTAGCCCACTGTTTCTCCCCCTACTAGATTACAGATTGTTAAGGAATGTAAGTGGGTTAGACCACCATAGAGATACAGACAAGAATGAATTACAGTTGAGTTTATAAAGACACCAACTCCAAGGTAAGTTCTTGATCCGGTTAACAACCTCCTCTATATTTGGTTCCTCCTCTTTGAATATGACTCTGTTCCTTGCTAGCCAAATGCTCCAACAAGTAGTTAACCAAAAGAGATGTTTCACCCGCTTTGCTTTCTTCCCTGTACACCACTGGCCACAATTACTAAAGAAATCCTCCACACCCAGAGAGACATCCACGTCAACACCTAGCCAAGTACCAACAATATGCCAAACAGAACGCGCAAAACCACAAGTGATGAAAATATGTTCGACAGACTCGCGAGAGGAATTACAAAACGAACAACCAACTTCTAGGTCGGAGTGGATGACATTCCTGTGCAACAGCTGCTCACGCACTGGTAAGGAATCTAACAGTAACCTCCACCCGAAGACTACCACCTTCGAAGGGACAATAGATTTCCATAGTCCCCCTAACTAGTGCTGATGGTTCGAAATGTTGGTAGATATGTCACTACAAGACAACTGATGATAAAAAGATTTTACCGTGAAACTCTTGGAAGTATCATGTGGCCATAGCCATGCGTCTTTCCTTCCTCTAATCGGCTTAACTGACTGTAAAATGCTGTCCAAAATTTGGCCTTCAGCCACCCGAACCAAATCCATGTGAAGCTACCACGATGTAGACCACACTCAAACTTCACCATTCCAAGCACCCAAGTCAGCCACCAAGTGCTGCTGCTGCCCTTCCCCATCACTTAACAGCGGAAAAACTTTGAATAAAGGCTCTATGCCTAGCCATTGATCCTTCCAAAAATTAATAGAGGTTCCGTTACCAAGCCCCCTTTTAATACACCATGCGAACTTTCGCCGTTCCTCAAGATTGTCATCCAACTTTACCAAGTCTCTCCACCAAATGGATCCCGAGTTCCGGCTAGATATACCTTCAGCCGAGTTATGAACAAAAGTAGTAGCATAGTCCCCATAACGATGTCTCAACAAACGGCTCCAGCAGACATTAGTATCCATCAAAGCCCGCTATTTCCACTTAGATAACAAAGAAATATTGAATAACTCGAGATTTTTAATACCAAGACCGCCATCCTTTTTTGCTTTGCAAACTTTATCCCAAGCAACCCAACACATTCCATTGTCTCCTTCTTTGATACCCCAAAGGAAATCCCTTTGAATTTTGATCATCTTCTTAATCACCACTTTCGGAGCTTTATAGAATGATAGCATGTATAGAGGGATGCTATTCAAGACGGAGTTGATGAGAGCAACCCGACCACCGATCGACAAGAAACGACCCTTCCACAAAGCCAAACGTTTTCTAAACGCAGTAAGAACGGGGCTCCAAGTAACTTCCCGTCTAGGATTTGCACCAATCGGAATACCCAAAAACTTGAACGGTAAAGCTTCCGTTCTACAATAAAGGAAGACGCTAGCTCTTTCCAAAAAATCATCCGGGGTGTTGATGCCAATTTTAACCTTCAAACCGGACACTAATTCGTGTTGATGTTGAATCATCCATTTTTTGTATATTTTGAACTATTAAGGGTACACTAGTGTGTATATATATATATATATATATATATATATATATATATATATATATATATGCTAAATTTAGATATTAACTATTCATAAAAGACAAAATACATACAAATATTTAACATTAAAAGATAAGTGATCCATTCCACTTAAGTAACGAATGTTTTCTATGCAAAATTAAACTAAAAGAATTAAAAAGTGAGAATCTTTTGATTTGGATTCTAAAAAATGTTTTCGGTTTTATTTTATAAAAATTTACAAATTATAAATTTATTCTTTTAAAAATTTTAAAAACTAAAAACTAATTTTTAAAAGGGAAATCAAACAGACTTCAAACCTTAACTTTATCCTTAAACTTACACTATCGTCCTTCAAAATACTAATTTTTTTTTTAATCAAACAGACAGTCAGCCCGAATTTATTAATAAAATAAAGAGAGATATAAAAAGCACAAGGGGGACTAGACCAAAACCCTTGGTAATAAGGACAATAATAGAATGCCCAACAAGGCCTCTAAAATAAACAACCATAGAACTCTAATGGAAGAAATTCTAAGGCGAACAGAAAACCCGAAAGGAGGCAGGGCAACACCTGAGAGTCCCCACACAACCTCCACCCACCACCTCCTGAACTCACACTCCAAACCACAACAGCCTGCATCACCTCGCTATCCTCACATTAAGCACATCACAAAGTATCGAGGTTAGAGGTGGAGGCCCGGAGACGATTGGGAGGGGGCAAAGAAGCAGAAGGCAAAGGGGGAGGAGCCCGGCGATCTGCAAACTGCAATCTAGCGTCCGACAAGGTACAAACTAACGAATCAGCACCCACCGACAGCACACCCCCAGACATCCGGCGCCGTGACTCCAACCACCATCGCGAAGTCGTGCTACCGGCGAACACCGCGATAACACCTAGCTTGATCGAGGTAGCCGAGCCACCAACCACCACCGCGGCCTTGCGCCCCCGGCCAACACCGTGGCACAATCAAGCAAAACCGCGAGCGACAGGGAGAAGTGCCCACGACAAACGGAGAGGAGGCGTGACTGCGGTCCAAAGTCCGAAACGACAGCCACCATTGCGAACATCAGACAAACCACCGTGAACCACCGCGAAACACCGCAAAAACACCGCATCCGAAACAACCCCTGCACGAACAGAGCCACAAACCACCGCGAACAGAAGCACTCCATAGTACCTCCAAAAGCGCGCAGATCCACCAACAGGGAGATCCGACCAGCAACGCCTCGGGGGAGAGGCCGTGGACGTCACAGAGGAGATCAGATCCGATGAAAGGGAGCCCCCAACGGCGGTTCCAACCCAAGCAACGCCCAACCCATTTTTATTAATTTACAGCCACCGGAACAACCGAAGTCGAACACGAAACGGCGACGGCGCAAGAACTTCTCCAGATCCAGATCGCGAAGAGATCCAAATCGCTTAACAACATATTCAACAGATCCAAAAGAAGCGCAGATCAGAGGAGAAGGAGCACTGAGAGGAGAGGGGAAGAAACCGGGGAGGGAGCCCCCTCCCAGCGGCGGCGCTGTTTTCTTTTTCTTCTGCAGTACTAATTGAAATTCATAAATGACAGAATTTGAGAATTTATTATTTATCGTTTTTATTTTCTTAAGGAATGTAACGTAGAAAGAGCGACCCAAGAGCACTTGGATGATATGTCTCTTCCAGCTTAACCAAGGTCCTGGGTTCGAATTTGCGCGGAGAGGATATCCGGTTTATACCAAAAAATGTAGAAAGAGCGTCAATTAAGTTAAGAGATAAAATTGGAGATTAACTCAAAAGCTTGTTGTTTGGTAATGTAAAGGGTTATAACTAATCTAAATCTGGTCCCAAAATATTACACATAAAGAAGAAAAGAAAGACAGCTCACCGGTTCAGCAACTATGTGCAACTTGAGTTTTACTTATTTGACTAGCTCATTAGTAGCTCATTAGTTTGTAAATAGTGGCATATTCTGTTAAACAGATTAGTTAGCAAAGTAGTTAGCTTTAGTCAACTTTAACTGTAGTTTAGAATCAATGCTTAGGCATTCTAACCATAGTTAGTCATTCATTGTAAATCATATATATTTGGGAACTCTTGTAAATGTAAACTTAGTAAGTGAAATAACAGAATTATGTTTTCCCTGAATCCTGAGATCAGAGAAAAGCTTTCTTCTTCCATGGATTCTCCAACTGTGAAACAAAATTTGATTGGGCCTTTTGTAGACCCTAACTCGTCCTTAAACCCGAACAAATCCAATAAGTTATGGGTATGATCGGGTTTAATTAAGACAGGACTGGATTGTCCCAAAATATAAATAATATGATTTTGAAAAACGTTGTTTCTCATGACATAACTAAATATTTTGTGTTTGATAATGAAATTTAATAGATAAATTCAATAAAACTTCTGTAAAAGTAATGTTGATGTGTGTCCCACTTTTTTAAACACGCATTCAAATATTTTTATTTTTCTGTAAAATCTAAGTATACTTTCTTTTGCTATTACAACTACTATATAATTAAAACATCGATGGTACGACTACTATATAAAGTTAACGTCTCAAATTATTTATTTTCAAAATCAAACTACTTATTTTGACTTTAGAATCTAATTGGATATCACAATTCACAAATATCAATCTATTAATTACTATATATATATATATATATAGGCAAAATTACACTGAGAATCCTTTAAGTTATTTAATTGTAACAAGTTGGTCGTTTAAGTTTTTTTCGTACCACTTAAGTCCTTTAAGTTACATAATGTGTACACCGTTAGTCCTTTTTTTATTTTTATTACAAAAAAGCTCAATTCGCACTAACAGAGTTGATGTGGCTGTGACGGAGGCTACCTATCATCTATATATCTTGTAAGAATTTGGTTATTTAAGACTACTGTCATGTAACAATTTGGAACTTTCAACTTAAAAATTTTAAAAAAAAAGATGGTTCATCCTCTTTTTCATTTAAGTTGAAAGGAGCAAATTGTTACATGGCGGTAGTGTTAAATGACAAAATTGTTACAAGACAGATGACATAGAGACTCCGTCACAGTCACGTCAGCTCTGTTAGTGCGAATTGGTTTTTTTTGTAACAGAAAATGAAAAAAAGACTAATAGTGTACAGATTATGTAACTTAAAGGACCAACTTGTTATAATTAAATAACTTAAAGGACCCCGGTGTAATTTTGCCTATATATATAAAATATTAATTTATGTGTATACATATTTGGGATGGGACGGGTAACCCGAGGGTCAAGCTGAACCTGTTCTAATCTGGAGTTGGGTTACTACTTGGGACTGAATGCGAGCCGAGATTGGGTTCAACCCTAGACTATTGCGTTGAAACGGATTGACGGGTTGGGATGCGTCCTGCAGACCTATAGACTAGAGTATGTTTCCTTTAAGGAACCGTCTAAGAAAAAACTGAACCTTGTGTTTTACTTTTTTGCTTAAACATCTCACTAGCCACAAGCCACTAGGTTTTTCCTCAATAATAATAATAATCAATAACCGATCTTAATAATGGCCACTCATCTATCACCCCAAATTTGACTGCAAGAGGATGTTGCTCGATCGTAATCAAATGGGTGCCTCTATATTGCTTTGAAAACTCTTATATCGGTCAAAACCTACAAACAAAATAATCATATTGGTCTATAAAATATAGAACAAATTCAAGACAAAAAAAAAGAGAAGAAAATGGATCATTACTATTATTATGATTGTTACTACTACTTTGCAATAAATTTAATTCCAGGGCAATCAAAAGCTCACTCAGGTTATGGCCATTGGTTAAAAGTCAACTAGCTAGGCTGTATGCATGAATTGGATACGCTGAGTTTGTGATAAGGATTGAACGTTATCATGAATGAAAAGAGACAAACGAGAATGATTTCATCCTTGTTACATTGAGTTTTCTACTTTTTCATTTTCTTATTCATGGTAAATTTCATCCTTTGTCCAATAATCTTGCATTTTACGTAGCAACGTAATGTGTTGTGACAGTTTATTGTGTTTTCGATTTGCATTTAGATGAAGATCTCAAAGGGGACCTTTTATGATGTGGAATCCTCCTTTTTTTTATTGCTTTAATATGGTTGGGAGCCAAAATGATCCCAAGTAGATTTTGTGTACTAAGCTTTTAACTAACACGTAATTTAAGGAGGACTCCATAGCCTTCAAAGTCATGAGTAGTAGTTTGATCTCCTTCCACGCTCTCTCATAGTCAATATTGATGGGCGTCAAAATGGAACACCCATAAATGAAAAGAAAATATATATAAATTTAAATAATAGGTAACCTCAGTGGTCACTAGCCGAATGAATTATCTTTTTTTAATGAAATTTACCAATTAAAAAAATGTACTACTAGAAAAAAAAGCTGTCAAATACTAAAATTGTTAGGTTGGATCTCATGTTCCGAGTAATGATAATCGAGGGTACTAGTAACCGTCGCACTCATTTAATGAATTTAGCATTTCATAAAATTTGAATGGGTATTAGATACTCCCTCTGGTTCTTTTATAAGCAAATGGTCAACTCAAGTTGATGTATTTGGTCCAATCTTTTATAAGCAAAATGTGGTCAATCCAAGTTGATGTATTTGGTCCATTGGACCAAATACATCAACTTGGGTTGACCACCTTTTGTTTATAAAAGAACCAGAGGAAGTAATGTATATTGAAAGCACAACCTAGTAGTAGGCGTTGGAAATAAGTTGAGTTGAGTCGAACTAATTAGTTCAGCTCGATTTGACTCGATAAGAATCGGTTCAGCTCGTAACTTGACTCGAGTTTGACATGAAGCTTTTTCAGCTCAAACTTGACTTGACTCAAGCTGGCGAGCACCTCGCTAGCTTGGCTCACATTTATAAAAGGTAAAAAAAACTCATTTTTTTTGTTAAAAAGCCAAAAATATCTAGAATTTTTGACATTTTAAAATAACAATTTACTAGTAGTTTTGCATGAGATAATTGCCTAATTGAAAATACAAAATGCATAACATAGATGATATTAAAATAAAAATGGATATTAACACCTGTTCGAACCCACAATGCTTACTTTCCCCCACTCCCTATCCATATGTACTATATAAGCAAAAAAATATAATGCGATTGTCAAACATAACACACGATATTGTTTACGCAGTTCGGCCAAAGGTTGCCTACGTCTGCGACTACAGAGTAGTTGTACTTCCGTTTTATTGATAATGTTTCGATGATCTGAATACAAAGTACAAGAGAGTTTAAATAGCCTTCTCTAATAAGACCTAACGGGCCTGGGCCAAAGCATAAACATATAAATAAATCTACAACTACTATTTACAGCCTTCTTTTATTCCTTATTCACATCCCCCCTCAAATTGATGCGGGTCATCAAGGAGCATCAATTTGCTGACAAGAAACTGATGGCGTGGAGAAGGAACAGCTTTGGTCAAAATGTCTGCAACTTGAAATTGAGTATTGATATGAGGGATGGATATAACGTGACTATCGTAGGCTTCACGAATTGCATGACAATCAACTTCGATATGCTTAGTACGCTCATGAAAAACCGGATTTGCAACAATCTGAATGACACTTGTATTGTCAGCATAGAGAGATGTCGGTTCAGTTTGAGGAAATCCAAGTTCACCCAAAAGACCACGAAGCCAAAGTATTTCGGAGCATGCCGTAGACATAGCACGATACTCCGATTCGGTTGAGGATTTAGAGACTCTCACTTGCTTCTTACTTTTCCAAGAGATCAACGAAGAACCAAGAAACATGCACCAACCCGTGACTGAGCGGCGAGTGTCAGGACACCCAGCCCAATCAGCATCACTGTAGGCACTCAACGTAAGGGGTGTTCCATTAGGAAAGAATAAACCCCGTTGAGAGGTACCTTTCAAGTAGAGAATAATACGACGAACCGCTGCCAGGTGAAGATGACGAGGAGAATGCGTGAACTGACTTACTTGCTGAACAGCAAATGAAATATCTGGGCGAGTAATGGTCAAGTAGTTAAGACTACCCATGAGCTGTCGATACAATAACGGATCAGTCAAAAGTTCACCCTCGTCACGGTGGTATTTAACATTAACTTCAACAGGAGTATTCACAGGATTAGCGGATTCGAGGCCAGCCATAGCAATAAGGTCGGTGGCATACTTATGCTGATGGAGAAATATGCCCTTAGGAGTAGAATGAACCTCGAGTCCAAGAAAATAATGTAACAGACCAAGATCTTTCATTTGAAATGAGGCTTGAAGCTTTTGTTTAACTTCTTGTATGGATGCTGCATCAGAACCGGTAATGATCATGTCATCAACATAAAGAAGGAGTAGAACAATGGCCGTAGATGTGCGGTGAATGAACAATGACGAATCATACTGACTTTGAGTAAAAGAGAACCCAAGTAGAGTGGAACGGAATTTTGCATACCATGCTCTAGCTGCCTGTTTCAAACCATATAGAGATCGTTTGAGCTTGCACACCCCCTTAGATGAAGAGAAAAGCCCCTGAGGGGGAGTCATATAAATATCTTCAGTCAGGTCGCCATGAAGAAATGCATTCTTGACATCCATTTGGTGGAGAGACCACCCATTAGAAGCAGCTATAGAGAGAGCACCATTCTAACAGTAGTCATTTTAGCAACCGGTGCAAAGGTCTCATCATAATCAATACCATATTCCTGCCTGTTGCCTAAAGCAACCAATCGAGCCTTATACCGATTGAGAGATCCATCAGAATTCAATTTCACAGAATAAACCCATTTACAGCCGATGGGTTTGATGCCAGGAGGGCAAGGAACAATATCCCAGGTGAAATTGTCCTGAAGAGCCTGAAGTTCCTCATTCATGGCTTTGACCCAAGACACATCTTTAACAGCCTGCGAGTAACAAGTAGGAATAGATGTGCCAGTTAGAGAAGCAGTTAAAGCAGTATGTGAGGAACCAAACCTGTCTGGGGAGTATCTGTTAGGTGCTCGAGACGTTCTACCAGAACGCCGTGGTGCCAGCGGTACAGGATCTGGAGCAGGATCAGAAGCAGGATCAGGATCGGTGTCGGAAGGGGAAGTGGGAACGAGTCCTGTTTTATCAAAAAATTGCGGAAGTATAGCAATATCATTCAAACCAGGAGAAGAGCAAGCATAGACTGATTATCGAAAAATGTGACATTCCTAGAAATGCGAAAACGATGGTTAGAGACATCATAACACACAAAACCCTTATGAGACTGACTATACCCCATAAATGCACATTGGACAGATTGTGCTCCAAGATTATGTCTTTCAATGGATGGGAGGTGCACAAAATATACACACCCAAAAGTATGTAAACTGCTGTAATCAGGCTGAGTTTTAAAAAGGCGAAAGTGAGGAGAATCAAACCCAATCACCGTGGAAGGAAGACGGTTGATCAAAAAGACAGCTGTTGAAAGAGCCTCCACCCAGAATTTGGATGGAACAGAGGCCTGGAGAAGTAAGGTACGTGTCACATCCAACAAGTGACGATTCTTGCGTTCTGCAACACCATTTTGATGAGGGGTATTGGGACAAGATCGTTGAGACAGTATACCTTTTTGATGTAAAAACTCCTGAAACTCACGAGACATATACTCACCACCTGAATCAGACCGAATAATTCTAATAGTGGTTTGGAATTGATTTTCAACATACATCAAAAATTTCTTAAACATAGAAAAGACTTCAGATTTAGATTTAAGAAAATAAATCCAAGTAAAACGGCTATAATCATCGATAAAGGTGACAAAATATTTGTAGTGAGCGTGAGAAGCAACAAGAGAAATCCCCCAAACATCACTATGAATCAACTCAAAACACGTAGAAGCACGATGTGCACCAGACGGAAAAGGAAGAGTTTTACTTTTAGCTAATTTGCAAACAGAACATGAAATAGAGGTACTAGAATCTATCAGTTTAGTACCTAACACACCAGTCTTAAATAAGTGAGACAAAACAATAGAGTTTGGATGGCCCAATTTCCTATGGCAATCCTCACATGCATTCAAAACACTATTACAAGCAAGAGATAAATGGTTTGAACAAAACTGGAGTGGAAACACTCTTCCAACTTTAGGCCCCTTCGCGATCACCTTCCCTGACACCCGATCCTGCACAAGACAACCATCCGGAGTAAGATGAACATCACAGCCTTCATCAACTAATTGACCAGCAGACAATAAATTTGAGGCAAGGCCAGGTGCTACCAGTACATTTCTAAAGGTAGAATTAATGTCACCAACATTCGTTATAGGAAGGGTACTCCCATTACCAATTTGAATTTTTTGATTACCAATATAAGAACGTAAATTGTGCAAGAGTTCAGAGGAACTCGTCATGTGATTCGATGCACCAGAGTCAAGTAACCAAGAAATGAAAGAAGACATACCAGTAACACCCAAGGCAGAAAGAGCAGATAGTACCATTTGAATTAATTCCGGTTGAAGAGCACCACCATCAGATGCACCAGTGGTGGAAGGACTAGCAGCAGAGCTAGATGAACCAGTGGTGGAAGTAGTAGTGGCATGGAATGCATGTGCCGGATGCCTAGTCGGTCGTGGAGGACGCGTAGGACATGCAGAGATGAAATGACCCCGCTGCTTGCAGTAATTGCAAACTTTCTTAGGACAACTACGAGCAATATGTCCAAATTCTTTACATGAGAAGCATTGAGTTTGTCGCATATCACGGCCTACGCCTCTATGCTGTGCAGCATACGCGACAGTCACAGGTTCAGAATGGACGGGATCATGAAGCATGGTTCCTTGAGTATTCAGACGTTGGTCTTCCTTGAGCAGTTCACCAACACAGATATCCAAGGAAGGCACAAGGTTCCTATTCAACAAGGCACCCCGAACAGCCTCAAATTCCGGACGAAGTTTCATGAGAAATTGATCCCGCTTACTAGTATCATACACATCACGAACGACCGACAGGGATGGTTTGGGAACGACAGCATATATAATAGTAGAGTGTTCTGTCCATAAATTTAAAAAACCAGAATAATATTCTTGAATTGACAAATTACCTTGTTTGTAATTGGCAATCTCTAACTCCAATTGAAAACGCTTAACTGTATTGTCCTGGTTGTAAATACGCTGCAAATAATTCCACATCTCATGAGCAGTTGAAAATGCTCGCAAATTATTGATCATCTGAGGATCAATAGTACTGAGGATCCAAGAAATAATCTGAGCATCTTGGACTTCCCACGCGTCTAAGGCGGGTTTATCTGCTGGCGCTTTAGAGACCCCATCAAGGTGACTCCATAATCCTTTTCCTTTGACATACATCTTGAATTGAAATTCCCAAGCAGCATAATTCTTGCCAGTAAAACGAACACAAAAATTATCTCTTCCTTCCGAAGCCATTAAAAATAATTACTGTAGTTTGCAATATAATTGTAATAAAACTAAAAGTCAAACAGCACAAAAGGAGCACACTGTAGATCATCCTACCAGCAGCACACAGTAGCGCACCCTACCAACAAGGAACAGGAGCGCACCTTAGATCTGGAAAACGCAAAGGCGCACCGTAGCCCACCCTACCAGCAGCACACAGTAGTGAGGTGCGCACGGACACCGACGGCACAAACAACAAGCAGACCACAGCGCGAAGAACCGTGAACTATGCTGCAAATCGCAAACAGAGAAGAACGAGGACTGAAAACTCAAACAGGGAACCAGGCGAATCAAAAGAGAAGCGAAGAGAACCAGGAGAATCCAGGCGAATCGAAGAGAACCAGGAGAAAAGAGAACGCGAGCAGAACAGATCCAGAAATCCAGAGACTCGTAAGAACAGAACAACCAACGGCGAGCACAACTACCAACGGCGAGCACAACAACCAACGGCGACGGCGCACCACGAAGCGCGAACCACGACGCACGGAGAGATCGCGCACAGAACTGCGCACACCGAAAGAGATCCGAACCGAAGACGAAGAGATCCACGAAGACGGCACACAGAATCGAAGAACCAAGAGGATCCGAACTGACCAGAATCAGCGAAAACAGAGATCTCCTTCTTGAACCAAAGGATGCACGGAAAAAAAACCGAACAACGATCAAGAGATCCACAAACTCAGAAACGGAGAGATCGAAATCACAGGGATGATCGCAACCCTACTGATACCATGTCAAACATAACACACGATATTGTTTACGCAGTTCGGCCAAAGATTGCCTACGTCTGCGACTACAGAGTAGCTGTAGTTCCGTTTTATTGATAATGTTTCGATGATCTGAATACAAAGTACAAGAGAGTTTAAATAGCCTTCTCTAATAAGACCTAACGGACCTGGGCCAAAACATAAGCATATAAATAAATCTACAACTACTATTTACAGCCTTCTTTTATTCCTTATTCACAGCGATAACATTAACATCTCATGTAAATTCATTTAAATTAAACCTCAGAAATTATACTACTAACTTGTTAAGAAATATCATCATTATATTTGCAGACCTTGTAGTCCATTTCTCGACCATCAAGTAAATGTTCAATGATGATGACGACAAAACCTAGTTGTCACTTTGAAGTTTGAGCAAAGATACAAATTTCAGGAAGAATTAATTATATATGAGCTTGCCATTGATTTCCATGGGGATAATATGTACAAAGTAGATATTGGGCGTATCCAACATGTAATCTTAAATGATACTGTGGCAACAAAAGCCAAACATCATGTGTGTTTAAAAATGGATAAATTTTGTGCTAAAAAGGTTATTCCTACCATCATGAAAAGCTACAAATCCTTTTTTAACCACTCATAATCTTGACAACATAAAGTGTTTAATCCAATATGTGGCCTTGGATGATAAGGTAGGTTTAGAGCCATTTTCCTTTCAAGAGAGCTCTCACCGATCATGTACTGTATCCATGATTTAAGGTAGTGTCACAATTCACAAAGCTATAATCAAGATAAAGCATAAATGAAATGATAAGATTCATCTTGGCTTAGCCGTCACAATTCACAAAGCTATAATTCTGATTGAAGGTAGTGTCATTTTTTACAGCACTATCATAAACAGGGAAGCTGTTGCTCGAGCTTAATTTGAAACAATTGGGCTCTTAGGTTGAATATTTTTCGTGGTTACCCAAATTTAAATCATATAATCTCTCCTTTACGTGTGAGATTATATGTAGTATTTACCACTCGTAAACAAAAACATTTGAAGTGCTAATATACGTTATATTGACACATTATGTCTTCCATAATTTTTTACTGCACAGTACACACATTATTTTCTTGCTGATAAAAAAAAAATAGACGTATCTTCATCAGCTTTCAACCAAATTAGTATGAAAATGGAAGTAACAAAAAATATTTGTAGAATTATATTTTTTTTTGACTTAATAATGATATTCATTCATTCAAATTGAAAGATTACTTCGATGATAATACAAATTCAGCACTGCTAAAAATATAAAGGATGAATGTGCGAACAAACTCACAACACCCAAGTTAATAGCGTAAAACGGCTTAATGCCTACAAATGTAACAAAATAAAAGTCACCGGAGTACCCATGCTTCCGGATCTGTAACTTTGAGACCCAAGTCATTGGTTGAATCTGAAATTGATCGAAGTTGATCTGTTGATCTGCAAACCAAACGAACACCGCAACAAGACGGGAAATCGAAACGAACATTGCAACAAGACGGGAAATCAAACACGCCGCACCAAGACGACGAACAACAATAACGCCGCACTCAGACGACGAATAAAAAAATGAAATAAAAGTTAGATCTATGTGGTAACCACTTATTTAGATAAAAATACGGGAAACAAACAATATAGATGGGTGATTTTAGGCCAAAAACTGACCTAAAACCACCTCCTTCTGATAGGTGAACAAGAAAGAAGAGGAGAGTAGAGAAAATGGGAAGTCGGCCGGGGTTTCTTTTGAGAAAAAATTTGTAGAATTATAATGACAGTTCCAATTTTGATCAAAAAGATATTGACAGTTTCAAAAGGCTATGCATGTAATATAACAAATGCCGATTTTTCAGTCATTTTATTCACTTCTTCCATAAAGAAGATCCCGAAGACTTTGGTAAAAGAAAAAAAGATCCGGAAGCTCAAGGTGATTTTTATTCACTTCCCCATATTATCTCTGTAAATTTTTTTAAACGAATTTATATATTTTAATAGATAAATTTTGTAGTTGAAAAATTTTCAATGACGGATTTATCAAATAGATAAATCTGTTTATATTTTTTTTTCAAAATGACGGATTTATCTTTTTAGTAAATAAATCCGTAGTTGAAAAATGCACAACGGATTTGTCTATTAATTTATGATCAAGTTTATCTATTTAAAAGATAAATCTGTTATTGATTATTCAACAACGGATTTATCTAGTATATAAAGATAAATCTGTACAGATTTATCTATTAAAAATGATAAATCTGTTGTCATTTATATTTGTGTCATAAATCCTTTGTTGAATAATCAATGATGGATTTCTGTTTTAAATAGATAAATCTTTTGTCACAAAAATAAATGACTACGAATTTATCAATTTAAAACATAAATCCGTTTGACACAAATCCAACAACGGATTTCTCATTTTAAAAGATAAATCTGTATATATGTCTAATAAATGCATACCGGAATTACCTGTCTTTTGGTAGATCCGTTGAGTAAAAATATTTTACCACTCGCGGGAAATCTGAAATAAATGAGAGGGGTAATATGGGGATAATTAAAATATGTGGGGGGTATGGGATCCATGTGTGGGGGTATAAAAATCACCAATCTCCAGAAGAGACTATGTTGTTCTCAACAAAGATTTTTGGTTGTTACAAATAGTTGGAGCAGTCACTGCAAGTTTTAGGACCGTTGGGCTTGTTAGAAATACGTGACCGAAGAGAGAGTCTGAGTTGTGGTTGCGGATTGGGCTGCCTTCATATGACCCAATTTGGTATTAGAGTTGATTGGTTTAAGGCCATACTTCTTACAGTCCCCCTCCTACTCACTAAACAACCCCTAACTCTGTGAAAAGACCAAAATACCATTAATAAAAAAAATAGTTTCAAGTGTGTCCCTTTTTTCTGGGTCTCAACGATACAGTACTATAGTACCGTGGCTTATGATTTGTTGCACACCACGGTACGGTACCAAAGTACCGAACTGGTACGATACTATGGTACCGTACTTGAATTTTGCAAAAATTATATAGGGTACGGTTGTAAAGTGTTGTACGATGAAAATGATCATAGCCAAACAAGAAGGGTAGCACACTTGGTTAAGTGAAAGAGACTTTATTGGTGAAAATGTACGTGTACTGGGTTCGAATCCCGCTCCCCCTCCCCTCTAACAACTAACACACTAATTCATGGGTACGATACTATGGTACCGTACTTGAATTTTGCAAAAATTATATAGGGTACGGTTGTAAAGTACCGTACGATGAAAATGATCATAGCCAAACAAGAAGGGTAGCACACTTAGTTAAGTGAAAGAGACATTATTGATGAAAATGTATGTGTACTGGGTTCGAATCCCGCTCCCCCCTCCCCTCTAACAACTAACACACTAATTCATAATCATTTTGCCTGTAATAAAAAAAAGGGTCGTGAATACAAGAAAGTTACATTGAGTTCTTTTCATTCTTGCCCGTCGCTGATTTTTTGTTAAATCTCTGCAAGACCCTCTTTGGGTTTTAGATCCTAGAAAGGTGAGTCAATTGTCTCTAAATGTCAGAATTCACATGATTATTACCTTTGTTTATTGAATTTAATTGTGATTTTCTATTTGTGCGTTGAAAGTTTAAATGAGATTTGCCGTAGTAGTAACAGTAGTACTAAATTGCCATTGTTTTAGTGTTTCTTCTTTAATTTTGAATTTTTGAGGCTAGTTGAGCTTTATAATGTTATGGCTATACGAGTCTAATTGGTGCTTGTTTCGCTATGATCATTATGAACAGGCTTTCTTCAGGACCTGAGGCTAGTTGAGCTTTATAATGTTATGGCTATACGAGTCTAAATTGCCATTACAATGAAAAATTACAACAAAAAATGCCGGGAATACATCGGCAAAAAATTGTAAAACCATACATAACTATGAAGGTTGTGGCATCTTTCTTCAATTGCTGAACACCCAAGGCCATTGTAGGTACCACATTGTTGTGTCTCACTTTGATGGCCTTGATTATATCTGTAAACCCTTTTTCATCCCTCATATTCTTGATCTCAGGTGAAGATCCAATATCATGGAAAGAATCCACGTACCAATCCCTAACCTTTATGACAACAGGTTTTTGAGACAAACCATAAGGTAGATTCTCAAGTTCAACAGCTGTTCTAGCAATTCTAATGGCAAGTTCCTTATGAAGAAACTATGCAGAAATCAACAAATTCTTTTTGTAGGTTCGGAACCAAACTCCATCATATACCGTAAACTTACACCGGTTTGTTTCAAACAACCCCATTATGAACATCCTCAATCAAACTCTTTGAGAAGGTCTCAATGGTCTTTTTGGCCACCATGACTCACAAACAGAAGAATCTGAGGACAATGAAATGGAAAACAATTGCAATAAAAGCTTAGAATCAAAAATTGACATAGAGAAAATGAAAACCATCAAGTGTTTGAAAAAAAATGCCTGAACGAAATTGAGGAGATCACAAATCCTCCAAGACAAACGGCAAAAGCCAAAATTTTAGATGATTCAAGATCGAAAATGAAATCGAAACTCGATCCAAAATGAAAATGGAACTCTGCTTCAGATCACAATCATCAAAACCAAAATGAAAGGAGGACATTGAAGCGTGATGCAATACGGCGATGTGAACGAACGCCAAAACGAGATGTGCGAAAATGCGGAACACGCGAACGTAATGAAGAAAGAACGCAACGCACAACAAGTCAACAGTCAGAGATCACAAATCCTCTAACACCAATGGCAAAAGCCAAAATGAACACGCAAGATGAATCAAAGAAATGCGTTGAATTAAAGAAACGGAACTGCGAAAGTGCAAATCCAAGGCAAGAATCACAAGTGAAGAAGGAGAAATCACGAAACCAGAAAGAATTGCGAAACAGATATTTCCATGGTTATAATCACCATGAAAAGAGAAAAAAGAGGAAAACTAATAAAATGAAGATAAAATTAAGAAATTTCTTCTGATACCACAATGAGCCCCATTGTTCATGAATCGCAAAACAGAAGAAGAAATTCGTGAGAATGCAATGGAGGAATCATCGAGAAGAAAGGAACGCGGAAGTTATATCGCTCCTGATACCATATTGAAGATAACGAAATAGATAAAAATGAATTGAATATTTCATTGAAATAAAAATGGAATGAATTGAATACAATGAGTTTGACCTTATATATAGATCCAATCTCACCTAACTAATCTATTTAAAATACAAATTCATAGGTGCCTCAAAGCACCTCTTTCCTAGGTGTCATCACCACCACGTTTTGTGGGAAACATTTTTAATGCTCATGTTAAATTGTCATCCTACATGGAATTTTACAATTGGTCCACTATGAAATTAAATAAGATGAATTAAATAAGACCATTGGATCTTAATATATATCTCTCATCCGTTGGATTTATACCATAGAAATTAAGCAATTCATAGTAAACACATTCCATATATATTTAGGCATCTATAGTAAACGTATTCCATAATAGTCAACGTAACACCCACCAAATTAGGATTCAAATTTCAATTCAAATTTCAAGTTGAAATACAAATTCAATTTTAAAAAGTTCAATTTACAATTTGAAATACCAGTTCCCACCATTTTTAAAAAGTTCAATTTTCAAGTCAAATTTCGATTTCCCTCTTATATTAACTCAAATTTTAACTATAAATATAGTCACTCCTAATGCTAAAACACACAAAACGTCACCCATTTAATTTCGTCATATATTTCTTGATCACTGTGGGTTTAATGGAATGCGAAATTGATGAGTTTTTGTTTTTCAATGATAACATAACACTACCTGGTCTCAATCATCATCAAAATGATGTATAAATCATTTTTTTGTTTAATGTATTTAGTACTTTTGGCTACTCCTATCGCTAATCCATCGTTTTCGTCTATGAACATGATTGTAGTTTCATCGTGCTGGCTACCATTGCTGAGGCTGTTGCTAGTTGCGGGTAATTATCTGTTCTCTAAAATTTGATTTTCATAGGTTCTTTATTTGATTTATTTTTTGGTTTTTAAATCTGTCTTATTTGATTTATAGAGATGGTCCTCAAATAAGGGTTTTTGATCATACCGGTGCCGCTGTTTTCGTCTTGATAAATAACTCAAATTGGTGCTACTGTTTTCGTCTTGATAAATACCGATGTTGCACTTCATTTTCACAAACACCATCTGAGTGATAATCATGATTCTCTCCATGTCAAGGTAAATTTTCATTCAGTGCAATCGATTATAAAGCTTTGTCACCAAGCAAATATTTGTTATTTCAGCATTTTTTCAAGGTTTTTTGTGTAAATTCTTTTAGTGTCGTGTTCAACATATAGATGAATCACTTGGCTCTATGATATTTTTTTATGATGATTAAGACATTAATAAATTGTGCTGCGATTGATACTCAAAAAATCAATTATCTGAAATTGAGAGTTGGTACTTTTTATTGTCACATCTTATATGTTGTTATGGTGTATATTGTGGTTCAAAAAGTTGCGAAGGGAGTTGCTTCACATTACAGTACCAGCTAGCTAGCCGAACACATTATGCTATTTATGTTTTGGCTCTTACCTTCTTTTCAATTTTTTTTCTTTCTGTGATTGGTTGCACTTCGTTTCAATTTCAGAACAAGTAGTAATGCACCATGCATTGGTGTTTAAGGTATGAGCACTAACAAAATTAAGTTTGCTTGATAGGAAATCGGCGGAGAAACTCTTGGCTAATCTCTCGGTTTACAAAAGTGACGACACTAAAGTTGAGAGACTGGCGGACGATGACAGGTTATCTCTATTTGTATTACTTTTATTTTAAAATTTCAATTTTAAATTTTAAATTTTTAAAAACGACTATTCTAAGTAATTTTTTAACAACATTTGATTTACTTATTAAATTTTTAAAACACAATAATTTAAATTTTGGTTTATAATTCTTCGGACAAATTATCTGATATTTTTATAAAATTAAAACTGAAAATATTTTATCAAATATTAAAGAGTAACATATGTTTTGACGTATTATTTAAATATTTAAATAAAATAAATTAACATGATCTGTTCTTAATGGTGATTTTTAAATTTTTTAATTTGGTTACAATTTTATTCATTTCTTTTGCATGTTAATATTGTTGTAATTCACAATACCTAACACAATATACACCTATTAATAGCCAAATTAGGAATGTTTTAATGGTAATTAATACTTGATTGATATCAGTTACAAAAAAAGTAATTCAACATGACATTTTTCAAATCAATATCATTTAGCATTTAAACTCTTATTTTGAAATGATTCGACCCATAACTATTGAATCTGAAATGAGTAGCAAATTAAATAGACAATTATTGAAATAATTCGAGCCATAGCTATTGAATCTGAAATGCAAATGACAAAAATAGATATTATATTGCATAATTAATATTTAATATAATGCCCTATTAGTATAGAATGAAAGTATGTCAAAATCAATACAGAATAAAAACAAAAATAAAACTTTACCTGGATGCAAACAAAAATTGATAAATCACCTAAAAAACATAAATTGATAAAATTTTCGTTAACTTCTCACCTCAAAAATATTGATAAGTCACTATTGTTACACTAGTCATTAAACTAAACTGTAAATTTTAATCATGTATATAATTGTGTCAAAAAAAAATCATGTATTCAAATTTTTCCCACTCTCCATCGATATGTAACTTTTGGTCTATTACTCATTAGCCACAACTGTAACATCCCCTAATTTTTAGAAATTTTGTCGATCGATATTCGAATAACGGTTATGGATTAAGTAGTCTTATAATCGTGATTAGTGAGAGGTCAAGTTATTAATTAACATAATCGAATATATTATGCTTAGGAAGTGGATTATTTATTTAATAACTTGTTAGTAATTGTGTGCTTAATTGTTAAGTTAGATTAATTGCATTGTTATGTGTTAGTTAGAATGAGGGGATGGGTAATTGAAGGGCATAAGAGACATTGCACATTAATTCATTTAACCCAGCTGAAATCTAAGTCAACCTCATCCCTCTCATTAGACCAAGTTTCAGAAATTAGAAAGGGGATGAGAAAGAGAGATAGAGAGGAAGAAAGGGGGGAAGGGGAAATTCCCAAAACTGAGTGCATGTGAGACTTCTCTACACCATCCAACTCCATTTTCGATTTCCATTCCATTGAACCCAAATTCAGTTACTGATTCTCACTCTCCCTCTCAATCCCATTTTCGGATTTGAAGCTTCAAGGTTGAAGACAATGGAGTTTTGACCTTCTATCTCCTTGCATGTTTCTGTTTTGCTGTCCAAGAGAAAGTGTTGTCCTTACATTTCGAATTGGAGAGAGTTCAGTCAAGGGAAGTTGCTGCTTCAAGTTATCCAGCGAAGAGGGCTGCTGTCTTAGTGATTGTTGGTGCCTAGCGGGGATCGTTCGTGTGTTATATTGTTCGGTCATCGCGTGATTCGTTAGAGCTCCTCAATCGATCGTCAAATAGGTGAGTTCTATACTCACTAGGGAATTGTTTTATGAATTATGAATCATGTGCTCTGAGTCTGTCTCCGTTTTGCAATAATTTGCGTTAAAAACCGTTTTACGAAAATAACGTTTCGATTGATAAGTTTTCGATTGATTGATTGTTTGACGATAATTGTTTATGTGTGATTGATTTGGATTGAATAATTGGACTGGAATTGCTGGTTAGAATATCTATTTTTTAGGTTGTAAAGGTCATGGAAAGTCTCGGTGCCGTCTAGGAAGCGAAACGGCATTAAACCGAGTCTCCAAAGTCTGTTTTTCTACAGATCAGGTTCCCGTCGCGTCGCGACCCTGTATTATTTTTGCAACGCAAAACTTTCTGTCACTTTTCGCGTCGCGACGGAACTAGTTCGCGTCGCGGCGCTTTGCAGTTTTTCAGCAAAATACCCAAAACTTGTTTTTGCAATAACTTTTGACCCGGGAACCCGATTGAGGCGTTCTCAGGTGCGTTTTAAAGCTATTTCAAAGACCTATCTATATATATAATTTATACTGTATAATGTCCTGTTTGAAAGTTAAATTGTTGGAAAAACCGAAGCGTAAACCTCGTGTGAGGGTGTGATTATAATTGAGGCGAGTTTCATGTTGATGTTAATTGTTCATGTCATGGTTAGGTATATTGTTTAAGTGACGGCCCAATGCGGGTACATTGTTTGTTGATGGCCCAATGCGGGTAGACGGCCCAATGCGGGAATATTGTTTATGTGACGGCCCAATGCGGGTACATTGTTTGTTGACGGCCCAATGCGGGTATATTTTTTATGTGACGGCCCAATGCGGGTACATTGGTTGTTGACGGCCCAATGCGGGTATATTGTTTATGCGACGACCCAATGCGGGTACATTGTTTGTTGACGGCCCAATGCGGGTATATTGTTTATGTGACGGCCCAATGCGGGTAGTGTTGATTGTGTTTGAGATACGTGAATGTAGGTGGTTTAACTGTAGATGTCTATAAGTCAGGATAACGAGCTTCGTAGTCACGAGTGAGATCACTAAGGTTATAATGGTAATAAAAATAATGTTATGTTATGTTCATGTTATTGATTGTTGACGGCCCAATGCGGGTAGACGGCCCAATGCGGGGGGAGATTAGCGTACTAGTGGGAGGGGAAGTCATGAGCCCCAGAACCTAGGCCCCGTCATCGTTTGTCCCTAGTAGAGAATGGCTAGGGAATGGGTTTGTCGGTGCTTTCAAATAAAGTCGCCGGTGATATGCTAAGAATCATGTTATGTGTGTGTCTTGTGCGTCGCTTAGAAGGACCACGAGTACACGTTGTATGTTCCACGTAGTCGGCTTAAGGGCTACGAACTTATGAAATCAAGAATAATGAATCAAGCATAATTGAACCGAGAGAGTTAGTAAGGGGTCTCGATAGAACTCACTGAGATAAGTTGTCTCACCCAATCCATGTTGTTGTTTTTCAGAGTTGCAGGCTAAGTTGAAGACGATGAGGCATGGTCATGGAGACGCTCGAGGAGTTGCTGACGCTGTTTATTTTGTTATGTTATGTATCTCTGTATTTTCATTCAGTATCTTGGATGTACGATGGTACGACTTGTATTATAAGTTGTAAATCGCTTCCGTAGACTTCTATTTTGGTACTGAACACTAGTTTGAGTGGTGTAAGAACCGGATTTATGTATTTTATGTTAAGTTATGTAAGCGCACTTGATGGGTTTTTAGCATCGAGTATTAGTATGTGTTCAGTATTTAAAAAGAAAGTTACTCTGATATATGCCAGTAGTGCATTTCGATGATTTCTACAAGTTAGAAATTATCGGGGGTGTTTGATAACTCTATTTTATATAGAGTTATTCATACAATTAAGCTTGAGTTATTGCTTATTTTCAAGAACATTTATATATATTTATAGCTTATTTATCAAGGAACAACATTCTAAATATTCAAATGGATAAAGGGCAATGATCTAGGCAAAATGCACAAATCTTGTTAGGTTTGATGTTTTTGTTTAGTGCAGCTACTGCAGGAGTGGGAACACTGCCAACACCAGGAGTGGAAACACTAGGAGTGGAAACACTGCCAACACCTACTAAAATTCTGCAGGTAATACCAAAACATCCAAAGACCATTTCAATGCTTCCACACTTGATTAGTGACGTCATGCCTAGTCACCTGGAGCTGAGCCACTTGCTGAAGTCGGCGATACACATAAAAATCAAGTTGCAAGACTCAAACTTATCTAAAAGACATGTGGCACTTCTCCAATGGACCTCTTCTTTTGTTATGCATGCAAGCGACCAAAACTGTGCAGCTTGCTTGATTGGTTGTCAACAAACTAACCATGTTCGGTCCCCTCAGCTGATCTTTCGCGCCAAAGGAAACCCCTTGCAAGAGGAAAGTTTTCAAGCCTATAAATAGAAGCCAAATCCATCATCCTAAAAAAAATCATCTTTCACATCTAGATATCATCTTTTCACATCTTTAAATCCTTTATCTTTCAGTTTAGTTTAGGTTTAGTTTATTTTCATTTTAAGTTTCTAAGGAGAGGAAGGTGAGGAAGTGCTTGACAACCATTCCCTTCACTTCTACTTTGAAGAAATTCGTGTAAGAAATCTTTATTGTACTTCAACTTGGGAACTTAATGCAAAAGATCTTCTATTCAAGTAATCTCTACTCTTTTAAGTTTTTTGCCTTATTATTCATTTACTTATGTTCTTTGCATATTATTTGCTTTATAACATGAGTAACATGAGCTAAATTCCCTTAAGTTGAGATGTTCTAACCTTGTAATGAACTTCTAAATATGTTATTATGGTTTATGTAGTGTAAACACTTTAAACTCTTGCATAATACTTCTTTCAACTTATTCTGGAATTGATCACTTTAGAATATGTAAAAACTTGTAGCAGCAGACATGGGCTACATTTATGAACTCAAGAGTTAATAAGAACAAGTATTTAATAAAGGAAACCTTGTTAAATATATGCTAAAACCTAGACATAGGATAGCATAGTTCTTAGGATAATAAAATTACAAGAGTGAACCTATTTAGCAACTTGGATCATTGTTAGGAGGCAAGGGAGGAATTGACAAACCTCTCTTTACTGTAGAAAACAAAGATCATAAGAGCTTGTAATGAAACTCTGCAGAGAAGTGCTGAAAGGCACAAACTGATGCACCAACATCCAGTGTTCCCACACTACATACTCCATTAAAACATTTAGAAGTAAAGTACTTGGTAAAAACATCTCAACTGCTTTTTCCAACTGATTTCTCACACATTTTATTGCTTA
The DNA here is from genome assembly GCA_039519185.1 of Astragalus membranaceus. Classification (NCBI taxonomy): domain Eukaryota; kingdom Viridiplantae; phylum Streptophyta; class Magnoliopsida; order Fabales; family Fabaceae; genus Astragalus; species Astragalus membranaceus. Next base: position 86,501,917 of record CM076847.1, on the reverse strand, counting down.
TTATTATTTTACTTACTCTGAAAACTCCAAACCAAAAATACTGAATAGTGTAGACACACTAAGTGTACACTTTGAACTACAAAAATTTACAATACATAATCCCTGTGGGTTCGACCTTTCTTATCACTTTATTACTTGTGTGACTATGTATACTTGCATATAATAAACCACACCAAGTTTTTGGCGCCGTTGCCGGGGATTATAGTAAAATTTTGTTGTTTAGATTGTTAATTTAGTGTTTTATTAGTACTACTGGTATTCTGTTTTCTGTGCAGAAACACTTAGTGCAGAAACACTCAGTGTGGAAACACTAGTTTATGCCCAGAGATAGACCACCAGAATTTGATTGTGATCCAGAAATTGAGAGAAGATTTAGGAGATTGCTAAGACAACAAAGACAAAGACAACAAGACTGCAGAACAATGTCTCACCACAGTGAAGATGCCTCAGTAAGAGGAGGACCTAATTCACATCAACAAACTGAAGGTGGACCAGATCACAGACAACAATTCATTCAAATGGGACCAATAGGTATGATTAATGATAGAGATAGACCTATGAGAGACTATGCTCAATATGACCAGCAGCACATACAAACTAGTATTGCTAGACCTCAAATTGAAGCTGTTCATTTTGAATTTAAACCTATGATATTTCAAATGTTGCAAACAATTGGTAAATTTGGTGGATCTCCACATGAAGATCCCCATGAACATTTAAAACAATTCATAGAAGTTTGTAGTAACTTTATCATTCCTGGCATTAGTGAGGATGCATTGAGGCTTAAGTTATTTCCATACTCTTTGAAAGATAGGGCAAAATCATGGCTAAATTCTATGGAGCCCAATTCTATTCATACATGGAATGAATTAGCTGAAAAATTCTTAAGCAAATATTTTCCTCCTATTAAAAATGCTAGGATGAGACATGATATTACATCTTTTAAGGAAAAAGAATTTGAATCATTGTTTGAAGCATGGGAGAGATGGAAAGAACTTTTAAGAAAATGTCCACATCATGGTTTACCTGTCATTATACAAATGGAAACTTTTTACAATGGTCTAGAACCACAAACCAGAGTGATGCTTGATGCATCAGCTGGTGGTGTTCTTTTAAATATGTCTTATAATGAAGCATGTGATCTTATTGACAAAATTGCTACAAATGGTTCAAGTTGGCCTACTGAGAGGGTAAGTGCTCACAAGAGAACCTCTGGAGTACATGAGATTAATGATATATCAGCCCTATCTGCTCAAGTAGCCACTTTAACCAATCTGATCAAACAGTGCACTAGTGCACCTACATCTAGTGTAGCAACACCTAAAGAAAACACTGCAGCAACTATAGAACAAGCCCCTCCAGGAACTACAAGTTGTGTGTATTGTGGAGGAGGCCATCTATATGAAGAATGCCCTAGCAACCCTGTCTCTGTCAATTATGTAGGTTACAATAAAAATAACAACCCTTACTCTAATACCTACAATCCAGGATGGAAGAACCACCCAAATTTTAGGTGGAACAATTCTAATGCACCTGCACAAAGTGCACCTGCACAAAGTGCACCTGCACCAAGTACTCCTCCTGGATTCCTACCTCAAAGCCAACAAAGATCAAACCCACCTGCCAGTACCAACTCTCTAGAAGAATTGCTTAGATCATTCATTAGTGAAATTAGAACTGCTAGGCAAGCTCATGATATATCAATTAAGAACCTAGAGAACCAAGTAGGGCAATTAGCAACTGCTTTGCAGCAAAGACCAGTAGGTACCTTGCCATCAAACACAGAAGCTTCACCCTCACAAAGGCAAGGTAAGGAACAGGTTAAAGCCATATCGTTGAGAAGTGGCAAGGATCTAACAGAACCATATGAGCTTGAAGGTACAGAGAAGGGAGAAAGAAATAAAAATGAAAAAAATTCTCAAGATGCAGAAACACCTGGTGTTCCTACATCTCCTACTCCAAGGTTAGTACCAGAATACCCTCCTCCTCCTTTTCCTCAAAGATTGAAAAAAATACATGAGGAGAAGCAATTCAGTAAATTTTTAGATGTTTTAAAACAATTGCTTATCAATGTTCCCTTGATAGAGGCACTTCAACAAATGCCAAACTATGCCAAATTCATGAAAGATGTGCTTTCTAAAAGAAGAAGATTAGGGGAATTTGAAACTGTTGTCATGTCAAAAGAATGTAGTCTGATTTTACAAAACAAAATTCCAAGGAAGCTAAAGGATCCAGGTAGCTTTACAATCCCTTTTTCAATAGGTAAGTACTATACAGGAAGAGCATTATGTGATTTAGGTGCAAGCATCAATTTGATGCCCAAATCTATCTTCACAAAGCTAGGGATTGGAAATGCAAAACCTACCACATTGACACTATCTTTGGCAGATAGATCAATTGCATATCCAGAGGGAATTATTGAGGATATATTGGTGCAAGTTGACAAATTTGTGTTTTCTGCAGATTTTGTTATACTTGATTTTATTGCTGTAGCGACCGAAAAATCCGGAGGAGGGATTCTTCGTTGTTTTTGAACAATGGAGCCGCCATCAATATTTATTTTTAGGGAAACATTGAAAAAACCTTCGTTTTTGGGTTCGGGGGTCGATTAAGTGCGGGGAAGGTACTAGCACCCCGCAACATCCTAAAAAAGGTTACCTTTTAAATTAATGTGTAGAAAAAAAATTTAGTTTAAAGAAAACATTTTAATTTACCCTTTTTGTTATTTGCAAAAAAAACGGAAAGGAAGACTTAATAAAAATTTTAGTTTTTTGCGCTTGACAGGAGTGGGCCCCTGCTCCTACGTATCTCCGGGTGCGATGGAGAAATCAAAGCTACGTAGTTCTTGGGTCGAAAATATTTGTGTGTTGGTATTTTTTATTTTTGAAAAGTTTGCGAAAACTAGAGGCCGTTCATGGTGACCAAACAGATAAATCCAGAGTGGTCATCATTAATGGCTTATTCGGAAAAGAAAGTATTTACAGCGTTCAAACGGGCGGGGCCCAGAGTGACTGTTATAAATACCCGGTTTGTGATCGAGCGTTTCGTTTGAAAAAAATGCTTACTGGGAAGCGTGATTTTTTTTAGAAAAAGGGAGTTGAGATTACGTTTGTTTTCTATTAACTGAAAATTTCTTGAAGTTTAGGCGGGTGTTTGCGATGATCAAACGAATAAATGCAGAGTGATTACCGCTACTAATCCGCTGTGAAAAAAAAAAATGAAGGTTAGTCCTAACGGTCAAACAAGCTAGGCTTAGAGTGACCATTAGTAACAACCTATTTTTTTGTGAGTATGGTTGTTTGAAAGAAAGAAAAATGGTTTAGAAACATTACAATGTAAATAAAAGCGGAATGTGTGGTAGTAAAAAAGGGAGGTACAATTAACAACAAGGAGTGTTGTATCAAAAATAGGGGGTGCGAACAGCAGGGGCGTTGTATCAAAAATGGGGGTGTTGACAGCGTTTTGACGCTAAAACGGTTACTGGAGTGCGAATAGCGTTTTGATGCTAAAAATGATTGTTGGGGATGCAAATAGCGTTTTGACGCTAAAAATGATTGCCGGGGGTGCAAATAGCGTTTTGACGCTAAAAATGATTGCCGGGGTGCAAATAGCGTTTTGACGCTAAAAACGATTGATTGGTTTATTTTTACTTTTTTGCTATTTGACTAAATGACTCTTCATCTTTTTTTTGGGAAAAATGATTATTATTATTGCCTTTCTTTTTTTCTAAAAAAAAGGGAATAGTGATATTAGTAACCAATTATTTTATAAAAAATATTTTTTTTTATATTTTTGAAAAGGATTTTATTTTAATCCGAAAATTACAACTAAATAAAAAAGGAACACATTTTTTTAACACTTTTTTTTTTAGGTTTATTTTAATCCGAAAATTAGTAACATTTTTTAATAAAAACAGCAACATTTTACCATAAAAAACAGCAACATTTTAACATAAAAAAAACAGCAACATTTTACCATAAAAAACAGCAACATTTTAACATAAAAAAAAAACAGCAACATTTTACCAAAAAAAACAGCAACATTTTAACATAAAAAAAAACAGCAACATTTTAACATAAAAAAAGAAAAACACTTTAACATAAAAAAGAAACAGCAACAAAAACATGAACAAAATCGTAACTTCTTAATAAAAAAAGTAACAGCAACATTTTTAAAAAAGCTACATTTTTAAATAAGAAAAAGCAATAGTTTCATATGTACATAAACAGCAACTAAATTAAATAAACAAAACAGCAACAATATAAATAATGAAAACAGCAACCATGACAACTTAAGACATAAAAAAGGCAAGAACATATGTAGAAAAATAATTACAGCAACAATGTGTAAAAAAAAAAATTCGAAAATTATTATTTCATGGGGACATATTTAAATAACAAACTGCAACACATTTTTTTAATAAAAAAAAAGCAACCATGACACAAAAAAAAGCAATCATATTTACATAAAGAGAAAAAAAAAACAATAATAAAACAAACACAATCAACAACAATATTTACATAAAAACAGCAATAGTAAAATAAAAAGCAAAAACAGTAAAATGTATTGAATCCTAAAATTACATTACAAATACCTTAAGAAAAGTAACCCGGAAGTGTTGGGAAGAGCCTCCTCTAGGATCTTCTTAATACAAACAAATTTAAACTAAAAAAAAACAATGAAAGGAGAAGAAAAAGAAAAGGAAGGGGGATCCTAAAAAAAACAGTGAACAACCTCACTGTTTTTTTTCTAAGAAAACGAAAATACACTCTTTTCCTCTTTTTTAAAAAATTTTCTTCCTTCCCTTCCTCTCAAAAAAAACCGTCCCCCTCTTCAAAGTCGTGGCCTCCATTTATGTTGAGGATGATGCTCTTGTCTTCTTCTTTCTTCTGATAAGCCCCATACCTTTGCACAGTAACTTCTTCTTTTTTTTTTTTGACTTGAGGAAAGCTTGACATGATGGAGGGGTGAAGGTTTGGAGGTAGTTGGTGAAGGGAAATGATGGCTTGTGTGTGAGAGAGAAGGGAGAGAAAAAATGAGTGTGTGAGAGGAAAAGGGGATGGGGGGCCGTAGGGAGTAGAGAGAGAGAAGGGAAGGGTTGAGTGTGAGTGGAAGAAAGAGAGAAAGGAAGCGTGAGATTGGGAAAAATGTGTGGGGAAGTGGGGAGTTGAGAGAAAAGAGGAAAGGTGGAGTGTGGGAAAGGAAAAAAATCGATTTCCAAGGAGGAAAAAGGGGGAGTGGGTCGAAAATCAAGGAGGGGAAAGGTGAGTGAATGTGGCCAAATTTTAGGGAAAGGGGGGAATTGAATGTGGATGGTTTTTAGGGTAAAGGGGGGGTGGTCGAATTAGGGTTTTAGTGGAGGAGGGAGATTAGGGTTTTGTGATGAGTTGGGTTATGGGTTATGGGTTGTGGGTTAGGTTTTTGTTGTTGTTGGGTTGGGTCATGCGAATTGGGCTAGGGTTTGGTGGAGGAATGGGCTTTAAATGGCCCAATCCTGATTGCACCTCCATATATTTTTTACAGACCCCCTATTTTCTTCTTTGTCTATTTTGTTTTGATACTTCTAATTATTTATTTTTTTAAAAAAAAAAATTGAAACTTGTAGCAAACTAAAAATAAAATAAAATATGGCATGAAAATAAAAATGAATATTATTTTTATTAAAAATAAATAAAATTTCTCATTTTTGGATAGGACAAAATTAGGGTATTACAGCTGCCCCTCTTTATTTATATTTTGCTAGGAAATCGGAGAGGTTCCGAGTTTCTCGAGGAAAATAGAAATAAAGATAACAAGACGCTAATTTTGTCCAGACTGAGACTTTTGGTTTTTTTTTTTTTTGAAAATTATGAAAACTGGGTTGACTTGGAGAGGAAGTAAATAAGGATTGCTGGGGATCTGAAGGAGCACTGGGGCTCTGATGGTCTAATTCAGAATCAATGCTTGACGTATCGACTTGAGTTCGACTGAGGGACCGTCGGGGTCTGAAGGGCATGCCTAAGCCTGAGGGACCGATGGGTCCGAAGGAGCGCAACTAGCTTATGGTACTAGTAATACGGTCTGTTTGTGGGGTGGCCTTTTTTCGAGCGGCCGCGAAGGACATACACTGAGTCTTAGGCTGACACAGCTAGTCTGAAGGACCTGGGGTCGGGCGATCCGTCGCGCTCAGTGTCGACTTAGTGATCTGGTGGTATGGTTCGAAGTCGTTGCTTGGACGTGTTAATTCGAATTGACCTGAAGGACCTGGGGTCGGATGATCCGTCGTGCTCAGTGTCGACGTAGTGATCTGAGAGTAGAGTTTGAAGTCGTTGCTTGGACGTGTTGATTCAAACTGAACTGAAGGACCTGGGGTCGGATGATGAGTCGTGCTCAGTGTCGACGTAGTGATCTGAGGGTAGAGTTTGAAGTCGTTGCTTGGACGTGTTGATTCAAACTGAACTGAAGGACCTGGGGTCGGTTGATCGGTCGGTTGCTCGATAACGCGACATGCGATCTGGATTGAAGGACCGCTGTTGGTCTGAGGGATCTCTGCTAGACTTGGTGCTAACATTGTGATTTGGTTTGATGTAGGATCGATGCTCGTTAAAAACTGGAAGGACCGACACTTAAAGTTGAAAAACAGCAGATGCTATGCATATGACATGCATGTAATTGTATGCATGTGTGATGATTGGTTTTGAGTGGAATGATGAATGAAATGTAATGGATGACTTTTGTTTTTTTCCTCTTTTTTTTTTGTTGTTTCTTTTCTTTTTTTTTTTTTTGACCATTTTTGCTCTTTTGCTCTTTGCTCTTTTGCTCTTTTGCTCTTTCTTGTCTCTTTCGCTTTGCTCTTTTGCTCTTTTGCTTTTGCTCTTTTGCTCTTGCTCTTTTGCTCTTGCTCTTTTGCTCTTTCTTGCCCCTTCTTGTTGATCAACTCGCAGGACTTTCGACGTAAGATACGGGAGTTGCCCAAAGTAGTGCTATTGAAGTGCGGCCTATTGTTATCATTCGCCTTTTTGAAGTGATCTTGCATGTATTTATCTTTTTTACAATTTTATTTATGAGAGATCGCCTCGTTTATGTGATCTTTAGAAATTTCGTAATAATCTGTAATGCTTGTAGTCATGCACATGTTTCACAATTCAATATCAACTACCATAAAATGTCATTTCAAAACAAGGGAAAATAAAGAAGAAGGGAAAGTGTTTGACATTAAGACTGGAGCCGAGTGTGCGAAAGGGACACTGACTTGAGAGCATATTAAGAATTTGAAAGAAATGAAAAGGCAAAAATACTAAGCAGATCTTTGGGTAGTTAGTGTCCTTGAAGTAACAACGTCGGCCGCTCATATTCATGACCTTGATCAACTCCTTATCCGGCTTTTGTTGATTGCCTAAACATTTATTTAATCCAACTTACTGACCCTAATTTTTGCCTGGATTGCCCCTTCGGGTTTTCAATCCACCGGGTCGCTCTAATTTTTGCCTAGGCCGCCCTTTCGGGTTTTCAGCCTAGCGAGCTTGTTTTTCTTGGCTCATTTTTTCTCTTTTCTCTATATGCATTTTTTTTAGGCATAGTACTTGACCGCATCAGAATTAATCGGGGGCGGGAAGTATTCGCCCTCTACTTTCATGGGGGTTAGGGCCCCTCCAGAGAATGATTTCTTTACCGCATAAGGTCCTTCATAGTTCAGGGTCCATCTTCCACGGGGATCCTTTTGGATGAGTATGATTTTCTTGGGCACCAAGTCTCCTTGAAATTGTCGGGGACGAACCCTTTTCTGTTAATCTTTCTTTGCTCTTTTCTGATATGACACAAAACAACCATCCTTTTGTTTGATAAGGTTTAATGGAAGTGCTACTTCCATCGCACGGGGTTGCCCCTGTTGAAGTGTGAAACAAGGTCTGATCTCCATGTAAGGTAAAAAGGAGCATTTGAAGGTTACTATCATCTCTGATATTCTTTGTTTGTCGCTGCAACTGCCTCATTCATTTTTGGGCGGTACGGGGAGGGGTTATGATGCTCGACTTGGGGTCTCCACACAAACCTTTCCCCACTGTTCGCGATGATCTTACTTGGAAGGTTGTAACGACAGACCAAATTTATTGACAATCACTGATTTTCTTACACCGGTGGGTATCTTGTGTCAGACAAAGTAATGCGAGCGAATTTTCTTGATTCACTGCCCTTTTGGTGTGATGTTCATTCTAACATCTTTTTGCCTTCTCTCGTTCCCAAGTTAATCATCTCACTTGATTCCACGAGAAGCTGGACCACTTCATCCTCCTGCTTCATTATTCTCATTACCTCTGGAGGAGTTTTCCCAGTTATCTTCTACATCTTCCTTAGTTTGGGCTGATAGAAGTTATGATATGAGTCAACGATGTTGTTATTTCCAAGGACAAATTATTTAGATCTGCATTAGTAGAAATTAAAAAAGATGGGAGAAGAAGCGAATCGAGCGAATGAGCGAAGAAGTTTATGGGAAAATTCAAAATGCTATTTTATTAATATTGATATTGAAAAGAAACATGTGTGCCCTTATTGAAATGTCCTAAGGCCTTGGGCAGAGCCATAGGATTGCATTACAAGAAAATTACTTTGAACTAAAAATCACAGGAAAATCGACGGTCCCCCAATTCATAAGTGCTTTAGATGCAGGATAACAGCGCACAAGGATGATGATGTCTTCTCTAGCATTTTGAACGCCTTCAATAGCATTGACGAATGACTCTTCATGCCCCTAGAAAGGGGTTATTGCCTTCATTGAAGTCCAGCCATTTGGATTCGATCAGATCCTGAATCACATGTCTCAGCGCCTTGCAGTTTTCCACTGAATGCCCAATTGCTCCTGCGTGAAAATCGCATGTGGCATTTGGGTCGTAGCCCCTCGGGAAAGGAGGTTCAATAGGTCTCATCGGGCGGGGGGAGATTAGGTTGTGACTGGTGAGGTGGTTGAACATGTCTGAGTAGGATACGGGAATTGGATCAAACGGTACATGCTTCCTTTCTGGATAGTTTGGTGGCCCATGGATTCCATTGGTTTGGGTAGATAAGTGCAGGGCTTGGGGACGGTTTTTGGAAGCGTAAGAGGCTTTCCCTGGTCCTGTTATGGAATTGGTTTCTCCTTCATCGTTTTCGGTTGAACCGTGAGTAATTTTCCCATTTCTCATTCCGCTTTCTAACCTTTCCCCTATGGTGACCATGTCTGAGAAGTTAGAGGATACGCTCCCAATCAACCTGTCATAGAAGGGTGACTGCAAAGTGTCCCTGAACATAGATACCATCTCCTTTTCCAGTAAAGGTGGTGCCACCTGTGCTGCTAGTCCTCTCCAACGTTGGGCGTACTCCCTGAATGATTCATGGTTTCCTTTCACCATATTCTGCAACTGTAATCTATCAGGAGCTATATCGATGTTGTATTTATATTGCTTGAGGAAAGCATCGGCCAGATCTTTCCAACATCGAATGTGGTTGCGTTCCAACTGCATGTACCATCTTGAGGCTGCCCTAGCTAGACTGTCCTGGAAGTAGTGAATGAGCAGTTTATCATCATGTGCAAAGGCAGCCATTTTTCTACAATACATGGTCAGATGGCTAGCAGGACAGGTTACACCCGTGTATTTATCAAAGTCTGGCACCCTGAATTTGGGGGGAATGACCACATTAGGGACGAGACACAAGTCATAAGCGCCGGTTGCCCCAATATTGGATCCTTCAACTGCTCTCAACCTTTCCTCAAGCATTTGTAGTTTGTCTTTGGCTTGAGGGTTCTCCATAGAGTGATTGTGAGGGATCTCACTCATACCATAGTAAGGATGAATTATCGGAACTATGGCTGGGTTCACATTTGGGGTATGTGAATGAGTGGGATTCCTGAGGTTGGAACCCTGAGCTTGAGCGTCAACTATCGGCGGTGGAGGGCAGCCAAGTGGGAGTCTTTGTGGTGCGATGATGGGGTTCGGGTTTTGAACTTGTGGTGCCCCCGAATTACCATCGTGACCCGTCGGTGTAAGCTGTTGTTGGCCCACGACTCCTGAGGGACCGTCTTCTGGATTAGCATCGACTGTCGGAGGTGTGTAACCTTGTGGAAGTCCGTAAGGAGGCCATATGTAACCTTGGTCATTAAGTATTGGGCATAGTCGAAATTACTCTTCACAACGTCTTCTCAATGTAAAATATCAACATCTCTTCTTTAAAATGACAAGTCAACATCATTGACTGCATTTAATTGAGCCTGTCGAAAATGCAGGCTAACAAATTGCCCCCCAAAAATGTCGTTTTCGACTGAGACAAAAATGAAGATAGAAAATGACGTTTTTCAACTGAGAATTTCTGCAACCATTTGTTGGTTTAATTCAGCTTCCAAAGCCGCTTTTTCTTTGTTCTCTGCCACATAAGCCGTAATTCTATCCCATGTATTGGGCTTGATCATCAGACCATTTAAGGTCTGTCCCAACCAGTAGGCTTGAAAGAGCCTCTTGGGTGGCTATCTTCATCTATAATCTCTCTCTCCCACACAAAACCATAATTTGGGTGTAGCGCGACAGAAGAGAAAACATTGTCTTGGTTTGTATAACCAAGATCAGAAGAAGAGTATGGCGCAATATTCACCAGTTGTTTGTCGACAGTCTTTCTGGTTATAGTGTTAACCTCTGTTTTGAAGTAATTCTGGTCACCTTTTATGTTTTCGACCAATCCATCCCCTCTCCATGTGATCAATCTTTGATGGAGTTTCGACATTTTGTCAACTCCCTTCATTTTGTCATCACATTGGTCCTCAGTGACCACTTCGACATTGACCTTGGAGCTTACAGTGGCTCTTTTCACATTACCCAACAGTATCACTAGACACTTCGACCATAGCAATGTCAACTTCGACAGACATTGCTTCGTTCGTTGGTAGAGGATTTGCATCAATTTTCATTGGAGGTTTTGACTTGTCTCCAAATTTGAGCCGTCCTTCGTTCAATGCTTTTTGAACCAAATCCCTGAAAAGGGCACAACGAGTAGTGTTATGGCCCAAGAAGTTATGAAATTTACAAAAACCTATTTTCTGTCTTTGTTCCAATGGTGGTGTTTTTAGGCCTTTAGGCACTAAAATTTGACCATCAGCAACTAGCAGATCAAATATTTCGTCGCATTTAGAAACATCAAAAGTATATGTTTTTGCAACGAATTTATCAATTTTAGGTTCGACAGGGTTTCTCCCGTCTGGAGGCCTTAATAGCTTACAAGTATAAGGAGGTCCAGGTTGTAATTCAGTAATATTAACCTCTTCTTCGACACTTTCATAAGATATGTCGAATTCTTGGTCATTGTTATTAGCATTGACATAGGCAACCTTTCCTATTTTGTTGAACCCACTAGTTCTGGCCTTTTCATCCTTAAGCCTTTCAACTTGTCGAACTCTATCAGTCAGTTGTGCCATATCTCTTAGGTGTAAAGTATCTAACTTCTTCCTAATAGAGTAGTCTAGGCCACCAGCAGCCATTTCGACTAACTCATGTTCAGGCATTCGAGTAAAACACCTTGCTTTGAGTAGTCTAAATCTATTGAGATACTCATCAATCGATTCTGGCATGTTACGTCGAACACTGGCCAATTCTTTAAGGATAATTTTTGATTGCCCCATGTAGAATTGTTCATGGAAGGCTTTCTCTAGTTGCCCCCAGTTAAATATGGAATGTGGGGTAGAGTGGTGAACCAAGTAAAGGCGTTTTTAGTTAGAGAATTGGGGAAGTATTTTAGCATTAGGTTCTCATTGTGTGCCAAGTCTCCTGCCTCAGTTAAGTAACGTTCAACATGTTCGACAGTGGATTCAATAGTTTCACCAGCAAATTTGGGGAACTTAGGAAGTTTCCATCCCCTAGGCAAATCTGTTTGTATCACATATTCTGACAGGGAAGATACAAAATTAGGTCTATGTAAGCCTAAGTTAAGACCATTTTGGGCTAAAAAATTTTTCGACAAGATTTGCCAAATTATTTTGATTTCCAAAGTTGTTTTGCTGAACTTGTCTTATTACTTCGTCAGCATTTTGGTTCCTATGAACTAATACCATTTCAGGCACAGGTTCTTCGACAACCATTATTTGTCGTTGATCAATAGGAACTGTGTGGTTGGGCCTTTCGACAGGGAATTCAACAGGCCTAACATTCTGGACTTGGGGAATTCGCTGGTAATGCCCTGGTGGAGTGCCAAAGAAATCAGCAATTCGACCCATTTGTGTTGCTAACATCTGGTAACTGTCATTTGTGTTTTGAATTAATGGGTTAAACACTGTACCAATTTGTTGTGTTAGCATATTAACCATATCATGGTTACTATCATCCATTTGTTGCCTTAATGCCAACAAAGATGATGTGGTTATCGATGGCTGTGCATTTCAACTATAAATATTTTCTGGTGAATTATGTATAGGCGAAAAGCTTGAAACTGCGTTTTCTGCATACGTAGATGCATTTGTTTGAAGATCCATCATCATGGTTGTTGGCATGCCATATGGATAATTTCTCCCTTGTATAGGAAAATTACATGGCATATTTCCAAACATAGGATTAGCCATTAAGGGATTTGTCGAACTTAACACTGGCGGTATAGAAGTCATCATATTCGACACAGGGGTAATAACAGGAGCGGTTACAGTGGTTACACCCACAACTGTCGAAGAAGGCAGTGGAGTGGTTATTCCCGCTATGGTTGGAGAATGAACAGGAGCAGTTACTCCTGGGGAAGATACAGGGGCGGTTACTCCTGAAGTACTTGCAGCGTTGGTATCATTAACTAACGCTTGGGAATGTGCATTTGATGTAGAAGCAGTATTCATATTAGAACGTGGCATTTCAGTAAGGTGCCTACCACTTCGTAAACGCGTGCAAAGTATAAAATACTGGTTTTGTTTGATAACAAACCCAGAATTGTTTAGTAAAAACTTTTAATAAATTTAGCACAAAGGTCCCACTGGGTGTGCCAATTTGTTTACCGTGATTTTTGGTAAACACCGCTAGTTACACGTGTGTGTTGCTTGCGAGACCAACTAGAAACATCTCAGAACATTTGTGGTAAGTTTTTTTACTAATGTTTGCGGTTTGTTATGAAAAAGGGTGATGATAGTCGTTTTTTTAATGAAAGAAAACTATAATGAAATGAACAAGTGTTTAAGAAAAAAAATGCAGAAATATAATGAATTGCAGTAAAGTGCAGGAAGTGTAAATGAAGAAAGCAGTAGATTGCAGGAATTCGTAAAGAAGAACAAGTAAACTGTAGAATTCTTTTAAAGGAATGGTAAATACATTGCTGAATTTAAAGGATTGGTACACAGATCACATACATTGTTCGTACTTGACTCGTTTTCTCTAACGCGGAAGTATGAGTGTTTTTCTGAACTTTGTATAAAATGAATTGCGACCCTTAACTCTACGAGAGAACTCCTATTTATAATAAAAGAGTAAAACAATAACCGCCCAGCGGTTTTCTAAATAAAATAACTGCTATTTCGACTAGACAACTGCTCCATCTTTCGACCATATTGCTATTGCTCCCTTCGACAACGCTCTTTGATTTGGCCTGCTACCCGGCTAACATTCTTCTTTCTGTCGAAATATTGGGCTCAGCTTTCCAATTTTCGCTAAGTTATGTGCTACGCTGATTCTCCCTGTACACAGCTTCTTGTTGTCGAAATATTAGTCCTTCTTCTTGAATCCACCGAGTCAAACTTTGTTGACATGTAACTGCCTACGCTTTCGACAGCATCACTGCTCTGGTCTTCGACTGAACTCCTTGACGTATTTCTCGTCGAAACTTTGCCTTTAAACTCTCAATTTCATTAAGTATTGGGCATAGTCGAAATTACTCTTCACAACGCCTTCTCAATGTCAAATATCAACATCTCTTCTTTAAAATGACAAGTCAACATCATTGACTGCATTTAATTGAGCCTGTCGAAAATGCAGGCTAACGGGGCTATAATTAATGCATGACCAAACTTTAATTTAGTCTTCCAATCATTCAACCTTTTTGCTCTTTATGCTTTTCTTAAATTTAAATTCTTGCATGACCAAACAATGGTTAGTTTAGGAAAAAGAATATTAATCACGAAAACGGATTAATAGTTTTAGTAAAGGGATTGGTAATTATATAAAATACAGGAATTCGGGTAGAATTAGACATAGGGGAATCGAATCTTGCAAGTGAAACCGTGACCCTAGGCCTCTCTCCATTGATTCAACCTTTCATTTTAATTCTGGTTAATTATTGTTTTATTTGTTTCCGTTACAACTTTCAAATATTCGTTCGTCTGAACAATAACAAATTTTGATTAGTTTGGTACTTATTAATTAATCCCTGTGGAGACGATATTTTTTATACTACTTCTGCGATAGAGTACACTTGCTCTAAGTGTGTCTTTGACGCAACATTGCTTGCTTGTAAAACGTTGAAGAAGTTCTTATCATATAGTGGTTGTTATCAAGTCCAAAGGTTGCAAAGCCGGAGGCCGAGGACGTAGGGCTTTTATCCCGAACCTCGTAAAATTCACGGTGTATCTCTTTCCCTTCTCTTTACTTTCTTTATCGTTTATCTTTGTCTATTGTTATATCATTGCGCTGCATTAAATATAAATATCTGTTTATCGTGAATTTTGATAATAGTAGCGTTAGCGTAATTTTGCACTGTGACTGGATTTGTGTTAAGTATAGCTTGCTTAGATACAACATATAGTTTAAATCTTAGTTTCCGCATTTGATTTAAACGAGCAATGTTAATGTTTTGAAAATTGAAAAGAATTCATTTTTAGGCATATAACCTTATTCACCCCCCTCTAAGGTTATCATATAGTCCAACACACACAACCCTACAACTAATCTAAGTCTGACTAGGTCAAACTGCTCTGATACCATATTGTAACACCCCGATATTTCTAACTTGTAGAAATATCCAAGATATACTTTCATAGCATACACAGAGTGTTATTTCTGTTTTATGGACATTGAACAATACTAAAACTTTGATTAAACTTGTCAAAGTACCACTCGCATTTAAGACTTCAAACCGAAGTACATAATTAACATAAGTTCCATAACTAGACGTCCTCGCCTCAAACCTAGAGTTCAATATCCAAATACAGAAATAAAGCGGAAAACCGATATACAACTTTGAGTACAAGTACAAGTCATATATTCGAAGTTCTCAAAATGAAATAACATAAACAGCTAGCTAGTCTTCAACATCATCATGCGGAACATCACCTAGCCATGTTTCACTGCTTTCGACTTTCCCTGTTTCTCTGAAAAACAACAACATTAAAGGGTGAGATAAACATTATCTCAGTGAGTCCTATCGAGACCCCTCACTAACACTAACGGTTCATTATGCATCTTTTTCATTCGTAGCCCAAATCTGGAAAGCTACAATAACATTCGTACTAACACAACACCGCAAGTCACCTTATTCGGTTTCTTTATCGACTTTTGGTGAACCCAATCCACTCTTACTGGTGGGCAAACAATGAGGGGCCTAGGTTATGGGAATCATGACTTCCCTCCCCTAGTGTGCTATCTCGTAGAGGTCGTCACCTCGATTAACTAATTGTTAAGCGGTTACCAAAACCGTAGCGGAACACCAAGTCCGTTTCATTAGCATATGTTATAACTTCTCACTCGCTGTCACTAAAACAATGTTTTAACCCATCTATAAAGGGGAATATCACTTATTTGCTTTGTTTTAACCAATCCATATAACATCTATTATATCTTAGGAAATTCTTCCCCCAATTCAATCCAAACCTAAGCAAGTCCAATGAAGTGAGGTTGTTTTATCATTATATAACATTGGGGAAGGGATTAGAATGCAATTGGAACCGTTCGGAATGGCCTAAGACGCGTTTTGAAGTTGGGTAACAGAAGTACACGCACGGTTCGTGCTCCAGAGGTGCACGACCCGTGCGTGTTTCCAAAGTTTTTGAAACACAGTTTGCGAAGAGTACGCACGGTCCATGCCCTAGGGCGCACGACCCGTGCGTGTTCATCAGTAACACAGAATTGCTGTTTTCTCATAATATGGCCATCCCGTTCGTTCCCAATTATCGTTCCGATCGATCCCCAAAAACCACAATATACCAATTCAGTCCAAATCAACACATAACCAGCACAAATAGTCATAGCAATCACATTCCAACAATCATATAATTATCACAATTTCAACACATCAAACATCAAGAATTCGAAATACTGTTTTTAACACAAAAACACTAAGAGTTGAAAACAGAACCAAAATGCACGATTATCGTTTCGAAACATTTCCCTAAGCGAGTATAGAACTCACCGATCGTGATGAAAATCACGAAATTCGCCGAGACTTCAAAAGTTCAACGACTCCGAAACGTCACGAACTCGTACCAACCGCGTCCAAGGCTTCAAAACTGAAATCCAC
This sequence comes from Astragalus membranaceus, assembly GCA_039519185.1. Taxonomy (NCBI): domain Eukaryota; kingdom Viridiplantae; phylum Streptophyta; class Magnoliopsida; order Fabales; family Fabaceae; genus Astragalus; species Astragalus membranaceus. Next base: position 86,485,504 of record CM076847.1, on the reverse strand, counting down.
TCACTAGGAACTTCGAACACAACAACTTGGATACTCCAATCCTTCCTTAAATTCGCAATGTAGCTAGCTTATGAGCCCTAAGACTGAACCTTGCACCCCACACACCACCTACAAGCTTCCCTAGACAACATGCAAGGCAAACTTTCAGATTTTGGCTAGGATTGAGCTTTAAGCTCGAAAATGGTGGAAGGGAAAGGAGGAAGATTGAGCCAACAAAATTGGTATCATTGGAAAGAGGTTGAAAAATGGAGAAGAATGAACTATAGAACACTTACATGCATTGAGGATTCAAGGAGTTCTCCCCTCTTCCTTCTCTTCTCCTCTTCGCAACCCCCTCTCTTCTCTCCCTCTCTAGTTTCTGATTTTTAATGAAGGTGCTAGCTGTTTGTGTTTCAGAAAATGAGCTGGGGGTTTAAGTGGGTGGGAAAGGTCCATTTTGCCCTCACTTATTTGTTTAAAATGACTAAGTTGCCCTTCTACTCCTAACACACCACTCCCTTATTAAATTATAACTTATATTATTATTACTTTCGGTTTCTTTGGTGAAACAAGGTGAGTTTTGGGTGTTTGTCCAGCTGAGGGTCTTTTAATAAGTGGAAAAGACTGAAACGTCCTTGGCTTTCTAATTCCCTCCTAATTCCATTTCTAATCTTCATGACTCCTATACTTAGCATAATATAACAATTATGCACAACAATAAATCATTTAACTCAAACATCTCGTAACTTAATATTTTTCGTTAATTAAATTTGGTTAAGCTAATTAATTAATTATGACTTCTTGCTAATTTAAATAAATTAAATTAGCTAAATTGGGGATGTTACACAGAAGCTGGAACGAGCGCTTGTAGAAGAGGAGCCGGTTGAGTCTGTTGCATTGCAATTTGCTAGCAGAGAAAGGATGGTAAGCTTCTTGAGTCAGAATCATCGAATAGATAAAGTTGATATTTCTTTTCCTAGATCTAAACCTCAATCGATTTAGGGCTCGAATATTTTTCATTTTTGGCAACTGAGAATATGCTTTGCTGAGACGAGTTAATTCTGATAAACACAATCATATATAGATCGTTAAGATATAATGCGGTTTGGACATGAATAGCCCCAACATTTTATATGTTATTATGTTTGAATTGTTTATTCGTGTTTGATACAAAGTGTCTATTCATGTGGAAATTGAATATGATGCTTTTTGTACGTTATACTTTTGTGACTTCTTAGTAAGCAATGGTTCATAGCCACTTCCCAGCAACAATAAGAGTATTTAGTGTATGTGAAGCTATGTGGTTCAATTTCTAGCTAAACAAATCAATTTGCACAAATTTAGGGGAATGCCATTTGAGTAAGTTGTTCCATTTTGAGGTATCTAGCTTGAAGGATTGCATAGGCATAGGTAAGAATCTAATTAAAATACGCAGGAGGAAGATAGAGACTTATTGGAGATGAAGGGCGATCGACCACTTCAACAGCTGGATGATGTAAAAGTCGATTTGTATATTGGGCCAAAAAATAAGGTCAGATGCCAACTTAATGGAACAAACAAAGTTATAATATGATTTCTGTTCCTTTATTATGCTATAGGACCACATATGAGTTATATAACACATGCTTATAATCGTTTCAGCTAGGTGGGTTTTGGTCCCTCTCATTTTGAAACCACATGAATTTTGTCTATAGGGGAGAAATCTTTTAGATAAACCAGGTCATGTTTAAACAATTTGAGAAAGAAGGTATATATTCCAGTGAAACTACTGGAAAATTGGTAAGGAACGCAGTCAGGAACAATAAGCAGGAGGAGTGAAAGGAGGAGTGCAAAAGATATTGTACAGGTAAAATTCTGACCATTGGATAAACAAAGGTGACAATGATTAACTCAAGAAAGAATCCATTTTGCATGAGTTCTCTAGCCTAGATATTTCTGGTGGACGAAAATAAATTATTCCTATGAAGGCCAAGAATTGAAAAATCTTGTGCATTTTTGCTTCTATTGGATACACATCCTTCTTCAACCATAGGTTTAATTTGTACCCCATGCATATTGTTGGAAATAGAATAAAATTAACGTTTCACTTTCAAAGTGTTGGAAGTAGAATAGAATTAGTGTTTCACTTTCCAAATAGTTCAGGTCCATTGAATAATAGTACAATAGAGTCGATACATTTAGGGTTTGTTTGATGGTCGATAAGAAGTGTTGAGCTAACAAAGATATGATAAGTTAGTCCTATTTCATAATCCCATCCTACCTCTCTAGTTAAAATCTTGTCCTGAATATGAGCCGAGTTATAGAAACAAACAAGAAAGAATAAGAAAACAAATTTTTCATTTACCTTTATAAAATATATTTTAAATATAAAAAATTAAATCCAATAAAATATAAATACATATTAAAAAACAAAAATAAAATAAAATTTGAAATTTTAATTAAAAATATTAATTCTTAACTTATAACATAAAGTATGATTTTATGAGAAGGGTAATTTTGTCATTTTGCACAACCTAAAAATATAAAATCTATTGAAATTAAAATATTAAAAAATTGAAAGTAAGTGATAAAAAAATTTAAAATAAATTTATCATTAAAAAATATCACAATAGAAAATTAATTTAAAATATTTTAACAAATGAAATATAGTTGTCAGAAAAATGATAGTTTTTTCGTTAACATATAATATATATATATATATATATATATATATATATATATATATATATATATATATATATCATAACATTATTTATTAGCTTATTTAAAATACATAATAGAATAACATTTATCTTCATCCCCAAAAAAGAATATATATGTTATTTTATTTCTTATCGGGTGACATTAAACACATGATAAGATAGTGCTTATTTTGTCTCTATCCTATCCTGACCTTCAAAAGAGCCTTTAAGGAAATAGTTTTAGACCCTATTGTTTACATTGTAAATTGATTTTAACACTTGTTTTCTTTGTAAATCTAATTGTTTAGAAGTATTGTTCTACTAATTAAGTGCTTTAGTCACTTGAGCACATTCAGTAAAATCCTCTCATAAATTTTCGCACATGTCTAATATTTGCTGATCAGGAAAACAGCAGACCACCTTAAGTGCACTCTTGTTTTCCCCATCGCAACTTCGCAACTCTTCCGCTTCTCTACCACTCACTTAGCAAATAAGTAATAAGCTTGATATATAAGATATATTCCACTTTATACAATAAGATACGAATCAATCAGTAACAGTGATACATTGGGCATAAAATAAGACTTTTTTTTTTCATTTTTAGAAGTTCTTGAATTAACCACTGTGTCAGTTTATTGCTTCTTTTCCTTTCTGCCCGTGTAAGATTAGTTGTGTGTCATTATACATATATATTCCAAATAATGTAAGACATTTTTAAAGGGCATAGTAGTTGAATTATAGATTTTAATCAGGTGCTTTTTGGGAAATTTGTCTTATCAAGAAAACTCCTAGACAATCTAGAGTATAGAAGCTAGGATTTGGGTGAGAGTACTGCAGATGGAAATATTCTGTGATGATAACATGTCTGTGTTTTACTTTCAGTTCTTTGATATAGCATTTGATCAAATTAGTAGTATTCAGCTTTCCAAGTCAGTTTCCATTTGGAATTTGAGGGAAGCATGCATGCGAGAATATGATCTTCCATTTCTATATAAAGTCTATAAATTTGCATCCCAACTACACAAACAATTAGATTTACACAAAATTAATTCTAAAGCTATGTCTAACAATGAACGTGGATTTTGGTTGATGTATGGGAAATTCAAGCCTCACCTTTTCATGGTTCTTGTTCAGGTGGCTCTTGTGCTTCTCTATTTCCTAGTAGAGATTTCATTTAAGAATGGGATGAACCCTCATGTCTTTGTTACTTATCGGCATGCTGTTGGGGGCATAGTAGTGCTTCCTTTTGCTTATTTTCTTGAAAGGTAAATACTTTATCCATTTATCATCATCTTCATCTTTGCTTCTGATGGCTAGACGATCTAATGCCTTCAAAAGCTTTGGAAAAATAGGTCAAGTTGATACTGCATATCATTACTCCACTGCAATTAATGTTGCAACAATCATGCATGGTAGCGCTTGAAAAAAAGCTCATGCTAGACCTAGGATATCATGTGTTGATCAAAAGAACGCATGTTCTGATATCCTGATTTCAGTTATAATGCTGACCCTGAACTTCCATGAGAAGAATCATTTTGCATGTTATATATATGTATTGACTTTCATCCATATGATTTCCTTCTTTGCAGAGAAGCGAGGCCAAAGTTGACGATGACAATGTGCATGTGGCTATTTATTATTCCCTTATTCGGGTATTGTTCTCAACTCAAGTAACATTTTCTTCTTAAACAGAAAACCTGTTACTAGATCTACTCAAATCTGGAAGAAACTTACATCTATGTTTGTTTCCTTTTACTTACTATGAAAAACAGAATCAGTCTTACGCTGAACATGTTTTTTGCAAGTCTGAAGTATACCACTCCGTCCTTTGTCACATCAATGATCAACACCATCTCATCTCTTACATTTATACTTGCAGTTGGATTCAGGTGAGTAATTGAAGATAGGTTGTATTTTCCTCAAATCGTAAAAAAGTTCTACAGTAAAACAAGAGTTATATATATATATTCTTCTTGACTATTTTTTTCATGATTCTTTTAAATAGGTTAGAGGCTGTTGATGTTAAGAACCGCCGTGGGCAGGCTAAAATCTTTGGAACTATATTATCTTTGACCGGTGCTTTGATAATGATTTTGTATAAAGGACATATGATACAAAGCTTACAGGGTGCCCCGTTCCATTTTGGAGGTAACATGGCTCCTAATAACTGGATTAAAGGAACAATGTTGACTGTTGGAAGTTGCGTATCATGGTCTTTGTGGTACATACTGCAGGTAGGTATATTTTTCTTTTTCTTTTTCTTTTTCAGTTTGATGAGGAATTTCCCCAACATCCTTTGTTCGCTGATCAATATTTTCCCCAACATGATGTCAAACAATAATACTGTTTTTCACAGCACAGAAACAAACTTGCACATAGCATGAGTATCATATTGTTTTATGAATTGCCTCCAGAAAGAAAAGAATTACAAAGGACTGAGATACCAAATTACCAATATCTGGAACATATATATATATATATATATATATATATATATATATATATATATATATATATGATATGCATTTGAGGCTTGAGAAGATTTAGGAAATAGTACCAAAAAAGAATTGGAGACGACTATATATATACATCAAAACTCATAGTTGTTTGCTTGCCTTGTAGGCAATTGTAGTGAGGAAATATCCAGCACAACTGTCACTAACAGCATGGATAAATTGCATTGGTGCTGCACAATCTGCTGTCTTTACTGCACTCGTGCAACACAAGCCTAGAGCATGGATAATTACATCCAGGACTGAACTCTGCAGCATTTTATATGCAGTAAGTAAAGCATTTAGATGCTGAAATTAAAATGTAAGTCAATTTAAACTCAATTTTGGATGAGTAATGACAGGGAATTATATGTGGCGGTTTGGTTATCTACCTTCAACTATGGGCCACAGTAGAAAAAGGGCCAGTCTTTGTGAGTATGTTCAATCCACTTGGAACAGTTTTGGTGGCCATCCTAGCATATTTTGTTTTGGGGGAACAACTTCACATTGGCAGGTAAAGTAAATGCATTTCACTGTTCAAGCACAATATGTCCATGTTTCAAACAGTTTTTTTAGATTATGTTTGGTCGTTTCAGTATACTGGGAGTAATAATTGTGATCATCGGTCTATACTTGCTATTATGGGGAAAAGAAAGTGATGGAGATTACAAGTCACAACAAACCTTTCCAACAAATGTTGAGCAGGGAGAATGCGGGACAAAAATAAAGACTTCAGCAGAGGTAGATGTAGCATAAAGGAATCAAGCAAAACACTCCAGTTAACAGATGTTGAAAGATGCACATGGTGGAGCGACCTTTCAAGCGAACAACTGTATGAATTTTAAGGATATATGATATGATGAGGAGAGTATATTCGTAGGAAAGTGACCAATTACTTTTTATATCATTCAGCCGCGTCTGTTATCTAAGGTGAGGGTGTGTTTAGGTCACTTATCTGTGCAGACCCAAAATACCTGATACGATAGGTTTTTTCAGTGCAAATGAGTAAGATTATGTTTAGTAAGAGTCATGTTTTGGTAAAAAGAGTTCTTGCTTGTCGCAAAAACTAGGGTTCCACTAAGTTGTTCAGTTTGATCCAAACTTCACATTTATGAATCCAAATCAGATTTTTCTGTTGTTTGAACCGCGTTTCTGATCTAAGTGTTGTCTGATTGATTTTTTTAAAAGTTTTTTAAAGTTAATGCAAGAAACGTTGGTTTAAATGTTGAGTATGTCAAAGATTTACGTTTATAAACCGCAGAGGGATATAGGATAGGGAGCAACAGCAGAGTGAAAGATCATAGGCACCTATTTTGCAGCAATTCATATTGGTAGAAGAGAGTGAGGTATTTCGGGTATAGTTACCGATTGAGTGAATCTTAACTACATTAGTATTTTATATCATTTGAGTGTGTATTTTTTTGTAAATTGAAGTGTTTGTAAAATTAATTTTTTGGAAGTGTAACGGGAATAGTTATTAACACCGCATCTTTTATGATATGCACCCTCAACCTTATCTATATTTCAAGGGAAAATTAACTTAAAGAAAACAGCAATAACCATGAATAATGATTCACTTGTGACAAAAAGCTAGAAAGAAATAGATTTGTTTTATTCTTTATTTTCTTATGGTTATGAGAAATAATTGATCGGCTGGAGATAGGATTCATGATATCTTCTTGAACAAAAACATAGTCAATCCATTCTTTGATCTATTTCATAGTTTAGCAATATAATCCCTCCAAAATGGATGACCTCTTTCCTTCCTCTCCATCAGAAAATATAGGAGTGGAAGGAGTTTGCAGATAATTAAAAATTAAAGAGACAATGAGGAGAGTGAGATTCAGAGAGAGATGAAGAGAATGGAGAGAGTTGGAGGGAGGGTGAAAGAGAGGATCCGTGTCCTTACTCCTTATCATATAGATCATAAATATACAAACTAGATGTTAGAAAATAGCTTGAACCAACTATAAGCAAAAGAGAATAGATTGAACATTTACAAGCACCCCAAAAGAAAAAGGAAGTTGGTTCCAACGGCACTTTCAACAATGACATCACCTTGCTCATTTGGCTTCTTCAAGTGATGCTCGTATGGTATGAGGGTTTGCCATTTTATTTATGCTGTCAAAAAGAAGATAGAATCAAAACATTGGCAAGAAATATGAAAGGTACGTTTTTAAAAGTTGTAAAATTCAGAATAGATAATACAATGAAAACAAAGAAACTTACCAGAATAGCATATCTCCACTTAAGGACAACTTCTCAGAAATCCATTCGGGTACTAGTTCAAGTAATAAATGCAACTGTTCTTCAATTTCACCTGAGAAAGCAAGCCAGAAAACTTTAGTGTACAGAAAATTATAAATAGTCAATCATTTTTTAATAGAAATGCGTCTTACTTTTACAAATAATATCACAATGGCTTGAGATTATCGTGCGGATAAGCTCCTCTCTGGTGATAACAGAACGGTTTCTTGAATGAAAAAACAGGTGAATCATGTTGAAGAGCTTAGGGAGACTGGCAATAATTTTTTTCCGTTTCTTTGCTTGTGAGATAGCTGGATCCCTTTCCTCCATTGCTTTTCTTTCTTTTTCACTAATCTGCAGAAGGCACAATTAATCCTAATCTTACTATAATAATAAAGAAAAATTAGCTCTTGAACTACTCATGGGTCATGCTATAGACAAATAAAAATAACGGTATATAAAAAATGCAGATGCATAAAAGCCATCTGCAGTGCACAATTAATTCACTGGACAGAACATAAGCCTAACTCAATCTCTGATAGCACGACTTAATATGTTTTACCATTTAAACTACTCTAACTATATAAAATGAAAAAAAGGATCTTTAACTTTTGTTCATGGAGTATATTGCAAAGTAAAGGGCATACATACCGATCGAAGAAGATTAAAGCCTAACTCAATCTCTGATAGCACGACTTAATATGTTTTAGCATTTAAACTACTCTAACTATATAAAATGAAAAAAAAGGATCTTTAACTTTTGTTCATGGAGTATATTGCAAAGTAAAGGGCATACATACCGATTGAAGAAGATTATCTGAGAGGATATTAAGAGTAACGTCATCAATTGCCAAACCACCAACAGCTGCAGCTTGTTCACTTTTCACTGGAGTGTCAAATTTCAATGATCTTGAACGAGATGGACCCCTAACCAATTTGTTTGGTGAACTGGAACAATTGTCGTCAGGGGTCATAAGATGTCTTTTAGATGGAAGTAGTGCAGGTGTTGCAGTCATCAACCTGGTTGGAGTAGACAAAAGTTTAGCTGGAGTTGACATTGCATCCTTGCTCTTGAGAGGCCCATCATTGATTTCTGTATACTCAGTAGTGGTTTTGCTTGGTGTAGCTAGTGTCACACCGGATGATGTGAAGCAAACTGAAGAAGCATGAAATGTGGAACATGCTTCACTACTGGCTGGTTCTGAAGCCAACTCACATGGTGATGATTTAGAGTGAGATTTAGTGACCTCAGAAGTTGAATTTTTCTTCAAACAAACTGGCAAAGCTGAGGGTTGGAATGAATCTGATGGAAACTTCTGCTCTACATTATCTACTACATTCTTTGATTTCAGAGAAAAATGCTTTCTAAAACCTTGAGACATATAAGATGCCACTGCTGGCTGCTGGTTAAGAACTTCAATTGGTGTCTTAACAGGCTTGGACAAATGATCATCTTCAATTGATGTCTTAACAGGTATGGACAAATGATCATCTGCATTGCCACCGTTCAACAAGTTCAAAGGATGATCTAGCTTTGGGCGGCTGAATGGCTCAGGCAGTGCTTCCTCTGGAATCTCATCACCCTGTACATAAAAACATCTTTCAGACCAAATAGTAATACAGTAATAGCCCGTCATCAAAAGTAAACATCATTAGCTCATTTAATAAAGTATCACAGAATTCTTTCCACTAAACTATTGAATCAAGTATCACAGAATTGTCCTTCTATCCAAAATCAGGAATTAAGCTCATTTAATAAAAGAAATTAGCAACAGCCACCATCTCACAATTCTTTCCACTAAACTATCAATTTAATGAATTAAACCAGCAAGCACTGTGTGATTCTTGCTCCACAGACATGATACAAAGCTACCAATAAGTAATGCTTCAGAACAAAATCTAATCACAAGTATATGCAAGTTGAAACACACCTGAGGATGGGATTTGCAAAAATTTGTAAGCCTTTCACGAAATAACTTCCTTAGCCACAAAGTTCCACGCTCAGGTAACTTAGCATCAGATTCCACTGCATCAGGGTTTATAGTAACAAGAAGATCTGGCTTCATACAACTTGACTGTTCATCAAACAGAAGTAACTTTTTAATAGCAATTGCCTCAGGTAAGATAAACTTCAACTGAGCCAGATGACCATGTGTAAACCTCCTAAACAAATCAAACAAAGGGACAATCAGAAAACACAACACAAAATATTTGAAATTATAATAAAAAATAAATCATCAAAATACACCCATACCTATCGGTTAAAGATTCAACTTTGGGTCTAATATTCGTGAATGACGCCATTGACCCTTTCAAACGCATCAATCTAATTGAACTATCCAAGCAATCAAAAAACTCACACAAAATCTCATACCTGCACATAAACCCCAATAAAAAAATCAACAACAAAATATTTTCTTTTTTCAAAAACCAATAATGCTAAATGTTAAATATATACTTTTCGGGAAGCTTGGATGGATGATCGGCTGAAGTGCTGGGCTTACGCGGGGAAGGCAATGAGATCCGCCTCCTTGCAGTTTTGGCCGGCAACGACGTCGTTTCATGAGGTTTATTCCGATCCTGAAGACCCTTAGCGACCTTCCTAATATCCGAGATGGAAAGTGCAACACCGCGATTGCGCGTGCGAGTACGTTCCAGCGGCTTCTCAGGAGTCTTGGAACTAAGTTGAATGGGATCTTTGCATTGGGATTTGGAGCTTCGAAGATTGGGCTTTTCAGATCTGCTCCTGTAGGAAGATGAAGACGGTGGCTTTGAGGAATTCTTCATGTCTGTGAATGGAAGTGAGAGTGATGAAGTAGGGAATAGGGATTGGACGGTGAAGGAAATTGGGGTGGATTTTCCTCTTATAAAATGCTAGGGTTTATTGTGCGGGAAAGAGAGAGGTTTCGCGCGTGGGTAGTGACACGTTGGTTCCCGCTAAAACGATCCGTTATCTCGCGCAATTTAATTCTTACTAAGATGCACGTGTGATTAAAAGCTCTGTCGACACACGAGCTTATGTTGCTTTGGGCCAAATTGGTCTTCTTTAAGTAACTCAATATAACGGACCTTGGGTTAGCCCATAGCCATTACGCTGCTGATTTTTGTACCCCCTCCATTTTACCCAAACTTCCAATTATACCTCTCATACTTTAAAAAACAAATTACAAACATTACAACTCACATATTTCCGGAATAGAAAGTAATGACGAAATTCCGTTTTCCCCCGAATTACCTCCTGTCACATATTTCCGGAAGCGTTTTTGTCTCGGAATCATCACAAAAAGATATATCCGGATGTATTTTGGTTCTGGAAATATCCATCAAAGATATATCCGGTACACAAAGATACATTCGGATATATCTTTTTGTGATGTTTCCGAGAAAAACGCTGAAAATGCCTTTCGGATTTATGTCTAATTATTAATCTGGAATATACATACTTCCAGATTTATCATTTAGGCATAAATTCGGAAGTCGGTTGTTTTTCTTTAAATTTATTTTTTTATTTATATTAATAATTTTTTTTCAGAGGAATATACTTCCGTGATGTATTTATCTATTGTTTTTTTTATTTCAGATATTGTGTGGTTTAATTTTCGAATATTGTACTTTTTTTCAGATAATTGTTTCGCGCATGTGTGGTAGAACTAGCCGAACACGTCTAATATTTTAATTGATGTAAAAACAAACTACATAAAAATAAAACAAACATAAAATTAAAACATAACAAAAATAAAGACACTTCTTAAAACACGATCTACCAGAGACATTTTTCTCTATTGTGACGGTCCATCCTGTGTAGGCGGTCTCAAAAAGTAAAGAATCTCATTAACGCTCTGTTGAGTCTCCACGTACTGCTCCAAATGACTAAGATTATGAGACTCCTCATTAATGTTCAACATGTTTCGTACGTCGTTGTCTGTCTTAACATTCATGGAGGACTAGTAAACACGACCATCAGATCCACGAGCAGGTTTGCGAAAAGTAATAGTACAAACCTCTCGGTGCCATGCACCCTTCTGTTGAACCTTACGCTCTACTTTATCTTTCAAAGTAGCAAAGGTGATATCGTTTTTGAGCCTGCATAAAACAGGATCTGGACACTGAAACAAGACATCATCTTCTTTTGTGGTGATTGTTCCGCGATGATGAACGGCAGATCAATGTGGTATCCCTTGAGTACTGGGTGGAAAGGGTGTTTGTAACACCCCGATAAATTCTAACATGTGGAACTACCGAAATGCACTAAATGGCATACATCAGAGTAACTTCCTGTTAATGAATATTGAACACAAACTAAAAATTTCGATAATACATATCAAATGGTTCTCCGAACCGTACTTAACTTCATCAAAATGCTTAAGTTTCATAACTTAAGACTTATACATAATCCTGGTGTTCAATACTCAAAACATAAAGTAGCGGAAACGGTTTACAACTGATACATGATCGTCATACAATCGATAACATAGAAACAGTAAATGGGACAAAGGTCTAAACATGCAACTCAATCTTCAACGACTCCAAGAGTCGCACCGGCTAACCGTGCTTCGTCGCCTTTGCTTTCCCCTGTTTCTCTGTAAAAAAACCACAAATATGAAGGGTGAGATAAACATTATCTCAGTGAGTCCTATCGAGACCCCTCACTAACTCTAGCGGTTCATTATTCTTTTACTTTATACTCATGGCCCTCCTAAGCGACACATGAGGCACATCTCGTAACGTGTAGCCCTACTAAGCAACTACTCGTTAAATTAATTATTACCTTTAACTTTTATGCTCATGGCCCTTCTAAGCGACACATGAAGCATATCATATTTTACCTCTTGTAATTTGTAGCCCTACTAAGCGACTACGCATTACCTTTCTTTTTCATTTATCATTCTAGCATAACACCTCAAGCCTACCTATTCTTAGGTACTTCTTTGGCTTTTGGTGAACTCATCCCGCTATTTCTAGTGGATGAAACCTCTTGAGTCTAGGTTTTGGGGATCATGACTTCCCCTCCACTAGTATGCCAATCCTCTAAGGGTCGTCACCCTTGACCTCAATTATATATTTTTATATAAATGTACCCGCATTGGGCCGTCTGTTAGTTTCATTCATGTACCGTCTACCCTTCCTCAAGGGAAGGTATTTTGTCTTTGAGTTAAACATTTATTACCTTGACTGGTATGAATTGACATGTGTACACTCGCGTCTTACTAATGTACGGTTTTCCTTAACATTTATAACTTGTGAGATTTTACATCAAACTTATTTCATTTCATGACATAAGTGTGTTTCCATTCTTGGGAAACATTGGGGGATCAATCGGAAAGGAATCGGAATCGTTTGGAACGGATTAAAAAGGATTTTAAATTAGAGTAACAGAAGGATCCGCACAGTCCGTGCTCTAGAGGCGCACGACCCGTGCGTATCAATTAAAACTCAGTTTGAAAAACGTACAGGGCGCACGATCCGTGCCACCAAGGCGCACGATCCGTGCGTGTTCTAAAATTGAAAAAAAAACTGATTTGCGTAGGTCACGCACGGTCCATGCCCAGGGGCGCACGACCCGTGCTATGTCAAAAATCCATTTTCTTGGCTACTGCGAACAAGGCGCACGACCCGTGCCCTTGTGAGGCACGATCCGTGCGTCCATGACACTAGTAAAATTTCCAGTTTCGTGTAACTTTTTCCGTTCCGTTTCGGTTCCAATTTCGTTTCGATCGATATCCTAACATATTAACAACAGTCCAGTCCAGATAACCAGTCAAACAACACATAACATCATGTCATCAATCAATAATTTAATCAACTCGAACAATTCACAATTAGCGGTTTTTCGATAAAAACGGTTTCGTCTAATTTTCACAAAGCGGATTTTTAAAGGGGTATCGTTTCAGAAAACATAACGACTCAACATTAAAACATCCCTAAGCGAGTATAGAACTCACCTTATCGTGATGAAAATCACAAACCAACTCGAAGACAAGGCTCACGAAAAACCGAAATCACACGAACGATCCTCGAAATGCTCTCAACTTCGAACTTGAACTAACCCCCAACGAAACAGCTACTGAAATCCCTTCTAATCTACTCCAATACACAAGGTAGGTTCGGTTTTACTCCAAGCTAGCCTTAACTTTGACATGCAAGCTTCCAAAATTCTCAAAACTCCATTTTCTCACTTTGAGCTTTGAAATTTCAGCAATGGTGAAATGGGAAAGGAGGTGAATGAGTTGTCAAAATTGGTACCAATGTGAAGAGAACGAAAAATGGTGAAGAATGGTGTGAATATGACTTACATGCAAGCTGAAATTAGGAACTTCTCTTCTCTCCTTATTCTTCTTCCCTTCTCGACTTTCCCTCCCCTCTCTCCTCTTATTTCTTCTGTTTTTTCTAAAACTGAAGTTGTGGCTGAGTGTGTTGGGTTGGCTGGGTCTTGGGTGACCAGCTGACTTAACCACAAGGGATTAACAAAACTGCCCCTCATTTAATTATGTACAAAGACCACTATACCCTTCAGCTACTTATTCACTTCCTATACTATGACATGGCCTAATCTAATGAACTTAGCTAAATCCTATTAACTTAACATAGTATTTTAATTATGCATGAGTGCAATCTTTTATTAAATTCAACATCACATAATTTAGCAAAGTCGCCAACTAATCATTTCATGATAACCTCTTGTGCTAAATATTCGATTTAGCCAATACTCACCTTAACCTTTTCGCTAATTTAAATAAATTAAATTAGCTAATTAGGGGATGTTACAATCACCCCAACTTTTAAAAATTTTGTCCTCAAAATTGACAAAACGTACCTCAATCGAAAAGATGGGGATATTTCACCTGCATGTTCTCCTCTACTTCTCATGTTGCTTCGTCGTGTGATGCACTGTCCCAAAGCACCTTGACAATAGGGATTGATCTCGTCCGGAGTGTTTTCTCGCCACGTTCGATGATCCTGACTGGAGTAGGCTGATAAGATAAATCTGGTTGGATGTCGATCGTTTCATGATTCAACGGCTGATTCGGGTCATGAATATACTTCCTTAACTGCGATACATGAAACACATCATGTAATCTAGACAATTCTGGAGGCAAGGCAATGCGGTACGCTACCGGCCCAACTCGCTCGATAATCTGGAAGGGTCCGGCATACCGAGGACTGAGCTTCTTCGCTCGCAATGCGATACCGGTTCCGATGATTGGAGAATGTCTCAAAAAGACATGGTCTCCTTCTTCGAATTCTAACGGTCTTCTTCTCTTAGCGGCATAACTCTTTTGTCAACTCTGAGCGGCCTTCATCCTTTCCCTTATCTGACGGATCTTCTTCATAGTCTCACGGACCAAATCCGGTCCCAACAATCTCTGCTCGCCTACATCCCACCAACACAATGGTGTTCTACACTTCCTTCCATATAATGCCTCGTATGGTGCCATTCCGATACTAGAATGATAACTGTTATTGTATGAAAATTCCACCAATGGAAGATGATCCTCCCATCTGCCTCCACTATCAAGTACACAAGCCCTCAGCATATCCTCCAATGTCTGAATTGTTCTCTCCGTCTGTCCGTCTGTCTGTGGATGGTAAGCGGTGCTAGCACACACCGTTGTCCGCAACACCATATTCAATGCTCTCCAAAATCGAGATGTGAACTTGGGATCTCGATCACAGATGATACTTGTAGGAATTCCATGCAACTTCACAATATTCTTGAGATATTCCTCTGCTAACCTAGCAACCTTGTGATTCGAACGCACCGGAATAAAATGGGCGGACATGGTCAAGCGATCCACCACTACCCAAATAGAATCATTTTCGGCTTGGGACCGTGGCAATCCCATGACAAAATCCATAGAAATGCTTTCCCATTTCCATTCTGGCACATTCAACGGCTGTAACTGGCCGCCTGGCTTCTGGTGCTCTATCTTGACCCTTTGACAAGTCAAGCATCGAGACACAAACTCTGAAACTTCTACGTTCATACCCGGCCACCAGTACAATTGCTTCAAATCTTCATACATCTTGGTAGACCCAGGATGTAATGAGAACTGACTCTTATGAGCCTCTTCTAAAACTTGCCTCTTAATGTCTTCATCATTCGGCACACAGATTCTACCATCAAAACAAATCACACCATCACCATCTTCGGTGTAATTCGGAAACCTCTTCTGCGCTTGCAGCTCTAAATCAACCTCTTGGGCTGAGCGAATCAGATTTCTCAAGGAACTCAAAATCTGAATATGGCTCAACACCAACCTGTTCCTCCTCGGCTTCACTTTCAAATTAAGGTCTCTAAACGATTCCAACAATGACATCTCATGAATCATCAGTTCTGCAGTGTGGATGGACTTTCTGCTCAAAGCATCGGCCACAACATTAGCCTTACCAAGATGGTACTTCAATTCAAAATCATAATCTTTCAGGAACTCTACCCATCTTCTCTGTCTGTTGTTCAACTCCTTTTGGTCAAACAAATACTTAAGGCTCTTGTGGTCACTAAAGATTTCGAAACAAGACCATACAGGTAGTGTCTCCAAATCTTTAGGGCAAACACAATCGCCGCCAATTCTAAATCATGAGTTGGGTAATTCTCTTCATGCGGTTTCAACTGTCTAGAGGCATAAGCAACTACTTGTTGATTCTGCATTAGAACACATCCTAAACCCTTACCTGATGCGTCGCAATAGATTTGGAAGAATCAGGACAGGTGCAGAAGTCAAATGATTCTTCAATTCCGCAAAACAATCATCACAATCTGAGTCCCACACAAACGGCTGACCCTTGCGAGTTAACCGAGTGAGCGGAAGGACCAGCTGGGAAAATCCTTGAATGAATCTTCGATAATACCCAGCTAATCCCAAGAAACTTCTCACCTCAGTAACCGTAGACGGTTGTTCCTAGTCTACCACAGCATCAATCTTACTGGGATCCACTGCAACACCAGCCTGAGATATCACATGGCCCAGAAATTTAACTTCGGGCATCCAAAAATCACATTTGGATGGCTTAGCGTACAACTTCTTCTCTCGGAGTACGTTCAGAACAATTTGGAGATGTTGCACATGCTCTTCAATTGTCTTAGAGTACACCAAGATATCATCAATGAACACCACAACAAACTGATCCAGGTAGGGACTAAAAATCCGATTCATATAATCTATGAATATGGCTGGAGCATTGGTCAAACCGAAGGGCATCACTACAAATTCGTAGTGTCCATACCTCGTACGGAAAGCGGTCTTCGGGACGTCCAAAGCTCGAACTCTGATTTGGTGATAGCCGGACCTCAAATCAATCTTTGAAAATACAGAAGCTCCTCTCAATTGATCTAACAAATCATCAATTCTCGGTAGAGGGTACTTGTTCTTGATAGTGTTAGCCTACATTTTCGACAGGCTCAATTAAATGCAGTCAATATTGATGACTTGTCATTAATAAAGAAGAGATGCTAATATTTGGCATTGAGAAGGGTGTTGTAAAGAGTAATTTCGACTATGTCTAAGGCTTAATGAAATCAAGAGTTTAAAGACAAAGATTTCGACAAGAAAGGCGTCAAAAAGTTTAGTCGAAGACAAGACAGTGTTTCTGTCGAAAGTGCGAACATTTACATGTCAACAAGGTTTGACTAGTTGCAGTCAGGAAGAAGACTTGATATTTCGACAACAAGAAGCTGTGTACAGGGAGAATCAGCATAACGCGTAACTTAGCGAAAATTGTAAAGCTGAAGGTAGCAGTTTCGACAGGAAGTTGAATAACATTCAGATAGCAGGTTAAATCAAAGATAGCTGGTAGAAAAGGATAGCAGTGCTGTGGTCGAAAGATGGAGCATTTATCTAAATCTTATCTAGTCGAAATGGCAGTTGTAACCGCTGAGCGGTTATTGTTTTTTCTTTTATTATAAATAGAAGTTTCTCGTAGAGAAAAAAGGGTCACAACATAAACACAGAATTCTGAAAACTCAAACTTCCAGACAATAGCAAAAAACGAGCGAACAGATTCACTGTACGTGTTTGTGTACCAATCGTTTACATTTCAATGCAATTATTTACTTTTCTCTTTATCTTTCTAGCAATTGTTGTTTCATTCTATTCATAATTCTGTTCTTCAAACTATTTGTTTTCTCCAAACACGAAAATACAAAGGCAATTGTCACGAGATATTTTCTAGTTTGATCTCACAAACACATTATTTAAAACTAGTGATTGTTTGCTAAAAACACCAGTAAACAAATTGGCACGCCCGGTGGGACCTTTGCCTTTAATGTTGTGTGTTTACTTGTTAGTGTGTACAGTCGTATGCGCTTAAGAAGTGGTAGAATGGTGCATACTAATTCTAACAGTTCTTCTAGTTCTGGTCCTGCGATTTCACAAGGACAAGGAACAACCGTTGATTCTGCAAATATAACCGCAGGAGTAGTTGTAGGAACAATAACCCCTTCAACATCAATAACCGTTCCTGCAGTATCAATGACCAATGTTGGTTCAACACAGTCTGTGTCTTTGCCATCAAGTATAGGGTTTCATTCTGGTCCTTATTTAGGGCCTCATTGTAGTCCTTATATGGCAACAGGAAGCGGTTTAGATACACGTTTTCAAAATTTGAGTTTGCCACCATTTCCTTCGGGTATGTACGGCATGCCTACTGGAATGACTCATGTTTCAACATTTTCTCCTACACACGTTTCTTATGAAAGTGTGCAGGGTCGAGACCCTACTGCATTAACCACTGCATCTTTGTTGGCATTAAGACAACAAGTGGATGAAAGTAACCACGATATGGTTAATATGCTAACTCAACAGATTGGCACGGTTTTCAACCCATTAATTCAAAATACCAACACAAGTTATCAGATGTTGGCAAATCAAATGGGTAGAATTGCAGATTTCTTTGGGACTCCAACGGTTAATAATAGGCAAATTCCCAATGTGGTGGGTAATATGCCTGGTAACCCTCAAAGAGCGGTTGCGGTCGAAGCCCAAGCAGTTGTAGGCGAACAACAAGGGTTAGCAAATCATATCCCTGAAGTAGTTTTGGTAAACCGAAACCAGAACGCTGATGAGGTTTTTCGACAAGTGCAACGAAATAATGTTGGCGCTCACGATAATATAGCCACTTTAGTAGAAACTATAATGGCGCAAAATGGCCTTAACATAGGTTTGCATAGGCCTAATTTCATATCACCATTGTGTGAATATGTATTACAAACAGAGTTGCCAAGAGGTTGGAAAACACCTAAGTTCACTAAATTTGGTGGTGACACAAATGAGTCTACAGTCGAACATATTGCCCGTTATATGACTGAAGCAGGAGATATAGCACAAAATGAGAACTTGAAAATGAAATACTTTCTAAATTCTTTGACCAAGAATGCTTTTACTTGGTTTACTACTTTACCTCCTGGCTCTATATTCACATGGGGGCAATTGGAAAAGGCATTCCACGAACAGTTTTATATGGGCCAGTCGAAGATTAGTCTTAAAGAATTGGCCAGCGTTCGACGCAAAGTGCCTGAGGCTATTGATGATTATTTAAATAGATTTAGACTATTGAAGGCTCGGTGTTTCACGCAAGTGCCTGAACATGAACTTGTCGAAATGGCGGCTGGTGGTCTTGATTATTCAATTAGAAAGAAATTGGATACATCTCATCTACGAGATATGGCCCAATTAGCCGATAGAGTTCGACAAGTTGAAAGGCTCAAAGAAGAAAAGACTAGGGTGGATAAGTTCCATAAAAAAGAAAATTCAATTGGTTTTCGTAAAAAAGAAAAAATAGCCTATGTCGATGAAGAATTCGACTTTGCATTCAGTGAGGTCGATGAAGAGGAGATAGATGTGGCTGAACTTAAGCCTGGTCCTCCTTATGCGTGTAAATTATTAAGGCCTGCAAATGGGAATAACCCAGTAGAGCCTAGAAATGATAAATTTGTGCCTAAAACTTACACTTTTGATGTTACTAAATGTGATGAAATTTTTGATCTGTTAGTAACTGATGGCCAAATATTAGTGCCTAATGGCCTGAAAGTACCACCTCTCGAACAGAGAAAGAAAAAGGGTTATTGTAAGTTTCATAATTTTTTGGGACATACCACTGACCGTTGTGTACTTTTCAGGGACATTGTGCAGAAAGCAATTGAAGAAGGAAGGCTCAAATTCGGTGACAAGAAAAAGAAAGCGCCAATGCAGATTGACACTGATCCTTTACCGAAGGTTGAAGCCATGTATACAGAACCTGTCGAAGCAGATATAAATATGGTGGAAGTTAAGATGGTTGATTCCCAGAATAAGGTTAAGTCTGCCAAAGAAAAACTGAAGAGTGTTGTGCATGCTGATGACAAGACAAGGATAATAACTCAAAAGGAGTATGATGAAAAAATACAAGTTGTGTACCCTAAGGCTGAAGAGGAATTAATAGAATTCCTCAACAGATGCAAGATTACAAATTCTGAAGTGATGCTTTGTCCAAGGTGTAGTGCTGTCTTCGACAAAGAGGCAGCCAAAAGTGTCGAAGGTTGTAGTGTTCGACAACAGCTGAAGAGGAAATGGCTAGATAAGAGGCCAAAATTTGACTTCAAAAAAGGAGACCTCCCGTACGAAGCTAAAGTTTCAACTAAGCCTTCGACAAGCTGGCAGCCGATTACAAAAAAGAGTCTAGGTAAAAAGGAGTTCGAATTATCAGCTTCCGCTAAGTCCTTCGTTCCAATGGCAGGTCCTTCAAATGAGAAGTGGATACATGCTGGTTGTAAGCATTACAAACATGCTAGTACACGTGTTGAGGTTGCTAGGATAGATAAGGGTAATGATCCTAAGTATAATTATAAGAACAACTACAAAGGAAAAAACCCAATGACGAAGACTCAATGGCGTCGTTTCCAGAGGCAGAAGAAGAAAGCAGCACTTATCAGTAATCAAATCCCAAGTGGTTCGAAGATGGTTAAGAATGCGGTTACTAAGACCGATGGGTCAACAAAGGTAAGTATCAATGTTGCAAATCAGGTGGGTGCTGGAAGTAAAGCTAAAGGCAAAGCTATTGTTATAGAAAAGCAAATGAGGCCTGCAATAGAAAGAATTTTCCCTCCACTGCCGTCTTTAAAAATAGAAGAGGCTAAGTTCGACATGGACGAAGATGTGACTTCTGACTTCGAGGATTCTGAACCTGACTTTGACGTCATTTGCAACGTAGTGTCTATACTACCATGTGAATATGATGTTATCACAGTTCCAAATGACACTGAAGAAGATTTTACTGAAGACATGTCCAACCATAAGCCTGTTTGTTATTACGTGATGAATGACGGATGTGTCGAAGATCAAATGGCTACTTTTGAAAAACCAGATATAGGCATGCAACATCATTTGAAACCACTGTATGTACAAGCCAAGGTAAATGGTGTCGGCATCAACAAAATACTGGTGGATGGAGGTGCTGCTGTGAACTTAATGCCTCATGTCTTGTTGAAGACAATAGGTAAGTTCGACACTGACCTCAAACCTCATAACGTAGTTTTAACCAACTATGAGGGTAAATATGGCCAAGCTTTGGGGGCCATAGAAGTTGATGTAGTTGTTGGAACTGTAAAGAGAACTACGATGTTCTTTGTCATAGCTTCCAAGGCAAGCTATAACCTACTCCTGGGTCGAGAATGGATACACGGAGTTGGTGCTGTGCCTTCAACATTACATCAACGATTGGTGTTATGGAAAGAAGATGGTCTGGTGGAATATGTCGAAGCTGACCAGAGCTATTTCCGTGCTGATGTGAATCACATCACAAAGGAAAATTTTGAGAAACAAATGGCAGTTATTGCGCCATGTACTTCTTCCAATCAAGCATATGTTCCTTCTGATAATGTGCTTGCTTCAGTTCATCTCCACCCAACTCATGGTTTTGTTTGGGAAAGAGAGATAATGGGAGATGTAGGTGTCTATCCTGAAGGTGCCTTACCTTCAACAGGATGGGACACTAAATACTAAAAATATTTAGATGTCAGTACCCAGTGCATGGGACAGAATTACGGCCTACATGGCCGAAAACAAAGTAAAAGCGGCTTTGGAAGCTGAAATAATTCAACAAACAATGGCTGTCGAAGCCATAGACTCATATGAAGAAAATGGCGAAGTCATAGATGAAAAACTTGATTGCATTTATGACGATGAGCCATTGGGATTCGAAAAGGATCCTAGAGATTCAACAAGACGTATGCAAGCTCAAGATCCAATAGAAGAAATTGATTTGGGAAATGGCTCAGTCAAAAAGCCAACCTATGTTAGTGCACACCTTGATGCTGCCTTAAAAACCCAAGTTATCACATTACTGCAGGAGTTCAAAGATTGTTTTGCTTGGGATTACAATGAAATGCCTGGTTTGAGTCGAGAAGTTGTAGAATTGCGATTGCCTATTCGACCAGGAAAGAAACCAGTAAAGCAAACACCAAGAAGATTCGCTCCTCAAATATTGGCTAAAATCAAAGAAGAAATCGAAAGGTTGTTCAAAAGCAAATTCATCAGAACGTCCAGGTATGTCGATTGGTTAGCTAATATTGTGCCAGTAATGAAGAAAAATGGAAAACTTAGAGTTTGCGTAGACTTTAGGGATTTAAATAACGCAACACCTAAAGATGAATATGCTATGCCCATAGCTGAGATGCTAATAGATTCAGCAGCAGGATTTGATTATCTCAGTATGCTTGATGGTTATTTTGGGTATAATCAATATTTTATTGCTGAAGAAGACGTGTCGAAAACAGCATTTCGTTGTCCAGGGGCATTGGGCGTTTACGAATGGGTAGTAATGCCTTTTGGTTTAAAAAATGCTGGTGCGACATATCAAAGGGCAATGAATTCTATGTTTCACGATTTTATTGATGATTTTATGCAAGTATACATAGATGACGTGGTGGTTAAATCTTCCTCAGCAAGTGGTCATTTAGACCATCTTCGACGTTCTTTTGAAAGAATGAGGAAATATGGATTAAAAATGAATCCAACAAAATGTGCTTTTTGTGTGCGTGCAGGTGAATTCTTGGGTTTTGTAGTACACAAGAAAGGCATAGAAATTAATCAGAATAAGACTAAAGCTATTATGGAAACGAAAGCTCCTTCGACCAAGAAAGAACTTCAGTCACTATTGGGAAAGATTAATTTCCTTCGAAGATTTATATCAAATCTAAGTGGCAAAACGCAAGCATTTTCGCCATTGTTGAGACTGAAGAAAGAAGACGAGTTCAAGTGGGAACAAGTCCATCAAGCAGCTTTTGATGAAATTAAGTCTTATTTAATGAAACCACCAATTTTATTGCCTGTTATTAGAAATAAAGTGCTGAAATTGTATATAGCAGCTTCTGATAACACAATAGGTAGCATGTTAGCACAAGAGGATGATAATGGTATTGAAAGAGCCATTTATTACCTCAGTAGAGTTTTAATTGATGCTGAAACAAGGTATAGCCCAATAGAAAAGTTGTGCCTTTGCTTGTATTTCTCATGTACAAAGTTAAAGCAATATATAAAGCCAGCTGATGTTTATGTTTATTCGCATTTTGATGTTATTAAGCATATGTTATCAAAACCGATGTTACATAGTCGAATTGGTAAATGGGCTTTAGCTTTGTTAGAATATAACTTAACGGCTAAAGTGCTCCCGGGGTCCCTTATCTTTATTTAAAGTAACGAATTAGTCCTTTATGTTTTTTTTGTCCCAAATAAGTCCTTTATCTTTCAAATTTTTGACACATAAATCCTTTTCCGTTAACAGTGCTGATTTATGTGTCAAAAAAAAGGATTTATTTGTTAAAAATTTGAAACATAAAGGACTGATTTGGGACAGAAAAGGATTTATGTGTCAAAAATTTAAAACATAAAGGACTGATTTGGGACAAAAAAAATATAAAGGACCAAATCGTTACTTTAAATAAAGATAAGGGACCCCGGGAGCACTTTAGTCTAACTTAACTTATCAACCTCTCAAGTCAATCAAAGGACAAGTGGTTGCTGATTTTATAGTAGACCACTCTGTTGTCGAAAATATGGTAAATATCGTAGGCACACGTCCTTGGAAGCTATATTTCGACGGTTCAAGCCATAAAAATGGAGTTGGGATTGGTGTTTTAATCATCACCCCTACTAATATCCCAACGAAGTATAAGTTTAGAATTCGAGAATCTTGCTCCAATAATGAGGCGGAGTATGAGGCTTTAATTGTAGGCCTTAAAATTTTGCTCGAATTGGGGGCAGATCATGTCGAAATAAAATGTGATTCTGAGCTAGTTATCAAACAGTTAACTAAGGAATACAAGTGTATTAAAGAGCACCTTATCAAGTATTTTATTGTTGCCAATACTATGTTGCAAAAGTTTACAACTGTGCACCTAGAACATTTACCACGAATTGAAAATCAAGTGGCAAATGAGTTGGCACAAATAGCTTCAGGCTATAAAGTCTCAGAACAAAGCCTAAAAGAGCTGATCGAGATAAAAGAGTCATTTCAAATGACTCTCTTTATAATGATACATCTTCAACATTATTGTCAACACCAAAAACTTGGGGGGCAATAAATACTAGTGAAGAGTTTGTCGAAAAACGTCACATTGTTGATGATTTTGATTTAGCGGAAATTTTTGCTATTGACAATATGATTGATATTGATTGGCGGAGGCCTATTGTAGAGTACTTGCAAAATCCTACAGGAAACACTAGTAGAAAAGTAAAGTACAGAGCTTTAAGCTATGTGATAATTGGAAACAAATTGTTCAAGAAAACTCCTGAAGGAGTGTTATTAAAATGTCTTAGCGAGAATGAGGCATATTTAGCAGTTTCCGATACGCATAGTGGAGCATGTGGTTCACACCAAGTAGGCCACAAAATGAAATGGTTATTGCTTCGACAAGGAATGTATTGGCCAACTATGTTGAAAGATTGCATAGAGTTTGCCAAAGGATGCCAAGAATGCCAAAAGCATGCTGGGATACAACGTGTGCCTGCAAATGAATTACATTCTATAGTTAAGCCTTGGCCATTTAGAGGTTGGGCTTTAGATGTGATTGGAGAGATAAGACCAACTTCATCAAAAGGCCAAAGATTCATCCTTGTAGGGATTGATTACTTTACCAAATGGGTTGAAGCAATACCTTTAGCCAATGTTGATCAAGAGGCAGTCATAAAGTTTATTCAGAATCATATCATTTACAGATATGGAATTCCAGAGACCATTACGACAGATCAGGGGACTGTTTTTACTGGTCGAAAAATGGTAGAGTTTGCTGCTGAAATTGGTTTTAAGTTATTAACTTCGACTCCGTACTACGCACAAGCCAATGGTCAGGTAGAGGCTGCCAATAAAATCATTATTAATTTGATTAAAAAGCATGTTGGGCAAAAACCCAAAAATTGGCAAAATACTCTTGATCAAATATTGTGGGCTTGTCGAACCTCACCTAAAGAATCTATCAATACTACTCCTTACAGGCTAACATTTGGACATGATGCGGTGTTACCTGTGGAAATTTGTTTACAGTCGACAAGAATTCAAAGGCAATGGGAAATTCCTTCTGAACATTATTGGAATATGATGCTCGATGAATTGGTTGATTTAGATGAAGAAAGGTTGTTAGCTTTAGAAATACTTATTCGTCAGAAAGAAAGAGTAGCTAGAGCTTATAACAAAAAGGTTAAGTTGAAAACCTTTGAAGAAGGAGAGTTAGTGTGGAAAACCTTGTTGCCTATGGACAAAAAAGATAGAGTCTTAGGTAAATGGTCACCAGGGTGGGAAGGTCCATTTCGCATGTTGCAATGTTTTTCGAACGGTGCTTATGAAGTCGAAGAGTTAAGTGCTGATAATCGAATTTTGCGTATAAATGGCAAATATTTAAAAAGATATAAGCCAATGTTGCAAGAAATTAAAATAACGCAAAATTAAGAGAATGAGAAGATATAAACATGGCACTCAGGCCAAGAAAGATTGTCGAAATACAGATCGAGCAAAATGCTGTCAGAATACGGATAGAAAATTAAATTACAAAAGAAGCTTTAAGCCTCTCAAAGGCTGCTCTGGCATGCCACAATCTGGTATCTAAAAGGGTTTCTTCTTCAGTTAGCCTCTTAACTGCTTCGTCATGTTTCTGAACCCTCTCCAAGTGTTCGATAGCCAAGGTTGCTTCAGATCGAAGTGCGTTCTCTACAGAGATTGAAGACCTCTGTTGAACAGAAATTTTCTTCTTTTCTTCCGTTTCAATCTTCGACTGCAACTCCTTGATTTGAGCCTGGTATGTCGAAATATTCGCATCACAGTCATCTATTTCCTTGGAATTAGTTGCTGCTTGAATTTCCAGGGCCGAAATCTTGCTCTCTGAGGCTTCGACGGCGACACTTTCCTCTGTCAGAAGTTCAAGCTCGCGCTCTTTGCTCACAATAGTACTCTTCTTTTTCTGTATATCTTTGGAAATTTTCTCTAGTAAAGGCTCAAATTCAACAATAAAGCATAAAAGAGTGTCACTGGAGCCAGAGTTATTAAGTTTATTGAGCAAAGATTTAAGTTTGTAATAGAGCATATGATCTGTTTCGATAGCCTTGAATAGATCTATCTCAAAGAGGGTTGTTTGAAGTTCTCGAATCAGGTCTTCTTGAGGACCTCCAGAGGAATTGCCAATAGAGGTAGTCGAAGCGCTTGGCTTACTTTCTGTTGAAGATAAACCACTCACCATTCGTTTGAAAGCCTCAAGAGGATCTTTGCGTTTTAGGTCCAAAAGTTCTTGTTCTTGAAGGCTAAGAGCGGTGTCATGTGTTGAGGGCACAGAGCGTGGAGAATTGGCTATCTCAAGAGATTCACTTCTTTCATTGTTACCTGTCGTCTTCACTTTCCTCTTCGTCGTAGCCTTGCTCTTCCATGTTTGGAGAAGAAGATATACTGATTTCAGCTCCACTGTGGCCAACATCAGGATTTTCATCAACGTCCATAGCAGCAGGCTCTGAGCCATGAGCAGGAATTTCCTTGGCCGTTTCAGCAAGAAGAGTCTTTTTGGCCAACAGTGTATCTTCGACAACAGGTGTATGTTGATGCAAATCTTTTTCTTCGACACCTTCTCCAGAAACATTTATTTTTGAAGGGGAATGAGTGGAGGAAGGCGTAGCCTGTTTTGTTGGGACTTCAGTTTCCTAAAAAATGAAGCAAAGTGAGTATTATCACATAAACAAAGTTTTCGGATTTTCGAAAAACATAGGCTTCAATCGATCACCTTAGCTCTGATATTCTCAACTAAAGAGTGTGCACTCTGGATTTTCTTGATAAGCCTTTTCGGAACTTTTTCTTCTTTTTGTTGTCTTTCGACAGAAGCTTGTTGGGAAACAGTTTTAGAGGCATCTTGAGAATGTTTTGTCTTTCTCTCTCTTTCTGTTTCAGAAACTTGAACGTTGATAGGTTTAGTCCTGAGCAGTGGTGTCTCATCAGACTGAAAATACAACAATCATATAAGCATAAATAAGAAAAAGAAAACAAATATAAATAGGCAAAGTTTTGAGAACTTCGACCTCTGAATCGCTCACGACTCTTGGTTTAACATTTCTTGTTTTCTTTGGATTGGACGTTAAAGAGCTACTTGTTCTTTTTCGACTCTGCAAAACGGATGACTAATTAGTCGAAGAGTATAAGAAGATGACACAATGAGTAAAGGTAAGTACTCACTTTTTGCTTTTCTTCTTGAAGAGGTTGTTTTCTTGTTGACGAAGCCTCAACATCTTTTTTCTTCGTCTTTGTTGCTGCGCCATCTGTCGAAGACGATGTGATAGGAATGGCTACAAATATTCGACAAACCAGTGTTAATACGAAATACATAAAAGGGAAATTTATTTTTCCTAAGAAGTCTTGTGAATCACCTTCTCTAATGGAGGACAAGATTCGAATATGTTGAATATCTAAATGAAGATGACCCTCAAAAGTGTATATGTCCTGCTTAGTCGAAACTACTTTCTCAGCTGTTTTATTCGAAAAATCAAATAGCGCCTTAGTCGAACCACATACGAACCATTCTGGGATGGGTGACCAAAATGCCAGAGCCAGTTCACTGGTTGGTAAAGGTGGAAATCTAATTTTGTTTTGTGTTAAAACAAAAAAATATTTATCGGGTACATAAGGTGGAAAAATCATAGTCGGGATTTTATCAAGAATTTTTTGTTTAAAAACCTTTGCAGCTTGAGAAACAGTTCGACGAAGATTAGTCGGATCATATACAGTTTCGAAATATTGTTGAAATGCTCGAATTTCTTGAATATGTATACCTTTCGACTTGGTCTTCTTTTTCTGCGAAGAAGGAAAAGCAGATATTAGTTTGACCAATAGAGTAGCCTCTTCGACACCAGTGAATTTCCTTGTGATATACTCTGTCCACCACTGAGAAAATTTGTGGGTACAAGAGAAAGTTGGTTCAAAAGGGAGGGGAGTAAGACGAAAAGAATCAGCAGGAAAGTCATTGAGACGATTTATCCATTCTTCTTCATTCTCAGGAACTAACAGTTCCCTTTTAGACCGGAAAAAAGAGCTAGGTCGAAGTTGACACAACCCAAATTGCCGTGCATATAAACTTGGATGATATGAGAATAAACCAAATTGGTTTGGTGACTTCCCAGGAGAAATTCGAGACGACAGCAGTTGAGGAGTTAAAAATGCTTTCCAAATTTGATTGGTTTCTTGCTCCTCATCAGGGTTGTTAGCAGGGAATTCCCTAGTGAACCAATGTGGTCCATAATTTCTTCCAGCAAAAGGGGCCATAGAAGGAGAAAATTCTGTACAATTCAGAAACATGTTGAAAGTTTGTGAAAAGAGATCTTCGACAGATACTCCTATTTGTTTAGGTTTCAACAAAGCAAGTCGTACACCTTCGACCCCTCTGTTAGAAATTACATCAAGATATTCATCAGGAGTGTACATTATCAATTTCGAATTGAAAGTGGCAATAAGCCACAATTGAAACAGCCAAATTGGTCCAGAGACCAAATATTTCCCTTCTGGTTTGAGTCCTTTCAAATCAATAGCCCCTTGTTTCAAGTTGTCGAAAAGAGACCCTAAAATAAGGGTAGTCAAGTTAATTTTTCGACGTTGATGTAATTGAATGGCCAGGGGGATATACATCTTAGCCACTTGAAGTGACGAAGAACAGAAGACATAGAAGGATAACCAGAAAGTGAGAAAAGCAATATGCTCTTCATCAGAAACATCTTTAGACCCAGTAATGTGCTTTTCTTCAATATAGCCTTTAAAGCTAGCTTTTTTGAAGTCAAAGTCGAAGTCAGTATGGGTAGCAGGGTCGAAAATTTCCCCTAAGGGCTTCAAACCTGTTATAGCTGCCACGTCAAGCAAAGTAGGGGCAAGCATGCCACACTTTAAATGAAGGCTGTTGGTAGTGATATCCCAAAAATGTAGAGCAGAAAGAAGCATTGGGCTTTGATACTTAGGCCCATACCTTGAGATTTGGATCAGTTCGAAAATTCCCTGATTTTTCCAGATATCTCCTTTTTTCGACTCAATTTTGTTGAGCCAGTCGATGTAAGGCGTGTTTTTCTCAGTTGGTGGCGAAGATCGAAAAACCCTATTCGGATTACTCATGAAATCCATTACGTGTGGACCTTCGCTGAAAACCCTAGGGCTGAGTCTATGGTAGCTAGGGAAAATGTCCCTAATCTTAGAGGAATCATCATCAGCGAGAGGAAGAGGGCCTAAAAATGCATGTTTTGAAGGTCTAGAGAAGGGGATAAGTACCTGAGACCGGTAAATTTGTGTTTCCTCCAAAGTGAGAGCAGGTTCAGAAACAAGGGTTTTCTTCCCAAGAGTTACAGCAGGATATTTTATTGTAGAAGAAGATGCCATCGTTAGAAACAGGAAGCTAGTGAAGAAATAGAAGTGCTTAGTAGTGTCTGCTTTGCTTCGTAAGGTGAATAAGGAGAAGGAAATGCAGTAATCAGAAGAAGCTTTAGTGGAGTTTTCGCAGAGAAGAAGAAGTTGAAGGTTCTGAAAAAAGAAATGAAAGGGTACAGCTTCCTTTTTATAGTCGTTTTACCACGTTCAAAAATAAAAATAACAATAAAAGACGTTGGTAATCGTGGCTTTAGTGGGAAACGTGAGATTGTGGAAAATCTAGACAGTTAATTGTGCACACGTGGCGCACTCTCGGTGGAGGAAGGCGCCAGCAAGCTCTGCTTTTGCCCAGAAATGTCCCCTCATATTCTGAAAAAAGATATGAAATGATAACATAAGATTTCATGGGATAGTCGAAAGAAGTTTCAAAAAGTCGTTTTCTATCTTCATTCAAGAATTCAGTCGAAAACGTCTTTTTGGGGGGCAATTTGTTAGCCTACATTTTCGACAGGCTCAATTAAATGCAGTCAATATTGATGACTTGTCATTAATAAAGAAGAGATGCTAATATTTGGCATTGAGAAGGGTGTTGTAAAGAGTAATTTCGACTATGTCTAAGGCTTAATGAAATCAAGAGTTTAAAGACAAAGATTTCGACAAGAAAGGCGTCAAAAAGTTTAGTCGAAGACAATACAGTGTTTCTGTCGAAAGTGCGGACATTTACATGTCAACAAGGTTTGACTAGTTGCAGTCAGGAAGAAGACTTGATATTTCGACAACAAGAAGCTGTGTACAGGGAGAATCAGCATAACGCGTAACTTAGCGAAAATTGTAAAGCTGAAGTTAGCAGTTTCGACAGGAAGTTGAATAACATTCAGATAGCAGGTTAAATCAAAGATAGCTGGTAGAAAAGGATAGCAGTGCTGTGGTCGAAAGATGGAGCAGTTATCTAAATCTTATCTAGTCGAAATGGCAGTTGTAACCGCTGAGCGGTTATTGTTTTTTCTTTTATTATAAATAGAAGTTTCTCGTAGAGAAAAAAGGGTCACAACATAAACACAGAATTCTGAAAACTCAAACTTCCAGACAATAGCGAAAAACGAGCGAACAGATTCACTGTACGTGTTTGTGTACCAATCGTTTACATTTCAATGCAATTATTTACTTTTCTCTTTATCTTTCTAGCAATTGTTGTTTCATTCTATTCATAATTCTGTTCTTCAAACTATTTGTTTTCTCCAAACACGAAAATACAAAGGCAATTGTCACGAGAGATTTTCTAGTTTGATCTCACAAACACATTATTTAAAACTAGTGATTGTTTGCTAAAAACACCAGTAAACAGATAGTCACCTTATTCAACTGACGATAATCAGTACACAATCTCATACTTCCGTCCTTCTTCTTGACAAGCAATACTGGAGCACCCCATGGTGAGGCACTCAGCCGGATAAACTGTTTGGAAATTAGCTCTTCCAATTGAACTTTCAATTCTCTCAACTCTAACGGCGACATTCTATACGGGGCTATAGAAATTGGTCCAGTGTCCTGGAACCAACTCTATAGAAAACTCCACCTCACGATCCGGAGGTAACGAAGGAACTTCATCAGGAAACACATCAAGAAATTCATTAACAACTTGCACAGAAGATAAATCTAGACATGTCTCAGTGGATGCAGACAACATCATGACATAAGCTTCTGCGCCTTGGAACAGATAGTTGGTGTGTGAAAAGATGTGCAAGTATACACAGTCACAAACAAGTAATATAATGATAAGAAAGGTCGAACCCACATGGATTGGATTAACTTTGTGTGTGTTTAGAAAACATATAAATTAGTACTACTATTCTACTCACAAATTTTTTGGAGTTTTTAGTTTAAGTAAAAACAGAATGCAAGTATGTAAATTAAGATGAAGGAAATCAGTTGAGAAAGATAGTTGAGATGTTTTTACTATATAATGCTTCTTTTGAGAGTTTCTATGCTTTTAGAGATGCAGAAGCACTATGATGCAGAAGCATCAAGTGCAGAAGCATCAAGTGCAGAAGCATCAAGTGCAGAAGCATCAAGTGCAGTAGCATTGAGTGCAGTTGCATAAGTGTGTGCTTGTCAGCTACTTTCTTCAGAGTTTCGTTACAAGCTTCCCATGTCTGGGCTTGCTAAATAAGTTCACTCCTGCCTTTGAAGTTCCCACTGTTTCACCCTAAGGACTATGTTATCCTATGTCTAAGACTTAACATGGTTTTAACACAGTTTCTTTATTAAACAAGTTTAACAAAGCCTTTATTAAAACACTCACCCTTATTAGTCTTGATTTCTAATTATAAACCATGTCTGTGAATATAACTCTACTTATTGTAAGAGATCAACCTTAAAATAAGATGAATGTAGTATAACACAAGACCCAAAATGCTACAACACTTAAAAGCATAATAACTTACTCAAAAGAACATTATAAGTTTAGAACATCTCAACTAAAGGAATTTAGCTCATGTTACTCATTATATAATAGAGAGAATATGTAAGGAACATGATAACATGAATCATATAAAAGATATCAATAGGGTAGAAGTTACACAAATTGATGTTCCCTTGCATGAATTCTGACAGGTGCGGAAGCACTGATTCCTTCGTCTATCTATGAAGAAGTGGAGGAAGAGGGTGTCAATTCCTTCCTCACCTTCTTACAACTAACTAGTAAATAAAATGCAATAATTGAAACTACTAAAATATAAGTAAAGTGTTTGATCTACATATTATCAAGTCAGATATGCGATGCCCTTCAAGTGAGAAGTGGGAGCCCTTTTTATAGCCTTGGAGATTTCCTTTGCTTGAGGGTTTGCTTGAAAACCATGTTAACCTAAGGAGGCTTAACCATGGTTGCTTTTCTGATCTTTAGATAAGGAGATTGAGTTTAGCACATTTCCATAAGAAGAGGTCCAATTATGTAAGGCCATATGTCTTTAGGTGAATAGCCTTTCATGATGATGTTTATGGTGGGCGCCTCCTTATGCATGTGGCCATGTGCTCCATGTGAATTGTGACAAAGCATGATGTCATAGAAGTTTTGGAGTAGAGGTATGATTTGAGGTGCTTCCATTGTGAGGATATAAATCTTCAGCGCAGGATGGTGCAGAAGCACTAAGTGCAGAAGCATTTGTGGTGTAGAAGCACTAAGTGCAGAAGCCTCGTAGTGCAGAAGCATCATCTGTAGAAAAACTGAACAAACACATCAAACATACCAATATATATACAAAATGCTTTATTCATCACATAATTCTTAGAATGTTGTTATTTTACTAATATTACTATATTTAACACACTTTGTACTTGAGTTTAAAGCAATTTATTGCGTTTAGAAGTATAAATAACTCTATATAAATTAGAGTTATCAATAGTTAGTGGCCGAAGTGAAAGAAATAACAGCTTCAGAATTGGGCGGTTGTAGCTCCACTGACTCGGAGGCGAAATCGATAGTCCGATGAAAACAATCAATAGTCACTTGGTTGGCCGTCATCCAACTCATTCCTAGGACAACGTCCATACCCTGCATTGGCAAGCAAATGAAGTCCACCACAAAATTTCTGTCTCCAATGGATAGAAGACAGTTTTCACATATCGCTTGGGTTTGAATACTACCCTCAGTAGCAGTCTTAATGGAGATTGGTTGAGGTAGAGGTGTCAAAGCCAATCCCAACCGTTCAAAACAGATTTGGGATATAAAACAATGGGTAGCACCCGAATCATATAAAATACTAACAGAGTTATTAAAAAGAGATCCCGTACCCCTTAGTAGATTGTCTGAAGGAGTGACCTTCTGGGCGTCCAAAGTGTAAACTCTCCCATGAGTAGTAGTAGCAGCAGGGCTATCACCTTGACTGTTCTCCTTTGCTGGGCGGTCCCGTGCATAATGACCATCTTTCTTGTAGAAGAAACACTGGTTGGATCCCATTTGACATTTACCCTGATGGTACTTTCCACAGTTGGAACATGTACTGAATCTTGAGGAGTTCGACACTGAACTTGTTTCCCTTTGTTGGAGTTGTGCTTGGGACCCATCTGATTGTTGGATGATCCAACATTCTTCTTATTCTGATGGAATACTTTCCTACTTGCATATAACCTCTTCAAATCACTTTCAGCTATGTAAGCTTGCTGAACCATGGCGGCATAGTTAGTATAAGCAAAAGAACTTAGGCTCTGAGCAATGTCTTCCTTAGCCCATACTTGAACCTATCAGTTTTCCACTTGTCATTGGGGGCATACCCGGCCAAACCGAAGAATTGATACAACTCTTCAAACTTAGCCGCGTACTGACCCACCGTTGAACCTCCTTGAGTGAGAGTCAAAAACTCATTCTCCTTGTCAAACCTCATAGCCGTCGGAAAGAACTGCTCCAAAAATACCTGCCTGAAATGTTCCCAAGTATGAGGAGTACCCATGGTTGCCATCATGGCCTTGGCGTTAGTCCACCAGTTGTTGGCTTCTCCCTTCAGCATATGTGTCGCCAATCTCAGCTTGTCCTCATCAGTGACTTGCATAGTTAAGAAAATTTTCTCTATGTCATCCAGCCAATGCTGGGCTTCCATGACATCCGGTCCTCCTCTGAACTCGGACGGCTGCATTTTCAAAATTCAGAGAAAACCCTCCTGGGGTCAACTTGAGGCTCAGGAACT
This sequence comes from Astragalus membranaceus, assembly GCA_039519185.1. Classification (NCBI taxonomy): domain Eukaryota; kingdom Viridiplantae; phylum Streptophyta; class Magnoliopsida; order Fabales; family Fabaceae; genus Astragalus; species Astragalus membranaceus. The sequence goes on along the minus strand of CM076847.1, from coordinate 86,451,583 downwards.
TGTTGAGGTTGAGCTTGAGCATTCTGTTGCATTAGTAACATATCTTCCATCATCTTCTGTTTCCTCTCGATCATATTCTGTATCCATGCAGAATGCGTATCAATTGGTGGGTTATTCCTCGATCCTCCTGCCATAATTCTGCAAACGATACACAAAGTATTAAGTTGAGCAGTCTCAATGTCTCTTAGCATCATAAGAAGCAAAATAGCAGAATTACTCGAGGGACAAAACCACCCTAACGGTCTAAGCCCGACTAGGTCGAACTGCTCTGATACCATAATGTAACACCCCGATAAATTCTAACATGTAGAACTACCGAAATGCACTAAATGACATACATCAGAGTAACTTCCTGTTAATGAATATTGAGCACAAACTAAAAATTTCGATAATACATATCAAATGGTTCTCCGAACCGTACTTAACTTCATCAAAATGCTTAAGTTTCATAACTTAAGACTTATACATAATCCTGGTGTTCAATACTCAAAACATAAAGTAGCGGAAACGATTTACAACTGATACATGATCGTCATACAATCGATAACATAGAAACAGTAAATGGGACAAAGGTCTAAACATGCAACTCAATCTTCAACGACTCCAAGAGTCGCACCGGCTAACCGTGCTTCGTCGCCTTTGCTTTCCCCTGTTTCTCTGTAAAAAAACCACAAATATGAAGGGTGAGATAAACATTATCTTAGTGAGTCCTATCGAGACCCCTCACTAACTCTAGCGGTTCATTATTCTTTTACTTTATACTCATGTCCCTCCTAAGCGACACATGAGGCACATCTGGTAACGTGTAGCCCTACTAAGCAACTACTCGTTAAATTAATTATTACCTTTAACTTTTATGCTCATGGCCCTTCTAAGCGACACATGAAGCATATCATATTTTACCTCTTGTAATTTGTAGCCCTACTAAGCGACTACGCATTACCTTTCTTTTTCATTTATCATTCTAGCATAACACCTCAAGCCTACCTATTCTTAGGTACTTCTTTGGCTTTTGGTGAACTCATCCCGCTATTTCTAGTGGGTGAAACCTCTTGAGTCTAGGTTTTGGGGCTCATGACTTCCCCTCCCCTAGTATGCCAATCCTCTAAGGGTCGTCACCCTTGACCTCAATTATATATTTTTATATAAATGTACCCGCATTGGGCCGTCTGTTAGTTTCATTCATGTACCGTCTACCCTTCCTCAAGGGAAGGTATTTTGTCTTTGAGTTAAACATTTCTTACCTTGACTGGTATGAATTGACATGTGTACACTCGCGTCTTACTAATGTACGGTTTTCCTTAACATTTATAACTTGTGAGATTTTACATCAAATTTCTTTTATTTCATGACATAAGTGTGTTTCCATTCTTGGGAAACATTGGGGAATCAATCGGAAAGGAATCGGAATCGTTTGGAACAGATTAAAAAGGATTTTGACTTAGGGTAACAGAAGGATCCGCACGGTCCGTGCTCCAGAGGCGCACGACCCGTGCGTATCAATTAAAACTCAGTTTGAAAAACGTACAGGGCGCACGATCCGTGCCACCAAGGCGCACGATCCGTACGTGTTCTAAAATTAAAAAACTGATTTGCGTAGGTCACGCACGGTCCGTGCCGAGGGGCGCACGACACGTGCTGTGTCAAAAATCCATTTTCTTGGCTACTGCGAACAAGGCGCACGACCCGTGCCCTTGTGAGGCACGATCCGTGCGTCCATGACAGTAGTAAAATTTCCAATTTCGTGTAACTTTTTCCGTTCCGTTTCGGTTCCAATTTCGTTCCGATCGATATCCTAACATATTAACAACAGTCCAGTCCAAATAACCAGTCAAACAACACATAACATCATGTCATCAATCAATAATTTAATCAACTCGAACAATTCACAATTAACGGTTTTTCGATAAAAACAGTTTCGTCTAATTTTCACAAAGCAGATTTTTAAAGGGGTATCGTTTCATAAAACATAACGACTCAACATTAAAACATCCCTAAGCGAGTATAGAACTCACCTTATCGTGATGAAAATCACAAACCAACTCGAAGACAAGGCTCACGAAAAACCGAAATCACACGAACGATCCTTGAAATGCTCTCAACTTCGAACTTGAACTAACCCCCAATGAAACAGCTACTGAAATCCCTTCTAATCTACTCCAATACACAAGGTAGGTTCGGTTTTACTCCAAGCTAGCCTTAACTTTGACATGCAAGCTTCCAAAATTCTCAAAACTCCATTTTCTCACTTTGAGCTTTGAAATTTCAGCAATGGTGAAATGGGAAAGGAGGTGAATGAGTTGTCAAAATTGATACCAATGTGAAGTGAACGAAAAATGGTGAAGAATGGTGTGAATATGACCTTACATGCAAGCTGAAATCAGGAACTTCTCTTCTCTCATTCTTCTTCTTCCCTTCTCGACTTTCTCTCCCCTCTCTCCTCTTATTTCTTCTGTTTTTTCTAAAAATGAAGTTGTGGCTGAGTGTGTTGGGTTGGCTGGGTCTTGGGTGACCAGCTGACTTAACCACAAGGGATTGACAAAACTGCCCCTCATTTAATTATGTACAAAGACCACTATACCCTTCAGCTACTTATTCACTTCCTATACTATGACATGACCTAATCTAATGAACTTAGCCAAATCCTATTAACTTAACATAGTATTTTAATTATGCATGAGTGCAATCTTTTATTAAATTCAACATCACATAATTTAGCAAAGTTGCCAACTAATCATTTCATGATAACCTCTTGTGCTAAATATTCGATTTAGCCAATACTCACCTTAACCTTTTCGCTAATTTAAATAAATTAAATTAGCTAATTAGGGGATGTTACAGTGTTCATTTTTTAGGGTTTAGAGAAGTGTTTGTGTGAAAGAAGTTAGGGTAACTAGGTGTATTTATAGTGATTTTTGTGGGAAATTGACCGTTGATCAAAAAGTGTCGGCAACATCAACGCCGTCAAAATTGTCGGTGGGATATTGACTGTTGATCAAAAAGTGTCGGAAACATCAATGCCGTCAAATTTGTCGATGGATAAAAAATTTAAAAAATTTAAAAAATATAAACCTGTTTCGAATTTACGGGTCATACATAAATCCGGAGTTAAAAAATTAACTCTCTGGATTTACCTATTAAACATATATCCGGAACGCAAATTTTTCCATTGCCTAGAATTTTGTTTATAGGATAAATCCGAAAGCCATAACTATAGATCCGGATTTATGTCTATAGGATATTTTCGGGAACTCAAAAATAAAATTGTTCCAGAATTAAGCTTTAATTGATAATTCTGAGATTTTGAGGGGTATTTTGGGATTAAATGAAAATTGACAGGTATGTGCTCTAAGTTGGGGATACAAAAAGCGCCGGCCTAGCCATTAATAGTGGATAGGGTTTTGATTTGGATAATATTTTTTATACCCCCACCATTTGACACCTACCCCCACATAAATCATTTATCCTCATTTTACCTCTTAAAAAAATGCAAAACATATTTATCTATTTTTAGGATAAATCCGTAGTATTAAAAAATTGAAAAACGGATTTATTGATAAATCTGGTTTGCAATTTTCAAAACTGGATTTATCTATTAAATAGATAAATCCATTTTTTCAAAATAAAATTGATAAATCTGTTAAAAATTATAATTAATTTTTTTTAAAAATAAAATAGACAGGGATATCAGTGATCTTTTGGTTCTGTTTAGTGTGTAGATATTCGTTACACGTGACGATGTTGTACGCCGGCTAGATAATCTAGGCAAAAAAAATCGGTTTTCAGGAAACCTACTCGATTGTCCCGAAACCACATCCAAAAAATAAGAAAAAAAATCAATTTCTCCCTTAGAAGGGACTTCTTATGGGACTTTGGGGTTCAAAATCCCAAATTCCATCGTTTACTATTTTTTATTAATTTTTTGAATTTTTCATAATCTCCAAAAAATCTAGGTTTAAATATATATTACCCCCTACAAATATCCTCATTTTCCATTTAGCCCCCTGCATTTTTTTTTATTTAAAAAAACACATTGCAAATATTAAGTATTTTTAGTTATCCCTGCTCTTAGTTTTAGATAACAACGTTAAGTCTATGCTAATTTGGCTGTCATTTGGGATCTAGTTACCCCCTGCAAATATTAAGTGTTTCTAGTTACCCCTACAAATATTAAGTGTTTTTTAGTTACCCCTGCAAAGTCAGAATAGACTTAACACTGTTAGCTAGGGGTAACTATAAGTCATCATCAACAGAGTGGACATGGTAAAACAAGCTTTTTTGAGCCTCCAGATTTCAATAACCAAAGAGTATTTAATTACTATGATAAATTTTTTGATAGAGTCAGAAGACCAATATCATGAACAACAGTTGTACTCGACAAATAGCCACAATTTTTTTATCTCGTACAACGCACACAAATGACTAAGAATCAGGAGAATTTAATCTTCATTTTGATATTTATAACAGACCTCCAGAAAATCACACTGTAAATCCAAACAGCGCAACATTTTGAGTGATGGCTGTCTTTTTCATTATTTGTTAGAGGTTCTTGCTTTCAAGGCCCGTTCTATATTCTATGGAAAGTGGAGCTCTATTCTTTGTTGTATATAAATTCTTTGACGTGGTTAGATTTTTTTTGGACAATGGACGTGGTTAGATTTGTTAATGAGTCTTGGCATCATGTGGAGACGTAGAGAGGGCCAAATGGGTTCTTGCCCCCTACAAGTTTAAGAACCAGACGTTTTTTTATTAATTCATTTTGCCCAGTGATTTGTCATTCCCCAATTTTCTCGGTATATATATATATATATATATATATATATATATATATATATATATATATATATATATATATATATGATTTCTCTAAAAGAGTGTAATTCCTACGCACAGTCAAATGTAACTTTTTTACACTCATAACCAATAATAATTCATGATATGAGTGACGCATACAAAGATTTATCTTTGAGTAAGAGAGATCTCCTACAAGTTGACCATGACGATTAGCTCAGTTGACTTGATGGTGGTTCTTTGTTTGATTCGTTTGCGCAAGAGAGATTTTGAGTAAGTGGGAGATTGGGTTCTTCGTGTAAGGTTTACTTTGGTTAACATTAAGAGTTTGTTTGGGATTGTATCCAATCCATCGATTAATGTGCACTCAAACAAAGATTCGATAAAATAGAATGGACTCAGACACTGAGTGAGAGAGGAGTAGGTAGGGTTTACAACTACACAATGAGTGAGAGAGGAGCGGCACTGACCGGAATAGTAAAGAGAGTATTTTTTTAAGGTTTTGGTTAATGATCAATCAAGTCAACAATTCTTTTTACACTAATGCAAAAAAACAATTAAATTTAAGAGAAATTATTTTCACCCTTCTGTTTGCACTTTCTATGCTATCGTGTAATAAATTTTAGGCTAAATTATAGTTTTGGTCACTCTATTTTTAAAAATTCAGATATTTGGTTCCCCTATTTTAAAACTCAGACATTTGGTCCCCCAATTTAAAAAAATCAAATACATTTAGTCCAAAGAGGGACCAAATGTCTTTGATTTTTTAAAATTGGGGGACCAAATGTCTTTGATTTTTTAAAATTGAGGGACCAAATGTCTTTGATTATTAACCATAAAAAACTGAAAATTCCTCTTGGGACTAAATGTCTTTGATTTTTTAAAATAGGGGGACCAAATATCTGAGTTTTAAAATAAGGAGACTAAATATCTGAATTTTTGAAAATAGAAAGACCAAAACTATAATTTAGCCTAAATTTTACTATTCGATATCTAGATACGGAATGTGCGACGGGGAGTGCAGAAAGTGTGAAGGAGGTCTCAAAAGAAAAACCCAAATTTCAATACGGAAGCCCTGTTTTTCACATACTTTGGACCAACTCATTTTGCTGGAAATTAATTTTTTAAATAAAAGAAATACAGTGATGAAACGACGGCGTTTTCACTGTTTACTAGCTACTACATTGTCTCGTTCTCGACACTGCTTTAGATTGTCTCTCCCCTACAATGGAAGAGGGTTTTGCGAAGGTTTAACCCAAACGTTGACGCGAAGGAAGGAAGGAAAACTCCTCAACATGAGAAAACTTTTGAGTTCGATTGCCTTGTTCTCTCACCTCGCTCGTCGAAGGTCAGCGTCTTTGACTTCTCTCCATTCGAAATCGTACGTTTACGATGCACCCTTCAACCCACTCACCATCCCCAACAAGTTCATAGCCACCCCATTTCGAAACATGGACACCCTTGTCGAAACACCCCCTCAAATCTCCTCCAGGCAGCGCAAAATCAAAGCAAAATCGCACCTTGAGGAAGCTTTTGAGTCTGCAGAAACAACCGAGGAAATGCTCAAGGCTTTCAGGGACATGGAAGGTGCTTTCAAGGAGAAAGATCTTGCGTTGGCTTCTTTAAAAATTGGTCTCAAACTTGATCGCGAAGGTGAGGATCCTGAAAAAGCCCTTTCCTTTGCAACTAGAGCTTTGAAAGCATTTGATAATAAGCCTTCTTTGCCTGTTGCCATGACTTTGCAGTTGTTGGGGTCCATTAATTATAGCATGAAAAGGTTTAGTGATAGTTTAGGGTACCTTAATAAGGCTAATAGGGTATTGGGTAGGTTGCAAAATGAGGGTTTTGAATTTAGTGATGTTATGCCTGTGCTTCATGCTGTGCAACTTGAGTTGGCCAATGTTAAAACAGCCATGGGGAGGAGGGAAGAAGCAATTGAGAATCTTAGAAAGTGTTTGGAGATTAAAGAAAAGACTTTTGAGGAAGATAGTGTGGAATTGGGTAAAGCGAACCGTAGCTTGGCTGAAGCTTATGTTGCAGTTTTGAACTTTAAGGAGGCGCTTCCGTATTGTACGAAGGCGTTGGATATACATATTAAAAGATTGGGGCAGAATTCCGTGGAGGTTGCACACGACAGGAAAATTCTTGGAATTGTATATAGTGGGTTGGAGGAACAGGAGAATGCGTTGGAGCAGAATGTTTTGGCGCAGAGGATTTTGAAGAATTGGAATCTTAACTCTGATTTGTTGCGTGCTGAATTTGATGCTGCCAATATGATGATTGCTTTGGGAAGATATGATGAGGCTGTTGATACTTTGACCAAGGTTGTCCATCAGACAGATAAGGACAGTGAGACTCGAGCTCTTGTGCTCGTATCGATGGCAAAAGCACTATGTAATCAAGAGAAGTTTGCTGACTGCAAAAGGTGTTTAGAGTCTTCTCTTGGGATTTTTGACAAAAGAGAAGATATTTCACCAGTTGAAGTTTCCGAGGCATACTTGGAGATATCAACGCAATATGAAACCATGAATGAGTTTGAAACTGCAATTTCATTGCTGAAGAGGACACTGGCTTTGCTTGAGAAGCTCCCACAAGAGCAGCACTCAGAGGGAAGTGTATCTGCAAAAATTGGGTGGTTATTATTGCTAACTGGTAAGGTGCAACAGGCTATTCCTTATTTGGAAAGTGCTGCTGAAAGGTTGAAAGATAGCTTTGGTCCCAAGCATTTTGGAGTGGGTTATATTTACAACAATTTGGGGGCAGCGTATTTAGAGTTGGATAGACCACAGTCAGCAGCGCAGATGTTTGCGGTAGCAAAGGATATCATGGATGTTTCCCTTGGTCCACATCACGCAGATACAATTGAAGCATGTCAGAACCTTTCAAAGGCTTATGGTGAGATGGGAAGGTATGGATTCTTTTACTGGATATTGTTTCTCTTGGTTCGTTGATTGTGAGAACATTTTGGGTACACAGTACATTTATTGTAATACATGATATACATCATTTTCTGTAACTCCATTGCTCTAATCACTTAGCTTTTGGACATAAAACCATTAGTGTCCCTTACAGATTCTGTTGGAACTAAAACTTCCGGATGGTAGATTTCTCATGCATTCAACTTTAACTATTTCTGACAGAAAAGAGTGTAGAATGATCAATATATATATATGCTTTTATTTTCTCATTATGTTTATATATTGACTGCTTCCAAGTATAAATTAATATGCTAGGCTCATAGTCCTTTTATTTTGTGTTTCTCCCTCTCATATAGTTCTTATCTTCTATCAAACAATGTTTTTTAATTGCTTCCTAAAAATGAGTTTATTTGTAAAGTACTATCCTACCTTTTGTACTTACCATAGGGTTACTCATTTGGTAGTGGCTGTATTGCACGGCTCAGTTTAGCCTTCAAATATTTGATAAAATTCAATTGCACCCAAATAATTTGGCTTCTGGATCAATACTGGTGAATAGGAAAGCAGGTTGTTTTTTTATAAGCTGTTGTTCCAATATTCATGTGTAGAATGGGAAAGCTAGGGTTCTTATATTTATTAAGCCATAATGTCAGTTTTCAAGTTTGCATATTTTGCTTTCTGCTTAGTGCTTACAGTAGATGACATTTTATAATTTCTCTTGCGAGAACCAAAATATGGAAGAGTCCATCCCTAATGTTTATCCTTCAAACTTTTGTATTTCTATCTTAGGGTATGTTTGGGAGGGGAGGGCTTGAAAAAATTAGTCTATATTTTAATATATATTTGAGATTTTAAAAACGTAAAAGAATAGTTTGATAGACAACAATATAACAATTTTAATCACACTTCATTTATATTTAGAGACATTTTATAGTTTCCTCAATTTAGAATTGAAAAACATGCCTTCCCCTCCCTTCCCCTCCCAAACATACCCTTAGAGTCTTAGTTTTCTAAGAATGAGATACTTCAAATTGTTTGATTTTTGTTCTATCATAGATTAATCTGCCCGTTTCTTTTTTACATATAGTATTAGGAAGTGTATATATTATTTATTTTGTATTACAAATATGTTTAGGAATTGGGAGGAATATTTGAGCCTTGGTTGTTCCGATTTCAGAGCTACTTTTAATAAAGGAAATTAAATGTAACATACTGGGCAAGTGGAATGTGCAAGCTTGTCATGGCATTGGCAACTGATAAATGTCTAGCCTAATGGATAATTTTTTGTTTTTTTTTAAATATCTGAATCTTGGATTTGCAGCTATGCTCTTGCAATCGAGTTTCAACAGCAAGTTATTGATGCTTGGGAAAGTCATGGAGCAAGTGCAGAATTGGAACTTAGGGAAGCTCAGCGACTTCTAGGAGAATTAAAGAGAAAAGCTCGTGGTGCCTCTGCAAGCGAGCTTCCCACGAAGGCTCTGCCCTTACCTAATAATACACATGCAGCATCCAGTAGGCCTCGGTCTGACACGCCGTTACGTCAATCCCGGGCAGTTTAGCAGACTTCCTCTTTCATAATGCCATTGCATAATTCTAAATGAATGTCTATGGTATTGGTATGATTGGTTGCTGGTCTTTAGAATCCCTTACAGATTTGTGTAGGTAGTTACTTAAATTATGCTAAAAGTTATATCACAACAATATATTTTGGGTTTGCATTGTATTATTCAGATTTTATTTTCTTTTATATTGTAATTCAGCATTCAAAAGTTTGTCAGTATCCATTTAAATGGAATTTCCTCATCAAATAATATTTAGTATTTTCCCTATTTGTTTTCCGACCTTGTTGGAAGCAAGCACCACATTCGTGTTCAAAAAGATACTGCAGTGTGTGCGTGGGTGCGCGCGCGCGCAGTGTGTGCGTGGGTGCGCGCGCGCGCAGTGTGTGCGTATGACTGAGTAGTGCTGTTTATCTTCATATTTGCAAACTGTGGAAAAATTGACTTTAGCTGGAACATATCTAATTGATTGATGATTAATATTTGGAGACAGCAAGTTTGAAGTTGAAGTTTGTATGATGTCCATGAAGTTTTTTCTTTTGTAGCTATTGTATAGGGACAAAGATAGAGGTGGAAATGGACTACCATCTATAGTATCAAATTTAGGCCATGTTAATTGTTGTATTATGTTGTCACCCATTATACATATCATTGGCACTAGGCCGAAAGGAAGTAGTGATAATTTCCCCCCCAGAAAAACATCTCTCATGCTGCTGCTACTTATGACTTCTCATTGTCTGGGTCCCCCTCTAACTCTTTGCTTCTAGTAAATAGCTTCTTCCAATCACACCTCACTTGCTCTGTCTCTACATTCTTCCACCCCCATACCTTCACATTCCCCTTGACCCAAATACATACTCAAATAAAGAAGAGAAATTATGAGCAACATAACATGCCGGAAAGATGGACCCAGAAATAAAATGTTTTACAACCTGTCAATTACTTGTACCCAGTAAAAAAGAGTAAAAAAGGAGAATGTATGGAAGATTTATTATACCATACCATGCTGACAATCATTCTCAATCATTTACATTCATTTTTGAGTGAAAAACAAAACTTCAGAAAGGCTAAAAGCATTTTTTTTCCTCACAATAATCCCACTCTGCAGTCTGCATTTGCATGTGCAGTTTATCACTACTGAGATTCAATTCAAAGATATTACTTCATTTGGATACTAACTGAGCCTACTCTATATTGAAGATCTTCATTTTGATAACTGGAAATAAAGTAAACAAAAGAGAAATCAGAATATATGAAAATAAAAAATGGAAAACCATCTTACATTAAACAAAATTCTCCAAAGGAAGGACTGCATTTCTGGACCCCTTTCCATAACAAAATGGAAAGAATGCTCTTCGACTTCTGCTATTACAATCTTCACTTGCACTAGCCTCATTCTGGTGCCTGTTTTGTTGCAAAATGGCTTGAACATCAAGGTAAACTTGTCTATCTTTTGCAGAATCCATTGAGAAAGATCTTCGAATCGGAAGAATAAATAACGGATCATCTTTCTTTCTGATATCAATGCACTCATCTCCCATGATGGAAACATGGTGGCACTTCCTTGGTTTCAAACAGTGTTCATATTTTTTCTGCTGTTCTACCTTTCTTGTAGAGTGGTTTCTACTCTGTCCTAGGCTTCCCCTTGAGTCACTGCTTTCCATTTGCACCTGTTGCAGTAATTCCTCACGTTCTCCCCTCAATTCAATGACCACAAAATCTTCATCACTGCCCATGTTGGAAAGTGTTGCGACCGAAAAATCCTGAGGAGAAGAACTTGGAGCTATGAAATGTTCAAATGGAGAATATGTGTTGCTGCCTGAAATGCTTGATCTGCAAAGAGGGCAATTAGCATTGGTTTGAAGCCAAACGTCAATGCAGTCCAAGTGAAATGCATGGTTACAACTAGGGAGAATTTTTAGCACATCATGTTCTTGAAACTCTATCAAACAAACCACACAGCCATACACAGTTTGATCATCACCTTCACCTTTTATAAACTGAAAACTTGGAATTTCTCTTATGGTAGATTCGTCTAGACCTCGGTTCCACATTGTAGGAGACAATGCTATGAAGGGATCCTCGTTTTCTCGAGCTCGTAGGACGGAAATATTAATCCATCTTAATGGGTTAAGTTGATGCCAGTTTGAGCAGCATTTGGTTAGAAAAGTGAAGTAGGCGAGGAGCAATAAAACGGTGGCCAAGATGCTGAGCACAACAATGGCAAATGTTGGAAAGGCATAGTCAGAAACAGGACTAGCTTGGGTTATGATGATGGGTGGGAGAGGTTGATATCCAAGCTTGTAGAAATGGTTGTTGTTCAGTGCCATAAGCAAAAGGTGTGAGTGGGAAAAATGTGGAGTGCTTTGAAAACGTAGGTTCATATGGGAAAAAGGAGATGTTTGATTAATAGGATTAGAAATGTAAAAAGATAAGGTGTCATTTAATAAGATAATGTTATGTTAGTCAGTTAATTAAAGAAGGCATGAGGAAAGTGAAAAAACTATGGATGAAATGGATTCGTTCTTAGTAACAGACTGACATGCACATGTGCTGATTAGTGATTACAAGGGCAAGGCAAAGAGGGATTTGGACCTTATCTTTTGGGTGTGTTACTTACTCTTGGTGTTTTCTCTTTTCCCTTATCTAATAAAGGTTGCCTCCCCCCCCCCAATTCTCACTAGTCAGCTCACTATGGTATATGTCTTTGATGGGCCTACCACCCTTTGGTAATCTCCAAACATGTAGTCAGATCACATTGATTACATTAACAGCTAATAAAATGAAAATATGTAGAAAAAAAAATGACAGTGGTCATATTATATGTAACTAGTTAATTTCTGCATCAATTTCATATGGGTTGGGCAGGCCGGCCTCAACCGAAGGGGAAGAGAGTATCTATATTATAATATTAATATATACGTTTCAAATGACATAAGCACGGCAATATCTAAATTCTAAGCATCAAATAATACAACTTTTTTTAGAAGTATAATAATAGAATTGGTGGGCACTAGAAAAACTAGCCAATGAATTTCTCTTGGTCTGACTCTGAGTACAACAAAGGGTGGGTAATAATAATTAAAGATAACTTGCAATGTAAGGCAAACTGTGACTTGGCCTAAGCTTATGTTTGTGATTAAATAAAACAAAATAGGATCAAAAGATACAACCTAAACCAACCACAAACAAGCCTCAAAAAATAGGATCAACACTTTCATGCTCTCTTGTTGGAAGACTTAATAATTATCTTTAGTTAAATTATATAAGAGTATACACCACATTTATAGCTCATCTTCATCAACATACACCCCTCTCCAATTAAGCTTCCATGGAGAATCTTATTTCTAACTGGCCAAGCATCCAATCTGTCCCTGAGGACTACATATTCCCACCAGAAACAAGACCAGGGAATCTCAAAATTCCCTTTAGCAATAGCATCCCAGTCATTGATCTCAGTGAAGCACACAAGGGTGACAGAACCAATACAATTCAGAAAATTATCAAGGCTGCTCAAGAGTTTGGATTCTTTCAGGTTCATAATAATTGTTCTTTTTTTGAATTTAATATCTTTTATCTTCAATGTGCTAGTTGAATATTTATATAGATTATTGAGCCTAGCTGTTATATATTACATAATAATGTTTAATGGAAATTGAAGTGGAATTGAAACAGGTTATCAATCATGGTATCTCGGAGAATCAAATGAAGGAAACCATGAGTGTTTTTAAGGAGGTATTTAAGATGCCTGCAGGTAGTGAGTACAAGGAAAACTTGTATTCTGATGAGCCTTCTAAGACATGTAAGATGTTTACTAGTAGTATCAACTATGAAACTGAAAAGGTTCATCTATGGAGGGATAATCTTAGGCACGCTTGTCTTCCTTTGGAGCAGTGGCAGCACTTGTGGCCTCAAAATCCAACTAGATACAGGTAAGTCAATGCTCTCTATGGCTTTCAATGTCAACATTAAATTTAAGTGTTTGCATTATGCACCATGTAGTTTTAATATATCTTTTGTGGCAGAGAGTGTGTTGGAGCTTTCTCAGTTGAAGTGAAGGAGTTGGCTTCAAGGATCTTGAATTTGATTAGTGAAGGGCTTGGTATGAAGTATGGATATTTTGACAATGATCTAACTGGGGCAATGCTAATGTCAGTTAATCAATATCCACCATGCCCTGAACCAAGTTTAACATTAGGAATCACCAAGCACTCAGATCCTAACCTCATCACCATTTTACTCCAAGATGATGTAAGTGGACTTCAAGTATTCAAGGATGGAGATTGGTTCGCTGTTGAGGCTCTTCCTCATGCATTTGTCATAAACGTTGGCTACCAATTGCAGGTACCCTTACTTCAAAATAGCACTATCTAACACATGAACTTGTTGTCTATTTGTAATCTATATATTTTGGCAAATTTTATTGACATGTGTTTTGGTGGTTTACATTGGGGTACAGATAATTAGCAATGGTATGTTAAAAAGTGCAGAGCACAGGGCTGTGACAAATTCAGGTAAGGCTCGGACTACTGGTGCCTTTTTTGTAGCTCCAACAGATGATTGTATTGTAGAGCCAGCAGAAGCTCTCACTCATGATGAACATAATCCACCAATTTTCAAGTCTTTCAAATACAAAGAGTTCATCTCACACTACTTTGCCAAATATGCTGACACAGACATAGTTCTGAAATCGTTTGAGGCACCAAAACTTTAATGTGGATGGCATAAGGTATCATACATGATGATATAATGTAATGATGGAAAATTCACCTTGGTGTAAGGCTTGGAAGAACAAAATATCCTTCAAAAAATAAATATATACCAATTCATGAGTAATTTATGGATACAAAAAAGTAATATTTTCCAAAATATATATCAAGGTTCTTGCTAATATGTGACTTCACCTCAGAAGCCACTCTTCCTCATGTGCAATTTGTAAGAAGGGGTATTGGAATTTGCTCAAGAATGAAAATGGAATATCTCATTTCATTTCAACTGAATCAACTGTACAAGAGAGAAACCATATATAGAGTTGCAGTGTTGCAAAACAGATGCAACAGAATAGAAACAGAAACTCAACTTATTCTAACTATCTAACTGAAGAACAATTAACTTACACAGCTACTGTCTAACTACAGTCAAGTATGGTCAACTAACTAGAATTAAAATTAAATTAACTAATTAAAAGCTACTCAATAGTAAAGGTAAGCTTAATACTCACCCTCAAGTTGGGTGATAGATATCATGCAAACCCAACTTGGAAAGGAGAGATATGAACAATTACTTGGGGAGAGCTTTTTAAGAGGATCAGCTAGTTGATCCCTTGATCAAAACACCACCAAAAACAATAAGTGATGTGGTTTCTCAACATATTAGTCATCTGATTCAATTATGGTTGAGCTAACTAAATGAACTACTACATTGTTAGAGGTCGCCACCCCCCCCCCCCACGTAACCACATGCTACGTCATGGACCAATAGATGACAGTCACGTGGCAGAGTGTTACTATTAAAATAAAATTTATAAATGGTAGGATATGAGAATTGAGTCGAACTTATAACTAGAGCCGTAAATTTGACCCCAAGCCCCAAGTCCAGCACCATTGGCCCCCTATTAAGCCCCATAAAAATTCAGCCCCTTATTAATGGGGCTTTTTTTAGTCTCGGCCCACACTTTTAAATTTTTTAGTGGGTTAGGGCCAGGGCTTTGTGGGATGGCCCCAAATTTTTTTTGGCTCATTCTTTTCCCACCCCCACTTTCACTCTTTCACCTCCCCTCCCTTTTCACCCTCACTATCACCACCACCTCCTTCTCCCTCTCACCACCACCACCATCACCGCCTCTAGCTTAGCACCACCACCACGGCAACCTCATTTTCTCTCACACTAAATCACATAGCTAAATCAAATAGATCATAATATTGGTCCTTCATTGAGAACTGCCGTACCATATTTGATCTGGATAACAATTTTTATGTTAAAACAAGTTGGAGTTTGATTTTATAAAAAAAAGAAAGAAAGATATCTCGCACGAAATGCACAAATGCATTAAAATCGAAAGAAACATAAAAAATGAGCATTCTCGAAAACCAATAAAAAATGTATCTGCAATTTAATCCCCCAATCATAATTATTACCTCCAATCCCTTCCTTTTATGGATCATACGTGATGCCCCTAAAAATCTCAATTGTCCAGACTTTACTAAATTTTATTTATCAACAGAATTTTGTAGCTAGAAACTTTAGGCTCAACAAACTAATTTTTTTTGGTGCAACAAACTATTTTAATTCGTTGAATACCGACATTAATCACATTTGGCACTTGACAACATTTTGAGGCCGGTGAACAAATTAAGTAGAGAGCGTGACACTTTTACACTTTTAAAGTTAGGACTAATCCATCTACCATATAATAATAATTTTTTGGTGGGCCATTTTCCAATTTTGTTGAAAAAAATAGACTTTCAGGGGCCTATGGACTGGACTGGGCCATTGGGGGCTTTATGGGCTTTGGGGCCTATGTGGGCCTTGGGATAGTGGGTTTTGGGTCCATTGGACCTGTTGGCCCTAGGGCCATATGGGCCTGGGTTGGGCTGGCCCACGTGGGCCAAATTGACAGCTCTACTTGTAACCTTTGGATAGCAAACAAACAGAATTGTCACCGAGTCACTCATTCATTTGTGATTTAATACCAATTCTAATATATTTGTATAGTTACATAACATTTATGATTTTAATTTAAACAAGCACAAGTAACATCTCCATAATCCTGCAATGAGTAGAGATATGATTAGATTGTTCCCCTAGATAGTGGTTGGGTCAAGATTAACTGCGATGGTGGTGTTACCGGTGTGGGTGGCAAGGCAGCTGTTGGTGTGTGCATTAAAGACAACTTTCAGAACTTTATCCTAGGGTTTTGCTTCTGATATTGGGCCTTGCTCGATTTTGGAGGCTGAGTTGTGATGGGGGCTTAGTTGGCGTACTCTAGAAGCTACTCTTATCTTGTTGAGTCTGACTCAACAACCACTATTAAATTTATCCAGTCGGGGTGTTTTTCGTAACATCCTCTTTTTTCATTTGGTGTTGTTCATGGTCCAAAATGTTCTTGATGTTGTCACTCAGAGTGTGTGTCTACTCACATTCACATTCACAGGAAGTGAACCAAGTTGCTGACGAGTTTGCTATGTTTAGCCTCAGTATGAGTTTGTGTAGTTGAATTTTCCATGTTCCTTCTTTTGTTGTTGATGCGTTTAAGGTGGATTTGGTGAGAACTTCGTTTTCTTAGACAAAGGCTTGCCTTTCGGGGTGTAGCCCCTTGAGCCTAAAAAAAAAGGAACATACATAAAGTTTAGTAATGGCCATCTCCCTGACCACATAAGACAAAGGCCACATGAGTGTCTTTCTTCTAAATGGAAAATAAAAAAGGCATATTATGAGAAGCACACGGACGGAAAGTGTAGGGACATGTATGTGTAGGAAAAATTCTTTTCTAGGTCAATTTTGTCTGGTTCTATTTTATTATTTCTTTTTGGTGACTTGGTTCTATTTTATTTTAAACCCATAGGGGCGGTGATGTTATATTGTTAAAGAAGATTTTGAATTGCTTTCAACATCGTACTACATATTTTTTTCTTTTGTAACAAAAAAGAATAACTGTTTATACCGAATAATATTTGTGAAACCGCCACACGAATGACATGTGTGGGGTTATGCAGTGAATGTGTTTGACTTTTTCTTTTGACAATGTTGCTATGTGATTGCTATTCAGTGCCTAATTTACTGACATGTAATTCGTGGAACACTTTTAGCAAAAACTTTTCGCTTTAAAAAAAACATACTTTTTTTAGATAGTTTCTTTTTTGTTGGTAATGTACTACATATTTTTACTGACGAAATTCATCATCCTACTTCATATTTTTTACAAAATTCAAAATCCTACGTAAATAATTGATTTTAGTGAAGTCGCTATTGAATTTTTTTTTGAAGTATTTTTAACTTCACAAAAATGCTAGTTTGCTGCGCGATGTGAGAACCTCTTTGGTGGGTGTGATCTGTAAGTACCTCTCTGTAAGCACTCAAAGAGCCGTGAGGCCTGCTCGGTGAGCCCCGAAATCCAACTCACTTAAATTTTCTGCAACAAAAAAAAATTCCAGGCATATTTTTCGTTTTGTATATTTTTGTCCATTTAATAGTTATAAGATTAGTAAAACTTCTTTTATTGTCGTTACACACAAACCCTTATTGTATCGATCTGGACCATGAGTTTTTTTAACATTAGCCTCCTCAATAGATCTGGATTCTCTTAGTAAATTATTATTAAAATTTAAAACTACATTAGAATAATCCTAAAATATAAATATATTTTTTTATTACCTCCAAGAATATATTTGAATAAGAACATTTTGTGGGGCTAGTTTGACAGTTTGAAGCAACTATAAATTATAGCTAGTCAAGACTCAAGACTAGAAGACGAAGAACAAACAACAGAAAGTAAAGCATTCGTTAATAATATCATGAGTCCTTATTTCTTCCAGAACCAAGATTGGGAAATGCTGCAGGAGCCTTCAGAGATGTTGTTTGAATCATATTCAAACTATAGTGTTCATGACCCTATTCATGATTCTCTATCATTTGATATGGTTGACTTCTCAATGGGTTCACAATCACAAACACCAACCATAAAGGAGCCAAAGCAGCTTGTGAACAAGTCTGAAGCTCATAACAAAGAAGGGTCATATATAGGAGTGAGGAAAAGGCCATGGGGAAAATTTGCAGCAGAAATAAGAGATACAACGAGGAATGTAAAAAGGGTTTGGCTAGGAACCTTTGATACTGCTGAGGCTGCTGCTTTAGCTTATGACCAAGCTGCATTTTCCATGAGAGGCATTAATGCTGTTCTCAATTTTCCTCTCCAAAAGGTCAAAGAATCTTTACAAGAGATTCAATATGATCAACTGAATGGATCTTCACCAGCACTTGCACTCAAGGAGAGACACTGCATCCAAAGAAAATTGTCATCTAAAGGTAAGAAGAATAAAGGGAAACAAGAATCAGAGGCACAAAATGTGTTGGTGCTAGAGGACTTGGGAGTTGAATATTTAGAGCAACTTCTAAGCATATCTGATGATCAAAGTTCAAGCTCCAGCACAAGCTACTTCAATTTATAAATAAACGTTAATTATTTCAGTATTTTTATTTTTTTGCTTTTGGCCTTTGGCCTTTTTACAACATCAAGTATCAAGCTAGGGCATGTTTAGTTTTGTGGTCTCCTTTAAGTATCTAATAACATTTGATCCACAAGATATAAAATGTTGTCAATTGACCAATTTATTCTTACCCTATGTGTTGTAATTGAATATCCTTTTTGACACTAGCTAGTTTCTTTAGTTATCTGCATCTGATGCATTTGGAATCCATTGTTCTTGTGACATATATTCTCCTTCATCGATCCTGCTGAATGCAGATTTTCATTTTATTAGTTATGCAGAATTGCAGATACCAATTTAACCATCTTTGAACAGTACTATCTTCAAAGAATATTCCAAAACAAATATGGCTAGCTTAGGACATCATTTTCTACCTATAACATATACATATGCAGACATATATGTATATTATTACCAAAAATTTCCGTAGAAATGAATATGGATTAACACTGTTTTAAAGCCTCAATAATGATAATTCCAGAATAATAAACTTAAACATCCCGTGGAAGAGCAATTAATGTCTGTGTGCAAGTTTGTAAGGAACAACTTAATAATTAGTGCTAAAAGACTCCCATAAAATAGTGATCAACGGAAGAACAGTTTCTTCAACTAGAATTCAAAGCTTCCTATGTTATTCTTGATGCGCCAATTATGAAATATAAGAAGCCTTGAATTTCTACTTGAAGAAACAATATTGTCCAACAATGATATCCATTGTGATTTACCATCAAGCTCCACCAGAAATCTTGAAACTACAGGTTAGGTTACTCTATAAAGTGAGGGATCTGTCATTTTGGGTGAGGACAACCTTTGATGCTACAAGAGATCTAGAAGACAAGTAGACAACCCAACAGCAAAAGGATGGTTCTCTTCTCTTACCATAACCTAAGGAATATTAGAGAACACACAAACATTCATAGATACGTTGTTTATAAGCACCATAAATACACTATAAAGTAAGAAACACACTATAATGGCAAAACAATGTTGATGTTAAAAATCTTTTCATAAAAAGGTAAAACAAGAGCTGGTGTGTCTGACTTGTTGTTGATTCGTAGTTTGTATGAGTTGGAGTACCCTTTTACTTTCTTACTTGAGGTATATAACACCTTTTACCCTTTAAAAAATAAGATACTCCAAAAGTAAAAGTAGAAGTCTCACCCTCTTTATTCCAAAAGAAAAGTAAAAGTCTTAATATCTCTTTACAAACAATCATCATGTACATTTACACCACAAAACTGAAAAGAAAAAAAAAACTCTCACTGGCCACTAACAAAATCACATCTAATCATTATCAAACCAATTAACACAAATATAACCCAATGCTAAAGTATTTTTGAAAGCAATTTTAAAACTCATCCATTTTATAGTTCTACTATTCCTCACAAGATGAAATTTATTTTTTTGAATGGCAAACATACACATATTGATTGGTGAGTACAACTCAACCCATACACATATTTAGAAGAGGTCAAAAAATAGCCACAAAGGCTAACATGTAACCAAACACCAACAAATAAAGTCACAGAAGATAGAGTACTACATATGTCCTAATAATATAGTCGATGGGATCAACACCTTACAAGTCACTATTATTAAGTTTCTCTACCAAAATATCAGCAGCATTCTAATCAAGACCTTGATCTCAAGAGGTAATAATATCAGCTGCTGAATTGAATACATGCGTATTTTTTTTTGAGCACGCGCCTATTAAGATTTTACAGAACTTCTTGTTTGTTTTACCCTTTTTTTTACAATAAATGACAAAAGGATCACCTGGTTTTTAAAAAAATAAAGATTTTACAGAACTTCATGTAACAAAAAAAAAATACAAAACCTTAAAACATAAAACTTGAAAGGTAGCAAGCTCGTTTTACCAATATAAAGTTTAAAATATTAAATTATGGATACTAATATTTTTTTTGCCTGTAAGAAAATAAAAAAATATTTTGGAAAAGTCTATCCAGAAATCGTAATGTTAGAGATTTCTAGGCATATAGTATAAGTATAAGGTAAATCTTTCGCTTTCTATTAATAATAGTCAAAAAAAGTATTTAATTAATAATTTGAAGTTAATGACATATAAGGTAAATGTTTAGCTTTCTGGCATTTAATACTTTATATAAGTTTATTAGAGTTGCTTGAACAACAAAAATTGCCATGTGAATTCAATATCTATAGCAATTATGTCCAGCATATATACACACGACCTAGATGATATATAGATTCGCATTTCAATCAAAATAGTATAGTAGAATTCCCTCACTTGACAAGCAACCGAAAACAATGCAAAAAACCAAAGCAATTTCATTCCCTTTTCTTTTCCCAAAAAAGAGACAAGAAATTAATAACGTGTATACCTCTTTTTCCAGCTCTACTGCTTCCATGCGAAAACCACAGCAGGTAACTGGAGAGACCAACAACCTAAAATCAGTTTATATTCACAACATCAATTTGACAGAGAAAAGTAAAACTGTTTGTGTTGGTCGAAGATAGGGTTTAGCAGAAAGGGAGACGGAAGAGAGAGATGGTTTGGTGTCCGAACAAAGGCAACAAAAATTTCCGTTCCTCAACCGACACTTGTTGGGTGTCTGTGGGAGGAGATTTAAGAGTATTGTTTTCTATGAAAAAGGGTACTCGCTCTCTTACATGATATAAGCAAAAATATGTCAACGAACGAAAGTTGTTGTATCTGGTTCTAATTTTAGGCTAGAGACATTAATTTTTGTTGACCAATTTTTGCTTATATTTTGTAGTACCTTGTGGATACTCCCTCCACCACGTATTATATGTCATTTTGGTCATTTCACACAAATTAAGAAATGTAGTTGAATTTGTATGAAAAAAAGAAATTATGAGTTACATGACAAAGTTACCTTTCATTAATGACATGAGAAAGATAAATTAATAGAATTGTATTAAATAATGAATGGAATGATAGGAAAAGAAAAAATAGTGTTTCATTGGTATTGTAAAACGTCATTTATTATGAGACAATTTTTTTTGGCTAAAATGACATATAATATGGGACAGAGAGAGTATTACAAAGAGTGTTGTTTTCTTGGTGACGATTAATTTTACTTTCTAAGTGTTATCATTAATTAATAGACGAAACCCATTTGCCTAGAATATTTCTCATTAAAATGTCAACAAAAACAAGTTTAGATAGTTTTTTTAACGGCAAAACAATATGTATAATATAAAGGCTTAGATGCAGTTCTGGTCCATTGTTTTATCAATTCCACAATTTTAGTCCTCTCATTTTATTTTTTGCAATTTCGGTCCCCCAATTTTAGTCTCCTATTAAAATTAAAATATCATCCAATTTTTTAGGGAAATATATTAATGTCACAGACGCATGTCCTGCTAGCGTAATCATTTGGTGTTGACGTGGCAGATACATGTCATACTGACACCCATTGGTAGGGATGGCAAAACGGGACGACCCGTCCCGCCCCGCCACGCCGTGAGCCCGCCAAAAAATAGGCGGGGCGGGACGGGCCGTTAAAAAATAGGCGGGTCGGGCCGCTAAAAAATAGGCTGGCGGGCTGGCCCGCCAAAAGATATTGGGTTGAGAACTTGAGCCTGCCCCGCCCCTTGGCGGGCCGCGCGGGCTATCCCACCATCAAAATGAACAAATAAAAAATGTATTTAAAGCATATTTTTTGGGCTTAAATAGGCGGGTTAGCGGGTTAGCCAGCCCAAACCCACCAAAAAACATTAAAATATTTTGAAATAGATAAAAATAAAAAAAATAAAGTTGGCAGGCCGGCCCGCCATGGTTTTCTTTCTGGTGCAGCTCATTGTCTTGCAAATACAAAACTAGCTCCTGCAATTCGTTGAATTAATTAACATTGGGTCATTAATTTAAGAAGGTAGAAAACAGAGATGAAGATGCTGATTGCTGATGCAGCAATATGATCGAGATTAACATATATGTACCTTTTCTACTCTCTCTTCCAAGTTCTTCTAGTAGAAACAGATTTAGAGAAAAGAAATTCAAAATTGTAACATATCACTCAATTGCTAAAGTTAGCATTCAAAATAGAAAATGCAAGTAGTTGGGAATTTATATAAGTGCACTTGTATTGTATGTTAGGTTGAAAATTGAAAGCAAGTGGAAGATAGATTCATGAACGTAATTAACATTGAAAAGGATGAAGCAAGCAGCCAGCAGGTGGATGAGTGAGGGGCTGCGCCTATTTGCCTCACGTGGTTAATTCATGTATTTGGGTATCAATGAACCTCTGCAATTCAAATCAATTTATTTGTTTTTTTTTTTAATTTCTTGTTACAAAAGACAAAAAGGGAAAAATTAAGGTTGAAGTGCAATATGGAGACTAGTTAAGTTAATCGGCGGAATTGGTCAGAGATGAATATAACCTTTTCCCAGTACCCTGCAATGCATCTATCCATAATTTCCATTACTTGATTCCAATTCAAAATACTCCTAATATCGAAACGTGTGAAATAACCAGAGAGAGCAATTGCCCACTACTTGCAAATTGTTTTTTTTTTTGGGTGAGGAAATACTTGCCAATTGCTATTTTTTTTTTGACAATTCCTGCTAATTGCTACTCCTACTAGTATACCCGCTTGAGCGTTATCTCCAAGGCGCACGGCTTCGATTTCTGTTATTATAATAATTATATATCGAATCCTACGTATAGTTGTTGACTCTCAATCATATGATGTAAGTTATGCATTTTTAGGACCAATTGTGCAGGTTTTTCATTGTATCACCGTCATTCTCTGGGGATTTAGTCTAGTTTTAGATAATTGTAATAGGAAGTTCATTTGTAATTTGGAGCTAAATTGGACTTGAAGACCTCTAATTGGTTGTGGCATCATTCGGCGAACCAGACACTTGTCCGGAAATGCAGCAAAATGGAGGGATTTGATTTCTGTTCAATATCGCGTCGCGACCAGGAGGGTTCGCGACGCGACCAGGAGGAGTTTTGCAAAGCCAGGACTTTCTGTACTATTTCGCGACGCGATGGTCACGGGTCGCGTCGCGATGGTGAGCGAAAATTAGGGTTTTTAAAGCAGTTTCAGCGTTTTTCACAGGGACTTCGTCTGGGGAGCGCAGCTAGGGTTTGGAGCAGCAGCTGGGGGCGTTTTTGGGAGCTTCTAATCACTTGGGAACAAGGTTTTGACGACTTCTCATGGATTCCTCTATGTGTAACTTCTCCTTATTTCTATCTTCTCTTTCCTTGATGTTGTCCATGTAGTTTGTTTTGATTAATGAGAGATGACTCTCCCCAAACCTATCTATTGATTACTTTGTTATGGTTGATTCAGTTGTTTGGTTAATTTATCATAAGTCTATACCTCTTTGTGTAATGCTTTACTTCTACATATGCTAGTTGTAATGAATTAGGGTTTGTGATCACATAGGGATATGGGTTACATTCTTGATATGGGGTAGTAGATCACATACTTGTGATCACCATAGGAATATGGGATTGGATATGTGAATTCTCTATTTCTTGCGTTTATTGCTTTACCTGTTGGCATGAATCACCTAAGGGATTAGGGTTTCTCAATTAGGTAAAAGGGGTTTTGAGGCAAGGGATTGTCCTTAACCTAATTTTGTGAATTGAATCTGGTAATTTAAACAAACAATTTGAGATTAGCTGAAGGATCATAGGATAGGTGAGGGGAGAAGATTTGACCCCTAATCGCTTTTATTTTATTGTTTACAAACGTTTGCTTTATTTTACCGTTACTTCACTTTTCGTCCAACTGTTACGTCTAAGGATTAATAAACTTGCCTAATTGATAATAATACGCAATCCCTGTGGAATCGACCGGTTACTTACCGTATTTTATTACTTGCGACGACAATTGGTACACTTGCCAAAAGTCTTAACAAGTTTTTGGCGCCGTTGCCGGGGATTGTTGATTTCATTGTCAACAAGGCATTTGAGTTAATTATTAGTTGTTTTATTTTATTTTATTTATTTCAGTATTTTATTTTTGTTTTATTTGTTTACATACTTTGTATAGTGTTGGACTTGTTAACGGTTTGTTGAAGTGTTTCAGTGAACTGTGTAGCAGGGGCAAAGTTCGAAAGAATTGCTGTTTGTCCCGAAAAAAAAATTTTTTTTTTATGGAATCCACTTCTCGGATGGAAGATGCTTTGGACCAGTTTAGGCAAATGATTGAGACTATCTTCCAGCCTAAAGAGCAAGCTTCTCGGTTGGAAGATGCTTTGTCCGAGTTTATGCGAATGTCCGAGACCCTCTTCCAACCCCAAGAGCAAGTGATGATAGAGTCCGCGCCACCATCACTTAGCGGTAATTTTTGTGAAGAACCCCACTTGAATGGAAAATGTGTGACACGCACCTTTTGCGATTCTTGTGGGGAGTATCTTGTGGAGTGCAACTGTGAGGATGAGTGGGTAACTATATCAGAAAATTACCCATGGCTATGCACTACCAATGAGGAACAAGAAGAACAAGCCCCAACAAAAGAAGAATCTGGGGAGGATAAGGAAGATGAGGAAGAAGAAAACATTGAAATGGAGGAGCATGTAGTTTGGAGGGAAGATCAAAGCTCCCAATGTGGGGAAGGGGTGAAAACCCAACAAGAAAAAACCCAACAAATCATGGTTCCTATTATTCTTCCAAGTAGCAAGGAGGATAGAAGTGAGGAGATTGACATATACTTAGACTCCTTCTATGCCTTATTCATCACCTTTCACCTAAAAACGGTATGGAAGCATCTACAACTATGTTTCAAATTCATGATGTTCCTGCCCCAGAAGCGAAAGAAGAAGGATGATGTGTTCTTTGTGTCATATCAGCCACCTTAATAGTGGGATGACAAACGTCAAGCTAGTGACGTTAAAGAAGCGCTTGGTGGGAGGCAACCCATTGGTTCATTATTTACTGTTTTGAGTCTTTATTTTTCATTCCCTTTTTGACTTATTTTGCACTTTGGTCTGTACTTATTATAACTTACTCTGTGATATTGAGGCACCACTACCCTATTCTTTTTTTTTGTTAAAGCAGCTTCACTGATGATGATGTGTGGCATTTGGCTTCGCATGTGTACATTTTACCTGTTGAGCACTCGCACGTCAAGTTTTATCATCAAGTACTAGCAGTGGTCATGACAAAAGTTGCGGAAGTTCTTTATCATCTGTGAGTAGCATCTCTCAAGTTCGATCTCTACGATCCCAACCGTGAGGTTTGAGCCTAAACACGTTCTTATATATATTGTGTGTATTCCTTGCCTGCATTAGTCTGCAGAACTTGACATTGTGCTTAATTGTTTTTGCATCTGATTTTCATACACACTGAGGCATTTCTTTTGGCACCCCTGAGCCTTTCAAACCGCACCTAACTAATGTTTATCCTCTGCTAGCCCCTCTGAGCCTATTGTTAAAAATTGTATGCTGTTTCTCTGAAAATCATAGCCTAGTTAATTCTTAACTTGGAGTTAGGTAACAAAAGCTGTGAGAGTGGGAAAAATTCTAAGTTTGGGGTTGCTCGTGGAATAGCAACATTCTAAGTTTGGGGTGATATACAAGAGAAGTAACAAAGAAAAGAAAAAATTTATATATATATATATATCAAAAAAAAAGAGAAAAAGAAAAATAAATAAAATCCTTCTCTTGTTTGTTGAATGCTTTGGGAAAATGGGTGAGTAAGTGAATTGTGCGAAATTGACTGAGTGAGAGGTAGGCCTAACTCCAAGTGCAACCTACTTATCCAAATTGTCCACCCTTACCTAAGCCCTGCTATAACCCTTAAAGCCCTCAAAATGTGTGTATGCAAGTCATTTGTATAGACTGATATAGAACTCTGTCAAGCCTATGAAACGATGATGCAGGTACTCTCAATCATATGATGTAAGTTATGCATTTTTAGGACCAATTGTGCAGGTTTTTCATTGTATCACAGTCATTCTCTGGGGATTTAGTCTAGTTTTAGATAATTGTAGTAGGAAGTTCATTTGTAAGTAATTCCTTCACTTTTGGAGCTAAATTGGACTTGAAGACCTCTAATTGGTTGTGGCATCATTCGGCGAACCAGACACTTGCCCGGAAATGCAGCAAAATGGAGGGATTTGATTTCTGTTCAATATCGCGTCGCGACCAGGAGGGTTCGCGATGCGACCAGGAGGAGTTTTGCAAAGCCAGGACTTTCTGTACTATTTCGCGACGCGATGGTCACGGGTCGCGTCGCGATGGTGAGCGAAAATTAGGGTTTTTAAAGCAGTTTCAGCGTTTTTCACAGGGACTTCGTCTGGGGAGCGCAGCTAGGGTTTGGAGCAGCAGCTGGGGGCGTTTTTGGGAGCTTCTAATCACTTGGGAACAAGGTTTTGACGACTTCTCATGGATTCCTCTATGTGTAACTTCTCCTTATTTCTATCTTCTCTTTCCTTGATGTTGTCCATGTAGTTTGTTTTGATTAATGAGAGATGACTCTCCCCAAACCTATCTATTGATTACTTTGTTATGGTTGATTCAGTTGTTTGGTTAATTTATCATAAGTCTATACCTCTTTGTGTAATGCTTTACTTCTACATATGCTAGTTGTAATGAATTAGGGTTTGTGATCACATAGGGATATGGGTTACATTCTTGATATGGGGTAGTAGATCACATACTTGTGATCACCATAGGAATATGGGATTGGATATGTGAATTCTCTATTTCTTGCGTTTATTGCTTTACCTGTTGGCATGAATCACCTAAGGGATTAGGGTTTCTCAATTAGGTAAAAGGGGTTTTGAGGCAAGGGATTGTCCTTAACCTAATTTTGTGAATTGAATCTGGTAATTTAAACAAACAATTTGAGATTAGCTGAAGGATCATAGGATAGGTGAGGGGAGAAGATTTGACCCCTAATCGCTTTTATTTTATTGTTTACAAACGTTTGCTTTATTTTACCGTTACTTCACTTTTCGTCCAACTGTTACGTCTAAGGATTAATAAACTTGCCTAATTGATAATAATACGCAATCCCTGTGGAACCGTACACACTCTGAACCATCCACTGAAACAACAGCAAGCCTATCACAACACGGCAGCGAGTTTTCAAACCAAACGGAAATGAACGAAACGAAAGCAAAGAAACGAAACCCAGAGAAGAGGGAAAAGGAAAAAGGAAACGAAAGGAACGGAGAAGACGAAACGGGATTGTCCAACACAGAGGAAAACGAAACACGGCGAAGGAGATAGTCAGAGAAGAGGATAAAGGAAACGAAAGGAAACACGGAGGGCAAAGGAAAAAGGAAACGAAAGGAACGGAGAAGACGAAACGAGAAAGGTTGACGACGACACACACGGCGGACGGCGACGGTTGCAGAAACAGAACTCTTCCTCCATTTTCGAAGTAGACGCTCGCAACACACCTCAGGTAAATCTTCGTCTTCCTACTTTATTTAATCTTTTGCCCCTTAAACTTCAGTTTTCAGTTCACAAGATTCTGATTTGGATTTAGGGTTTTTAGGATTCAGTTTATGTGTTAAGCCACTTATTGTTTCTTATCTTGGCTGTTGTAAAATCCAAAAGTATGATTCTGATTTAGATTTTTAGTTGTTGCTGGAAATATGTCTTCGTGTGTTACAACCAGATTTCAAAACATGTCTTGGTGTGTTAAAACCAGATTTTGTCTAATAAAAGTAAGAAACAATGTCTTGGTGTGTTAAAACCAGATTTTGTGTGCATGAGATTTTGTTAAAACCATGTGTTAAAACCAGATTTTGTCTAATACAAGTTAGAAAGATTTTGTTTCAATAATATTTTTCATAAACAATGTTTTTACAGTAACTTGATAAAGTCCTCATCTTTTTGTGCATTGCATTTTTTTTTGTTCCTTTACTAAACCAGGTTTGTTTAACTGTAAAGTAGTGTTGATACTTCCTTTTTAATAATTCTGGAATTGTAAAATTGCATGTTTGTTTGTCCGAAGGCATGGCACGTCCGTTTGAGACTCTCAAAGCCCTTAACCCAAAGTGCGATTTATGGAGAGTCAATGTCTGAGTCATTGACTTTTGGACAGTTACTAACGGCGGCAACCAGCATATCGAAGGCATTTTAAGGGATGAAAAGGTTACCTTTATCTCAAGTTTGATTTTCATTTCATTTGCTTCTATAACAACAAATTTCTAATTAATCCTTTTTGATACTAGGGAGATACAATCCATTTTGTCATTCCTACAAAAGAAATGCCTTCCTGGAGGACATCGTTACAACAAAACATGACCGGCATCCTCCAAAATGGCTCTCTGCAGGTAAATGACTTTCAATATAAGGTTTCAACACACCCTTATAAATTAGTGTTCGCTTTACGTACTACTTTCAAACAAGTTGACCTTCCCGGTATCCCTTCATATGAATTTAAATTTCAACCTTTTGGAGACATCTTGAATGGAAACTATAAACCAGATCTGTTAGTAGGTAAATCTCTCAAATGTATTCTATCTCCCTCTTTTGTTTATTTGTCACCTATTATTTGACTCATTAATTTCGTTTTTCTTATATAGATATCATTGGTGCCGTTCATCAAATTCGACATAAAAATACTGAACCTCATATCACACATAAGAGGATTGGCTTTACTCTAATTGATCCAAGGTATACATTGTCGTTAAACTTTCAATTATTTTTACTTTCAATTTCAATTATGCCAAGACGGTAACAATTTTTCTAATTCGATGATAGCTCTAATGTCGTCCATTGCACTCTTTGGGGAGACTACGCATTGACCTTCTCTGCTGCCCATGATGAAAGATCTGATACTACTCCTTTCGTTATCATTTTGACTCATGCGAGAGTACAACCAGCAAAGGGTAACCAATTTTTCTCTTTGCCTTTCACTTCACAATTACATAATCAAGCGTCACACTAACCGTTTGCACCTTTTTCTCCAATTACATTCACAGCAACATACCCTCTCCAAATTACCAACCACTGGACTACCTCTAAACTCCTCATCAATCAACAGCTTCCACCTATCTCTGACTTCAAAAACAGGTTGATACACTTCCTAATTTATTACAATTTGCTATTTGAGAGCTATCTCACCTAACAAACCATTCCAATTTTGTTGTCACAGCTTCACAAACGAGCAGATCATTGAGCTATCATCCCAATCTCAATCCCAACTGACTGTAGGGTCTCAACTCAATGATTTTGAGACAGCTATGCAAAGGGATCCAATAAAAAGCCTACAAGAGATAGCACAACTTACAGAGGTATAGAATGATCGCGTAGAATGATCTAATAACAACATAACTTTACTTATCCTCATTCAGCTTTGCTTTATATTTGTCAAAACATCTAACTGCTTCCCGGTCCCTTCATAGGACACTTACTGTATCACAGTCGCAACTACTGGAAAGATTGTTCTGAACAAGATAGGCTGGTACTTTCCTGGCTGTGCAAGCTGCCCAAAGAGACCTAAACCACAGGGTACTGGGTTCCTTTGTAAATGTAAGAAATACCATGATCACACTGTGCCAAGCTACCTATGTTTTCCAGCTTTGATTAACGTACCACAAAATTAAATTCCCTCAAAATTACCTATGTTTTCCAGCTTTGATCACATTGTACCGCAAAATTAAATTCCCTCAATATAATTAATTCGCAGATACAAGTTGGAAATTGAAGCCGGTCATAATCAACACACCTATAACTTTATCTTCTGGGATAATGACTGTCGGGATATTATTGGACACTCAGCCCAGGAACTAATAGACAAACTACATCAGGTTTATTCTACTTAACTTTAATTTCTACTTCCATCATTCATCATTTATTTTAGTGTTATTGTTCTAAACAGATGTCTTTCCCTTAATAGGATGGAGAATACGATGAAAATTCATATCCACAACTGCTTGATGAGATGATTTCCAGAACATTAGCTTTAAGAGTCAAGGTGCAACCTAGATCCCAACAATGCTATGTCATGAAAGCTTGGGACAATCCCCAATATGTTAAAACTGTATTGGACAACATTCAAAGCCAGGAGGTAAACTTTGTCATACATTTTTTTCCTATATGAATAATATTTCCCAAACTTTACATTAAACAATATGTTCATTAACAGACTACATCCCAATTGGACAACGGGAAAGGACCTCACCCTAATGCCATTATGTCCAGTTCTGTAAGTAACTAAACCCAATAACATCCTCTTTCATACAATCATACATTATCATGTTCTCCAACCTTTTTGCTCCTTTATTATCAGTCCAACATATCCTCCACTACTTCTTTTATGATTACTAACTCATACCTCTCTATTCGTACAGGAAACTCAGTCTGCTATGGCGGTGTTAACCTGCATTTTCGACAGGCTCAATTAAATGCAGTCAATAATGTTGACTTTGTTTGAAAGAAGAGATGTTGATATTTGACATTGAGAAAGGTGTTGTGAAGAGTAATTTCGACGATGCCTAAGGCTTGATGAAACTGAGTTTAAAGACAATGCTTTCGACAGGAAAGACATTAAAGAGTTTAGTCAAAGATAGGGTGATATTGTTGTTGAAAACGCGGGCATTTACATGTCAATAAGGTTTGATTCGTTGCATTCAGGAAGAAGGCTTGATATTTCGACAACAAGAAGTGGTGTACAGGGAGAATCAGCATAGCACATAACTTAGCGAAAATTGAAAAGCTGAAGTTAATAGTTTCGACAGAGAAATGAGCAACATTCAGATAACAGGTTAAGTCAAAGAATGCTGGTAGAAGAGGACAGCAGTGATGTGGTCGAAAGATGGAGCAGTTATCTGATCTTATCTAGTCGAAATAGCAGTTATTTTGTTTAGAAAAAAACCGCTGAGCGGTTATTGTTTTTCTTTTATTATAAATAGGAGTTTTCTCGTAGAGAAAGGGGTCGCACAATTCATTTCTACATAAACTTCCGCAAAACTCTTACTTCCGCATCAGAGAAAACAGAGTCAAAGGAATTCAATGTATGAATCTGCGTACCAACCTTTAAATTCAGCAATGTATTTATCATTCCTTTAAAGATTTATGTAGTTTATTTGCTTTCTTTTATGAATTCCTGCATTTTACTGCTTTCAATCTTCTTTTCTTTATCTACATTTCCTGCACTTCACTACATTTCTGCATTTCTTCTTAAACACATGCGTTTATTCATTGTTTTACTCCATTAAAACAGTTATCATCATAAACATCAATAATTTTAATGAAACTTTAATTCACAAATGTTCTGAGATGTTTCTAGTTGATCTCGTAAGCAACACACACGTGTAACTAGCGGTGTTTACCAAAAACCACGGTAAACAAATTGGCACGCCCAGTGGGACCTTTGTGCTAATTATTAAAAGTTTTACTAAATAATTCTGGGTTTTTATCAAACACAAAACCAATAATTTACACTTTGCATGCATTTAAGAAGTGGTAGGCGTACTATTGAAATGCCACGCTCAAATATGAATGATGCTTCTACATCAAACGCTCATTCTCAAGCGTCAGTTAACAATACAAACGCTGCGAATATGCCAGGAGTAACTACTCCTGCATCTTCTCCAACCATTACAGGAGTAACCGCTCCAGGAGTAACCGCTCCAGGAGTAACTGCTCCGATTCCTTCTCCGACAATTATGGGTGTAACTGCAACAACTGCTCCTACTATTAACCCTTTGTCGAATATGGTCCCTGTATCATCTAATTTAAATCCGACTATGCCCTTTATGGCAAGCTCCATGATGGGGAATATGCCATTCAATTTCATGAATGGTCGAAATTACCCATTTGGCATGCCAACAGCCATGATGGCAGGGCTTCAAACAAATGCATCTACGTATGCAGAAAACTTAGCCTCAAGTTTTTCGCCTATAAATAACTCCCCAGAAAATATTTATAGTCGAAATCCACAGCCTTCGATAACTACCTCGTCTTTGTTGGCATTAAGACAACAGATGGATGATAGTAACCACGATATGGTTAATATGCTAACACAACAAATTGGTACAGTGTTTAACCCATTAATTCAAAACACAAATGACAGTTACCAAATGTTAGCTACACAAATGGGTCGAATTGCTGACTTCTTTGGCACTCCACCAGCGCACAACCAGCGAATTCCCCAAGTCCAAAATGTTAGGCCTGTAGAATTACCTGTCGAAAGACCCAACTATACAATTCCTATCGATCAAAGACAGATTATGACTATCGAAGAACCTGTGCCTGAAATGGTATTAGTTAATAGAAACCAAGATGCTGACGAAGTAATAAGACATGTTCAGCAGAACAACTTTGGTAATCAAAATAATTTGGCAAATCTTGTCGAAACAATTTTAGCCCAAAATGGTCTTAACTTAGGCTTACATAGACCTAATTTTGTATCTCCCCTGTCGGAATATGTGATACAAACAGATTTGCCTAGGGGATGGAAAATCCCTAAGTTCACAAAATTTGCTGGAGAAACTAGCGAATCCACTGTCGAACATATTGCGCGATATCTGGCTGAGGCTGGTGACATAGCGCAAAATGAGAATTTAAGAATGAAATATTTCCCAAATTCTTTAACAAAAAATGCATTCACATGGTTCACCACCTTACCCCCACATTCCATGTTTAATTGGAATCAATTGGAAAAAGCGTTTCATGAACAGTTCTACATGGGCCAATGCAAGATTAGCCTTAAAGAATTGGCAAGTGTTCGACGCAAAATGCCAGAATCTATTGACGATTATCTCAATAGATTTAGACTTCTCAAGGCTAGATGTTTTACTCAAATACCCGAGCATGAGTTAGTCGAAATGGCTGCTGGTGGCCTGGATTATTCCATTAGGAAGAAATTAGACACTTTACACCTGAGAGACATGGCTCAATTGGCTGATAGAGTTCGACAAGTCGAGAGGCTTAAGGATGAAAAGGCGAGAACTAATCGATTTAATAAAAAGGAAAAGGTTGCTTATGTTAATACTAACGATAGTGACCAAGACTTCGACATATCATATGAAGAAGTCGAAGAAGAGGTTAATATGGCAGAATTAAAGCCCGGACCTCCTTATACTTGTAAATTATTGAGGCCTTCTGATGGGAAAAATCCTGTCGAACCAAAAAATGATAAGTATATTGCAAAAACATATACCTTCGACGTCACAAAGTGTGACCAAATATTTGATTTGTTGGTTTCTGATGGCCAGATTTTAGTGCCTAAAGGCCTAAAAATACCACCATTAGAACAACAAAAGAAAAGAGGATATTGCAAATATCATAATTTTTTAGGCCATAACACTTTTCGATGTGTTCTTTTCAGGGACTTGGTTCAGAAAGCATTAAGTGAAGGGAGACTCAAGTTTGATGATAAGTCGAAACCTTCAATGCAAATCGACAGCAATCCTTTGCCAACTGCAGAGGCAAATTATACTGAAATTGATATTCTCGTTGTTGAAGCTAGTCAAGACACTGTTGGAAATACCAGTATGTCGAAAGGTGCTGAAAGGTCTAAAACAATGATCAAAATGGTCACTAAGGACCAACATGAAGATCATATGCAGGTGGTATATCCAAAAGCTGAAGAGGAATTGATTGATTTCCTCAATAGGTGCAAAATCAACAATACTGTAGTAATGCTGTGCCCTAGATGCAGTTCGGTATTTGATAAGGAGGCTGCGAAAAGCCTTGAACATTCTACTCATCAACAGAAGAGAAAGAATGTGTGGGCTGATAATAAGCCAAAATTCAGTTTTAATCAAAGAGGCATCCCCTTCAAAGTGACACCTCCAACTCTTAAGGGGGCGAAAACCTTTGTGCCACCCACAAAATCACCTGTCGAAAGATGGGTGCATTCAGGAGGAAAGGATGCAGGGTATTCTTTAAAAATGGTGCAGGAAAGTTCTAGTGCCATAACCCAGAATAAGACATATGATTCAAGCAAATATGTCTATAATAAAAATTACAAAGGGAAAAATCCCATGACCAAAACTCAATGGCGGAGACACCAACGCCAGATGAAATTTATTGCTGCTGAAAGAAGTGGAAATTCAGCCGCCAACAAAGGAAAGAAAATAGCCTCGTCTGTCGAAGTGCAAAGAAAGCCTGCTACAGAGAGGATTTTTCCTCCTCTTAAAGTTGTCAAAGAAGGCCTCAACCCAGAAGAAGGCCTTAACCTGGATGACGAAGAGATGGGGTCTGGCTTTTCAGACTCAGAGCCTGATTTCGACGTCATATGTGTCGTCTCAATACTTCCTATTGAGTTCGATGTGATATCGGAAGTCAATGAAGTCGAGCAAGATTTCGACCAAGATATGGCTAAGCATAAGCCAATTTGCTACTATGTACTAAACAATGGCTGCATGGAAGAACAAAGCGCAGTGTTTGAACATCCAAATGGAGGCATGAAGTACCATTTAAAGCCTTTGTTCATTCAGTCCAAGGTTAATAATGTAGGTGTTAATAAGGTTCTCGTCGACGGAGGAGCTGCGGTGAATTTAATGCCTCAACACATGTTGGCAAAAATCGGTAAATCAGATACCGATCTGAGGCCACATAACATTGTTCTCACAAATTATGAGGGAAAATCTGACTATTCTTTGGGAGCCATAGAGGTGGAATTGGTGATGGGAAGTGTCAAGAGATTAACCATGTTTATGGTTATTCCTACCAAGGCCAATTTCAATTTGTTGCTTGGTCGAGAATGGATCCATGGAGTTGGGGCAGTCCCTTCAACACTCCATTAGAGGATTTCCATCTGGAGAGAGGATGGCCTTGTTGAAAACGTGGATGGAAGGGACCAAAGCTACTTCTTAGCTGAAGTCGACCATATCACCAAACATACTTTTGACAAACAATTGGCGAACATAGCGCCATGTACTCCCTCTGACGCAGCATATGTCCCTCAGGACAATATATATGCTTCACTTGATCTACACCCTACTCACGGCTTTATTTGGGAGAGGGAAGTGATTGAAGAATCAACTCGTCCAAGAGGCTTCTGTAAGCCTACAGGATGGGACGGTCCATAGATGGTGATGATGTCTACACCCAACATATGGGATAGAATTACGGCCTATGTGGCCGAAAATAAACAAAATGCGGCGTTAGAAGCCGAAATGGAACAAATGATGGTTAGACAAACCACAAAAGAACCAATGATGGTTAATCAAACCACTGAAGTTAACAATGAAGTTAACCTGGAAGATAATATGGTCGAAGGCCAAAGGCTTGACTGCGTCTATGATGACGAGCCTTTAGGTTTTGAAAAAGACCCAATGGGTTCGACCAAGAGGATTCAAGCTCAAGATCCTTTGGAGGAAGTTGATTTGGGAGATGGCTTCATAAAAAGGCCAACATTCATCAGTGCCAAAATTGACAAAGGTTTGAGAGATCGAACCATTGAGCTTTTAAAAGAATACAAGGATTGCTTCGCTTGGGACTGTAATGAAATGCCTGGACTGCGTCGAGAAGTAGTTGAATTGAAGCTGCCCATTCGACCAGATAGAAAACCAGTGAAGCAAACACCAAGAAGATTTGCACCGCAGATTCTGTCGAAGATAAAAGAGGAAATCGAAAGACTACTCAAAAGCAACTTCATCAGAACTGCCAGGTATGTCGATTGGTTAGCTAACATTGTTCCTGTTATTAAGAAAAATGGAACATTAAGAGTCTGCATAGATATTAGAGATCTAAATAATGCTACACCCAAAGATCAATACCCTATGCCTGTGGCAGAAATGCTAATTGATTCGGCAGCAGGATTTGAATACCTAAGCATGTTAGATGGATACTCAGGGTATAATCAAATTTTTATTGCCGAAGAAGATGTGTCGAAAACAGCATTTCGATGCCCAGGAGCTTTAGGTGTTTATGAATGGGTAGTAATGCCTTTTGGTTTAAAAAATGCTGGTGCAACATACCAAAGAGCAATGAATTCTATGTTTCATGATTTTATTGAAAATTTTATGCAAGTATACATAGATGATATTGTTGTTAAATCTTCGACAGAAAATGGTCATATAAACCATCTTCGACAGTCATTCGAAAGAATGAGAAAATATGGATTGAAAATGAATCCAATAAAGTGTGCCTTCTGTGTACGTGCAGGTGACTTCTTGGGATTTGTTGTCCACAAAAAAGGCATTGAAATAAATCAAAACAAGACGAAAGCAATCATGGAAACGAAGGCTCCTTCGACCAAAAAAGAGCTCCAGTCATTATTAGGAAAGATCAATTTCCTAAGAAGGTTCATCTCAAATCTAAGTGGCAAAACTCAAGTTTTTTCGCCATTGCTTCGACTGAAGAAAGAAGACGTGTTCAAGTGGGATCCAGAACACCAAAAGGCCTTCGACGAGATTAAAGCTTATCTAGTTAAACCACCTATTTTGTTACCACCTATCAGAGATAAGGTGATGAAATTGTATATAGCAGCATCAGAGTTAACAATAGGTAGCATGTTGGCACAAGAGGATGATAATGGTGTCGAAAGAGCCATATATTACCTTAGTAGAGTTTTAAATGATGCTGAGACTAGATATCATCCAACGGAGAAATTGTGCCTTTGTTTGTATTTCTTTTGTACTAAATTAAAGCAATATATAAAACCAATTGATGTGTATGTTTATTCCCATTTTGATATTATTAAACATATGCTGTCGAAACCTATATTGCACAGTCGAATTGGTAAATGGGCTTTAGCCCTTTCTGAATATTCATTAACGTATCAACCTTTGAAAGCTGTCAAAGGGCAAATTGTTGCAGACTTTATTGTTGACCATTCGTTGGTCGAAGTAACAATTAATCATATGAATATTCGAACTTGGATACTATATTTCGATGGGTCAAGCCATAAAAATGGTTCTGGAATTGGGATATTAATTATTTCGCCAACAAAAATACACACGAAATATAAATTTAAAATTAAAGAACTTTGCTCTAATAATGAGGCTGAGTATGAAGCCTTGATAACAGGTTTAGAAGTTTTGCTAGAGCTGGGGGCAAAGGCTGTCAAAATTAGAGGTGACTCTGAATTAGTGGTGAAGCAATTAACTAAGGAGTACAAATGCATTAAAGAGAATTTAATCATATACTTCGTCACTGCCAATGCTTTGTTGAAACGCTTCGACTATGTGAAGATTGAGCATATACCTCGAATTGAAAATCACGAAGCAAACGACTTAGCACAAATTGCTTCAGGTTATAGAGTTTCTCCAACAAAACTTAGTGAATTAATAGAGATCAAGGAGAAATTAATTTGAACGGATTGTTCTGAAGATGAATTGTCAATGCCAAAACTTGGGGGGGCAGACAAGTCAGAATTATTATTTCTTCCAAGTGAAAATGGCGAAATTTTTGCCATTGACAATATGTCGAATGATGATTGGCGAAAACCAATTGTCGAATATTTGGAAAACCCAACAGGAACAACAAATCGAAAAACCAAGTATAGGGCATTAAGCTACGTAATTATTGGAAACGAGTTGTTCAAGAAAACTCCTGAAGGGGTTTTGCTCAAATGCCTTAGTGAAAATGAGGCGTACTTAGCAACATCCAATACTCATGGTGGAGCTTGTGGGTCTCACCAAGTAGGCCACAAAATGAATTGGCTCTTGTTTCGACAAGGAGTATATTGGCCAACTATGCTAAAAGATTGCATAGATTTTGCTAAAGGATGCCAAGAATGTCAAAAACACGCAGGAATACAACACGTACCTACAAGTGAATTACATTCAATAGTAAAGCCTTGGCCGTTTAGAGGTTGGGCCTTAGACATAATTGGTGAAATTAAACCAACGTCGTCGAGAGGCCACCGTTATATATTAGTGGGTATTGACTACTTCACCAAATGGGTCAAAGCTATTCCCTTAGCTAAGGTAGACCAAGAGGCAGTAATGGACTTTATTCAAAACTATATTTTATATAGGTTTGGGATACCAGAAACCATTACCACGGATCAAGGCTCAGTTTTTACTGGTCGAAAAGTAGTGAATTTTGCCTCTGAAAATGGATTTAAGTTATTAAGGTCGACACCATATTATGCTCAAGCAAATGGTCAAGTCGAAGCAGCCAATAAAATTATCATTAACACTACTCCATTCAAACTCACCTTTGGGCATGATGCAGTATTACCTGTCGAAATATATCTACAGTCAACCAGAATTCAAAGGCAATTTGAGATCCCATCGGATCATTATTGGGACATGATTTTAGACGAATTGGTTGATTTGGACGAAGAAAGGTTATTTGCATTAGATATCCTTACAAGGCAGAAAGAAAGAGTAGCTAAAGCCTACAACAAAAAGGTTAAATCAAAAACTTTTGTCATTGGGGACTTTGTGTGGAAAGTTATCTTACCTATGGACAAAAAAGATAGAGCCTTAGGTAAATGGTCACCAAATTGGGAAGGGCCATTTAAAATTTTACGAGTTTTCTCAAACGGTGCTTATGAAGTCGAAGAGTTAAGCGCTGATAATCGAATTTTGCGTATAAATGGCAAGTACTTAAAAAGATATAAGCCAGTATTGCAAGAAATTAAAATAACTCAAAATTAAGAGGACGGGAGAATATAAACATGGCACTCATGCCAAAGAATATTGTCAGAATACAGATGGAAAATTAAATTACAAAAGAAACTTTAAGCCTCTCAAAGGCTGCTCTAGCATGCCTCAATCTAGTATTTAAGAGGGATTCTTCCTCAGTTAGCCTCTTAGCTGCTTCATCATGTTTCTGAACCCTCTCCAAGTGTTCGATAGCCAAGGTTGCCTCAGATCGAAGTGCATTCTCTAAAGGAATTGAAGATCTCTGTTGAACAGAAATTTTCTTCTTTTCTTCCGCTTCAATCTTCGACTGCAACTCCTTGATTTGAGCCTGGTATGTCGAAATGTTCGCATCACAGTCAGCTATTTCCTTGGAATTAGTTGCTGCTTGAATTTCCAGGGTCGAAATCTTGCTTTCTGAGGCTTCGACAGCGGCACTTTCCTCTCTCAGAAGTTCAAGCTCACGCTCCTTGTTCACAACAGTGCTCTTCTTTTTCTGTATATTTCTGGAAATCTGCTCCAGTAAAGGCTCAAATTCGACAATGAAGCATAAAAGAGAGTCACTGGAGCCAGAGTTATTAAGTTTGTTGAGCAAAGATTTGAGTTTATAATAGAGCATATGATCTGCTTCGATAGCCTTGAACAGATCTATCTCAAAGAGGGATGCTTGAAGTTCTCGAATCAGGTCTTCTTTAGGACCTCCAGAGGAATCGCCAACAGAGGCAGTCAAAATACTTGGCTTACTTTCTGTTGAGGATAAACCACTCACCATTCGCTTGAAAGCCTCAAGAGGGTCGTTACGTTTTAGATCCAAAAGTTCTTGAGGGCTCAGAGTGGTGTCATGTGTCGAAGGCACAGAGTGTGGAGGATTAGCTGCCTCAAAGGATTCACTTTTTCCTTCGCTGTTACCGTCGTCTTCACTCTCCTCCTCGTTGTACTCTTGTTCTTCCATGTTTGGAGAAGAAGATATGCTGATCTCAGCTCCACTTTGGCCAACATCAGGGTTTTCATCGACGTCCATAGCAGCATGCTCTGGGCCATGATCAGAAACTTCCTTTGCAGTTTCAGCAAGAGGAGTTGTTGTGGCCAGCAGTGTAGCTTCGACAATAGGTGTTTGCTTTTTGTCTTCGACAACTTCTCCAGCAATAGGTATTTTTGAAAAGGAGTGAGTGAAGGTAGGTGTAACTTGCTTTGTTGGGATTTTAGGGTTAACAGTTTCAGTTCCCTAAAAAATGAAGCAAAATGAGTATTACCACAGATAAATAAAATTTGCAGAAAAGATATAGGCTTCAGTCAATTACCTTAGCCTTGACGTTTTCGACTAAAGAGTGTGCACTCTTGATTTTCGTGATAAGCCTTCTTGGAGCTTTTTCTTCTTTCTGTTGTCTTTCGACAGAAACTTGCTTAGAAACAGTTTTAGAGGCATCTTGAGAATGTTTTGTTTTTCTCTCTCTTTCTACTTCAGGAACTAGAACCTTGACAGGCTTAGTCCGGAGTAATGGTGTCTCATCAGACTGAAAAATGCAACAAACATATAAGCATAAGCAAGAAAAAGAAAATAAATATAAATAGGCAAGATTTTTAGAGCTTCGACCTCTGAATCGCTCACAACTCTTGGTTTAACCATTCTTGTTTTCTTTGGATTGGAAGTTAAGGAGCTACTTGTTCTTTTTCGACTCTGCAAAACGGATAACCGATCAGTCGAAGAATATAAGAAGATGATACAAAGAGTAAATAAGGAAATACTCACTTTTTGTTTTTCTTCTTGAAGAGGTTGTTTTCTTGTTGACGAAGCTTCAACATCTTTTTTCTTCTTCTTCGTTGCCGCGTCATCTGTCGAAGACGATGTGATAGGAACAGCTGCAAAGTATTCGACAAGCAAGTATTAATACAAAATATGCACAAAAGGGAAAATAAATTTTTCTAAGAGTTTGATATATCACCTTCTCCGATAATGGATTTGATTTGAACATGTCGAATATCCAAATGAAGATGACCTTCAAATGTGTCTAAGATATACTTAGTCGGAACTATTTTCTCAGCTTTTTTATTCGAAAGAAAATTGTAAAGTGCCCCAATCGAACCACAGATAAACCATGGTGGGAGTGGTGGTCGAAATGCCAAAGCCAAGTTACAGGTTGGCAAAGGCGGAAATTTAAGTTTGTTTTGTGTTAAAGCAAAAGAATACTTATCAGTTACAAAAGGTGGAAAAACCATTGTTGGGATTCTTTCGATATATTTATCTTTTAAAACTCTTGCAGCTTGAGAAACAGTTCGACTAAGTTTGGTTGGGTCGTATACAATTTCAAAAAAATTTGGAATGCCTGAATCTCTTGAATATGCGTACCTTTCGACTTGGTCTTCTTTTTCTGCGAAGAAGGAAAAGTAGATATTAGTTTGACCAATAGAGTAGCCTCTTCGACACCAGTGAATTTCCTGGTGATATACTCTGTCCACCACTGAGAAAATTTGTGGGTACAGGAGAAAGTTGGCTCAAAAGGGAGGGGAGTAAGATGGAAAGAATCATCAGAAAAATTGTTGAGACGATTTATCCATTCCTCCTCATTCTCAGGAACTAACAATTCCCTCCTAGATCTGAAAAAAGGGCTAGGTCGAAGTTGACACAATCCAAATTGCCGTGCATGTAAACTAGGATGATATAGGAATACACCAAATTGGTTTGATGATTTCCCAGGAGAGATTCGAGATGATAACAACTGGGGAGTTAAAAATGCCTTCCAAATTTGGTTAGTCTCTTGCTCTTCATCAG
Organism: Astragalus membranaceus; assembly: GCA_039519185.1. Taxonomy (NCBI): domain Eukaryota; kingdom Viridiplantae; phylum Streptophyta; class Magnoliopsida; order Fabales; family Fabaceae; genus Astragalus; species Astragalus membranaceus. The sequence goes on along the minus strand of CM076847.1, from coordinate 86,409,873 downwards.
GGTTATCAGCAGGGAACTCTCTAGTGAACCAAGTTGGTCCATAAGTTCTTCCTGCAAAAGGGGCCATAGAAGGAGAAAATTCGGTACAATTCAAAAACATGTCGAAAGCCTGTGAAAAAAGATCTTCGACAGACACTCCTATTTGTTTAGGTTTTAACAAAGCAAGTCGAACACCTTCGACCCCTCTGTTAGAAACTATATCAAGACAATCATCAGGAATGTACATTGTTAATTTTGAATTGAAAGTGGCAATGAGCCACAATTGAAACAACCAAATTGGTCCCGAGACCAAATATTTTCCTTCTGGTTTAAGGCCTTTCAAATCAATAGCCTCTTGTCTCAAGCTGTCGAATAGACACCCTAAAATAAGGGCGGCCAAGTTGATGTTTCGACATTGATGTAATTGAATGGCCAGGGGGATGTACATCTTAGCCACTTGAAGCGACGAAGAACAGAATACATAGAAGGATAACCAGAAAGTAAGAAAGGCAATATGCTCTTCATCGGAAACATCCCTTGACCCGGTAATATGTTTTTCTTCAATATATCCTTTAAAGCTGGCTTTCTTGAAGTCGAACTCACAATCAGTATGGGTAGAAGGGTCGAAAATTTCTCCTAACGGTTTCAAACCCGTTATAGCTGCCACATCAAGCAAAGTGGGGGCAAGCATGCCGCACTTTAAATGAAGACTATTAGTGGTGATGTCCCAAAAATGTAAAGCAGAAAGAAGCATTGGGCTTTGATACCTAGGCCCATATCTTGAGATTTGAATCAGGTCGAAAATTCCCTGACTCTTCCAAATGTCTCCTTTCTTCGACTCAATCTTGTTAAGCCAGTCGATATAGAGTGTGTTTTTCTCAGTTGGTGGCGAAGATCGAAAAACCCTATTCGGGTTGCTCATGAAATCCATCACATGTGGACCTTCACTGAAGATCCTGGGGCTGAGTCTATGGTAACTAGGAAAAACGTCCCTAATCTTAGGTGAATCATCATCAGCGAGAGGAAGGGGGCCTAAAAATGCATGCTTTGAAGGTTTAGAGAAAGGGATAAGTACCTGAGACCGGTAAATTTGTGTTTCCTCCAAAGTAAGAGCGGGTTCAGAAATAAGGGTTTTCTTCTCAGAGGTTACAGTATGAGATTTTACGGTGGAAGAAGACGCCATTGTTAGAAACAGAAATCTACTGGAGAAATAGAAGCACTTTGTAGTGTTTGTTTGCCTCGTGAAATGAAGAAGGAGAAGAAAACACAGTACTCGCAGAAGAGGGTTTAATGGAAGTTCGCTCGCAGAGAAGAAGAAAATGAAGATTCTGAAAAAGAGAAGTGACAGGGCGCAGTTTCCTTTTATAGCCGTTCTTACCACGTTTTTAAAAAAAAGTATAATAAAATATGTTGGTAATCGTGGCTTTAGTGGGAAACGTGGGATTGTGGGAAATCTCAACAGTTAACTTTGCGCACGTGGCGCACTCCTGTTGGAAGAAGATGCCAACAAGCCGTATTTTTTGCCCAGAGACGTCCCTTCATATTCTGAGAAAAGATATGAAATGATAACATAAGATTTCATGGGATAGTCGAGAGAAATTTCAAAAAAGTCATTTTCTATCGTCATTCAAAAATTCAGTCGAAAACGTCTTTTTGGGGGGCAATTTGTTAACCTGCATTTTCGACAGGCTCAATTAAATGCAGTCAATAATGTTGACTTTGTTTGAAAGAAGAGATGTTGATATTTGACATTGAGAAAGGTGTTGTGAAGAGTAATTTCGACGATGCCTAAGGCTTGATGAAACTGAGTTTAAAGACAATGCTTTCGACCGGAAAGACATTAAAGAGTTTAGTCGAAGATAGGGTGATATTGTTGTTGAAAACGCGGGCATTTACATGTCAATAAGGTTTTATTCGTTGCATTCAGGAAGAAGGCTTGATATTTCGACAACGAGAAGTGGTGTACAGGGAGAATCAGCATAGCACAAAACTTAGCGAAAATTGAAAAGCTGAAGTTAATAGTTTCGACAGAGAAATGAGCAACATTCAGATAACAGGTTAAGTCAAAGAATGCTGGTAGAAGAGGACAGCAGTGATGTGGTCGAAAGATGGAGCAGTTATCTGATCTTATCTAGTCGAAATAGCAGTTATTTTGTTTAGAAAAAAACCGCTGAGCGGTTATTGTTTTTCTTTTATTATAAATAGGAGTTTTCTCGTAGAGAAAGGGGTCGCACAATTCATTTCTACATAAACTTCCGCAAAACTCTTACTTCCGCATCAGAGAAAACAGAGTCAAAGGAATTCAATGTATGAATCTGCGTACCAACCTTTAAATTCAGCAATGTATTTATCATTCCTTTAAAGATTTATGCAGTTTATTTGCTTTCTTTTATGAATTCCTGCATTTTACTGCTTTCAATCTTCTTTTCTTTATCTACATTTCCTGCACTTCACTACATTTCTGCATTTCTTCTTAAACACATGCGTTTATTCATTGTTTTACTCCATTAAAACAGTTATCATCATAAACATCAATAATTTTAATGAAACTTTAATTCACAAATGTTCTGAGATGTTTCTAGTTGATCTCGTAAGCAACACACACGTGTAACTAGCGGTGTTTACCAAAAACCACGGTAAACAGGCGGACCATGATCCGCAAAGTCCCCTTACAGTAGTAACTCCAGCAAAAAGGCCGCCAGTCCATGAAGGCTTAAACGAATTAAGTAGTCCAGCATTAAAACAACACAACAATCCTCAACAAAGGGAAAGAAAACTATCAAAACTGAGAAAATCTGACTTCCGCCTCTGCATCACCACCAACACATTTTGGATTCTGTAATGTTAACCTTTAAACAATGGCTTATTATCATCTAAACTCCTTTTATTATGATCTTTATGTTTTGCATGTATGGCTATACTTGAAATGTAAACTCTTAACTCCTTAACTTTTAACTCTTAACTATCAATGGCTTATGTTTATTTGATCTTTTCTAATAACTTGTCAATTGAAGGCAAATACTTACATTGTTTAAATCCCTATCATTGACAATTGTATAAAACATCTAACTGTAAAACAAAAGCCAGCATGAGCCATTGATTCATACTACTCTGAGTATAAAATATCAAAAATTTTCTAATATAATCCTGATATATGTAAGAATTTCTGATTGAAAATATCAAATTTTCTCTAATATAATTTTGATATATGAACCATACTATATTAAGTAAAATCAGAATTTATTCTGATTGAAAAATACTACTCTTCATATTAGAAGTTAACCTTCATATGTATTAAATACTTTTGTGCCCATACTATATTAAGTCAAATATTATCAATTGAAACTATAGTGAATTTAAACACTTTTGTGCAGGGGCAAAGCATAATAGACACACCAAATAAGATGAACACACAAAATCATGCCAAATAACTTCATGTGGGGGCAATGAACTATTAGAGAAATTTAGCATTGTCCAATTAAATTACAAAACCCATAAAATTTACTTTTACCTTATATTTAGATTACATGACATTATGATAAGTTGGAAGCATATGGTAGCTATGACCTATAAATTAGAACTAGCAAACCAATTATACCAAAAACATAATGTCAGCAGCATCCTTATTATGACAGCATAATTGATCAATTTGGAAAACATAATGTCAATTTATGACAGCATAGTTCAGTTTATTTAGAGCAAAAACATAATATCAATCTGAAATTATATCTTGGAAAGCATAATTATAGTGAAATTGAAAAGGAAAGAGAACTTCAAGGCAGTGGCTTAGGACTTCAATTCTTATAGGGCTACCCTTTTTGCTTCATGCCATTGATGGCACCAGCCTGCTTTTTAACAAGCTACTAATAGGTCAAATGTTTGCACACCAACTATAAACAAGTGAAACAACTTTTGTCTATCTATATCAAACAAATCGAAATATATTGTCATTATGTGAAACAAATTGAACTACATCATTTTGGTTACTTACTTGGTTACCCATTCTTATAGAATTGCAACATATTAGCACTGTTTTCGGATGGAAAGAAGAGGTGTCAAGTTGGTGAAGCTGGCGCATTTAATGCTCAAACACAAGAAGCACAACTGAAATCCCTATTACTTTATACTAGGATATCTGTCAACTAACAACTTAAATAAAGGTACCATTGGAAAACTTATTTAACTACAAGTCAATAACTGATAAACTGTCCCACCACAGACCTGTCAATCAACTTTTACTTTATACTAGGAATTCTGTCCAATACATGTACTAATGATACTTAGCAACTTTAAATGCTGGTGGGTTTAATATCCAGTGGATTCTGGCCTGCTGCCCCATTGATGGTGGTATTCCCCAAAAACCTAAAAAGCCTTATTACTCTAACAATAGTACGGTACTAGGCCACCTAAGACACACTTTGCCATCATCTCACTACTGCATAAATGGATAAATCTGATTTTCTCTCCATTGAATTGCTAAAGTTAAATCATCCAGCAATCAAAATTGTATACCATTGGGATAAATCTGATTTTCTTTGCACTTTCAACAGCTATTTCAACATTACTATAGTATCTTTACATTATATGAATGAAAGGAGCAATAATCATATAATAAAGTTGAATTTGCAGCTCACTTACACTATCTCACTTACTAGATCAATATGATAAGTTGGAAGCATATGGTAGCTATGACCTATAAATTAGAACTAGCAAACCAATTATACCAAAAACATAATGTCAGCAGCATCCTTATTATGACAGCATAATTGATCAATTTGGAAAACATTAATTTGGAAAACATAATGTCAATTTATGACAGCATCCTTATTATGACAGCGTAGTTCAGTTTATTTAGAGCAAAAACATAATATCAATCTGAAATTATATCTTGGAAAGCATAATTATAGTGAAATTGAAAAGGAAAGAGAACTTCAAGGCAGTGGCTTAGGACTTGCTAGGAAAAGGAAAGAGAACTTCAAGGCAGTGGCTTAGGACTTCAATTCTTATAGGGCTACCCTTTTTGCTTCATGCCATTGATGGCACCAGCCTGCTTTTTAACAAGCTACTAATAGGTCAAATGTTTGCACACCAATTATAAACAAGTGAAACAACTTTTGTCTATCTATATCAAACAAATCGAAATATATTGCCATAATGTGAAACAAATTGAACTACATCATTTTGGTTACTTACTTGGTTACCCATTCTTATAGGATTGCAACATATTAGCACTGTTTTCGGATGGAAAGAAGAGGTGTCAAGTTGGTGAAGCTGGCGCATTTAATGCTCAAACACAAGAAGCACAACTGAAATCCCTATTACTTTATACTAGGATATCTGTCAACTAACAACTTAAATAAAGGTACCATTGGAAAACTTATTTAACTACAAGTCAATAACTGATAAACTGTCCCACCACAGACCTGTCAATCAACTTTTACTTTATACTAGGATATCTGTCAGGAGCAAAGTCAATATACAGTTCAGTCACCTTTTACTCTATCTGTCACGAGCATTTAAACCATTGAAGACCCTATGGATACTTGATTTAACTACAAACCAATAGTATACAACCTTTCCCTCCACACCTGTTACTTTAATGATGGACACATGTGAACTAATATCATTTATTCAGTTACATTTTAACAGATATTGTTGTCCCTAAACAGATCTATAACTAATTACAAAACAAACAAATACTAATTACTTTAACTTTGTTAATTAAGATACATTTTGTTCTGAATGCAAAAAAACACAAAAAATTACATTCATTTGTCTCTACAAACCACTCTTTCACAGCAACAACTGAGGATACGACAATCAAATGGACTAACCAACTTCATCTCAGCAACACACACATGAATGATTACAATACCTTATACAACATGATTACTACAACTGGCCCAACATTGGCATAAATGTGGTGATCAGCAAACTAGAAAGAAGGTGAGCTCTTAATGTTTCTTCATTGGTATCTGTCTTACTTTTCATTCACTGTTCCCACCTTAAATGTTGTGTTCATGTTTTGTTCTGTGAATCAATTTTCTGCAGGGAATACATCAATTCGACATTTATAGATTCTTCCCTCTCCCAGCTGTGGACATTAACAGTTTATAACAGGTACCAATCAATATAACTTAATGACTCAGTTTAATGACATAAATATATCTGTTAAAATTGTAGACAGAATCTAATGACTGCTTAATGATACAATGTCTCCCCATATAGGAACCTATCTGAAAATGAAGAACCATATAACTGAAATATAGTCAGCTTAATATTGGTTCTACATATTACTCTGTTGACTACAAATTTCCTGCTGCCTTTTCATAGTAGCTGATGGATGCAGTTAGAAAATTGTACTGGAAGTGCAGCTGGTTTAATAATTAAATTCAGTAATTGTTTTTCATTTTCCCCAATCCTTTTAAGTGATATTAATGTAACCAATGTCTTAGGTATTGCGTGATAATTTTTGCTGGTGTCGTTCTGAAGCAATGTTCCAACATTTAATCATGCAGTTAATGGTGGGTTTTCTATCAGCTATACCAGGTTTTCAATTTTATCAGCTATACCAGGTTTTCTATTTATAACATACATGAACTAAGCTATGTAAGAGTCTTTGAAATGGATGTGCAATTCGCAACATTTATTCTCGAAATAAATGGCTACACTTCAAAATGGAGGCAGGAACCACATATTGGTCTTGGCATGGGACTTAGAGTTGTAATAGCAAACGAGTCTTTGAAACATAAAAATGCTTTCCATTATTTCCTTTACCATTTTTTTTTTGATAAGCATTTCCTTTACCATTGAATAATCATCTCTTCTTTACAGTTTTTCTTTTACGTGTTTAGAAAAATTTAGATAATTGATCATGGGAAACCTTTGGAAAGTTTTTCTTTTGAGTCCTTCCATTTTCTTTATTGCTTCCAAGCTGTTAGGTATCAATTCTCTAAAAAGTCTTACTGTTGGAGTATACTTCATGTTGTTGGCATCAAACATTTCAGGTTTCCTCTATTATGCTTAACTCTTTTTCTATTGACATCAGAAATCAAAAACCTACACCACATGATCAAAGACTGAAAGTTGCAACACTGTTAATTAGGCAGATGCATATGGCATAAGGGATCAAAAGTGAAGGCCTAATAATATGATAGAGATAAAATAAGGGAAATAGAAGTACCATTAGCACCTATATAAATGATGGTGATTCATATATTTCTTATCAGAATCAGAATTTGGTATACATTTTGCCCATTGGGGCACATGTATCAATTTATGAATAAATTGTATATATTTTAGTTGTTGATACTAAAAGATAGACAAAATTAGTTGGTACTCATTTATTTTGCAGATTTATGTGTACTTCACATTTTTGATATTGATTCAATATGACCGACATGAACCACTTTGTCGCAAATGCTGGCTGTATGTGTTCAAATGTATACACTGTGATCAACTTCACTGCCTCTGAATTACCAATTCTTTGGATTATATTAAGCTCAGATAACTCTATGTTGAGCCACCAAAAACTTATTTGGTTCAATTTATGTACAGACTTTGTCCTACAGTCTTTATAAGCTTTGGTGATGGTTTCAACAAGACTTACTATACGGGGCTTGGTTCCTATTGGGTTTGGTTTATTCATACATTAATTTGTGTTGATTGCTTTCCTTTTTACCGTCGCTTATCGTGTCCTGCACTTGAGAATGGTTGGTGCTTTAGTTGTACTCTTTTTTAGTATTACTTTTTAATATGTTTTTAATGGTCTCAACTATGTCTTTATATTCCACTTTGAATGTTAAAGAATTTCTAGCTAATGAAACAAACATCCTTTTTTATGACATAAAGTTATACACAGGTTTTCAAAATTTTCTTTTTTATATTATTTTATATCATTTATTTTGTGGAAGGGAATTAGGACAATGATTAAGTTATAAAATATATCAAAGGGTATAAACTTGAATTTTAAAATGATCTCAATTAAATAAATATATATGCCAAGTCTTAGCATATGGTTTTTAAATAAATATATATGCCAAGTCTTATGGTTCGATCCCCGCCTTGGGTATGGAGCAGCGTTAAAACTCTGGGCCAGCTGTTCTGCCCCCTCGAGGCACCTACAATGAGCGATGGATTAGTCACTTCTGTCCGTGCGGTGGATACCCGGATTTACCCAAAAATATGGTTTTTCTAAGTAAAACATTAACCTTCAAATATTTAACTTTCCATATTTACTCCGTAGAAAATATTTGACATATTTACACAAATATATATATATATATATATATATATATATATATATATATATATATATATATATATATATATATATATATAGGGGATGTTTCAAGTAACAGAAGATTTAATATGAGAGGGTTAGAGGATTAAATCTGAACCGTATAACAATACATGAGTGGTTGTGATTAAAAAGTGGGTAATTATCACATTGACTTTTTATTTTAATCTCAACCGCACATAATTTGATCAATGGTCATGATTCGTTCCTCTAACTCTCTCATATTAAAACTCCTCTCATAATATATGTTCTCTATATATAGGGGATGTATCAAGTAAGAAAAGATTTAATATGAGAGGGTGGGAGGGTTAAATCTAAATTGTCTAACAATATATATCCTCCTACTAATTGTTTTAATTGGAATTTTGAACTAATTATAATGTACACACACACTCACACACACACACACACACACACACACACACACACACACATATATATATATATATATATATATATATATATATATATATATATATATATATAGAGGTACACAATGTGCCTATATAGGTCATTGGTAATTTACTTACTCTTAATTGCTGCCCGACAACAAAACTATTTCATAATTTAGTTATTATGGTATGATATAAAATCGAAAATAAAATCACCGCTGTTGATAAAATCATCATTTAAATTTTATCATTACTATATCAAACTCATACCATTATAGGTCATTCGTCTTCTTTACGATCTCCATTTTAATTTCATTAATTTACCTTTGTTTTTTTTAACACCGAGGTTTCTAAAATTGAATTTTAGTTTGAATACTAATCGTACCACGTAACTCGATCAACCCGTGCGGATGCACGGGTATATTACTGGTTTTATTGATAAAAGCATAGTGTTTAACGTTCCATGTGTTTAAACATCTGGATGTCTTGAAGTATAACACGTGTTTATCCACTAATCCAAAACTAAAAAGAAAAAAAAGAATTAGTTTATATGGGATTCTGCTTACTACTTTTAGAGAGAACTTTTATCTTATAGTATTGACTATTTTTTTTCGATAACTAAATTATTTAATTAACGAGTCTAGCTACAACATCATAGAATACAATACTACTTGTTGGAGTTGATTGGAATTGAGCATCTTGAAGAAGTTCCACATTGCTTAGTTTTGTGAAGAAATGGGGAGGCCATATTAAGTAATATATATGAACTCAAATTCTCTTTTACAAGATTTACCAGTTGCAAACCGTTTAAGTTTGTATCTAACTTTTTCTTTTTCTTATACTCCCAAGCCGATTCTTCTTTCTTCTCTTTCTCCTTCAAGCGATCAATTATGAGTTGTGTAATTTATTTATTTAAATATATTAAAATTTTATTTTTATTACATTTTGAGCGATGTATGTGTGTGTTTAAAATTTTTGCACGCTCCGATCCGATTTTAGAATTTTCCACGTTAAATTTTAAGTTTCGATTGTTCTCATTTAATTTTTTTTATGTTGTTTTACATGTATCAGAAACTTTTGGTATCGGTAACTATCACTACAAGAATAACTGCTGTTTTTTGCCATTTTTTCCGACGAACTCTTATTCGTCACAATTTCCGACGGATTTCCGACGAAAAAGTCGTCGCAAATGTTCAGGAGAAATGACGCTTAAATTCCCGCTTACGTTTCCGATGAAAACGTGTTTCGTCGCAAATTTCCGACTGACACTTCCGTCGGAAAACACTAAATATCCGTCGGAAACCATATGACACGAATTAAAAAAAAGTAAAACCCTCGATGCTCTCTCACTCTCCTCAAACCAGCTCTTCCTCACAAAACGCGAAGGCTCTCCTCCTCTCCTCCCTCTCACCCTCGAAGGCTCTCCTTCGTCTTCTCCCTCTCTCAGCACCTCTCCCTCATTCTCCTCTGTCGTTCTCTCCCTCACTCTCAGGCACAAACTTCTCTCATTTCCCATTTCGTTCCTTTCCTCACACGCAGCGCACCTCTCTCCATTTCCTTTCAACTCCACGCAGCGCACCACCATACAGCTCCATCTCTGTTTCCCTTCACCTCCATATCCGTCGACATCGCTCTCCTTGCGTTCTCTACTCAACACGTTTTTGCTCAACACGTTCGCTTCTGCTTCGTTTATCGTTGTCTCCACCTCTCTCTTCCGTTAGTTCGCTTTTCCACAAAAAGGTAAGATATCTCATTCATAGGTTTAGCAATTGCCCTCTCCGACTATTTCCTGATGGAAACCCTAACTTAGAACTGCATCCCTCTCTCAAATATCAAATTGTATTCTTATTTCTGCAAAAATAAAAAACCCTAATCGCATGAAACTGACATTGTATTTGCTGTTAGAACCAAACCGCACAAAATCGGAGTTTCCTTCCCTGCAACATCTCTTCACTTGTGAGTTTCAGCTTGTTCATCTCTTTGCTAGTGAGTTTCAGCTTGTTCTAATCAATTCAATGATTGTGCATCGTGTAGCTTTGGATTCTGCTTCATCAGTTCTATTTTCATTGTTAGACTATAAGTGTTTGATTATTCTTCATCAAATCTGTTTGACTGCTTCATTTGGTGTTTATGTTTGAACTCATGTTAGTTATATGAGATTGTAAATCTATTTTAGTTATATTTGTGTTTGATGTTTTAAATCGTATGTCTACCTTGATGTTCTTATGGCATTGTTTACAATACTGTACATTGTTTGATAAGTTTAGGGAATGAAGTTGCTTACTCCTCTTTTATTGATTTAATTTCCATTGCATTTTCTCTTGCAAGAAGACAAAACATATAAGTTATATCTATTGGACTGCTCTATCCTGGTATTGAGAGTGGGATTGAGGCTTCAAGGGATACCGACGATGCCTGGAATAGTGTTGCGGCGGGACTCATACTGGTGCATTGCATCGAGCGGCGAGAGGTGTGTGATCGGCGACGGTAGCAGGAGCTATTTGTGGCGTTCTGGTAGGATATGGCATTTATTGATCTTTTGTTTTTCCTTGGGTCTTTTAACTTCGTAGCTGGATTTATGTGTGTGATTTGAATGTATCGTTTGATAGATTATGCTTAAGTGCTTAACCATAGGATGTTTTTACTCTCTTCAAATATATAACCTTTCTTCTTTTGTTGACCTTTTGTTTGATAAATTATGCGTGTAATTGAGCTCTTGCTAGTAACATACAAACAGCTTCACATTATACTGTCATTGCATATAATTGTTTGTTTTAGCTATAAGAGAGATATTTGTTTTTCTTCTTTGCTTGATTCTTGAAATGCCATTTGTTATAGCAATTGTTTGAATTTTATAATCTTTCTGAAAGACCTCCTTTCACTAAGGCAAATGCTGCAAGCATGGGAAGTAGAGAATGAGCTCATATGGGTATGGTTGACATTTGTTGAAATCCATGAGCATCTTGTATAAGAGGCTGTTATTGAGAAGCTTGTGTGTGAAGTTCTTTGTGTATGTGTGTGTTCAATTGATTCTTGATATGCTATGGCCTCTCCTCAGTTCCTAATTTGTGTTATAGTAAGGTTTCCAAGCAAGAGATTTTGTTGTTTTAGCTTTTGACGGGGTAATTATTTTTAGATCATAATAAACAACTTTAATTGGTATTTTAATTACTGCCCAATTCCTATACCTCTCTAATTCAAAAATGTTAACCTTGGTTTTTGAACTTTTTTGAAGCATTTATGGACCTGTACAAGATGTGAGGATTCCATATCAGCAGAAACGTATGTTTGGGTTTGTTACTTTTGTTTATCCTGAAACTGTGAAGCTCATTCCATCCAAAGAAAACCCTCATTTTGTGTGTGATTCTAGAGTTCTTGTTAAGACTTACAAGGAGAAAGGCAAAGTTCCAGACAAGTACAGGCACCTTCTCTCTTTCTAGTCTTTTTTGTTAACTTTTTCTTTGTTGTAGTTAACTCTCAAACATGCTCATGATTCTTGTGATTTGCAGGAAGCAGCAGCAAATGGATAGAGGAGATTATTCACCTTGTGGAACTCCTACTGGGCTTGATGCTAGAGACCAATATGATCTTCAACTTGGTAATTATCTTGCTTAATGCTTTAACTAACCTTCTATTATGTTGTCTTTTTAGTCAAACCTTTACCCAACTATTCTTAATTAACATGTTTTTTTTGCATGTGTTTTTCTAGATGGGAGAATGTTCTACAATACTCAAGACATGTTGTGGAGGAGGAAACTAGAGGAGCAAGCTGATCTACAGCAAGCTCTTGAGCTTCAAAGTAGAAGGTTAATGGGGCTACAACTTCTTGACATTAAAAAACAACACCAACGTGCTTTTTCTACTGGAAGTCCAATTCCTTCTCCAACTCACTCTCCTAATATGTTCAACCAAAATCTCGTTCTTCCTTCCTTTCACAAAAGCTCAGAATCTCCTCCAGAAGGTACTACTATTATATATATTTCTCTTCCATTTTTAAATGCAGTTCATTCAATTAGTTGCGAGATTTATAATTTTTAATACTACTTTGATACCAGAAAATGGTTTAAGTTCTGCTCCAGCTAGTACTGTATCAATTTCAGCTGCTCCAGCTTTTAACTTTGATAGTGAAAACGTATCAAGAATGAAAAAGGCTGTGGAATCCCCGCCTCCTGTTTTAAAAACTGCCTCGAAAGGAATCCGTAGAGCAGAGAGGTTTGTAGAAAATGCAAGGATTATTGTTTTTCCTTTTTTTAACAATATAAATTTTATGATTGTTGATTTGTTGTCATTATCCTGTTGATTCATTTCTACCTGAAGCTGGAAGAAAAACAGCATGCAAGGGAAGTAGAGATGAATCAAATGCAAGCAACATCACAGGTAGTATTATCATCATCCTTTTTCACTTCTGTAGCTGTATTACCATCATCCTTGCTTGATTGCTTTATTTAGTGTTGTTTCGGAAAATTCTTAATCTAATAGAGTAATGATGATTGAACAATGTTGGATATTTGATAGATTTGTAAATGATTTACATGAAGATCACGACGGAAGTGGCAACGGAAAACGGCGACGGCGTTTCTGTTTTAACAATTTGGTTGGAGTTTGTAGTATTGGTGAGTCCATTTTTTTGAAGTAAATTAATGGCGTCTCTGTTCTCCTCAATCCCTTCCTTATTAGCGTTACTTTAATTTCTCTGCTTTTCTTATGATTTTGACAAACAGGTATAGTCCATTTACTTTCTCTTCTCAATCCGGCCATTTACTTTCTGTATTAGATTGTTTTTTGATTCTCTGTCCACATGTTTATGTTTAGCTGAGCATGTTTGTTCATACTATGGTGAAATTGTTGACAGCTTCTTTGTGATATTGATGCTTTTGATAGGTTGTTTCTTGTTTTTGAATTTGGCTAATTTTTTTTCTGTTTCTACAAACATTTTTGTCCTGTAAGCTCATGGATCTGTTTTGCTGTTTTTTATGTGCAGTTGTTGAAGTCAATGCTAAGATGTTGTGTATGAGATGTTGTGAATTTCTTCAAAGGCTGATTGGAGGTTACTATGGAGCTGCGGTAAGAATATTTTGATTCAATTTTCATATTTGTAACTTTCTATTGGAGGAGTGGGGTATGTATTTGATAGTCTATTCTTCTAATGAGGTTGCTTTCTGGCCCTAATGTATTGTTGGGTGTTTTCTAATGTTTTCTTCTTTGATTGGTGTGTATGTATCTAATCCATTTTGACGCATGCTATAATGTTCTTTGATTTCTGTTTAAAATTGATTGGTTGAAACTCTTGTTTCCCTTTTTCTTTCTATATTTCTTTCATTTTAAGAGCTGCTTTGATACAAGCATGATTTTATTAACTTAAAGAAGTCAATTTACTTAATACCTTAAGATCATTTTACAACCATGTTGGCCCTTTTATGCTTCTACCTTAACCTCAATGCCCAGACAGACTCACCCCCCTGCTGACTATTTTTTTTGCATCTCTATTCTACCTTAACCTCAAAATTCACAATACATCATCACTGAATTTATGTCCCAGAAGCTCATGGCGGATCCTACCTAAGACTGCAACTCCATGGACTTCTGTAACACAGTAGCAAACGTAGAGGGTGTGGCAGGGTAAAAGTTGCTGCTGAGGAATCATTTTCAACTACTGATACTGTTGCCGCAGATGACTATTATTCAGTTTTGGGTCTGGTAATGCATCAAACTCTAATTTTTCATCTTTTTACTTCTAACTTGTTAAAATTTGTTAAAATTGAGAGTTTAAGTAAGCCCGATTGATAGACTTACCTAATATTAAAAGGGAAAAAATGAACACAGGGAATTCTTAGTAAAATACTAAAATGATAAATTAGGTGGGATTATTCACTTTTCTATATATAGTGGATGCTGAGTGATATATATATATATATATATAATGTTTACTGATTGTGAGTTTGATGCTTTTTATCAGTTGCCAGATGCCACACCAGAGCAGATCAAGAAGGCCTATCATAATTGTATGAAAGCTTGCCACCCGGATTTGAGTGGTAATGATCCTGAGACCACAAATTTCTGCACCTTCATCAATGAAGTCTATGAGGTGGGTTCTGTTTTGGATATTATATTTAAAATTAAAATAACCTAAAAAATAATTGAATTTTGGCATCTCTGTTTCTGCACCTTCATCAATGAAGTCTATGAGGTGGGTTCTGTTTTGCATCTCTGTTCTGGACACATATTGTAATTTTGGCTTATTTTTCTTCAATAGTTTTTTTGTGATGACACTGAAATTGAGTGATATGTTGAATTTTCCGCCTTTGTTTTTTTTCTTTCTGTTGTAGAGTAATTTGCGACATACTATTGTTCAGACTTCTATTGCTACAAGAATATGATGTTTGTAACAATGATGTCCAGACTTCACAGCAATGAAGAGGAACAAGAAGAGGAGGAGGCTGCATTTGTAACTAAGATAGAGGAATGCTTCTTGAAGCAGTTGAATGATACCAAAGATGGGAATTCCTGCTTGAGTTCTTCTTGTGGAGATGAGTCAACAACAATTTTGACTGCTGGGGGATCAAATGTTGACACAAGTAGTCCAAGTCCATCAACAGGAAGTATAGGCACCAATGATGCGGAGATGATAGATAAATTCTCAGATTCTTTTTCACTCTTGCCATTGTTTGCATCTAGTTAAGATGAACTGAGTTTCTTGCTGTGTTTGAGTTCAGTTGTTTTAGATTTTGTTTCTAACAAGCAAGGTTGCTTGTGTAAATTAATTAGTACATTACAGAGTAGGATATGTGGTTTGGTTGTTGTGGATTGTGGGGTGATTATGTTCAGTTTAGTGCTGGACAATTATAACTATGTCAGATGTGGATAGGGATATAGTAGCTACGCATTTCACATAGGTAGATGTTGTACTAGGGAGATTTATTAAGCTTGAAAATGGTGCTTGTTATGTATGCTGTGTGGATGATCAAAATTTGATGGATTCATTCCATGTTGAAATATAGTTGGAATCAGATGGATTGGATCCAGTATATGTTCATTTGTATATGAAATTAGTATGTATAGATATAATTATTAAATATTATTTTGGATGTATAATTAAAATTTTTTTTTTAAATTTCCGACGGATTTGCGACGAAAATGTGTCAGAGTTTGCGACGACTTTGCCACGGATATTTGCGACGGGTTTCCGACGACTTTCCGACGGAGAAATTTGGGACGACAAAATCCGTCGGAAAAAAATTTGCGACGAGCGATTTTGCGACGACTTTTTGTCCGTCGGAAAGTTCGTCGGAAACGTCAATTTCCGACGAAAATTACTGTATTTGCGATGAAAATTGCCGTCGGAAATCGTCGATTTTCTTGTAGTGTATTGCAGCGAGCCTTAGTTGGATAAAACCACCAATGGGCCATTTTAAATGTAATATTGATGCAGGTTGTGCTCCAAATAACCCAGGTGTGGCAGCTGGAATTTTGTTTAAGAAGTGAGAACAATACCATTTTAAATGTAATATTGATGTATAGTTTCGAATTTTTATTAGAGATATTGAAATTTTATGCTAATTTTTTTTTTTGGGTATTCATTTTATGCTAATTTTGGATATATGTAGTTTTGAAGTATTAGAGATTATTGAATGTTAATGTCCTTGAATATTACAAAACCATAAATCAATTCTCTAAAAATAACGTGTTCTCTGATTTGTTTACTAAAGTGTTGTTATATGGCACCCTTTGACAGCACTTTCCTCAACATAAGTGTTGTCATACGCCATGCAAAGAAAAACTTCGTGTGACCTATAACAACACTTTTAAGTAAAAACGCTCTAAAAAGTAATCTATAACAACATTGTAAAAGAGAAAAGTGTGGTTAAAAGTTCCTTATAACAACACTTTTTAGCGCCAAAATGCTATTAATACCTATAATAGCGCAGAAATAGACATCACTTTTAAGCGCTGAAAAAGGCCAAAAATAAGTGTTGTCATATGCATTTTTTTTGGCATAGGAGGGAGAGGCATATAGACTTTGGTTGGCACTCAATTGGGTTAAGGACTCACACATCTCTCGTGTTATTGTTGAGATGGGTTACAAAACAATGGTGGATGATGTTAACTCCCAAATTAAAGATATCTCGGAGTATGGCTCTATTATTGCTGATTGTAGGAATTTGTTACGTAATTTTTATCAACTTAGCAAAGTTGTTTTTGTAAGGAGACAAGCAAACATGGTCGCTCATTCCTTATTAAGGGTAGCCATTGTTGAGTCTTGTTCCCAACTTTTTCATTCTACACCAGATTGTATTGCTACTTAATTATCAATGAAATGCAATAGTCCTTTTCTAGTAAAAAAAAAGAAGCTTTTTGGTTCGATTGGGTATCAACTTCTTAGTATGCTCTGTGGTTGTAGCTTTGCCTGATCTTTCACATCAGAAAAAAAGTTTAATACTGTGAAAGTGTTGTTTTGAAATATTATGACTAGGAAAGACTTGATATTTAAGTGTGTCCATTGCAACTAGTTGCAACCCATCTCCCTTTCATGGGAACCTACTTGGTCACAGTTTACAGTCACAGTACAGCTGAAATATGAAAATTTTCAAGTGCTGTAAAGTTTGGCATAGAGAAATTTGATGGAAGAATGAATTTCAGCTTGCAGAAAATACAAGTCAACAATAGGGATTACACGTGAAATTGAAAGAAAACATTTCCAACATGGACAAGGAGAAACGAGAGGAATTGGACTTGGGAGCATCAAGTGCAGTTTATTCGTGTTTGGCTAAGAATGGTTTTGCAAATGTGCAGGAAATATTTCCAGTCAATGATATTTTGGGAGAAACTCAAAGAGCTATATCAGGCAAATGTGCAGGAAATATTGCCAGTCAATGATCTTTGGGAGAAACTCAAAGGACTGTATCAGGCAAAGAAATCGATTGTTGCTAAATGAGCACTCTCATAATTTACGCATGGATTGATGGTTTGAGGGTCTCTAATCATCTTAGTTCTCTCAATGGTATTGTCTCTGAATTAGAAGCTATTGGAGTCTAGATTGATGATGAAGATAAAACGTTGAGACTCATATGGTCCCTTCCATCTTCCTATGGGCATATCAAACTTGTTTTGATATATGGGAAGGGAATTGAGTTTTGAAGATGTTGCACGTAAAATCATTTCAAAAGAAGAAGAAGATTGAATAGCGAGGATGACACTTCATCAAACTCAATGTTGGTAG
Source organism: Astragalus membranaceus (assembly GCA_039519185.1). Lineage (NCBI taxonomy): Eukaryota > Viridiplantae > Streptophyta > Magnoliopsida > Fabales > Fabaceae > Astragalus > Astragalus membranaceus. The sequence goes on along the minus strand of CM076847.1, from coordinate 86,391,986 downwards.
CTAGAGATGAGGCTTATGGAAGATCCGTGGAATGAATATGAAATGCTGGAAATGTGGAAAGTCTAGGCATGTAAATGATATGTTATTGCTAGCATATTCAAAATAGGCACATGGGCATTGGTTGATATCGATGCAATGTGTGTTGTAAAATTATGTCGAAGGTTTTCGACATGTAGGAATTCTTGAATTGGTTTAGCTTTCAAGTGAAGTATATTCTTTATGGTGGAGTATGATAGTTCTTTTGGGTGTGTTTGATTTGCTTAAGAGTAAGAGACTGGACTGGACAACTCCAGTTGTATACTGTTTGATTTGGAAACTGGTTATGGTACTGGACAAAACTGGGAGAAAGGGACTGGACAAAAACACAAATTCTTGTCCCTCTTCCTCACAAAATCACAGTACAACATTTTTTCATAAAAAAATACCAAATACTATTTTTATTTCCTACTCAATAATTTGTTTCCCCTCTCTCTGTCTCGTATCTCTCTTCTCTCTCCCTCTCTCCTCTATTCTCTCTCCCCATCTCTCCTTTCTTTCTTCCCCTCCCCTCTCTCTCACCTCTCCTCTCTCTCTCTCTCTCACACACACACACACACACACATCTCTCTCTTCTATCTCGTCTCTCCATCTCTGCTCTATCATTTTTCTTTATAATTTTCTAATTATATTACAATATATGGTATGTAAAATAATTATATACAGGCCCGTAAGGGAATTATGTCCATTGTTTAAAAAAAATTCTTTGTCGCAAAACGATGTTTTTTTATCTCGACAATATATAATAATATATCATTTTTGTACTAATCATAAACATTAAGATCAAATAACAATATTATTGAGATAAAAAACTAATAATATAAAACAGTGAAACCGTCATAAAACAATATAAAACATTGTCATCACTTATAAGTCCATTGCTTGAAAAAATATACTAACATAAAATAAGATGCATCAGTTAAACATTAAGCTACCCTAGTTATAAAAGCCACCATCATCTTCATCACCATCATCTCTGAGAGATCTGAAGATTTACCAGAGAAGATGGTCCCATTACAAGTTTCCTAGATTGCCCATAGTACAGCATGCCAAATCATGATCAGGCCATTTCTATCCTAGTAGGGAGATCTCCATTAAACAGAACTGAGAAGAGAGAAGGTAGATCAGGAGGGAGAACAACCATGCACCACACCTAGCCACTTGAACACCTTATAATACCATAGACGAATTGAAGATTCACACCTGAGAAATAAATGTCTCTCCGACTCCTGATGAAAATTATAAAGGACACAGAAGGTTGCGCTTAATTTGGTTATAACCCCCTCTAGAATAACTTCGCCTGAGAGGAGAGCCTATTCGGGAAAAGGGGCCATGCGAAAGCAACTACCTTAGTCAGAGCAACACTCTTCCATTGGCTACAATTGTCGTGCTTGATTGTTTTTTATTTTTTTTATTTTTGAAAATCAAAAAGAGTGGGTATATTAATCAAAGTCAGCACACAAGGGGTGCCCGAACCCATATACAAGGACCCGACAAAACAAAACCATTTACGGGTAATACAAAATAGAGAAGCAACATGCCATTCATAGTACAGACAGCGAGGACCCCTCGACTTAGCCAAAAACCACTGCTAGGAGATGGACATAACACGATGAACTACAAACTCAAAATCTGGTTGTTTAGCTTGGAAAATACACCCATTACGCATCTCCTAAAGAAACCATAGAACTGAGTGCCAAATAAGATTCAAACCCTGCTTTTCTCTAGCCCCCACCCAAAAGAACAGAAGGCTGAGAAAAGGAAAAATAAATCGGGTGGCAATGGCAGTTGCCACCCCAGCCAAGTAAAAACTGCATACCAGACCCTGTGAGCAAAGTGGCACCACATGAACAAATGTAGAGAAGATTCTATCGGCGCCCCGCAGATCCCACAGGAGGCCAGAGAAGGATCTAGAATAACTCGTCGCCGAAACAGATTTGCCCTAGTCGGTATACGATCCAAGAGTAACTTCCATGAGAAAGCAATAACCTTTAGGGGTGCAAGACTACGCCATAGTCTCCTCAGAGAAGCCACCCAGTCATCCGAGAAGCCTACTGCAGTTGGCGCAACCTCTACAAGCCTCCCATAAGCAACTCGAGCCGAGTATAACCTAGACGCATCGCGCAGCCACTGTTGGAGATCCTCCTCCATCTTCAAGGTGACCGTACCCAGAAGCTGCATGAGGTCCCTCAACAGAGCTTCCTCCCACACAAACAAGCCGCGACGCCACATAAGAGACCACCTGCCACACCCCATCAACCCAACTACCAAAATCTGCCACTCAACCCTCTTGTCTATTCGAAACAAGGAATGCAAGCCTTGGGAACAACACACGTAGGGGTTGCGTCCCAACCCATGTACCCAACCAAAAGAAAGTCGAAGCCCCATTACCCACTTTTCCTAGCTACTCTGTCCCCGAACCGATCACTCTTGTGCCTGATTATGTGACTAGTTCTCAGTTTAAAGCTTGGTGACAACATAAGCTAAGTGTCCTTTCTCAAGAGTGTGCTTTGTGAGGATCGAACCTTGGTCCCCAACACACAAAATAATTGTGTTCACACAAAATAAGTGTGTTCCCAACTTAGTTAAATGTGCCTTCGTGGGTTAAGGATGCGGTTGTTTATAAACTACCATTGACTTTGATTCCCAATGAATGTGGAACTTTATGGTGTACAATAATAGTGTTGCCCGTCAAGGTCAAGGAGCTAAAGGGCTTGTTGGCCCCTTACCTAGCTAGTGCACCAATGCTTTGACCTCAAGTCCTTGACATTGTTTTTATGAGATATCATCTGACTGGTCCGCATGTTAACTTTTTCGGTTTTGTCTTTAATTAAAAGGCACTTCAGTGGATTAAGGATATAAGTGTTTATAAACTACCCGTATCATTCCCTAGTCATATGGAACTTTTTGGTGCTACAAACCGTAACCATGTCCATGACTGAAATCAAACCATTACCATAATATGCTCAGCACATATTTATCAGAATAAAGCCAAAACATCTTCCTTTTCATGGCACCTGTAAAATAAACTACCATGCTATCTCACTCTACAAGCTGTTATCGTTATCATTGTTTAGATCTAGATTCTCTTAATAAATTATCATTATAATAATAAGGTTCCTACATTAGAATAGTCCAAAATGATATATTTGAATAAGAACCTGCAGTGGGGTTTGACAGTTTGAGATGTTGAGGCAACTATAAATTATAGCTAATCAATAGTAGAAGACCGAGAAGAAACAACATAAGGTAAGCATTTACCAATAATATCATGAGTCCTTTCTTCCAGAACCAAGATTGGGAAATTCTGCAGGAGCCATCAGAGATGTTGTTTGAATCATACTCAAACTGTGGTGTTCATGACCCTATTCATGATTCTTTATCCTTCGACATGGTTGACTTCTCAATGGGATCACAGGCACAGGCACCAACCATAAAAGAGCCAAAGCAGCTTGTGAACAAGTCTGAAGCTCATAACAAAGAAGGGTCATATATAGGAGTGAGGAAAAGGCCATGGGGAAAATTTGCAGCAGAGATAAGAGATACAACAAGGAATGGCAAAAGGGTTTGGCTTGGAACCTTTGATACTGCTGAGGCTGCTGCTTTAGCTTATGACCAAGCTGCATTTTCCATGAGAGGTGATAAGGCTGTGCTTAATTTTCCTGTCCAAAGGGTCAAAGAATCTTTGCAAGAGATCCAGTATGATCACCTGAATGGGTGTTCCCCAGCACTTGCACTCAAGGAGAGACACTGCATCCAAAGAAAATTGTCATCAAAAGGTAAAAAGAATAAAGGGAAATTAGAATCAGAGGCACCATTGGTGCTGGAGGATTTAGGAGTTGAATACCTAGAGCAACTTCTAAGCATATCTGAACAAAGTACAAGCTCCAGCACCATATACTTCCAATAAACTTGCTGTTTCAGTAATTTTTTTGTTTTAAATTCTGCAGTTCATGTTTTTGGCCTTTTTACAATGTCAAGTATTCAGCTAGGGCATGTTTTGTTTTGTGCTCTCTTTTAAGCATCTAATAACATTTGATCCATTGATTTTGTGACAGATATTGTCTTTCTTCATCCTGCAATATCTAATAACGTTTGATCCATTTCCAATACCTCTCTTAAAAACAAATCTAATTCAAAGCAATAACCAGAAAACCCTTCAAGTTCAAGGGAAGAGCGGTTTCTTCAACTACAAATGCAAAGCTTCCTATGTTATACACTTATACCTAATGCATCAGGTATAGTAACTTAGGAAAAATTCATCAATTGTATGAAATAGGGCGGGAGCCCGGGAACCTTAAATTTCTACTTGACAAGACAATTGTTGTCTCACTTGTCTGATAACTCATTGTGATTTACCATCTAGGTCCAACAGGAAACTTTAATTATATGTTCCTGAATCTCACTATAAAGTATGAAATTATACTATGAAATTAGAAGTTATGAAACACCAGCGCCCTACATTGCTCCTTTCACTACTACACCTCCAGGAAACAACAAAAGCAATTTTGTTTCACAAAAATACAAGCCATCATAATGTTATATATAAAAACATGCAGATTTTTCTTTACTTTAATAATTCTGAGGGGAATTTTGATTCATATTAAGAAGTTAAAATTAAGTGTTTGAGACTATGACTGCTGCATGTATGAAAACTGACAAAGAGTATGCTAACATCTTTACCTAGTCACCCAACTCTATTCTCTATCTTCTTTAGTCGGGTGTTTCCAATCCGGAATAGGAAGAACTTGATTATGATTTGTCACGCGGTACTCTAGACTACCTAGGAAACCCGCAATTGGAGGGTTTTCTCAAGAAAAGTCCTAGAGCTATCCGAGATGTTTTTGGCATCGAGCTTTACTCATGGAAATGATTGTTCTCTAAGGCTAAGTCGGACCACCGTCTTTCCTATGAGTGGCGTATGAACCTATTGGATATCCAAGAAATAGACGGTAATAGTTGCATTTCTAACTCCTGTGTAGGAGTGACCCATTTTTTTGGTCTCGCATTCTCTATTACACTCTCCCCCTTAGGAAATATTACACTCCCTTAGGTTTCTTGAGTACTTTTAAACTCATCATTAATGAAATGTTTGCTATTTCAAAAAAAAACTGATACTAAACTTTTTTACCACATCTATACTATAACTAAAACTTTCAAACAAATAATAGATTCTAACATATACTGACTTGAGCGTTGTACGTACTTCTTTTGTAGATACTAATGCACACCGTGATTGGTAGAGCAGAGAAGAAGAACACACAAATATCTAGAGCGTGACTTTAGAAATTCAATCCAATTTTCCGAATAAAGAATCGGATCAGAGCAGCACTCATTAAGATTACCACATTTGTAATTTTCTCTGCGGAAATATCATTAGAGCAACATGTTTAAAAAAGACCTTGATCTCAATATAGGTAGTAATACCAGCTTGCTTAATTGAACATAGGCATATTAAGATTCTATAGAACTTATTTAAAAAATAAGTACATAAGTTTAAGACATAAAACTTGAAGATTAGCAAGCTCTCGTTTAACCAAAAGAAATTTATATTGATACTAAATTTTTGTTTTTCCTTATAAAAAAAAAATAAACATAGGGAAAAGTCTCCTCATTAGTCAAAATGTTTTAAAATTAAAGACAGGCACACAAATATGAGGAGAGATCAAATTAGATCGGTGTAATACTTCAGTACTATTACACCATTTTGTAACTTTGTATTGGATACCTATATTGGATTGAAAAATACTATCATGTAGTTCATATCTTAAAACTTTACATTGATGTAAAATCATTTGATTGAGATACCTCAAGATTAAGCACATTTAATAAAAGTGCATAAGAAGTTAATTTTGTCATATATAAATTAACCTAAAACTGATATATAAAATTACCATTGCTGAAAAAGATAAATTAGTAACCAAAATTAGTGCGCGAAACACTGAAATCCATCGCTCATAATTTGTCGTCACAATCCATTAAAAAAAGTTTGTCGTCACAAAATCAAGTGACAAAATTAAAGAAAGTCACATTTTTCGTGATTAAATTTCTCTCTCTAACTTCAAATTTTTAACAGTATACCCCAATCGTAGAAAGGAAACTTGAAGTTAATGACATCAAGATTAAACGCCACATGACTCAAATTATCGCGATTATTGCAAAACATATTATAAGTGTTTTTTGTTCGGGCTATTATTGGCTACCCACAGAGTTGACCTCTGTGTTCTAAGGTAGATTAAGTCACTAAGCCAACGGTGTTGGTTAAACATATAAGTATACTAAATTACAAATTAAAAAAAATCAATAAATACATAAATAAAAGAAAGCGAATAACAAGTTTACCAAAAAAAAAGTTTACCAAATTTACTTTATTACATTGAAAATAATAGAACACAGTAGTAAAACTCTACAAAAGATTATTAAGGGTAAAATCGATAACAAAATACCTAATATTGCTTTGAAAACATAAAATAATATTTTTGGCAATTATAACACTTATAATAGAACAAGTAGCAATATATAAGTTGTTTTGTCAGTTGCTTGAAGAAGAAAATTGTTAGACCATTTATATATGTTCCTAAATACTTATAAGCAACCAAAAACAAAGCAGCCTTCATTATTATACTTATACCTCATTTCCACAACAACAAAAACAAAAAGAAACGAAATGAATCACATGTATACCTGTTTTCCAGCAGTCCTGTTTTCGTATGTCAACCGTCTTTCCCACTGCCAAAACCGTAGCAGAAAACTGGAAAGAGCAACAATCTAGAATCGGCTTCGGCGGAGAAAAGTAAATGGCATGGCATGTTATGCTGGTGGAAAATACTTTACTCTAGGGTTTCATAGAAGGGAGCGGGAAGAGTGAGAGAGAGAGAGAGAGAATAGTTTCGTGTCCTAACTCCTAACCCGACAGTGTACTGTGTCCGAGAACAACGAAACTATTTTAAGATCCAACGTCTCTCCGTGAATCCTTAACCACAATACTTGGGTGTCCAAATATTATATTATTAAAATACAACCAACAACAACTTTTTAATGCCAAAAGTATATACTCCCCCCAACTTTTCCAATATAAGTAAAAATATGTAATTAATTAATTATATTACTAAACTAATAGGATACCTGTACATACGCACGGGTGCTGCCGTGTTTTTTTAATGAATAAACTTAGACATAATTTAAATAGTCTGGACAGCACCTTGTGAAAAAAAAGACAAATTTAAAGTAGATAAAAAAGGAGTGTCAAATAAAAAAAAGATAAAAATTAAAATACAAAAATGTAAAAGTATCAATTAAAAGCAATCTGCATTTATACCGTTTTCCTTTATATATCAGTGCAATGTCCTTTTTATATATCAGTGTTGTTATCCCGTGATTTTTTATATATCAATACAGCCTGTGATTTTATATATATATATATATATATATATATATATATATATATATATATATATATATATATCAGTGTTGTTATCCGGTGATTTTTTATATATCAATACAGCCTGTGATTTTATATATATATATATATATATATATTGTAGTTATCCCGTGTTTTTCATATATCAGTGCAGTTATCTCATAGTTTCAATTGATTATTTTAGTTGATTAGTAGATTATATATAGTTGATAGTAAAAGATAGATAGTAGATTATTAAATATATAAGTGCAGTGTTTTTTTATATATCAGTGTAGCTATCCCGTATATATATATATATATATATATATATATATATATATATATATATCATTGCAGTTATCCCGTGTTTTTTTATATATCTGTACAATTATCCCGTGTTTTTTTATATATCAGTGCAGTTATCTCATAGTTTCAATTGATTATTTTAATTGATTAGTTGATTATAGTAGATAGTAAAAGATAGACAGTAGATTATCAATAAAAAAAGTTTTATCCCGTGTTTTATTTTATATCTGTGACAATTATTTGTCCTTTTTAGGTATTAGTGACAAAATTTGTCACATGTGTTTTAAATATTAATCAGTAGTTTAAATAATTATTAAGTTTTTTTTCCAGATATTAATCTCGTGTTTTTTTATATATCAGTGAAGTTATCCCGTGTTTTTTTTATATATTAGTGCAGTTATCTAGTAGTTTCAATTGATTATTTTAGTTGATTAGTAGATTATAGTAGATTGTGGGAAAAGAAAGTGGGTGGGTTCGATTTGAATTTCGAAATTTGAATAAAAAAGTAGGAGAAAGTTGAAAAAAAAGTGGGAGGGAGTAGGAATTTGAAAAAAAATGTGATAGTAAATTACAATGTTGCCCCTAGTTAGATGACTTGTCAAGTAAATAAATAGGGAGACTTGTTTGGGTAATTTAAGTGTGTTTTGTTTGTATAAATAGATATTAGATTAGATAAATAGATATTATAGTAGATTATCGATAAGAAATATTTATCCCGTGTTTTATTAAATATTTGTGACAATTATTTGTCCTTTTATAGGTATTAGTGACACATATTTGTCACATGTGTTTTAAATATTAATCAGTAGTTTAAATAGTCATTAAGTTTTCTTGTTTTTTTAGATATTAATCTCGTGTTTTTTTATATATTAGTACAGTTATCCCGTGTTTTTTATATATCGATGCAGTTATCTCGTAGTTTCAATTGATTATTTTAGTTGATTAGTAGATTATAATAGATAGTGGGAAAAGAAAGTGAGTGGGTTTGATTAGAATTTTGAAATTTGAAAAAAAATGTATGAGAAAGTAGGAAAAAATGTAGGAGTGAGAAGAAAGTGTATTGTGAGAAGAAATTTGAAAAAAGCGTGATAGTAAATTACAATGTTATCCTTAGTTATATGAGTTGTGAAGTAAATAAGGAGACTTTTTTGGGTAATTTAAGTGTGGTTTGCTTGTATAAATTGATAAATTGATTAGTAGATAGAAAGTGTGTGAGTTTTATTTGAAATTTGAAATTTGAAAAAAAGTAGGAGAAATATGGAAGCTTGTTTTGGTAATTTAAGTGTGGTTTATTTGTAGAAATAGATATTTGATTAGATTAGGTAGTAAATAGAAGTAAATTATAGATCATTTGATATTAATTTAATTATATTGTATTATATATTAGATTAAAAAATTGGAAAAAGAAATATTTTTAAATAAAGGGTGTGGGGGCCACAAATAGTAGATATGTAAAAAAGTGAAAAATATTGAGAAATGTGAGATTGAAAGAGAGAGAGAGAGAGAGAGAGAGAGAGAGAGAGAGAGAGAGAGAGAGAGAGAGAGAGAGAGGAAGAGAAAATATAATTAAAAAAAATGAGAAATAAAAGTAAAATACATTATTGTCCACAAAAGTTATTTGTTTGATTAAATAGTTATTAAATAAATAAATATTCGATTAGATTAGATAAATATATGTATTGAAAGCTTTTGTGTTTCTTAATACACATTTTATATATAATATATTTTGTTGTTCAAAAAAATTTGTAGAGTTTCTTTATTTAATTAATGTATCAAATTTATCTTTATTAAATATTCTATTTTTTCTTTTATCAATGTAATTTGGTTTGCCAACTTTCCTTTTCTTTTTTCTATGCAATTTTTCTATGCCAAGAAAGAGATAATTTCAGTCAAATAATAAAATATATTTATAAATTTATATTTGCTCAAAGACAATGAAATGATTACAGTAAAATAATAAAAGACTAGCCTTTAAAAAAATGAATGTATCTATTTAGTCCGCAACTTCTCAAACATTTATTAAATTAGTCCCATTTTTTTGAATAATTTTAAGGACATTTTAGTATTATAAGATTGAACACAATTTTAAGGTAAAGGGTATAAAAAAATATTTTCTTTCTTTTTGTTAATATATGGGAGAGGGGTTTTGGATTGAAGGGGAGGATAATGAGGGTGGTGGTGGAGGGAAGGAAAGGAATAGAGGATTTATACAATCAACTAATTCTTTGATTACAATTTATAATCAATTAACTAAAATACATTAGCAAAAAGTTTTTTTTTTGAAATAGAAATATAGAGACATAAATATATAGTCGAATATAAGGGTACTCAACCAATATACAACCAGGAAATGTTAGACACCACAAAGGGAAACCCACACCACTAAGAACTACATCCTAGAAACACAATCAATATGATCAACATACCACTCATAAAATAAACAAGAGAGAAAATTGCCCTTAGCATGAAACGATCGCCAAGGTAGAGATATAATATCATGTCAAAAGATCTCCTAAAATCAAATACATCTTAAAAAAATGGTTAAATAGTCATTTTAGTCCCTTAATATGTATTAAAATTGCAAATATATCCTTTTTTAGTAATTTTAGGGACTAAAATGATAAAAAAAAAACACTTGATTACCAAAATGACTAACAAAAAACACTTTTGAGGACCAAAATGACTCATTAAAGAGGCACTCTTGATATTGTGTTTGCAATTACGATACATTCTGGGGCTATAATATAACAACACTTCACACATTCAGGAACCAAAAATGACCGTTTATCCTAAAAAAAATACATCTGTTTCTCAGGTCCCAATTAATAAAAAGAATCTAAATCGTGTTTGTATGTGTATTACGAGGAGAGGTAAAGAATTAATAATTACTATATGTATGCATCTAGTAGGGTTTAAGAGAACTAGTTAAGTTAGTAAAACGGAAAAAAATTAGAAGTAATTCATTAATTTAAGTTTGTTAATTAATTAATTTGTACTTACATGTATATACAGTTGCTGCGGCCAGCCATCGTATGCTTCACGTGCTGCTCCTACAATTTCTTATCTTCTTGACAGGTATCAGGTACTAGTATGTGCAAAGCCACTGCAATTGATTGCAAATTATGAATAGTAATAAAGAAGACGTCTGCATTATTAATATGAATCTAATACATACCTTTTTACTCTCTCGTCCATGTTGTTCATATCTCTTGTTGTCAAAATCGTATACATCAAATGCAAAATTTAAAACATGCAGATTCATAGAAAAGAAATTCAGAATTCTCACATATCACTCAAATTGCCCAATATTAGAAAATGCATGAAGCAATATTTGGCAATTACTATATATAAGGCTGATATGTATACAATAAATTAAGGATACTTTAATGAACATTGAAATAGATGAAACATATGGTGATAAGAGGCTGCGCCTATTTGCCTCACGTGGTTAATGTATTTTAGTGTGAACAAACCTTGCAGTTCAATTCATTTTGTTTTTATATAAATTTCATGACACAAAAGACAAAGGGAAAAATTTTAAGGTTGAGCAGCAATATTGAGACTAGTTATATAAAGTTAATCGGCGGAATATTGAAATTTATACAATTCCCAATTCCCATCCGTATGTATCCATATCCATAATGCCCACTACTTGATTCCAATTCAAAATATTGAAACGTGTGAAATACTCAGAGACCTAATGTACCTTACTTTCCATTCCATTATCTTAATCTTTAATTTATATTATACTACCTTTTCTGACCAAGTTAATTTATACTACCCCCGTCAATATGTGAAACACTCTTTTTTTTGTGAAAATTTCTTCTCCTTTTTTATAAAACTATTTTCAAATTTCAAGATATATTAATTTTTAACAAATAATATATCTAGAATTAACTATTTTTAATATTATATGTACAACAAATAATGTATCTAGAACAAATAATAGTAGAAAAATGACGAGTCCAAACAAATTAAGTATAATACTTGTTCTGTACCGTATCTCTGAACTGGTATCCGATCTTAGATACCAAGTCCGGCACTACAAGAATAAGTGGTTTTTCCTGCCATTTTTTCCGACGAACTCTTATTCGTCGCAATTTCCGACGGATTTCCGACGAAAAAGTCGTCGCAAATGTTCAGGAAAAAAAGGCGCTTAATTTGCCGCTTAAGTTTCCGACGAAAACGTGTTTCGTCGCAAATTTGCGACGGCTATGTCCGTCGGAAAATGCTAAAATGTCGTCACAAAGTACCAGATCCCAAATTAAAGGGAACTCTTCCCTCGAGCCCACTCACTTCACGCCTTCCACCCCACTCACTCCCTCCACCATCTCTCTCAGTCGCCCTCCCTCTCTCTCAGTAGACCTCCCTTCCCTCGTAGAATCTCTCAGTCGCCCTCCCTCTCTCAGTCGCCCTCCTCAGGTTTTCTTGTTCTCATCGCGCCTCCACCATCGCGCCTCCCTCACCCTCACACCGTGACCACACCTCGCCCCTCCCTCACGCACAACACAGAAGTACAGAACACTGTCTCTCTCTCAATCAGCGACCTGAAGCCACGACAGAAGAGGAACGAAAAACGCACGACGCATGACGATGACGCACGCCGGCCTCCGACTCCGCCGGCTCTATCTCCTTCTACGTCTCTCTCTAATTCCTTATAAGCCTTCATTCCTTTCAATACCTGTTTGTGATTGAAATTCCTAATTTGAGTATAAAACCCTAATTTCTAATTTCTGAAATTGATGGAATTTGAGGAAAAGGGCTTAAAACCCTAATTTCTAATTACTTATGTTGGTTATGATTTATGATTTAGTCGCTTTTTCTATGGGGTAGCAGCTTTTTACTGTTTCTGATGTCCTCAAGTCTTCATATCTCATAGAAAAATCTTCAACAATGGCTCACTGATGCAAAGGCTCGAGACCAATTTGTGATCTGTGCTGGTTCAGATACTGAGGTTTTAGGGAATGATGCAAGGCATTTAAAGCCAGATCCTGTGTATGAACATATGTTCTGGAGCTAGAGAATAAGAATGATAAGGTATAATTGGACTCTAGCAAATTTTCATTTGTAAAATGGAGTGGAATGTTTTGCAAGTATAATACATGCAGTAATGGCTAATAAACTTCTTTGTTATTGGCAATGACATTCTCATTGTGACACCATATGGCATATAAATTTTTTGTTGTTGATTTTTTCTGGTTCTGTGTATTTCGGTTCCCCCAATTCGATTAATATTTTGTTGATTTTGTTGCAGCATCTTACGTTTTCTGCTTCTGTGTATTTCGGTTCTGTGTTCTTGCGGTTTATTGTGTTTTGAAACTGAAAATCATTTATCTGTTCTTGTTTCTGGTTTATGTTTTCAGTTTTGTATCAAGAAAAGTTTAACTGTGTATTTGATTGTACACCAGTAAAAGTGTTAACTGGAACTTTCCACATAGATGTAGCTTTTAAATTCAAATCATTTTTATTCTCATTTTGGATCATATGAAGACTTAAATTTCTCTTGTGTTGTGTTTTGTAGTTCTGAAGGTGAATTGCTGAAGAGACAGTGTAGGGAAGATGAATAATTCAGTTTCAGATAACAGTTTTATTATTGAGAGTGATGAGGATGATGAGTTGAGGGATTTGAATAGAGGTGAAGGTGATGGTAATGATTCTGATTCTGATTCTTCTAATAACTCAAATGAAAACCCTCCACAGAGAAAACCTAGTTCTTACAATCCCTCATGGCCTCAGAGTTACAGGTTAACTAACCCCTTCTCTACTTTGTTTCAATTCCACTCGATTTGTGATTTTATTGTGTCTGCTTGTTACAACTGTGCTAAGTGTATGCATGGTTAATAATTAGTTTTTTTTTTCTTTTCTTGACTTTCTATTTTAATTCTTTAAAAGTGATTTTGCTTTTTTGAGTAGATGTGAAATTCCTTATTCCTTTATGAACTTTTTCAATAGTTTCAACTGATGATGAAGAGAACAGAACATACCTTTTTTGTTTTGTACTTGGACAAGAAGTTGAGCCAAAAAGTTCAAAGTTTCATCAACCTTAATATTGATTTACCATTTCTTCACTATCAATCGATTTGCTGAACAAAGGTCTCTGGGTCGCAATATTTGATATTATTGAGAACCACTGTCAAATAATACTGATGCGACCATAACTGCGGTCGTGGAGACATCAAAAACCATGAGTTCACGGCCTAAATCGCAGTGGAAGACCGTTTTTTAAACTCCTGATCGGTGTCTAACACTTATGTTATGTTTTTGTTATTGAATTTTGCAGGCAGTCTATTGATCTAATACAGTAGTGTGCCATCACCAAATATTGGATTTCTAGGAACTTCCTCATTAACATTCTAAGACAGTTTTTGCTGTGATCGCCACCTTGGCTGTTCTTCCTACCGTTTGGCTCCGCGACCTAAGCATTCTGAGTTACATTTCAGGTAAAACTAGGACTTTAGTAGCCTTAACCTTAGGCCGGCCCTGCAAACAAAGATTTTATCATACTACATAGTGTCCTTTGATCAATCAATTTAGTTGTCTGGACTCTGGATGGTATTATTATTTGAGCTTATTATAAAAATTTACCATGTTTGTTGTTATAGCTGGTGGAGTTATTGCATCAGTTTTAGTGATTATATGCTTGTTCTGGGTTGGAGTAGAAGATGTTGGCTTTGAACGCGCAGGGACACCACTCAATCTTGCAACTCTTCCTGTTGCTATTGGTCTTTATGGTTACTGCTATTCTAGTCATGCTGTCTTCCCAAACATTTATACATCCATGGCTAATCCAAACCAATTCCCTGCAATTCGCTTAGCATGGTAAACCAAGGATAATTCTTCACCATAGTTTATAATTCTTCTGAGAAAATTCCTTTTATGAATTATCTAATATAATGAGTGATTTTTTTCCTATAGTTTTGGAATTTGTACGTTTCTGTATGCCGGAGGTGCTGTTATGGGATACAAAATGTTCGGAGAAGCTACACTTTCTCAGTTCACTCTTAATCTTCCCCAAGAGTTGGTATACCCTTCTACATTCTATTGCAGATATATGAACTTAGTTATTTTTTATCTGTTATTGCTGTCCTATCAACTATATTAATTGCTAATATTATTATCTGCTACTTTTATTTTTGCAGGTGGTTAATCCATTTACCAAATATCCTTTGTGTCATGTAAATACATACATACTTAATGCATATCTCTATATGGAAAAAGTTATTCAAAATTAAAAAATTTGAACTGGGATCTTATGGCATGTTATTTCTGTTGCATTATCTTCAAAGAGTGTTTTTACACTGAATATATATGATCAAAGATTGTTTTCCTTAATTAGCATCATGTATGCATTGACTATATCTCCAGTGGCAATGAGTCTAGAGGAATTGATACAATCAAACCATGCCAAGTCTTACCTATTTTCCATCTTCATCAGAACAGGCCTTGTAGTTTCTACCTTGATCACTGGTTTATCAGTTCCCTTTTTTGGTGAGATAATCAATTGAATTACTTCTTTACTAGGACATTTATTCTACTGTGACATAGTTTATTGATGTCTAATTACTTTTTGCAGGTTTGATGATGTCTTTGATTGGATCTTTACTTGCAATGCTTGTTGTAAGTTTCCTTCAATTTTTCTGTTCTTGCTCCTAAAGTTACTGACAATAGCATCTTATTAATTAAGAAATCAACATCAATCTTGTTATGTTGACAGACTTTGATATTACCATGTGTTTGTTACCTAAGAATCTTGCCCGGTAAAGTTACACGATTACAGGTATTACAGTTGTACCCTTGATAATACTACCACTCATTGTATATCATAAATCTATTCTTCTTTGGATCCTGCACTATACTCTTTAGGACTAAATAGAACATAACATGTAAAAATATACACATTATAGTCACCGTGAATATATCAAGTAAAATCTTATATAGTTATGATGAACTACTATAGTGTGACTTTGCTTTCTTTCATATGTCTACAGGCAACACTTTGCATTACAATTATTATAGTAGGTGTGGTGTGTTCTTCTGTTGGAACGTACTCGGCCCTTGCCAAGATCGTTAAGAGTTTGAGCGGTTGAAATTTTGTGGCGTGAATCGTGAAAGATGAGATTTGTTTGCTATTTTATCTGTTCTTTTCAATTATTCTATCCATCCATTTTGATTGTTCATTCCAGATTAATTTGTTAAAGAGATTTTGTTTTTGATCGACTGTTAGAAAATGTGCTCATGTAAGAATTATTTCCAATGGTCTTTCCATCTTAGTATCATACTGTTATTCATTGAAACCATGATTACTATGCTATTAATTTTAATGTTCACAAAAAAATAATATTAATATTAACAAGGGGAATTTACATTCATCTCCCCAAACATCTGATTATATGGATGTGAGGTTTGAGAATGAAAGGATGCTGATAGAAGGAATCACATTGGTTCACTTCAAAGGAAAACTGTTGGTCGGTTTTGTTCATAGCATGGGTGCTGGAAGACTGGAACAGTCCTTTGAGCCAAACTAAATGGAATTTTGCATTTTAGCTAGTGTATAAGAGAAGGAATTGCAATAGAAGTTTGGTTTAGTGAGGGTATAAGGACGACCGTTGGATTTAATTTTTTTTTAATTTTTTTAAAAAATTTCCGACGGATTTCCGACGGATTTGCGACGAAAATGTGTCAGCGTTTGCGACGGATATTTGCGACGGGTTTCCGATGACTTTGCGACGGAGACATTTGCGACGAAATAATCCGTCGGAAACGATTTCCGACGAGCGATTTTGCGACGACTTTTTGTCCGTCAGAAAGTTCGTCGAAAACGGAAATTTCCGACGAAAATCGCTGCATTTGCGACGAAAATTGCCGTCGGAAATCGTCGATTTTCTTGTAGTGCGGTCTGAGATAGTTGGTAGCTGTGTTCTTGGTCAATCCGAGTTTGAGCTCCGACCCGAGGAGGGGTGGTACCTGCAAAAACACTCCGACGCTCAAGTCAGTAAGTGGGTCAATTGCAAGTGAGAGAATTGGAAAGTGTGTACCTTTAATGCTGGCATTGAATGCTTATTTATAGGTTTTGGGAATCAACGGGAACCATTGGATGTAGTATTTGATCCTCACCATTGATTGGTAGGTTTGCCTTTGGTATTGGGCCTTAGTGCACAATGTTGTAGTGGCCCAATCCATAACAGTTGCCCCCCAAGTCGGTTTGCCCTAGGGCGAGTTCTACTTGATGCCTTGTCCGGGTTTGAGGTATCCTTTGAACTCGATCCGGTCTGGTCAGTCTGAAAAACACACCCAGCTTCCGAGGCTGAGCTTATACTATAGTCAGTGTTTTGTCTCCAGTAGGGGTGGGAATAGGCCAGGCCAGGCCAGGCCAGGCTTTGAAAGGCCTGAGCCTGGCCTACGGTGAATTTTTTAAGCCTGAACCTGGCCTATGGCCTGTCATAGGCTTTTTTTTAGGTCTGGCCTGGCCTTTTTAAAAGTCTGGCCTGGCCTAAAAGCCTATTTAAAAGCCTATGTCACATTAAGACCTCTAAATAGTCCATTTTATCTTTTTAGAGTGTCTCTTCAAATGACTAGTGCTAGCTCCTGCTCCCCCAGTGGCAAATTTTTGTTTACAATATCTACAAACAGCTTTCCTCACACCTTTGGAAATTTCAACTTCATCAAAATCGTTCCAAACAAGTGATGTTTTTTTCCTCTTTCTCCCAACAACATGACCTACATCTTCTTGAGCTATGTCATTTTCATTTACTTGTGTGTTAGCTTCTACTTGAGTTGAATCTACAAGCACATTTTCTTGAGCTATGTCATTTTCATTTGCTTGTGTGTTAGATGAATTTGGTTCACTTCTTTCTAATGGAGAAGACATTCCAGAGAGAAGTTTATTTTGTGATCGTAAATGGTAAACAATTAGGATTCTCACTTTGCAAAGAGAAGTATAGCTTTATATAATATGTAATATAATAATATGAATATAAATGTTATAATCGGCCAATTGGTGTAAATTAATTGAAGGCTGAAAAGTTGAAAGTTTTAATATAATAATACAAATGTAAATATAATAATAGACCATATAGTAATCTGCAGATGCTGGAGTATATGTGTCGCATGATTGCTGGAAACTTGAAAGTTTCAATTTTTTTCAACCGTTTCAATTTGCATTGGGAATAAATGATAATAATACTAATATAAATGTATTAATAGGTTAGATACTCTGCACATGCTCTCTCTATACCATCGGGAATCAATGACAATAAATTGATGCTATTGCCTATAGGTTTCAAGAATAGCTAATATTGCAACGTTAATATCTGAGAATGTAGAACGGCGCAAAAATTTGGCCTATACATATTTCCTTCTTCTTTATCTAATTTAGTAAAAATAAATAATAAATAATAAAATATAAATATATATGTATATATAAACAGGCCAGCCTGCCAGGCCTAATAGGCTTTTTCATAAGCCTAAGCCTGGCCTATTTAAATTAATAGGCTTTAAAAAAACCCGAGCCTAGCCTTTTTACTAAACAGGCCAGGCCATGCCAGGCTTTAGCCTAGCCTCGGAGTACTTTGAGGTTCGGCCCGTGTTCTCCTTTTTAGAAAAACCGAGCTTTAGGTGCTCTGCGCGAGCTTGTATTCGGATGGTGTAACATCCTCAAAATAATTAATCGAATTATTTGGATGTTAACCCAATTGAATTAATTTCGTATTTAATTGGTAAAATTATTGAGTGCTAAAATTAATTATTGGCTGTCACAGGATCGTTAACCGAATAATACGGGTCAAGGAAGTTTTGGAATCGAAATAAGAGATTTAGATCAATATGGTAATTGGACCACGTTACCACATATATATTAATAAATATAAATGTGTGTGAGTGCGAGAGAATTAAAAGAAAGAAAGGTACACGAGAGAGAGGAGAGAAACAGAGGAATTGAGGAAGAAAAGAAGAGAAAAGAAGAGAAAGAAGAAGAGGAAAGAAGAAGAGAAAGGAAGAAGAAAAGGTGAAGCCCATCCCTCCAAATTTCAGCACCATCATCATCTACCCTCCATTGCCAAACCCCCAAAGCTTGGTAAGTTTTCATCCGTTTTTCCCCAAGTTATGGAGCTACGAATTTTAGGGGTTTTGAGGGAGAAAATTGTTGAAATCTTGGATTAAATGATGAAATTGATGATTGGGTTATGTTTAGGATCGAAGCTAGGAGTAGATTGATCGCGTTGTGAAGTTCGAATCGAAGTTTGAAGCAGTTTGGTGAAATAGGGTTCCGTTCGAGAGTTTTTCAAGTCTCGGCAAATTCGGTTCGATATCGGCTCTCGCTTCAAGGGTGAGTTTTACTCACGTTTAGGTTTATTCCGTTTTGGTATGATTTGTTGCGTCGGATGATTTCGAGAGTTTTGAGTCAAAAACTGTTATTTCGAAAAATAACGCTTTTGGATGAGAATCCGTCTAGATTGAGTTTTTGATTGATTTGCTTGATTGTTTGATGTTGATTGGACTGGAATATTGCCTGGTATGATCTGTTTTTGAGTTAGGAATCGATCGGAGCGAGTTTCGGATTAATCGGAAAGCGAATTTTCATGAAAAATGCTATTTTTGCAATGCTGTCAAATGAGCACGATCCGTGCGTCCCAGGGGCACGATCCGTGCGCCTGGTTCGGTTTCAGATTTTTAAAATGCTTAACATGGCGCACGACCCGTGCGTCCCAGGGGCACGATCCGTGCGCATGGTTCTGTCCAAATTTTTCAAAGTGCCTAAATGATTCCGTTTCGATTCCAATCCTCTCCCAATCCTTTCCTAACCCTTCTATAATGATATTAGGCCTATAATGCCATGATTTTGGGTATGTTTTAAAAGGGTTTTCTAATATACTTTTGAAGTTGAAATTCTTTCGAAAAGCCGAACAATAGTACAGGTGTGCGGATATGTTTTATTGATAACAAAGCAGATTATGAGTCCTACGTGGTAAAGTATAATTTAAATGAACTAAATGTTCATATGATTGTAGATATATGTTTATATATATCGAGTTGGGTGACGACCCATTGTTCGACATACTAGGTGGGGCAGTCATGCTCCCCCACCCTAGGCTCCGTGCCAATAGGAGAATGTACTATTGGTAAGGGGGTTCACCGGGATTAGCACTGGATTGCAGTCGGTGTTATGTCATGAGTTTGTTGTACGTTCACCGGGGTTAGCACTTTATTGCAGTCGGTGTCGTACTGTGCGATACACCGGGGTTAGCACTTTATTGCAGTCGGTGCCGCACTTTGTTTGTTCACGTTCACCGGGGTTAGCACTTTATTGCAGTCGGTGTCGTGTTGATTTAAAAAGGATTATTAATTGAACCGAGAGAGTTAGTAGGGGTCTCGGTAGAAATCACTGAGATTGTATCTCACTGTTTAAATGTTGTTGTTTTACAGAGACACAGGGGCAGCGGAAATCCAAGAGGCACGAGTAGGTTGGGCTCGGGCGACTATTGATGACTTAGCATTTATGCTTAAGTCATTTGTTATTTCCTTTGCTGTTTATGTATCGCAACACCATGACTTTAGTATTTTGTTTTCTTCCGCTTTCTTGTATGATGCTGAATACTTTAGTAGCTGACAGTGTATGGTCTGAGTACCGTATGGTCTTGTTTGTAAATAAGACTATTTTGTTTTTAATCAGCGAAAAATTCATAGTGGTATTCAGTGTCTGACCAGGAAATAATATCTCTGATGTATTGTTAATGTGCACTTAGGTATTTTTAATAAATAGAAATACCGGGGTGTTACAGTTGGTATCAGAGCGGTTCGACCTAGTCGTACTTAGCTATTAGAGTCTTTTACTTCCTTCAGTCGTGATTTTCTTAGTATGCTATTTGACATTGAGCTTGATCAACTTAATACTTTGTGCATATTTCGCAGAATCATGGCCAGAAGAGGTAGAGGAGTTCCTCCCCCTGTTGCTGATCCATATTTTGACTGGATGCAAAATGTGATCGAGAACCAACAGAAAATGAGGCAAGACATGATGCTTATGCATCAGCAGCAACAGATCCAACAGCAAAATGCTCAGCAGCATCAAGCACAAGAGCCACAAGTGAACCCAAGAAGAATTTTTACAGAATTCCTGAAAATGAAACCCTCCGAGTTCAGAGGTGGGCCGGATGTCATGAAAGCACAGCATTGGCTAGATGACATTGAAAAGATTTTTCTCACAATGCAAGTAACCGATGAAGATAAGCTGAGGTTGGCATCCCATATGTTGAAGGGAGAGGCCAATAACTGGTGGACAAATGCTAGGGCCATGATGAAGACAATGGAAACTCCCCAGACTTGGGAAAATTTCCGAACATCATTTCTGGAACAATTCTTTCCCTCGGCTATGAGGTTTGATAAAGAAAATGAGTTCTTAGCTCTCACACAAGGAGGCTTGACCGTGGGCCAATACACGGCTAAATTTGAAGAGTTGTATCAATTCTTCGGTTTAGCTGGATATGCCCCCTATGACCAATGGAAAACTGACAGGTACAAATATGGGTTGAGAGAAGATATTGCTCAGAGTCTTAGTTCTTTTCCGAAGACCAACTATGCAGCCATGGTTCAATAAGCTTATATTGCCGAAAGTGATTTGGCAAGGTTGTATGCAAGTAGAAAGGCGTTCCATCAAAGTAAGAGAAACACTGGGCCATCTAGCTCTCAGATGGGTCCCAGGCATGACTCAGGGAAAGGAGGTAATTACAAAGGGAAGGAGGTGCAATCGTCTGATTCTACACAGTTCAGGAATTGTAGACTTTGTGGAAGACATCACCATGGAGAGTGTCCGCCAAGATCAGATCGGTGCTATCTTTGTAATGAAGAGGGACACTATGCAAATAAGTGCCCATCAAAGAGGAATTTCCAAAGAGCACCAAATGCTCCTGGTCAAGGACGGATCAACACATTGGATGGTCGAACCATCACACCTACAGATAATCTTCTGAGGGGTACGGGATCTCTTTTTAATAACTCAGTCAATATTTTATATGATTCTGGTGCAACTCACTGTTTTATATCACAAGCGTGTGTGGATCGGTTGGGACTAGCATTGTCTGAGCTATCCGAACCGATAACTATTTTAACTGCTGCCAAGGGTCGTGTCCAGACCCAATCATGGTGTGAAAATTGCCTACTTGTCATAGGCGACAAACAATTTGTTGTGAAATTTATTTGCTTGCCTATGAGAAGTATGGACATTGTTCTGGGTATGAATTGGATGGCTGAAAATCATGTATCAATCAACTGTGCCGATCGAACCATTAGCTTCGCCTCCGAATCCGTAGGATCGACAAAGGAAGATTCTGAAGCAACGATCTCTTACACCGAAGCAAGCCAGTCATTATTCCAAGGTGCGAAAGCTATTCTTATTATGTTGTCTGCATCTACTGAAACGGGTTTAGACTTGTCATCTGTGCAAGTGGTAAATGAATTTCTAGATGTCTTTCCAGAAGAAGTTTCATCCCTACCTCCTGACCGAGAGGTAGAATTCTCAATAGAATTGATTCCTGGTACGGGGTCAATATCTATTGCTCCTTATAGAATGTCTCCTTTAGAATTGAAGGAATTGAAATCTCAACTTGAAGAATTAATATCAAAGAGGTTTATCCGACCGAGTGCTTCTCCATGGGGTGCTCCGGTGTTGCTAGTTAAGAAGAAGGACGGAAGCATGAGATTGTGTATTGACTACCGTCAACTCAACAAGGTGATGATTAAAAACAAAGATCCATTGCCAAGGATAGACGATTTGCTTGACCAACTTCGGGGTGCTGTGGTATTTTCAAAAATTGATCTGAGGTCGGGCTATCATCAAATAAGGGTAAGAGCCTTAGATATTCCGAAGACATCTTTCCGTACTAGGTATGGACATTACGAATTCGTAGTGATGCCCTTCGGTTTGACTAATGCTCCGGCTGTATTCATGGATTACATGAACCGAGTTTTCCACACTTACCTGGATCAGTTTGTTGTAGTCTTCATTGATGATATCTTGGTGTACTCTAAGACCATTGAGGATCATGTTCAACATCTCCGCATTGTTCTGAATGTACTCCGAGAGAAGAAATTGTACGCAAAGCCGTCAAAGTGTGACTTCTGGATGCCTGAAGTGAAGTTCTTGGGACATGTGATTTCCCAAACGGGGGTTGCGGTAGATCCCAGTAAGGTGGAAGCAGTGTTGAACTGGGAACGACCAACATCAGTCACTGAAATAAGAAGTTTCTTGGGACTAGCTGGTTACTACAGGAGGTTCATTCAAGGATTCTCACAATTGGTCTTTCCACTTACTCGGTTAACTCGTAAGGGGCAACCGTTTACATGGACTGCCGATTGTGAGGAATGTTTTCAAGAATTGAAAGTTAGGTTGACTTCTGCTCCAATCCTAATTCTTCCAGATCCATCCTTGGAATTCCAAATTTACAGCGATGCTTTTGGAAAGGGGTTGGGATGTGTTCTCATGCAGAACCAACGAGTTGTAGCTTATGCCTCCAGACAATTGAAAACTCATGAAGAGAATTATCCGACTCATGATTTGGAGTTGGCAGCTATTGTGTACGCACTGAAGATTTGGAGACATTACCTATATGGGTCTCGTTTCGAAGTCTTTAGTGATCATAAAAGTTTGAAATATTTGTTTAATCAGAAGGAGTTGAATAACAGGCAAAGGAGGTGGGTAGAATTTCTGAAGGATTATGACTTCGAATTGAAGTATCATCCGGGAAAGGCTAATGTTGTAGCTGATGCACTAAGTAGGAAATCCATTCACATAGCGGAGTTCATGATGCATGAAATGAAATTGTTGGAGTCCTTTAGAGACTTAAATTTGAATGCAAGATCAAGGAAGGACCGGTTAGTGTTAAGCCATATGAGGATCTCTAGCTCGTTAAGGGATTCTATTCGCTTAGCACGGGAAGTTGATGTGAAACTACAATCACAAAAAGTGTTGCCAGATTTTACCGAAGATAGTGATGGGGTTATTTGTTTCAACGGTAGGATCTGCGTGCCCGACGATGAGAATATTAAAAGGCAAGTGCTAGAGGTAGCACACCAAAGTTTATTTTCCATACATCCTGGGTCCACCAAGATGTATAGAGATTTAAAACAGATGTACTGGTGGCCGGGAATGAAGTTAGAAATTGTTGAATTCGTATCACAATGCTTAACTTGTCAAAGAGTTAAGATAGAACATCAGAAGCCTGCTGGTCTGTTACGGTCACTAGACATGCCAGTATGGAAGTGGGAGGACATTTCTATGGATTTTGTAATGGCGTTGCCAAGGTCTCAAGCCGGTAACGACTCCATATGGGTAGTTGTGGATCGGTTAACCAAATCAGCTCATTTTATTCCAGTTCGTTCGAGCAGTAAAGTATCCAAGTTAGCTGAGGTGTATTTGAAGAACATAGTAAGGTTACATGGGGTTCCTACCAGTATAGTGTCGGATCGAGATCCGAAATTCACTTCTCGATTTTGGAAAGCTCTGAATGAAGCATTGTGAACTAAAGTACTTCTTAGTACCGCTTATCACCCGCAGACAGATGGTCAGACCGAGAGAACTATCCAGACATTAGAGGATATGCTTAGGGCTTCGGTACTCGATAACGGAAAGAAATGGGAGGATCATCTTCCATTGGTGGAATTCTCTTACAACAACAGTTATCATTCCAGTATCGGAATGGCACCTTTTGAAGCCTTGTATGGTAGGAAATGTAGAACTCCATTGTGTTGGTGGGAAGTCGCTGAGAACCGATTGTTAGGACCTGAGATGATTCATGACACTACTGGAAAGATCCGCCAGATCAGGGAAAGAATGAAAGCTGCTCAAAGTAGGCAAAAGAGTTATGCCGACAAAAGGATAAGGCCGTTAGAATTCGAGTCGGGTGATCATGTGTTTTTGGAAAGTGTGTACCTTTAATGCTAGCATTGGATGCTTATTTATAAGTTTTGGGAATCAACGGGAACCATTGGATGTAGATATTTGATCCTCACCATTGATTGGTAGGTTTGCCTTTGGTATTGGGCCTTAGTGCACAATGTTGTAGTGGCCCAATCCATAACAGTTGCCCCCCAAGTCGGTTTGCCCTAGGGCGAGTTCGACTTGATGCCTTGTCCATGTTTGAGGTATCCTCTGAACTCGATTCGGTCTGGTCAGTCTGAAAAACACACCCAGCTTCCGAGGCTGAGCTTATACTATAGTCAGTGTTTTGTCTCCAGCCTCGGAGTACTTTGAGGTTCGGCCCGTGTTTTCCTTTTTAGAAAAACCGAACTTTAGGTGCTCTGCGCGAGCTTGTATTCGGATGGTGTAACATCCTCAAAATAATTAATCGAATTATTTGGATGTTAACCCAATTGAATTAATTTCGTATTTAATTGGTAAAATTATTGAGTGCTAAAATTAATTATTGGCTGTCACAGGATCGTTAACCGAATAATACGGGTCAAGGAAGTTTTGGAATCGAAAAAAGAGATTTAGATCAATATGGTAATTGGACCACGTTACCACTTATATATTAATAAATATAAATGTGTGTGAGTGTGAGAGAATTAAAAGAAAGAAAGGTACACGAGAGAGAGGAGAGAAACAGAGGAAAAGAGGAAGAAAAGAAGAGAAAAGAAGAGAAAGGAAGAAGAAAAGGTGAAGCCCATCCCTCCAAATTTCAGCACCATCATCATCTACACTCCATTGCCAAACCCCCAAAGCTTGGTAAGTTTTCATCCGTTTTTCCCCAAGTTATGGAGCTACGAATTTTAGGGGTTTTGAGGGAGAAAATTGTTGAAATCTTGGATTAAATGATGAAATTGATGATTGGGTTATGTTTAGGATCGAAGCTAGGAGTAGATTGATCGCGTTGTGAAGTTCGAATCGAAGTTTGAAGCGGTTTGGTGAAATAGGGTTCCGTTCGAGAGTTTTTCAAGTCTCGGCAAATTCGGTTCGATATCGGCTCTCGCTTCAAGGGTGAGTTTTACTCACGTTTAGGTTTATTCCGTTTTGGTATGATTTGTTGCGTCGGATGATTTCGAGAGTTTTGAGTCAAAAACTGTTATTTCGAAAAATAACGCTTTTGGATGAGAATCCGTCTAGATTGAGTTTTTGATTGATTTGCTTGATTGTTTGATGTTGATTGGACTGGAATATTGCCTGGTATGATCTGTTTTTGAGTTAGGAATCGATCGGAGCGAGTTTCGGATTAATCGGAAAGCGAATTTTCATGAAAAAGGCTATTTTTGCAATGCTGTCAAATGAGCACGATCCGTGCGTCCCAGGGGCACGATCCGTGCGCCTGGTTCGGTTTCAGATTTTTAAAATGCTTAACATGGCGCACGACCCGTGCGTCCCAGGGGCACGATCCGTGCGCATGGTTCTGTCCAAATTTTTCAAAGTGCCTAAATGATTCCGTTTCGATTCCAATCCTCTCCCAATCCTTTCCTAACCCTTCTATAATGATATTAGGCCTATAATGCCATGATTTTGGGTATGTTTTAAAAGGGTTTTCTAATATACTTTTGAAGTTGAAATTCTTTCGAAAAGCCGAACAATAGTACAGGTGTGCGGATATGTTTTATTGATAACAAAGCAGATTATGAGTCCTACGTGGTAAAGTATAATTTAAATGAACTAAATGTTCATATGATTGTAGATATATGTTTATATATATCGAGTTGGGTGACGACCCATTGTTCGATATACTAGGTGGGGCAGTCATGCTCCCCCACCCTAGGCTCCATGCCAATAGGAGAATGTACTATTGGTAAGGGGGTTCACCGGGATTAGCACTGGATTGCAGTCGGTGTTATGTCATGAGTTTGTTGTACGTTCACCGGGGTTAGCACTTTATTGCAGTCGGTGTCGTACTGTGCGATACACCGGGGTTAGCACTTTATTGCAGTCGGTGCCGCACTTTGTTTGTTCACGTTCACCGGGGTTAGCACTTTATTGCAGTCGGTGTCGTGTTGATTTAAAAAGGATTATTAATTGAACCGAGAGAGTTAGTAGGGGTCTCGGTAGAAATCACTGAGATTGTATCTCACTGTTTAAATGTTGTTGTTTTACAGAGACACAGGGGCAGCGGAAATCCAAGAGGCACGAGTAGGTTGGGCTCGGGCGACTATTGATGACTTAGCATTTATGCTTAAGTCATTTGTTATTTCCTTTGCTGTCTATGTATCGCAACACCATGACTTTAGTATTATGTTTTCTTCCACTTTCTTGTATGATGCTGAATACTTTAGTAGCTGACAGTGTATGGTCTGAGTACCGTATGGTCTTGTTTGTAAATAAGACTGTTTTGTTTTTAATCAGCGAAAAATTCATAGTGGTATTCAGTGTCTGAACAGGAAATAATATCTCTGATGTATTGTTAATGTGAACTTGGGTATTTTTAATAAATAGAAATACCGGGGTGTTACAGATGGCTATTACACGTGGCGACCTTCCGAGGTTCAGAGAAAGCGAAGCCGAGTGACTCGAGGTATTTTCATTATGGCGATGCTTTGATTCCAGTGCTGTCATCAATGTTATTGATGGGTCGCGTCGTTCGATGGGGAGTGGCGTAATGATGGTGCCTCGATTGACGCGTCCTGACAAGGTGCTCTTGACTGGACGAGTTGTCTAGGCCCAGGTCCAATTCGTAGCCGATGGAACACTATAAATATGTGTGAGGGACTCACTTATTTGCACTGGCTTTTTTGCAAATTGCTCCGGGAACCGACCTTAACATCGTTATTTTGTGCCTTGGTCTCCGAGCTTCCCGTTTAACTTACTGTGGCGAGGGTCTCTGCCTTTCAGTTTATTGTGGTCGTCAGAGCACGCGAACAAGTTCAGCCCCGCCGAGCTTCCGATTTCCAAGGTTAGTGTGCTTCCACTGTTTCTTTTTCTTTTCGCCTTATGTTTTAGCCGGTATTCCTGTTTGCACGTTTTCAAAAATACAGAGTGGGGGTCGTCAGGTCGGGTTCCGACTTGGTTGTGGACCCACTGTTTCACGCTTAAACTTGACTTGACATGCCCCTATTTCTGCAGGTGCGATCTGGCTAAAACAAAACAAACCCACCGGGTTATCGATATAAATCGTCCAAACGTTGCCAAACTGATGGCTTCCGATCCTAGAGACTCGGAAGGAGTTCGCACTGATAACCTTAGATCGGCTGAGCCCTATGTTCACGAGGGATTTAATTTGGCTCCCAACAGCTTCCAAGCAGAAGAGCGCTCTCCCGAGATTCCTAATATTGAACTGATGGAGGGGGGTCGCGCAAGCGAGGTCCGATCCAAAGACGTTGTGGTCATTGAGTTGGATGAGTCCGATGCTGATGGTGATGGGGGAGAACAAGGGAGCACCAACTCTCGCTGGAGTTCTAATGATAGCGAGGCCGAAGTTGAGGCCGAAGTGGAGGGTTTGCCGAAAGTCGGAATAACGAAGAAGACCTTCCTGAAGTTCGGAACAAAGGAAAAGGTCCTGCTGAAGGCGATTCCGATGAGTAATCCAGCACCGGGGTCGGATTGGTCGATGTCCCCCTGTTGTTGCCTTTAAGTACTCAACGAGAATATTCCTGGGTGTCAGAGTCGTTGATGGCGATCCGATCTGTATATAAGGCCGGAGATGATATGAGCCACATTGTTAAAATAATTTTCGGTAGGAGAGGACATATATGGAGAGCGGAAGGCATGGGAGAAGGTCAGCATGTCGTCGTTTGGGCACCGGCCCTCAAGTTCGTGATGTACGAGGTGACGCTTGTCACTATAAACCTCCGACCCCCATTTACCGCCTTGCAGCAGGAGGTTTTGGGAAGGCTGAACCTCGCTCCTACCCAAATCCACCCCAATGCCTGGGCCTTCATGCAGGCTTTTGATCTGATGTGCATTCATTTGGAGATACCGATCTCTGTTAATTTGTTTTTCTTTTTATTTGAAATAAATAGACAGCACGAGGAGGGGTCTAAAGATCGGTGGGAGCATGTGAGCCTCAGGGCCAGAAGGAACACCAAATTTTCATGCTCTATTCCGACTCCCTGAAGGGAAATTGGAAAGACAGATTCTTCTTTGTTGAGCCTGTAAATGACGTGGCCGTGAGTTACGTCGGCAAATATAGTGATGATGGACAATCTCTGGAGTCCACTAAGTTTCCCATCGGGTAGTCTCTTTCTCACTTCAATCGCCCCCCAAATTCCTATACAGTCAGCTTAAGCAGGCTGAGTGACGAAGACCAAGAATCTTTGGCGATCTTGACGAACTTTGCTGATCTGATTCCTTGGAGAGATCCGAAGAAATTTGGTATCGATACAGCGAAGTTGGTCGAGGCGGGCTCGAGGTCACAAGTTTTAGCGGTGCTCGATAGGGTCGGATACTAATAGATATGCTTTTTGCTTTTGTCCTATTTCATGATCGGTATCCATAATATCAGCTTTTTGTTTTTCTTTGCAGATCAAATGGCTCCTGACAAGTTGCCATTCTGAAGGCAGCTGCAAAAAGGAGGGTCGTCCTTCACGAAGGCAGCTCCGATGCTCCTCCGATCCCTCAGGGAACCCCTAGGCGGGATGAGCCTATACCACCTGTGCCAATGAACACCATTACTATTGTGAGTGTTGAAGATCAGACTCATGCATCCCCCTCTCAAGCCCCGGTCAAAAGGGTGCGATCTGACCAAGGCGGGTCTCCCAAGGTATCAAACAAAGGCCGTCAAGAAAAAGATGGCTCAAAGAGACGCCGATCTTCTAATATCCCAATTGATGACGACTTTTTGAGAAAAAACCTTGAGGAGTACCGGCTTGAACCGGTGGAAGCCGCAGCGAAACTCTTTAGGCCTCTGGCCGACGTCTCCAAAATGCAAAGGGAGGAAGCAGAATCCCGAGTCAAAGGTGATTGTGGGAAACCGATGTTTCCTTCCCTTGCTGTTTTTGTCACTTTATATTTATAACTTTGTTTTGCATTCTTTTCATTTCAGGGGCCCTGAAAGAGAGAGATGGCGAGTGAGATCTGAAGGAAGCGGAAAGGAGAAAATATGAGTTGCTCTCTTCCACTCTAGCGACGGCTCAGAAAGACCTCTCCAATCTTCGGAAGGAGAAAAGAGATCTTGAAAACCAGTGGGACTCTACTTCCAACAAGGTTAAGGAGCTCGAGCTTCGGATTTCCGAGCTTGAGACTAAAGAGAAGGAAGCTGAGGAGTTGGTTATGACTTTGAGGAATCGGATCTCCGATCTTGAGGCCGTTATTCAGAAAGCTCGGGAAGAGGGGACCGACCCCTAAAGTCAGATTGCAGATCTCCAGGAGAAACTGAGGCAGGCTAAAGAGAGAGCTCGGAAGGCCCAACTTGAAAGTGCCGATATAGCAGAGATGGCTCTTGGGATGTCGGGGGAAGGCTTTAACAAACCTCTTGACCAAGTCGTCGTGGTTCACCCTTCGCTTCCTCTTGATAGAGAGATGCTGAGCGTTGATTATTCTGTGGAGAGGAATGAGATCGTCAAGATCGACTTCGCTTCCAATGAACGTGTGATCATTTACTCTCGTCGATCCGGCGCTTAAACCATGATTGGGGGTAGACGTTTCCGGGGTTCTGGGTGAACCCGGTTTGACTAAGGTTTCGGGTTCCAGGCGGAACCGGCATTTCGTCTTGTAATTTTTGAAAGTCTTTTTGAACTTGAGGACCCGGGCGAATCCGGGGTGGTCTGTAATTTTTTGCTTTATTTTAGCTGCCCACATTTCCGGTTTTTATTTACCTCGGTTGCGCTTTATTTTTTGCACTTGCATGTTAAAATTTGTACATTTGTTTTTTACTTTGCTCAAGTAACGTGCGTCGCCTTTAGGGCAGTTTACCGGGACTCGGCCCAGATCG
Organism: Astragalus membranaceus; assembly: GCA_039519185.1. Classification (NCBI taxonomy): domain Eukaryota; kingdom Viridiplantae; phylum Streptophyta; class Magnoliopsida; order Fabales; family Fabaceae; genus Astragalus; species Astragalus membranaceus. The sequence goes on along the minus strand of CM076847.1, from coordinate 86,361,410 downwards.
AACTCGCCCTTAAGGGTGATGGCAGCCTCGGCCATCGGTCTTGACGATCGGAATCCCCAAGACCTCTTCAGCTCCTCGAACAGTTTACCGGGACTCGGCCTAGATCGAACTCGTTCAAAGAGAGTCTGCGACGACCTCGGTCGGAGGTTGTTTTGAACGCTGGGTGCTGAGTTCCAATTTTGTAACAAGGGGCCTCGTGCATAATCGTTAGACCGCTCTTAGAGGGGCTCCCTTTAACCTCGGAACGCCGGGTTTTCAAATTAGTGGTCATAATGAATAGTCATGAAGGTATTTTTAGATGCGATCCTACATCAGCATACATAATGCTTTTCAAAGCATAAATTAACTGTAATACTGCTTCAACTTGGCAGCATTCCAAGTTCTTGGGATTGCTTTTCCTTCTAAAGTTTCCAACTGGAATGCGCCGTTACAAGTTTTAGAGACGACCCGGTAGGGTCCTTCCCAGTTCGGAGCGAGCTTCCCTTGAGTGGCATTCCTTAAGCGGACGTCGGCCCTTCGGAACACCAAGGTGCCGACTTCGAAATCTCTCGGGACAAATTTCGCGTTGTACCGGGTTGCTATCCTCTATTTGATCAGTGCTTCTTTGAGAGAGGCTCGCCCTCGAACCTCGTCGACGAGGTCGAGGTTCTCCTTTAGAGCCTGGTCATTTTCTTCAGGCGATTTTGGGTGAAGAGTCCTCCAACTAAGCTCTCCGATTTCAACAGGAATTACCGCCTCGCTCCCATATGAGAGTCGGAAAGGGGTCTCCCTCGTTGAACTCTGCAGGGTGGTTCTGTAGGCCCACAACACATAAGGTAGTTCCTCAACCCATTTTCTCTTGGCTTCATCAAGCCACTTTCTCAATCCATTGAGGAATACCTTGTTAGCGGCCTCTGCCCGTCCGTTAGTTTGGGGGTGCTCTACCGAGGTGAACCGGTGTTTAATCTGAAGATCAGACAAGATTTTCCTGAAGTCCTTGTCAGTGAACTGGGTTCCGTTATCAGTGATTATTACCTCGGGGATCCCGAATCTGGTCATAATATTCTTTTTGAAGAACTTGATGCAGTTCCTTGTGTTGATAATGGCTAGAGGCTCAGCTTCAATCCATTTTGTGGAGTAGTCTACAGCCACTATTAGGTATTTGACCTGACCGGGGGCAGTTGGGAATGGCCCTAAGAGATCTATCCCCCACCACGCGAAATGCCGTGGCGAGGTGAGACTAGTGAGATCGGCAGGAGGTGCTACATGAACCTTGGCATGGACTTGACACTTCTTGCATTTTTTGACATAGTTTCTTGCATCGGTTTCCATGGTTGGCCAGAAATATCCTGCCCTTAAGGCTTTCCGAGCTAGAGACCGACCTCCAAGGTGTTGTCCGCAGATCTCCTCGCGGATCTCGGCCAAGACATAATCTGCTCCCTCTCCTTCAACGCATTTTAATAATGGCGCGTAGAGGCTTCTTCTGTAGAGTGTTCCGTCGATTATGGAGAAAGACGAGGCCTTCCTCCTGATTAACTTGGCTTCGCGGGAGTCCGAAGGCTCGTCTCCCGACTTGATATACTTCATTATTGGTGAGATCCAACATTTGCTTTCCTCAACTACATTGACGAAAAAAGCGGGCTCCGGGTTGGGGAGAACGCTGGGTTTGCTTAGCGTTTCCTGGATTATTGATCGGTGATTTCCCGGAACTTTGGTGCTGGCGAGCTTGGAAAGAACGTCCGCTCTGATGTTTTCCGTTCTGGGAACGTGCTTAAACTCTGCAAACACGAAATAGGAAAGCAATTCCTGCACTCGGGTTAAATACTTCTGCAAGGTCGGATCTTTGGCTTCGTATTGCTTTCCGATTTGTGAGACTACCAACAACGAGTCCGTGTTTAAAGAGAGCTGAGTAATTCGGAGGTCTATGGCAAGTCGGAGTCTTACTATGCATGTCTCGTATTCTGCCTGGTTGTTTGAAGTTGGGAAACCAAAAGTGAGGGATACTTCGATTACGACGCCCGTCGGGCTTTCAAGTATTAGCCCTGCACCGCTCCCCTTTGGATTTGAGGATCCATCTACATGGAGCGTCCAAAATTCGCCTTCAGGGTCGGATGGTGTCATTTCGGCGACAAAATCGGCAAGTATCTGAGCTTTCATGGCCGGCCTGGTCTCATATTTGATGCCGAACTCAGAGAGTTCTACTGCCCATTTAATCATTCGTCCTGCTAAGTCAGGTCGGTGTAAGATCTGTCGGATCGGTGATTCGTCCGTACCACGACCTGATGAGCGACGAAGGAAGGCCGGAGGCGGCATGCCGAGATGAGTAGAGCAAAGGCGATCTTTTCTATTTTCTGGTATCTAACTTCTAATCTCTGTAAAGCTTTGCTCACAAAGTATACTGGACTCTGACCAGTCTCTGTTTCCCAAATGAGAAGGGCGCCAATGGCTTCTTCCGAGATGGCTAAGTACAGGTATAAGGTTTCCCCCGGGTTTGGCCGAGTCAGGATTGGTGGCTCGGTCAAAGCCTTTTTAAGCTGGGAGAGGGCCTCGTCCCGCTCCGGGGTCCATTCAAACTTTGCTTCCTTCTTAAGCAGCTTAAACAACGGGAGCGATTTGAACGCAACATTGGAAATGAAACGAGATAGCGCAGCAATCATCCCGTTAAGCTTTTGAAGCTCTTTCTTGGTAGATGGGGTGCGCATCTCTGTCACATCCCGACATTTGTCCGGGTTGGCTTCAATGCCCCTTTCCGTGAGGTAGAAACCAAGGAATTTCCTAGCTCGGACTCCGAAAGTGCATTTTTCCGGATTTAGCCTCACATTGTTTTTCGGATTTCTGTGAAGATCTTTTCAAGGTCGGCTATGTGGAGGCTCTCACCTTCGCTTTTCACGATCATGTCGTCGAGGTAGACTTCTACATTACGCCCGATCTGCTTTCGAAAAACCCTGTTCATCATTCTTTGATAGGTAGCTCCCGCATTTTTTAAGCCAAATGGCATAACCCGGTAACAGAAATTACCGCGGTCAGTCATGAAGGCTGTTTTTCCTCGTCGGGAGGGAACATCGGAATTTGGTTATATCTGGAATAGGCATCCATAAAAGATAGTAAACGAATTCCCCATTTGGACAGGCGTCCTTTGGACAGGCCTTATTAAGATCGGTATAATCAACACAGATTCGCCATTTTTCATTACTTTTCTTGACAAGTACTGGGTTGGAAAGCCAAGTTGTATACTTGACTTCATTTACAAAATCGGCTTTAATTAAATCATCAACGACCTTAGCTGTGGTAGTTGCTTTTTCCTTGCTTTGAGCTCTCTTGCGCTAGGCAACCCACTTAGCCCCGGGGGTAACAGCTAGCTGGTGACAGGCGACTTCCGGGGGAATCCCGGGCATGTCTTTCGCCGACCAGGCGAAGAGGTCGGCATGAGACTTCAGGCATAAAGCGAGCTTTGCTTTAACTTCCTCAGAGAGGTCAGATACGATCTTGACAGCTTGGGTTGGGTCGTCTCCCAACTGGACTTGCACGAATTCCCCATCACGTTGAGGTCGCCTGATTTTCTTCTTCAGCTCTCGGGTGAGATCGTCATCACTCTCCTCTTCGGAGCTGTCTGGGTCGTACCTCGCATCAAGATCTGTGACATTGACCTCGGCAGTACTACTGTTTCTTCTCTTTTTGAGGTCCTTCCGGGCTTCATCTTCTTCGGGGTGAACCCCCTCCTCTGAGGCTCGCCTATCTTCTTTCACGTGTAGATAGAAGCATCTCTGGGCGGACTCTAGGTCGGCATCAAGGGTAATAACTTTGTTGCACAAAGAGTAGAATTTCATTTTCAGATGAACTATTGAGGTTACAGATCCGAGCCTTCCTAGAGTCGGTCTTCTGTTAATACACTTGTAGACCGAAGGGCATGACAAAACTTGGAATTTGGTCTTGACTGTCCTTTCCAACGGTTCTTCGCCGTAGGTGACCATTAATTCCAAATAGCCGAGTGGTTTGGTCCGGGACCCGTTGAAACCTGAAAGGTCAGATCCCCTGTAAGGGGTGAAGTCCTCCTCAGAGATTTGCAGCTTTCTCACAAGGTCGATAAAAATGATATCTGTCGAGCTTCCCTGATCGACAAGGATTCTTCTTATCTCGTGATTGGCCATGACAGCCCTGATCAAAAGAGGTACATGCTTGTTGGGTTTGCCATCTAGCAAGTCTTGATCGCCGAATGCCAAAAGAGGTCGGTCTGGGGTCAAGGTTACCACCGAGGTGGAAGCAGCACTCATAATCTCCTTCCACTTTCTTTTCATAGTCTTGCCTGAAGCTTTGACGGGGTATCCACCAAAGATGACCATCATTACCGGCCGACCTTTAGACTTCCAGAAATCGCGCTCGTCTTTCGAGCTTTCCTCTCTTTCTTGACGAGCCTTCCCCTTCTTTTTAGGGTCATCCTTCTCTTCTTTAACCTCTACCTCCTGCCGAGGTGCTTTGGCCACATACTGACTCAATTTCCCTTTCTTAATCAGATCCTCAATGTCGTCTTTCAGAGCATTGCAGCGATTGGTGTCATGTCCTTTACTTTGGTGATACCGACAGTACTTATTAGATCGCTGCCCTGGTCTGTGCGGGAGTGGATCAGGGAATTTAACTTCCTTAAATTCCGCATTCATGCATTCTGCTAAAATTCTAGCTCTTGTTTCGTTAAGATCGGAATAATGCTGGTGACGGTTGCGAGACCTGGGTTTACTATCGTTCCGGGCCTCCTTCTCATTCCGAGGCTTGATCATTCCAGGGTCGGCGTCTGACATTCTTGCAACCGCTCCTTCTTCGTGGTCGATGTACTTTTGAGATCGCTGGAGGAACTCGGCAAGCGACTCGGTTTGATTTACTCCGACATCGATTTGGAAAAGACTTTCTTCTCGAAGACCGGCTTCCATGAAGAAAAGTCGAAAAGAGTCATCGAGGTTCCGGACTTGTGCGGCTTCCTTATTGAACCTCTCAATATAGTCCCGGAGAGACTCGTTCTCCCCCTGCCGAATTGCTTGCAAAACTTTCCGAGATTTCGGCTTCATTTTGGAGTGAGCGAAATGGGCAGAAAAAAACTTGGCTAGCTGGTCCCAAGAGGATATTAAGTTCGGCTTGAGGGCTCTGAACCAGTCCAAAGCCAACTTCTCAAGAGTGAGGGGAAAAATTCGACATTTGATTTCCTCTGGGACGTTCCGATATTGCATCATTGTATCGAAGTAATCGAGATGGCGATCAGGATCACCAGTCCCATCATGCATCTTTAAACCTTCAGGGGGTTTCTTAAGGTGCTTTGGCACCGGAAAGTAGTCGATGTTTGTCGTGAAGGGTCCTTTCCGTGATGTCGATCTCTCCCTCGGAGGAGCTCGCTGGTTAGGGCGCCTAACAGGGGACCTTCGAGAGTGAGGGCGCCGACGTTCATGCCTCGGGGATCTTTCCCGGCTTATAGAACGTCGCCTCGGAGAAGAGGATGCCAAGGACGAGCTCTAGTGAGGAGAATCCTCAAGATAATAACTGTCGTCCGGTGTCTCGCTTGGGGGAGTTCCAGATCCTCGTATTCCTTTCCGACGAGGTGGTGAACGGTGGTGGTGCCTCCTCCATGTTGGAGATCGGGGACGCCTTTGACTAGACATTCTTCTGCTGGGAGAATGGTTTTGAGGAGAGGACCGATCCGGGATGTCGTGAGCTCGGATCTCGGCAATTTCAGCTTCCAGCTGGGAGTAGCGCTGACTCCTCTGCTGGTCAGCCTCGGCTTGTTTTATCAGCAACTGGACGAGCTGTTGAACAGCATCAACCGGCACCTGGATAGTCGGGGAGGAGGTGGAAGTTGGTTCTTGGCGGAGCTTATGGGAACCATTGCTCTGGACGAGTTGTGGCCGTGGGCCGAGCTACGGGGCAGAGTGACTGCTACACCTTCGGGTGTTTCCTGCTGTTGATCGGGTCTTACTATAACACTTGAGACGTTCCTCTGACGTAACACCGAAGCCATCGCTGACCAAGGAGATGGGGGAGGGACTAGAGTATAAGAGCTCCTGCTGTGGTCGCCAATGTTCTGTACCGTATCTCTGAACTGGTATCCGATCTTAGATACCAAGTCTGGTCCGAGATAGTTGGTAGCTGTGTTCTTGGTCAATCCGAGTTTGAGCTCCGACCCGAGGTGAGGTGGTACCTGCAATAACACTCCGACGCTCAAGTCAGTAAGTGGGTCAATTGCAAGTGAGAGAATTGGAAAGTGTGTACGTTTAACGCTAGCATTGAATGCTTATTTATAGGTTTTGGGAATCAACGGGAACCATCGGATGTAGGTATTTGACCCTCACCATTGATTGGCAGGTTTGCCTTTGGTATTGGGCCTTAGTGCACAATGTTGTAGTGGCCCAATCCATAACAATACTAAAAAAATAATATAGGTTATTAGAAAATTTTAACTTATATAATTTAATTAACTATTTTTAAAATTCCTCGTTTTTTTTAAATAGAAAAATTGTTAGGCAAGTTTAATTGAATATAACCACTGAAAGGCAATAACAAAATGAGTTTTGGTGTATCAGTTTGTCTGATCAAAAAGTTGATAGTTTACCTATTGTAATAATCTGTTGTAATAAACTACACAAGAGTTAGCAATTAGTCGGTTAGCAGTTAATAGTTTAGGCAGTTAATTGGCTTGTTAGTTACTGCCTAACCATGCTATTAGTGATTGTATATATAACCACTGAAAGGCAATAACAAAATGAGTTTTGGTGTATCAGTTTGCACCTAACAAGTGGTACCAGAGCTCCTACCGGGGCCTAGAAAGAAATTTTAATTTTCTAAAAACACAAAAAAGTAAGAAGGAAGGAAAGAACCGAAGCTTCAACAACAGACAACAAGCATTTCTCGTTCAACCAAAAGTTGCCAAATTTGATGGTCATTGCGACCATTAGTCCATGCTTATGGAAGGAATATTGGAGCATTGTAGAGAATGGAATCCCTACGCTAGGTGCGACAACAATGACATCGGGAGATGCGCAATGGATGTATATTCTCCGCTAAAACCCTCGATAGAGAGTCTATTGTATGTAGGGTAAAGTCCCTTTCTTGGAGGTGGTTCCTTGCTAGGTCGAAGGGATCACATTGTCTTTATTATGAGTGGCATGTTGCCCCGATATCGTGTATTACTCGGAATTAGTTCTTGTGCCCCTTAGCACCTTGTATTGGGTTAGGACACCCCTAGTGTCATATTTTGTGATATATATACATACGATCTTTTGCTTTTGAAAAAAAAACAATGACGAAAGAGATCAAGATTTTCGAGGAAGGGAAGCTTAAAGATTTGAAAGCCAAGAACTATTTGTTTCAATCGATTGAAAGAAATGTCTGAGAGACGATACTAAAGAGGGATACTTCATAGAATATCTGGGATTCAAGGCAGAAATTTGAAGGATCCACGAAGGTCAAACGAGCACAATTGCAAGTCCTACGCAGAGAATTTGAGATCTTAGCGATGAAAGAAGGTGAGTCCGTTAATGATTACTTCTCAAGAACGCTCGAAATAGCAAAAAAAATAATAATGAAGATTCATGGCGAAAATGTTTAAGAAACGCTCGTGCATGGTAAAGAAGATCCTTAGGTCGATGACGCCCGAATTCAACTATGTGGTGTACTCTATAGAGGAATCAAAGAATGTCACGACTTTGTCCATGGATGAGCATCAAAGTAGCTTGCTCGTTCACGAACAAAGGATACGAGGGCAGAAAGAGGAAGACCAGGCCCTGAAAATGTTATAGATGTTTTATGAATGATATTTTTCATATTCTATTTTTTTTTGCATAATTAGGTATATAAGATATTTGTTGAGCACTTTTTTTAGTAGAAAAAAGATGCATACAATATTTTTTATTTGATTAATTGAAAAATTATAATTAGATTTATAAACATATATTTTTTTAAATAAAAATCTTTAATGAGGGACCAAAATGATCCATTAAAATAGCATCTTTTATATTGAACATCACTAGTCTTGACACATGGCCAACTCAGCACTTTAATAGAACATGACAACATTTTATTAGGGCCTAGGACACATTTAACATCAATTATTTTGAAGAATTAAGTATCCTTTAATAAACTATAATTATAATTTTTCAAATAATCAAACGAAAAAAGATTAATTTTTTTAAAACTCTATAGGGAATTATCTTTATTTATTATTTTATAGTATAATTTAAACTTTACTATCTTAATAATTAGAGAGAATAATAACAAAATATTCTAATGGATTAATTACATTTGAATAATACTCGTTTGTTACTTTACTTTTGTTTATAAACATATCACTTTGTTTTCATTGTATTTTTGTTTTAAGATTTTCAAACAAAAATTATTATTTTAAATATCTTGATAATAAAATAGTATATAAATGTTTGACGGTCATATTTCTGTTTAGTAGTGACTTGGAATATCAAATTGTTTTTGATTATTTTTCTCACCACTTTTTTATGGTTAAATTAGTTTAGAGACCTTTTTACAAATTTTTATTTAGCTTAGGACTTATTTACAAGTTGTAAATGTCACGTTAGCATTGACTAACTGTTGATTAACTGTAATGTAACAAAATGATTAGATCAAGGACCGACAGAGTAATTAAACCTAAATTTATTCATGAATTAAATATGCCATTTATATTTATCAGTTAGTTTAATCGCTAGTTTTACTAAACACGTCATTTCCTAGCTATTAGCTAACTTATCTGTTATCCACTAGCTTATCAGTTATCTGTTATCCACTAGCTCATCAGCTATCCGTTATCCGCTACTTTTTATCAAATAGCGCCTAAACAAAGTGAATATTGTATTTATTTATTTATTTTTTAAAAGTAAATATTGTATCTGAATAATTGGTGAAGCAGTGAATAAATGATATAATTTTACTGTATATAATTATTTAAATAAATAGCATATCGCAATCCGAAAAGGCCATGAGATTTTTTTTTCTACATTAAGATAGTAGACGACAATTGAACATGTACAAAGTAAATATATACATTAAGATTATATCACCTAAGGAACATCTGTATTTTCTCTTAAAAAAAGGAGCATCTGTATTTTTTTTAGATGTACCTGATTTTGAAAGATCTTTCGATAGGATCCAATCTCTCTATCTTGGCGTTGGTTTTAGGGATACGGGGAACTCTTCCTCCTATTTATTTTATGAGTGGTTTCAGGGACGGATTCAGAAAGTTCAACTAGTGGGGGCAAAATTGTTTATTATAATTATTTTTACAAAAATCATATGAATGCATAAGCAATAAAATTAATAAAGAAGGGTTGAAATAGAAATGGTTAATTTTTCTTTGAAATATTGTGTGTGGTGATACCGTTGTGCGTCAGCCTTCGTAAAAATTGGTTTTTAAATGTCATTTCATTTGCCACACATGGCCTCGCTGTTCCTTTCACAACCTTTTTCAGTTTTTGTTCACGAGATAACACTCTCACAATCACTTTTCCAACATTTCTTTAAAGTATTTTATTATATATATAACAATAGTTTATATAATTTGTAGTTTGTCTTATACATTACTCCTATGTGGGGATATCTTATAATTTTGGACTGGAGGCAAAATAGCACAACATCATATTATTAGTTAGAAATTTATTAAGGTAGAGGGGTCAAGTGCCCCCAATTAGGTTCAAGTAGATTCGTCCTGAGTGGTTTGTTGATCTTATTGATTACTTATATATCTAGATGTAGTTGTAGTTTCAGTTTTCAGTTTTTGACTATGTGGATCTTCTTTTTCTCCTCCGTAGATATGGGTTAAGTTCTCCTTGTGCTCGGCTTTTAATATATATCTTTATGTTTGCCTTTCAGAAAAAAACTTATATCGCCCACAAGAAGTAAAAAATGGATTAATAGTTTTGTTTAAAAAAAAGTTGACCCAATCCGATATGAATAAATGTGAATTGGATTAAATAAGATGATTCAATTTTGGGTAAAATATGTTTTTGGTCCCTACAAAATTGGGTCATTCTAAGTTTAGTCCCTACATTATCGAAATAACCCCAATTTTTTTTCGTTTTCACTATTAGTCCCTGACGTTAAATGATGCTGACTGGGCTGACAGAAATCTGAGTTGGCATTTTGTAACATCTCCCCAAAGTGCTTGTTCTAGTTGTTATGATTAGTGATTTATATTAATTAATTTTTTCTAATTGAGTGATTGATTGTTTTGTTTGAGTCCATGGTTGATAAATTAAATTTTCTTGAATACATGGCTAAATGGAATAATTATATGTTTGTGTGATAGTTTGGGTATATAAAATTGCGTAGTGTATAAGAGGATTAGTGGGGTGCGCATATCGTAAGGGCAATACATGAATTTCCTCTTCTAGTGTCCCACTCCCACTGAGTATAACTCAGCTGAAACACTAAACCCAACATCACACATTCATTTCTCCACACTTTCACAAACACCCATTTTCCTCAAAGTGAGAAAAAGAGAGAGAGTTGTATGGAATGAAGAAAAAGGGAAGGAAACCCCATTTAAAAACACTATCACCAGCCGATCAAAACCCCACCTCCACACATTTCCCATTAAGTCCATTATATATCACCTTCAATAAACAAAAGAAAGAAAAGAGAGAGAGAGTGCGAAGAAGAGGGAGAGGAGAGCAAAGATTGACAAGGAAAAATGAAACCCTTCTTCGCATTTCTCTCACATTTCTCTTCCCCATTGAAAAGTTCCTTTATAATCCTTCTCATTACAACCCTTAGTTCAGAAACTTCATTTTCTCTTAAGCTTCAAAACTGAGTTTAGAGCTCCCTCCTTCTCTTCCTTCATTTCGACCAGGCATGTTGATGGATGGAGCTTTAAGAGCTGAAATTGGACTTGCATGTGCAACTAGAAGCTTGTTATTAGCAATCCTCTACCCACATTTCGATTTTAAAAGCTTAGGGAGAGGGTTTGGAGCTGGGATTTCAGTTTGGGGCTTTTGGGGAAGCTTGTGGTGTTCTTTGGAGTTAACTCAAGTTCAAGTTTCGATTCTTGTTTGCATTTGTGTTGATATTCAACAATTTGAGGCGAGTTCTTCGCATTTTAGTGTTTTGAGTGTTGTGGTTACACTAGTGCAAAAACAAGAAAAGAATTGGTGATTTTAAGTCGGACTCCCAAAAAAATTCTGGCGTTCACCCTTTTAAGTCGGGCAACGCTTACGTCCGACTTTAAATGTGTAAGCAACTAACGTACGACTTTAAAAGGTTTTCCACAGACCATAATTAAAGTCGGAGTTCAGACAAAACCCGACGTTAAAGGTTTTCCACAGGCCATAATTAAAGTCGGACGCACTAATAATCCGACTTTAAAACGTACTTTTTAAGTCGGACCTTAATCCGACTTTAAAAAAACATACTTTCTAAGTCGCTTTGATAGAAGTCGGGTGAATGTCCGAAAGGTCCGACTTTGAATCCCAATTTTCCACTAGTGTTATGAAATTGAACTGAAATTGAAGTTATGTTTGATTTGGAAATTCTGAATTTTTGGTAAAACAAGTGTGAACCTTTGATTTGTTGAATTGCATGTTGTTTGTTCCTAATGTGTTTCAATTGCATGATAAATCGTTTCAAAGTACTTGTTTTACTGGATATTGGTGCTGTTGTTGTATGTGGTTAACTTAGGAATTGAGCGGAACGAGGATTGGAACCGTCGGAATTGCGAAATTATACGAAAAACTGAGTTTTGTTGCAAACTGTAAAGTTGTGAATCGATTCCCAGGACTGTGAATTTGTTCCCATTCTGTGAATTGATTCCCAGGACTGTGAATCTATTCACAGATTGTAAATCTTTTCCTATTTTGTGAATCGATTCCCAGATTATTTTTTAAAACAAAAATATTTCAAACCTCTCCCAATCCATTCCTTAACCCTCCCCATTGATAATTGTATGATTATGTGTCTCGAATTACTTATTTTCATGATGTAAAACGAACGTTACAAGGTTAGGGTGTTAGAGACAAACCGCGTAGTTTTGTATCGAGAGAGAAAACACAATCTTGTAGCAAGTAAAGGACTTGGTGTCCGAGAAACAGATTTGGTATCCGAATTAATAATGAAATATATGGGGTGACGACCTCGAGTTATAGCATACTAGGGGAGGGAAGTCATGAGCCCAAAACCTAGGCCCGTTCCATGTTTGCTCGTTAATAACTAATAATTAATAATAATAACAATTAAAAAGATTATCTTGTCAAAAAAAAAAGATTAATAAAACAAAAAAGGCACATCAGTTAAAATGCCACTTGGGTGATGCCACGTCATCATTCTGTTTGTTCACTCAGCAGCAATTAACGGCAGAGACTAATAATGAAAACGAATAAATAAGTTAGGGACGAAAACGTCTATTTCCTTAATGTAGGCACCAAACTTAGAAGGTCCCAATTTTGTAGGGAGTAAAAACATATTTTACCCTTCAATTTTTAAGGAAAATGTATTACAAATATATTGTATAACACAACTATTAGTAATATATTCAATTTTGAACATCCACATTTAAGTGTTGTCACTCTAGAAGAAAAGCTTTTTTTTTTTGGTAACACACTCTAGAAGAAAAGCTAATTAGTAATCTAGTTTTTTTTTGTCAAAAATTAACTTTAGTCAATTATGATACAATTTTGATGAAGGAAACTTTAGAATGTATCTCAGACATTGTAATTCTGGATTGCTTATATGTTGAATAATTAAACGAATATATTTTACTCCCAAAAGAAAACAATATGATTTGTTCAAAATTCGCAAGCTGTAGGAAGAAGTTCTAATGAAATTCTGTAGACCGAAGACCAAAGTAGACCCTAATGCTGGTCAAGCATGGTGCATTATTTAAGTGCAAGTTGATTCATTTCATGTATTAAAATCATTTGAATGCTCTCTCCTGGGTAAAGGCAAATATTGGCTCGATTCATAATACGTTGTTTTACTTGTTTATACGATTCACCTATCCAATTACTATTTTTATCTTTATTATAAGGAAAACAATTAATTTGACTTTTTTTGACAAAAAAAATTAATTTGATTTTTGATCTCTTTTATAAATGATTTTTTTTCATATTTAATATTATTATTCCATATATACTTTTTATTTATTGAGTAGTTAAAAATATTTAATTTAATAAATTTGGTTATTTTTTTACATAAAAACTAGACAATTAATTATACTTAATTAATTTTCTCAATTACAATGAAAGTAGTTCATTTTCTCATAATAGAGACCAAGTGGAGTAGGTAGTAGTCAATGATACTCTTCTAAGTGCTTTGAGATCACTTTCATAATAGGTTGTATGGTATAAGAGAAAGATAATAAAAAGAGGAGAAAATTATTCTCTCTCCTTTGTTTGATCGAAGAGGGAGATTCTATTATTAATTAATTAATCAAGAGATAACAATACTCTTACTTAAAATTAAAATATCAAAATAATAACGATAAAATAATAATTTTACTAATCAATGAGTTTTTCCCCACTTTTCTAAACTTTTTCTCTCTTCTCCATCAAACAAGAGAAATTCACTATTTTCTTTCTATCCTACCTCTTTTTTCGTATTTCTCTTGGGCCAAACAAACCAAAGTAATCTTTTAGATAACGCAAATATTCAGATATGTTACAAACACGAAATCTAGAAGGGTGGCTAACTAAATTAAGTTGTTGCTTATAAATATGTCCAATATTAGTTTTAGGATATCTTAAAGAAGAATTCCATCAGCTGAAAGTACTCCGAGTTGTCCCGAAGGAAGAAGATTAATATTTTATAACATCGGCTTCCTCCTTAGTTAGAACTATCAATTAATTTACATATAAAATAAAAGCTTCCTACTTAGATCTAGATTCTCTTTTAGAATAATAATTATCAAGGTTTCTATTTCTACATTAGAATAATCCAAATAATTTGCATTTAAATATGAACCTGCTGCCGTGGGGTTTGGCTGTTTGTGGGAAATATATAAATTATAGCCAAAAGTAGAAGACCAAGAAGTAAACAACATAAATTAGTTATGAGTCGTCGGTTTTTCTTCCAGAACCCAGATTGGGAAATGCTTCAGGAGCTACCAGAAACTCAGTTTGAATCATATTCAAACTATGGTGTTCATAACCCTATTAATGATGATTCTCTATCATTCGACATGGTTGATTTCTCAATGGGATCACAACAATCAGAGGCACCAACCAAAAAGGAGGCAAAGCAACTGAACAAGAATGAAGAGTTGTCATCATATATAGGAGTTAGGAAAAGGCCATGGGGAAAATTTGCAGCAGAAATAAGAGATACAACGAGGAATGGAAAAAGGGTTTGGCTTGGAACCTTTGATACTGCTGAGGCTGCTGCTTTAGCTTATGACCAAGCTGCATTTTCCATGAGAGGCATTAATGCTGTTCTCAATTTTCCTCTCCAAAAGGTCAAAGAATCTTTACAAGAGATTCAATATGATCAACTGAATGGATCTTCACCAGCACTTGCACTCAAGGAGAGACACTGCATCCAAAGAAAATTGTCATCAAAAGCTAAAAAGAATAAAGGGAAATTAGAATCGGAGGAGGTACAAAATGTGTTGGTGCTGGAGGACTTGGGAGTTGAATATTTAGAACAGCTTCTAAGCATATCTGATGATCAAACTACAAGCTCCTCCAAGTAAACTTGTTTCAGTAATTATTTTGTTGTAACTATTTTCCTTCATAGAAGATTAGATCCTTAATGAGTCACGTTATACGAGATCACTAGCCTCTTTCTGTTAGACTCAATCTCCATTGGTAATAAAAAGCTCTTCAAAACCTTGTGTATATATGAGTAATATGCTTAGTTTGGATAGTGATATCTAGAGTTAGGATTAGATAGTGTTTTCTTGATGATAATGTGATGTTAAAGATGTCATTTGAGACGAAAATTAAGGTATTAGTACTAATATCCTATATATGATGTTTTCTGAAATCTGCAATGTGTGAAGTGGAGGAATTTGCAATGGGGAGTTTATTTTTCTTCGTAAAACCAAATCCCCCAAATTTGAAGGATCTCAAAATGTATTGGAGGAGGGTTTGGGAGGCCTTAGGCAAATTCTTCAAATCATTTATATCTTTTTATAATACTCTTAAAATTAAAAATATATTAATTATAAGCATTCTCTTAACATTATTTACAAAATTACTCTCTCAATAAAAGTGAAATGTTTCTATAAGATAGAAATTCTCAATATTGCCATGATTTCTTTGTTCGAAGCACCAAGCTTAGTGAGTCGTGGATCCCATGGGAGAGACTTTATTCGTTGCCAAAATTTAGTGGCAACATTAGAGACAGATTTCACATATTCCTTCACAAATTTCACTTTTTAGTTGTATAGTTCATACAACTTTGTATATATGTTTTGATGCTTCTTCTTTACCTAGTCTCTTTCGCCTTAGTTAATGTCAAGGAAAAATGTCACTACTGTCTAGGATGTTTTGCCTTAACCGTAGGTACGCGGTCGAAATACGAGATAAAATATGAAGGGAAAACAAATCTTGATGAGAGTAAAATATCTTGATCTCTCTTTTCGGTGAAATTTATTTTCCACATTCTATTTTCATCATATTTTTCTCTATTCCTTTTTTCTTTTCATTTGCCAAACAAAAAAAAAATTTTAATTTTACATTTCTTCAACTTTCGTTTTTCCATCACAAACAAACAAAGGCTTGATATATAAGTAGTGTATTATTTGGTAAAATGTACTGTAAATTATAATGATTGGTTACAAATTTAAAATTAATATTGAAATTATATATATAATGAACAGCACATATCATACTAATATTGGCATATATACATATATACATGTTCTTTAGTACTAGTGGAGGTGGCATTACTTGTACCTTCTAAATTCTTGTGCACATTCTTTATAACAGGAACACACTTATTGGAGTTTTAATTATTATTATTTTTTTGACAAAATTGGGGTTTTAATTCTATTTGTTGTAATTCAAAGATGGATAAACATAAGTAAATACCTTTTTCTAAAATTTTTTAATATTTTTATATATGATTTTTATGATTTTTTTTTGTAAATATGCTACGTACTATCACAAATTTATAGTAAATTTCTATAACATTTTTAAGAATGGTGTATATCCCCTAATATATATATATATATAATTGTTGTTTTTTATTGTAGCTAGAAAGAAAAAACCATGCATGTTAGTGTGTCTCATGTTTATGAAGTTTCTCTCATTGATTAGTTACCTCAGTTGAGGCGACACAATGACACTAGTTGAATCTCCAAATTTTGGGCACATTTTGTGTAACAGTTGGTTAAAAGTCGACATATTTGGTCTAAAAATTGAATCAAATACATTAATTATCATTGACCAATTTTGTTCATAAAAGAGACGGGAGGGAGTCAGCTTTTAGTGTATATAACTATATATGTAACCATTATCTAATTAATTGATGTTATTAAGTTATGTAAATTAATGCATTATTTTCTCTAAACATAATGTTTATCTTTTTATAATGATAATAATTGGTATCAACCTAAGTATTCGGTGGAAACCAAGTAATAAAATTAGGCTTTTTTTTGTACCCCTCTCTTCCCCCTTGTACCCCCACTTTGACCAAACCGACCATTTTACCCCCACTCCAAAAAAATGGCTTCCGGAATTATCCTCCTATGAGATAATTCCGGAAGCCATTTTGATGAAGTTTTCCGGAATTATCTCTTAGGAGGATAATTTCGGAAGCCATTTTGATTAAGTTTTCCGAAATTATCACATAGGAGGATAATTCCGAAAGCCAAATTCATCAAAATGGCTTTCGAAATTATCCTCATTTGAGGTGTTTCTGGAAATTAAAAAAAAATCAGCTACAACTTAAATTTTGATAAAAAAATGAGGGATATTTTGAGGATAAAACATAACATAGGGTATAAGGGGGGAGAGGGGGTAAAAAAAAAGCCATAAAATTATATACTAGTATTTTTTTTTTTTTTGGTGAAAGAGAGGGCCCAAAGGCCCTTTGTATAAATTATATACTAGTATTATAGCTTATCAACAAAACAAAAAAAATACTAGTGCTACATATTGGTGTTAGACGTGCGCGACATCTGAGACCCACAGAGGTGTAGGGACATGTGCTTTGTTTGGATCTAAATTCTCTGTAGGGACATAGTCAACTTCCATCAAGCTTCAAGGCGGCCGTTCCATTATTGCCTAACAAGCTTTTAATATTACTTTCAGTGAGGGATTAATTAATTAAGCTTTTATCAAGCTTTTAATACTACTAAAATTGACTGTAAGATAGTATTAAGTAAAATTTTATGAATGGTTAACATTGAAACAAATATTAAATCTCAATCATTAACGATGTTTTATATTATATGTTACGGTCAATTTTAATGGCCTATTGATAAAGAACTTAGTTGATCCATCATCACCTTAGAATCACCCTTAGTGTCAATAGCGTTCTTTTTTTTTTTTTCACGAAAATTGTTGAATATGGTGACGGCGTTCATAAATTGTTTTTGTTTTTGACAATATAAATTGCTGAATAAGGTGAAGTCGGTACTAAGTTCGGTAACTAGGTGACATTTTTTTGGCGTATATGCTTGCTTTCTTTATTATTTAAATATTTCTGAGATTTTATAGTTTCTTTTTTGAGATAGTATTGTAATTTCATCATGAAATCTTTTTTAGTTTATATAAACAATATTCATTAAAATTATGAAAAAAAAAATTACGGTAACATCTTACTTATGAACTTCTTTCTTACACACACAAGTTAGTGACAAAGAAAAGTAAAAATTCAAAGTTTTTCCAATTAAATTGCTGTTAATGGAAAATTGACAATTACTTTATCAAGTAAAATTTGATGTTCAAATAGTAACTTTTAACATCTCTCGAAAGAACTCTGGTTACTCAAAATAGTACTCCCAGTTCTCCTATTATTTTATAAATGAATTCATCCAAAAGATAACATCAGTAAATCGTCTTTCATAATTTTGACACGGACTCGTATCTGTATCTGGACCACAAACAAGTGTTAAACATCAACTTCCTTATTAGATTTAGGTCCTCTTAATAAATTATCATTACTATAAGATTTACACATTAAAATAATCCAAATTCCAACGGTGGGGTTTGGCGTTTGATGCAAACGTAAATTATAGCCAATAGTGGAAGACAGAGAGGACTAAGACAGAGAAGAAGCAAAGTGAGAGAGAAGAGTTAATTTCCTAATATGATGAGTAGCACTTTTTTCTACGACGCAGATTTGGAAATGCATTCACAAATTCTGTTCGAATCATCTTCAAACTCTGTTGACCCTACTACTTATGACGATTCACTTTCCTTCGACATGGTTGACTTCTCCACTGAAGGAAAACCAAACTCTGATAAGAAGGAAAAGTCATATATTGGTGTGAGGAAAAGGCCATGGGGAAAATTTGCAGCTGAGATAAGAGATACAACAAGGAATGGTAAAAGGGTGTGGCTTGGAACCTTTGATACTGCAGAGGATGCTGCTTTAGCTTATGACCAAGCTGCATTTTCCATGAGAGGCAATAATGCTGTGCTTAATTTTCCTGTACAAAGGGTCAAAGAATCTTTGCAAGAGATTCAATATGATTACAGCCAAGGGTGTTCGCCAGCACTTGCACTAAAGGAGAGGAACTGCATACAAAGAAAGTTGTCATCAAAAGGTAAAAAGAATAAAGAGAAACAAGAATCAGAGGCAGATAATGTGTTGGTGCTTGAGGATTTGGGAGTTGAATATTTAGAGCAGCTTCTAAGCATATCTGAATCTGAGCAAAGTACCAGTTCCACCACCAGCTACTTCAATTAAACTTTTTGAAGTAATTATTATTATTTTGTTTTAACATTTTTTCCTGTTTTTTTTTTGGCTTTTTTATAACATCTCTTTTCAAGGTACGGCATGTTTAGGTTTTGTATTCTCTTTTTCTTTTATTTATATTACAAGCATAAAGAACTTTATACAATCATAGAACTTTACAAATTTCTTATAGGAACAGACAGTATAAGACCTCTTAACACAACCTTAATATAGCCATGGAAATATGTTCAGTTCTCTAACTAGCTAGGTCTTATTGTCCTATAACCATTGAGACCAATCAAGAGCAATTCCAACATGCATTAGGATTCATGCAGGTTTTGTGTCTGGAAATTCATGTGAGTAATGAACTCTCATACTAGTATTAGTTAATCATGATTCATGAGTTGAGTAAATTGAAGACAATATTAGTATAAAGACCTACAGACCCATAACTTCAACTCAATACAAACACAAATAAGGTGGCATTCCAAAATGGGAGCACAGCACCTAAGGAAGAATAGAAATTGAGGCAACCACCAACACAATCTCAAACACCCTAAATTCAACATCCTAACTAGCTATACAATCAGTGAGATTCATAATCCATTAATTCATAGAAGAGACAAGAGTCACTTAATTAGCTTTACCCAATACCACTTCCACAGTACTTCCTAATATATACCAAATAACAATCTTTGAAGAGTATATCTTCCAAAGAAGTATTCACAAGATATGATAAAAAGGATAAGCTTACATCATTTTCTACCATATTAATTCAGCAGTATCTTAACATACTATTATAGATATAATGTTAGTTACAAGCTAGTTAAGAAGTTAGTTGTTCTTATAGGTTATATAAGTCTTCTTATGTACTCTTGATAATGAGCATAGAAGATTGAAAATAGGCAGAAAAGAATCTAATGAAAAACAAAAGAGAAAAAATGAAAAGAAAGAAAAAAGTGAGAACAACGCAATAATTAGGTAGATATCAAATTTGCTCTGATATCATATTACACAATAAGGAGAAAGAAGAGAATGAAAGTGAAAATATGAAAATTGTGTTGATGATAAGCATGAATGATTTTCATCAAGAGTAAATAAGATGATACGAAGACTTATATAGCCTATGAGAACACTAACTTCTTATATAACTAACTTGCAACTAGCATTATATCACTAAATACATACATACACATATATTTTTCATGATTGACAGATAATTTCCATAGGAACAATCGAACCTATGAATCCAGGATAATGATTAGATAAGTTTTTTTTTTTAAATGATAGAGATATATGTATTGCACTATTGGAGATTCAAATTTAATTTTATAACTAACATGCTTCCTGATAAAAATAGATAAATACAATTCATTAAGGAAACAAATGAAGATAACATGCATGTAGTAATTTTCTTACCTTTGTCTTTTGTTTTATTTCTAACATCTGGCGTGTCCCTTACCTTTACATCCTATCAATCACAGCAAATGGAAATTTTTAAACCATAACAACCAGAAATGTTTTTTTAACAGCAAAAGAAGAATATTAAAGAATACCTTAGGTAACTCCAAGTCTCCAACCCAATGCAACAAAAGAAAAGGGAAGGGAAAGGGTAAGTGATTCTCCCCTATTGAACCAAGGTTCAAATCCTTTAAAGAACTCCACCAAGATAGGGTTCAAGGGAAGAATTGTTTGGCATTAAAAAAAAGGAAGAATTGTTTCTTTAACACAGGCAAAATGCATCAAGTATATCACATAGGAAAGCCTGAAATTTCTACCTGAAGATAAAATTTCTAGAGTATGATTTCATTTAATTCATTCCCAATCCCATCTAGCTCCAACAAAATTGAGAACTGTACACACCAGAAATTTGCTATATAAAGTAAGAAATTACATGAAACCGCAAAAAAAAAAAATATATGATCTTTTTTTGGTAAGATATAGTTTCAACAAGCTCATTTAACCAAAAATATATATAATGACATCAAAAGGAAAAAAATAAACATCATAAGCACAATTTTTAAATTATCGTGCATTACTGCGATACATTCATTGTAAGCAAAAATTTCAGATTTCTAATATTCAATCGTAATTTATATGTGCTAGAGTACTGTTTTAATTTTTAACATTAATATGTCCAGCAACAATGCATATTGAATAAATTAATAAAATCACACATATATAGATCAATAAACCTAACAGATAAATAGTATACGAATTCACAATAATTTGAACCAATAGGACGATTCCCCCATTGATGAGCAAACAATGGAAGCAATTTCATTCCAGAGTACTAGATATATATATATATATATATATAGAATTAATATTTTAGCGAAAAGAAGCGAAAGAAGAAATCACGCGTACCTCCAGAACTATTGCTTTCATAGTTTTCTCTGCGAAAAATACTGAAGAGAAGTGGAATCTGCAGCAACACGGCTAGTTAAAAAAGTTGAAATTGACAGCGCTAGTTATTTTGAGATGGCATTGAAGGTTTTTATTGTGCTGCTGGAAAGATAGATAGGTTTTAAAGAGGCGGAGCGGGAAGAGAAGGAGTGGTTTCATGTCGGAATCTGATTGGCGTAGTAGTAATATGAATGATTGTGTCCGAAAATACCAAACCACTTAAATTAAATCCCACTATCTTTATTCTTTATCACTTTATACTGTAGTATTATTTTATCCGTTTAGTGATTTTTTTTCTCCGGGATATGTCTTTCTTAAATAAATGTCAACCAAAAATATATAGTCAAGATAATACTAAAATCTAAATTTGCTTTCAATCAGACAACATTATTAATAAAGTAATATTTTTTTAACCAAATTAATAAAGTAATCTTAATTATGAATAAGTGGACATTACGCTTTTTTCGACTAACAAAAAAAAACTAATCTTTACTTCATTTCTATATTTCATTTATAAGTGGCTTCCACCGTGCTAACTTCAATAGTTGGTGCACCCTTTGTGCCCTTCAGTAAAGTTGTTTATCTAAAAAAAACTCAATAGTTTGTGTATAGCAATAACTATAAGCATAGATTTTGTGACACAAATTTCAAGACATTAAAATAATTGTTGGATTGAAATTAGTTCTCCGTGATCATAAAACATATTGTCCATATCAAATCATTTCTCTCTTCTCCATCTGTCCTATGTTTTTTTCTTCAGTGTTTTGTCGTCGTTGATCGTGCCGCCACTCATGACATGATAAGGAACGATTCCAACACGGTGATCGTCGGAGCAATTAAAGTGCGTAAATTGCTAAAAAAAGTTGAAGGGTTTGTCTTTCGGCGATGAGAAGATTATAAATATGTGGTTAGATTTTTTATTCGAGTTTGTGGCCAAAAAACAAGAGATGAGTGATTGTTTATGTTTATAGATCTACTGTTTTGGGTTTCTTTTCTTCAAAACAAGGATCAATCTTGAAGAGGAGGATGAGACCGACGCATGACGACCTTAGACGGTGAGGGGTGGCCGGAGCTATCCGAAAAAAGCTTAAAAACTTGCAATTTTTAGTGGGAGAATGTTTGAATTGAGAGAGAGAGAGAGAGAGAGAAGAGAGAAGAGAGAGAGAGAGAGAGAGTGGGGGGAGAAGAGGAGAGATAGATAGGGATGAAAATGACGGCCGAGCTAGGCAAACCATTTAAAAGATTCATAGCCACCACTAATGGAGTTTGAGTTGTTGTGTTGGTGGAAGGTAAAGAAAGGAGAAGAAGGAGGAGAAAAACTTTGTCTGGCATCATTTACGAACTATCAAGCAAGGGTTAAGATTTGCGTAAAGTTTGTGTTTGTATATTTTTTAGCTTGTGCATCATTTACGAACTATCAAAGTTGTGTTGGCTAGAAAAGGCCATTGTTTAATTTAAACTCATTTTTAATAAAACTACGAACCATTAGAAAACTAATTCAGTATATTTTTTAAAATTATTGAAAATGACAAAAAAAACTATTTTCATTGTTTTCAAAACTACATTATTCCTACCTAACATAGCATCCTCTCTATATCACGTTTAATTATTCGCTATAAGAGTCTTTCATCTACTTGTCAACGGTTTAAAATTTATAGAGATCTTTGAGAGTTGAGTGCGATTTCCCATTTATTTTGAAAACTATTCTATAAAACAATGTTGGTATTGTACTGGAATAACGAAGTTTCCCTTGCAGCGTTCACGAACCACTTCGCATGGGTTGTTTACCACATGATGAAGTCGTCTTGAACCTTGTTGTCAATAAACAGCATTGAGGTACTACTTGAGGGCTAGTTTAAGAAGCTTAGTCGAGTACAAGGTAAAGTATGCAAACAAAACACTTCGCCCTTATCAGGCCTTATGCTTGAGGGGCTTAATTTTAGTAACGCAACCCATTTGTCATATCCGACCCATGCAGGGCGATTTTAGGGCCCAGCTAGCCCGGCACGCGTCCGGGCTCAACTTCTACTTTGTTTGTAAAGCCCCCAACCCAATAGCTGATTTTTAGTCATAACCAGGGGCAAAAATAGTAAAATGGGTGTGAAATAAAAAAGAATGGTCCAGCCCAATGTAAAAAAAGTAAAACCCAAAAACTAAATGAAACCCAAAAGCCTAATATATATAAAAAACTAAATAAAATAAACAAAGCAATTAAGCAAGGTTCGATTTCACCCTTCCTTCACGCTTCCATTCACGCGCAGCACGCTCATCTTCTTTCTTCAACTCAAGGTTCGATTTCAAATTTCTTCCATCTTTCAGGTTAGTATTCAATCTTCATTCTAACTCTGCTCTTGTATTGTTATGAAGATGGACGTGGACCATCTCAAGCGGCGGGTTTGATAGAAAAAATGGAGAGCTTTAAATTTTCTTTCATTTTGAAATTGATGTTAAAGTTGTTTGGTATCACAAATGAGCTTTCAAAAATCTTGCAAAGAAAAGATCTAAACATTGTGCTTGCTATGGAATTAGTTGATGATGTAAAATCTCGATTGGCCACATTGAGAGATAGTGGTTGGGATAATTTATTTTTTGTGTCCAAGAATTTTGTGTTGCTAAAGGTATTCCGTGCCAAATATGGATGAAGAAATACCAATTCGGGGTCGTTCAAGAAAAGAAGGGAGAACTATTCTATTTCAATCTTCACCATTATCGTGTAGAGATTTTTTATGTTGCTATTGACAAAATATGTGTGGAGATGGATCACCGGTTTAGTGAAGGAAGTAACAATGTGCTGAATTGCTTCTCATGTCTTGACCCCAAGAACTCTTTCTCAAAGTTTGATATTGATAAACTTGCTCGTCTTGCTGATATTTATCATGCTGACTTTTCTGATGAATCGTGGAACAATAAGAGAGCAACTTGACAATTATGTACATCACATGAAAATGCATGCTTCATTTACTTCTTGTGAAGATATTGAAAGTTTGGCTATGAAATGGTTCAAACTCAAACATTTGGTAATTTCCATTGGTCTACAAACTCATTGAGTTGGCTTTGCTGTTGCCGTGTCGACAGCATCCGTTGAAAGAGCTTTTTCAGCAATGAAGATTATCAAGTCTAAATTACGCAACAAGATCAACGATGAGTGGTTCAATGACTTGATGATATGTTACACCGAGCGGGAGATATTCAAGTCACTTCAAGATGTTGATATTATGCGAACATTCACCCGAAAGAAGTCTCGGAAAGGGCATTTACCTCCTAATTTTATTTAGCACTCTATTGACAGGTTAGATTTCATCTCTCCTATTTAGCACACTTTATGATTATGTATATATTATGTCATATGTAAATTGGCGGGAAATTTTCTTGCCCAGACTCTAGAAAAATCCTGGCTTCGCCACTGGACCCATGTACTGGGAGAACTCTATTTAAGGGAGTTCCTCCACTTAGGAAGAGACTTCAGACATTCTTTTCTCTACACAAAACCTCAGGTTGCTAAAGGAGTCGGACCTCCTATTTCTACAGAAGAACATGTATTGACATGTAGTGTTTGGTGTTGTTGCTACAAATATTAAGAAGATAAGAACTTGTCTTTTTCTCAAATGTCTCACATGGGGAAGACTTGTATGAGAATTGGTGGTGACTCGCTGATATTGTGAGTAGTGTAAATGCAAAAAGAGCTATCTTGGTTAACATGAAAAATCATATCATATCATAATATAAAATAATAATAATACTACTAAATCGGGAAACAACTGGTCCTTTTAATTAAAATGGTGAAACAATCTTATTGTTTTATTTTTATTTATGGCTTCTCAAACAAGAAAACATATTGTTGTAAAAAAAAACAAGAAAACATATTAATGATACTTTATTACATTAGAAATGTCTAACAGGTTTGTAAATAAAATAAAATTAGAAACAACTCATCATGTGGTAAATCAGTACATACATGTATATACGGTTTCTGCGGCTTGCCATTGTGTGCTTCAAGTGCAGCTCTCTTCTTGACATGTACAAAGCCACTCCACTGTAATCGAAGAATAAAACAGAGATGATGATTTTTCACATAAAAAAAAACAGAGGCAGTGAATTGAAGATGTTGCATTTATAACATGAGATTAATTAATACATACCATTCTTACTCCCATGTTGTTCACTATCTTGTTAAAATCTTATTCATCGATCAATGTCAAATTAAGTAGAAAGAAACAGATTTAAAGAAAAGAAGTTCGAAATTCTCATATCACTCAATTGCTTAATTAGCATTCAAATTCAAAATCAGAACATACCATAATTACTACCAATTATAGAAGTGCTGGTCAGGTATACTAATTTAAAAACAAGTGGAGAGTGGGGGATTACAATTTACATTCATGAACATGATGCTGATATGAGAGGCTGCGCCTGCGACTCGGTACAGATACATTTGCCTCACGTGGTTCATGTATTTGGTTTAAATCCCTGCAATTCAATTTTTTTTTTAATCTCAGCTTACAAAAGACAAAAGCAAAAAAAGGAGCTACATTGGTTCGAGACTAGCTCTAGTTAATAGCGGAACAGGTCCGAACACCCACCCGTGTGCTAGCATAGCAGCCTTTGTTTAGTTGTTCTGTTTCATCAACTTTTGCCATTCTTTTGTAAAGCGCCTTGATTTTTGTCTGGTTAAATGAAACCACAAATTAATACTCCATCCATTTTCAATATAAGTAAACACCGTTATACACATTTTTTAAAGAAAGTTAGAAAAAAGAAGTATTATTCGTATAATACCCCTATTTATTTTTGTATTAGTAAAAGTAAAAGTAATGTGATAAAAAGTTTGTGCATCGGTAAAAGCAAAAGTAGTGTAATAAATAGGGGTAAGTTGACATATTAAGTATAAAAAACTTGATTACTTATATTTAGTAACAAGAAAAAGTGGATATATTTGCTTATATTTGAAAACGGATGGGGTATCACGCCCACACAACACATAGGTTTCAACTTGGGAGCCAATATTCTCGTATCGCAGAAATTGTCAATGCAACCAATAGTGTATGGGTTGTAGAGGACTTTTTTTTGAATTAGGGGTCTTTGACCCCGCTCTAGTGTTCGGGGAAAGGGACTCTGACTAATCTGAAGTTCGGCCGAAAGGTAAGTAAAGTCTGCTCCAATTTGTTTCATCATTAAGCATCGAACCCGAGTACTAGCTGAGTCCGCCCATTTAGAGAACTTTGATTACTAAATAGTTAATGCAATAATTATTTCCTTTCTTAGCAATGGTGATTCACCTAAAAAAGGTATGCTATGAATTTCATATATATACGGTTAATTTTTTGAATTCAATATCTACACTTAGGAATATACTAATTGAGAAAATAGAAATAAATGTTATACAAAAGCTATTCTTCTAGTTTTATTTTTATTTTTGACTTCAAACGTCTATTACATTTCATTCAATAAAACTGTGGGAATACATGTAGGACCATATATCATCATAGTTCTCGGGATTAACCGAAAACAAGACCACCTCTGCTAGAGTATAAGTTACCATTGTTAGCAGGGGCGGATTCAAATGGTGTTCCTGGTGTTCCCAGGAACACCCAAACATCATGTCTTAGTGGTAATAGACCCCAAACTTTGCACAAAAGGGGCTGGGTTCAAATCCAGGGGAACATTTATCCTCTTTTTCTTCATTTCTTAATCTTGGATCATTGAATGAACACCTTATATTTTTTTAATCCTAGATCCGCCCCTAATGTTGGCGAACCTACTAGAAAACTCAACATGAGGGTTTTCACCTAAATGAGAAAATAAATCTTTGTATCACTTAATAATACATCCATATTCGTTATTGGGGATACCAGGAGCATAAAAAGCACCGACTACAACTTTAACATCAAACTCAAAAAGTCACATATGTGTAGCCCAATTTAATTACCCACTATAAGTCCCTAAGGGCCCATTTGGATTGACTTATTTTTTAGCTTAGAGAAATAAATAAGTTTTTTGGTATTATTCATAAGTTTGTCAATGTAGTTTATGAAAAAACTGTTTATGGAGATACAATTTTTGTTAGTGAGAACTTATGAATTAACATAAAAGCTTATTTATTTACATAAGCTGTTTTTCATAAACTCAAAAATAAGTGAATCCAAACGGACCATAAATAAGCCTAAAGCTTCTCTGGTGGGAACATCAATAAGATGTGTAAAACATCGAGTGAATTTAACACAAAGCACAAAATATACCGGCTGCGTGTAACAATTAAACTCTAAACAAATTATTTTCGAAAGCAAAATATGAGAACGATAAAATCCATGTATTTGTTTGATATTCATGTATCTAAGTATTTGCATCGTCCATTGAACTATATGATACTCACGCCTTTACCCGTGTGTTGCAGGGGTAAAATATCTAGTTAATATAAAATTGTTGTTGGGTAAAATTTGTTTTTTAAATTGCAACATGAAAAAACTTGTTTAAATTGAAGGTAAGTATGAATTAAAAAAATGTGTAATAAAAAAAGGTAATTGTGAACTTAAAAACTAAAATAGTGTGTATAGATATAATCCAAACAAACTGTTCCATACACATAATCCATAGTAACGGTGTTGGCTGTTTATAAATTATTTAATCAAATATCAATAAATAAAAATTAAATTATAACTATAAATTAAATAAAAAGATTATAAAATTGAAATTGGCTATCCATAGATACTAAGAAGAAATGAATTCAATAAATGAATTGGTAGTGACCCAACTAAATGAATTTAATAAATATTTTGGGTTCAGAAAGATAAGGAGAAAAAGTTTAAAAATAAATTATTTTTTTAAAGATTTAGAAAAATATGGTCCTTAAAAATATAAAGAGAATGAGTATAAAAATAAATTGATTTTTTAAAGTGGTGGAATCACTAAAAGGGTGAGTGGCACGACTCAGTGTCACAAAATTAATTTTTTTTTCACCAAACCAGTTATTGAGGAATGAATTTTAAGTATTTGAACAGTTAAAATTTTTATGAACGCTAGAGTGCCCTAAAACACACTGTTTAGCATCACACTTTACATATTTGTCACGAAATTATTATATGTTTCAACAAATCGGTTATTGAGGAATCAACTATGAGTATTTGAACGGTTAATTTTTTTTCCCGAACACTAACGTACCCAAAACACTGCTTAGCATAACAGTTTACGTACTTTGTCAGGAAATTATATTTTTTTTCCACCAAACCGGCTATTGAGGCACAAGCTTTGCATATTTGAATAGTTGAATTTTTTTGTGAACACTAAAACATCCGAAAACACACTACTTAGCATCGCACTTTACATATTTTGTCATGAAATTGTTTTTTCCCACCAAACTGGTTACCGATTAACAAACTTTGCATATTTGAACAACTAAAAAAAATTTCGACCAACAAATCAGTTATTGAGGAACAAACTTTGCGTATTTGAATAGTTCAAATTCTTTTGAACCCTAAAGTACACGAAAACACACTCCTTAAAACATGAAAAAGGAAAAAAATGAAAGTACCCCAAAACACACGGCTTAGTGTCGCACTTTACGTATTTAGCCACGAAATTAATTTTTACATTAGAAAAGAAACTTCATGTATTTGTATATCTAATTTTTTTTTTAATTCTAAAGTACCAAAAACACACTGTTTAGCGTCACACTTTACATATTTTGTTACAAAATAAATTATTTTTAACGAAATTGGTTATCTAGGAACAAACTTTACGTATTTGCAAAGTTAAATTTTTTTCCCGGACTCTAAAGTACCAGAAAACACACTAGCTAACATCACACTTTACGTAATTTATCACAAAATTAATTTTCATCTTTATTAACTTATAGATCTAATTTTTTTCTAAATAAAAATATGAAAAAAAAGGTAAGGGAGAGGAGGGGGGTAGGGGGGTGGGTGGGGGTTTAGGGAGGGGGACGGGGTGGGAGTTTTGGAGAAAAAGTGAGTGAGAAACTCCCTGATATTTATATTCTTAAGATTAAGATGATGCATCAATACAAAATGCGCAAGCAGTTGGGAAAGCAGGATTAATGAAATGAAATGCGATTAATTAATATGCTGGTTAAGCAAGTGGAGCATTATTTAACTGCAAGTTGTTTGATTTGACTGCTTAAGATGATTTGAATGCTCACGTGGCAACTCCTTCGATTGTTTATATATATATATATATATATATATAATGGCAAGATTCATAGGAAGGGCAATGAATGAATCTGATAACAAAATTCAAGAGAAGTTTCACTAGATACTCTGGTACCTACCTGGTTGTCCCGCTTATAACGGAAACAAGCACAAATAACAAAACTGAAAAAGTTCGCGACACTGACACCAACTCAGGACTTGCTTCAGTGATCTTTGCCTTCTTTGCAACTTGCTTCCTCATATGTGATGGCTAAATAAACTTTTTACTAATAATAAATCAAGTTGTATTAGTACATCTGATTAGTGGAAAAAGGGATATTGATTAATCAAAGTTCACTAGGAGTTTAGGTTCTCTCTATTAACTGAAAATTTCCATTAAAGAGAAAGATTGAATCATCCAATAAAATAATAATATTTTAGAATCTTATTTCATTAAATGTGTGTATTTCTCTTCAACCGGAAATTTTTTGTTATAGGAGAGAATCCACACTCGATTAAGAGGGATGTACATTTTCATTTGAATAAGGACGCTTAAGAAATTGAATCAATTGGTTTGAATCAAGCTCATACCTGATAAATTAACATTATCACTAATTTATTACCTATTGCGGTTAAAAAAATTATTACCTCTGTTTCATAATACACGTGGTACCGAAGTAGGTAGCTCAGTTGGCGAGCTAAGGGATACCGAAGGAGTGCACCAAATGAGTGCAAGAAGGAAGTCCTGAGTTCAACTCCCGGAAACTAACATTCTCCCAACCCACTAACATTGCTTATCAAAAAAATAATAATACACGTGGTACGTAGTTTAAAAATAGTTTTGTTTGATTCTACTTTATTGTTTTTAAAGTATAATAATAGAGAACATTAACTATCTCCCTCACAGTTGATTGTCTTGGCAATTTCAGCAGCATGAAGACGTCGGCTCCTGGGTTTGAATCCGGGTGTGATTGGTGGTAGTGTGTGGTGTTTATTTGTCATTTTATCTAATAGACAAAAAAAATATTATCTATTGTCTTATCAATAACTATTTAATTTATTAGAGAGATAAATATGTAAAACTAAATAATGAATAGTTAAGGATATTAAAAAAAAATCCTTTCATGATAAGTAACAAAATGCAATAATTTTTTTGATATGTGTAAATAACCTTAAAACAATATACATTGTGAAGCGGATATGAAGTATAAATTGTAGTTATTATCTATTGTGTTTCAAATACATTAATTAAAGTTAATTAGCATTAATTACTATACATGAAAATAATTTATTTAAATGATGATCAATTTTTGAGTTTTACAAAACTTTATTCAAATGGTGAATATCAGGGGCGAATCCACCCACAGTTGACCGGTGGTCAACCACACACCCTGAATTTTTTTAGCACCAATGCCTCTTTATTAAAAAATACTTTGTGCACTCGGAGAAAATCTATATGCACCCAAGTTCATATATTTGCACTCAAGTCCCTAATTTTGTATCAGTTTAATTCACCACACTCACAATTGTGTGTAATCAATTTATTTAAATATATTAAAGTTTTATTTTTATTATATTTTAGCGATACGTGTGTTTAAAATTTTTTGAATCCCTATTCCAGGATCCTAGATCCGCCATGGGTCAATATGAACCGTTATAATTCTATTGTTTTTTATCAAATTATAGTTCTATTGTTTGATCAACAATATATGTTTACTTAAAAATTACTGATGAATGATGTGAGAAAACTTTAAAAGCTTACACCGATTTAATTTAATCTCCCCTAAAAATCGTAATCATGACATATTCTAATATTCTTCATAAACTAACCTAACCACACCGTTAGCCGCCACAAAAAAAACGTTGTGATGTAAATAAAGAAACACCAAATACATTTCGGAAGCTGGAAAGTTAACGCTCTAGAGTCTTGCTTGACTAGGTTTAGACTTTAGAGCATAAAAATCGAGTTTTGCAATTTTCAGAAATAGTGAGCACATGGATTGTTTTAAAATAAGATAGGCTAAATGTCGCTTTTGGTCATTTATCTTTTTTTTTTTATTTTGGTCCTTCATCTTTCATTTCCGTTTCGTTTTGGTTCCTGCCGTTAGTTTTTCTTAATGGACGCCACGCTGGCAGTTAATTGCTGACGTGACGTCTTAAATGTCAGGGCTGACTTGAAATTTATTAAATGATGTTGCATATAATGGACCAAAATGAAACTTAAAAAAAACATGAGGGACCAAATTGACAAAATTAACAAATCTGGAAATACACCCCAATCTTCATCTTCATCTTCTCCGGCGAGCCATCACCACCTCCGATGAGCCACCACCACAAACAGTGACATCGTCTTTCTCTCTCCCCCTCCCCCCTTTCTCTCTCCCTTCATCATTGAAGGTACCAAAAAATCGTAAAACGTGAATCTACATTTCCATTTCGTTCTCAATTCTTTATCATTTTTGTTGAAATATTTTGCTAACAATCAGTTACTGCACCAATTTCGAGTTTATTGCAAGTGGTTTGGTGAGTTTTGGTTGAGTTTTGAGCGTTTCCCCAATTTGCAAAACCCAAAACGCGTTTGCCTCTGAAAATTACGTTTTCGATTAAGTTCTTCCACTTTTTTGTGCCAATTGGTGATGGATTCATGTTCTTTGTGAAATTTCGCATGAAATGCACTATTCATTTGCTTGATTTGGTGAAGAATTGAGAATTCTGAAAATTATTGTTGTTCTTGGTGTTCTTGATGAGAGAGAGAGAGAGAGGTGATGTCATTGTTTGTGGTGGTGGTGGTGGCTCGCCGAAAGAAGATGAAGATGAAGATTGGGGTGTTTTCCAGATTTGTTAATTTTGTCAATTTGGTCCCTCATGTTTTTTTAAGTTTCATTTTGGTCCTTTATATGCCACATCATTTAATAAATTAATTCCAAGTCAGCCCTGACATTTAAGATGCCACGTCAGCAGTTAACTGCCAGCGTGGTGTCCGTTAAGAAAAACTAACAGCAGAGACCAAAACGAAACAAAAATGAAAGATGAAGAACCAAAATGGGAAAAAAAATAAAGGACCGAAATGAAACTTAAAGCAAAGTTAAAAGACCAAAATGAAACTTAAAGCAAAGATAAAGGACCCATTTTCTACCTTTCTTTCATGAAGATGCCAGAAGGTGTGGAAGGAGGTGGTTAAGATTCAAAGGGAGTTCTTATGGGGAAAACCTCGGAGGTGAAGAAAATCCCATGGGTAAAGTGGTCAGATATTTGTAAGCCCAAGAGTGGGAGCGGGCTTGGTATTAGGGATCTGCGAGATGTTAATTAATGTTAGTATGCTCATTAAGTGGCGGTGGAGGCTCCTCTCTGGTAGGGATGCCTTACGGAAGCAAGTTCTCCCTTCCAAGTATGGTTGGGCAATATGTTCGTCGTCCTACGTTCTTCACCCAGTTTCCTACTTGTTTGATGGAAAGATATTTGTTGTATAGGTAGATGGGGGCGAGGGGGGACTGAATCTTTGATAACTATAGGATGAACGTGGGGGATGGTAATTCTACCCTTTTTTGGCATGATGTTTGGGTGGGTGATTCGACTTTTTGTCGTAGGTTTCCTAGACTTTTCTCAGTGGCGACGAATCCTAATGCTATTGTTAGGTCTTGTGCACTACAAAAAATTGCCCATTAGCGAGGGATTTTTCCCTCGCTAAATGCCCCAAATCCGTCGCTAATTCCCATTAGCGACGGAATCAGTCCCTCGCTAAATCGCTCCTCGCTAGTGGGAATTAGCGAGGGAATTTGAATCTCTCGCTAATTAGCGAGGAATATTCCGTCGCTAATTCCCTCGCTAATTAGCGAGGGGATATTCCGTCGCTAAGTCTGACAGCCACGTTTTTTTATATCAGCCTATTTTTTTATATAGTTATTATTATTATTATTATTATTATTATGGTGTGGTGGTGGTGGTGGTGGGGAAGGGTATTAGGGTAGAGAGAAGGAGAGAGAGAGAGAGAGAGAGAGAGAGAGAGAGAGAGAGAGAGAGAGAGAGAGAGAGAAATGAGCTATGTGGTGGTGTGGTGGTGGTCGTGGTGAAAGGTATTATGGTAGAGAGAGAAGGAGAATAGTAAGGGAGAAGGAGAGAAAGAGAGAGAGAAACGAGTGGTGGCGGTGGTGGTGGTCGTGGTCGTGGTGGTGAAGGGTATTAGGGTAGAGAGAGAAGATAGAGTGAGAGAAGAGTGTGAGGAGGTGGTGGTGTTGGTGTGGTGGTGGAAGAGTGAAGAGAGAAGAAGAGTGTGACAGGAGGTGGTGGTGTGGTGGTGGAAGAGTGAAGAGTGAAGAGAGAAGAAGAGTGTGAGGAGAGAAGAAGAGTGAGGAGAGAAGAGAGAAGAGTGTGATGAGAGTAAGAGAGAAGAGTGTGTGTGAGAGGATAAATAAGCTGAAAAGTCAAAAATTTAGTGAGGGAATTAGCGAGGGACTGACAATTCCATCGCTAAGCACCTGCACGAAGTCCTATCCTTTGAAAAATCTGTCGCTAATTAGCGAGGGACCTAAAAATCCGTCGCTAATGACAGAATTAGCGAGTGACTAAAAATTCCCCCACTAATTCCCTCGCTAATAAGCTTTTTTTTGTAGTGGTGGGAGTTGGGTCTGGGTCATTAACTAGAGGAGACAGATGTTCGCCTAAGAGGAGATCTTCCTTGGGGAGCTCTATTTGTCTCTTGCTTCTATCTCTCCTTCTGCGACTCCAGATGCTTGAGCAGGGCCGGCCATTGGGCTGTTGATAACTCTATTTTGTATAGAGTTATTCATACATCTAACCATAACTAATTGCCTGAAACCAAGTATAATATGTATTAAATATAGTAGTTTTAGTCAAATAACAACATTATAAGTTTTATAGAAGATTGCACAATGATTTAAGCATTTTTGTATATATATATTAGTATGTTTGATATGTTTGCTCAGTGCAGCTGCAGTTCATGCTTCTGCACCAGGAAAACAGCATTGCTTCCACACTAAAGGCACATCCAAGATAAAGTGTTTCTGCACTTAGTGCTTCTGCACTAGATGCTTCTGCATCTTAGTGCTTCTGCACCGTCCAGCTGTGAGCTTATAACCCCCCACCTTGGAAGCACCTCAATTCATACCATGGCACCAAAATTTTTGTGACATCATGTTTAGTCATTTGGCACATGGAGACACATGCCCACATGCATATGGAGGCGTCCACCATGAAACATCATCATAAGGGGCTATACACCGAAAGACACATGGATCTCCACCATTGGACCTCCTTTGAAGAAGAGTGCTGGACTTTTTCTTCTCAAATTCAGAGCAAGAAAGTAACCATGGTTAGGCTACACATTGCTGACTTAGTTACTACGCAAACCCTCATGCAAAGGAAACCTCAAAGGCTATAAATATGCTCCACTTCGCACTTGAAGAACAATCCCTTTCTTCATCCAAATATATATAGCTTTCATACAGTTTTAAGTAGTTTATTTCTTGCATTTTATTCAGTAGTTAGTTGTAAGAAGGCGATGAAGGAGTTGACACCCTCTTCCTCCACTTCTTCATAGATAGACGAAGGAATCAGTGCTTCTGCACCAATCAGAATTCCATGCAAAGGAACATCAAGCCGTGTAACTTCTACCTTATTGATATCTTTTGTATTATCCATATTATTGTGCTCTTTGCAGATTCTCTCTATTATATAATGAGTAACATGAGCTAAATTCCTTTACTTGAGATGTTCTAAACTTATAATGATCTTTTGAGTAAGTTATTATGCTTTTAAGTGTTGTAGCATTTTGGGTCTTGTGTTATACTATATCCATCTTATTTTAAGGTTGATCGCTTAAAAGAAGTAGAGTTATATACACAGACATGGTTTATAACTAGAAATAAAGACTAATAAGGGTGAGTGTTTTAATAAAGGCTTTGTTGACTTGTTAATAAAGAAAACTTTGTTAAAACCATGTTAAGTCCTAGACATAGGATAACATAGTCCTTAGGGTGAAACGGTGGGTACCTCAAAGGCAGGAGTGAACTTATTTAGCATGCCCAGACATGGGAAGCTTGTAACGAAACTCTGAAGAAAGTAGCTGATAAGCACACACTTATGCAACTGCACTCAATGCTTCTGCATCATAGTGCTTCTGCATCTCTAAAAGCATAGAAACTCTCAAAAGAAGTATTATATAGTAAAGACATCTCAACTATCTTTCTCAACTGATTTCCTTCATCTTATTTTACATACTTGCATTCTGTTTTTACTTAAACTAAAAACCCCAAATTTCGTGAGTAGTGTAGTAGCACATATTTATATCTCTCTAAGCACACAAGAGTTTAACCAATCCCTGTGGGTTCGACCTTTCTTATCATTGTATTACTTGTTTGTGACTGTGTATACTTGCACATATTTTGCCACACCAAGTTTTTGGCGCCGTTGCCGGGGATTGCCATTAATTTTTGTAAGTTTAGATTTATAGATTTGTGTATTGTTATTATTATTATTATTATTATTCTGGTAGTTTGATTCCTTAGTGCAGGTGCACTAACTTATGCACAGGACCAGAACACCAGAATTTACATTGGATCCAGAGATGGAAAGAAGTTTCAGAAGATTGCTTAGATCCCAAAGACAAGGCTGCAGGAGCAACATGTCTCATCACAGTGAAGAAAGATCAGGTTCCAATGGAGGCTCAGTTGGAGGAGACCCACCTTCTGAACATGAGCAAGGAAATCCATTCAACAACATGGGACCAGTAGGTATGATTAATGATAGAAATAGACCCATGATGGATTATGCTATGTTTAATAATCAGAATATGCAAACTAGTATAGTAAAACCTCATATTGATGCTGTTCATTTTGAATTTAAACCCATGATGTTCCAAATGCTGCAAACAATTGGCCAATTTGGTGGATCTCCTCATGAGGATCCCCATGAGCATTTAAAACAGTTTCTAGAAGTATGTAGTAATTTTATCCTTCCTGGTGTTAGTGAAGAAACATTTAGACTTAAGCTATTTCCATACTCTTTTAAAGATAAGGCTAAATCTTGGTTAAATTCAATGGAGCCTAATTCTATACATTCATGGAATGAAATAGCTGAAAAGTTTTTGTCAAAATATTTTCCACCCATTAAAAATGCCAGGATGAGAAATGATATTACATCTTTTAGACAAAAAGAATTTGAGTCATTATTTGAAGCATGGGAAAGATGGAAAGAGCTTTTAAGAAAATGTCCTCATCATGGTCTACCAACCATTATTCAAATGGAAACTTTTTATAATGGTTTAGAGACACAAACCAGAGTAATGCTTGATGCATCATCTGGGGGTGTGTTACTGAACCTATCATACAATGAAGCATGTGAGTTGATTGACAGAATTGCTACAAACAGCTCTAGTTGGCCTACTGAGAGGGTAAGTGCCCAAAAGAAACCATCAGGGGTGCATGAAATCAGTGATGTATATGCCCTATCTGCTCAGTTAGCTTCTCTAACCAACTTGTTCAAAAACTTCACTTCCAACAGTGCTTCTGCACCAAGTGCAGCTGCACCAACTGATACTTCTGCAGCAGCTATAGAACAAGCCCCTCCTGATGATACAAGTTGTGTATACTGCGGAGGAGGCCACTTGTATAAGGAATGTCCCAGCAATCATGTCTCTGTCAACTATGTAGGATTCAATAAAAACAACAACCCTTACTCAAACACCTACAACCCTGGGTGGAAGAACAACCCAAATTTCAGATGGAATAATACTGGTGCTTCTGCACCTAGTGTAGCTGCACCAACAGCAACACCACCAGGGTTTCAGTCTCAAAACAACCAAAAACAACAAACACCTGCCAATGATAACTCCATTGAAGCCTTGCTCAAATCCTTTATTAGTGAAACCAGAACAGCTAGGCAAGCACAAGATGCATCTATAAAGAATTTGGAGAATCAAGTGGGGCAGCTAGCAACAGCTCTATACCAAAGACCAGGAGGTGCATTACCTTCAAATACAGAAGCTACTACATCCCACAGACCAGGAAAAGAACGGGTGAAAGCCATTTCTCTAAGGAATGGAAAAGATCTTACAGATAAAGAAGAGACTGAAGGTAAAGGTAAGGGAGAAAAAGAAGCAGAAAAAAATAAAAATGAAAAAAATTTGCAAGATGCAGAAGCACCTGATGCTTCTGCACCAAAAGAAATACAACTGCCAAGGTTAGTTCCTGAATACCCTCCTCCTCCTTATCCTCGAAGATTAAAAAAGGCACATGAGGAGAAGCAATTCAGTAAGTTTCTTGAAATATTAAAACAGTTGCACATTAATGTTCCATTAGTTGAAGCACTTCAGCAAATGCCTAATTATGCTAAATTTATGAAAGATATGCTTTCAAAAAGAAAAAGATTAGGTGATTTTGAAACAGTTGCTATGTCTGAAGAATGCAGTCTCATTTTACAAAGCAAAATTCCAAGGAAATTGAAAGATCCTGGTAGTTTTACAGTTCCATTCTCAATTGGAAAATTTTATACAGGTCGTGCTTTTTGTGATTTAGGTGCAAGTATCAACTTGATGCCTAAATCTATATTTACACAATTTGGAATTGGAAATGCTAGACCTACCACTGTAACACTTCAACTTGCTGATAGATCAATAGCCTATCTAGAAGGAATTATTGAAGATATCTTAGTTAAGGTTGACAAATTTGTGTTTCCTGCAGATTTTGTTATTCTTGATTTTGATGCAGATAAAGAAGTACCAGTCATCCTTGGAAGACCATTCTTAGCAACTGGAAAGGCCCTGATTGATGTGCAGAAAGGAGAACTAAACATGAGGGTGAATGATCAAGAGGTGAAATTCAATGTGATGAATGTTCTGAAGTACCCTACAGAGGAGAGTGAAGGGTGTTCAGCAATCAATTTTCTTGACCATTTAGTGCAGAAACAATTCCAGAAGCAGTATGATCATCTCACCAGTGCTCTTGCACCAGATGCAGAAGCACCACCTGATGAAGAAATCATGGAAAAACACATGCTGCCAATGAAAGAACCAACACATAAGGTATGGTCTAGAACTTTTGAATCTCTTAATTTAGAAGACCCAAACCTTAAAAAGAATATACCCTCAATTGAACAACCTCCAAAATTAGAACTGAAAGAACTACCCAAACATTTGAAATATGCTTTCTTAGGGGAATGTGACACACTTCCAGTAATCATTGCTTCAGACTTGTCCTTAAAGCAGGAGCATGATCTCATTAGTACCTTAGGAAAGCATAAAAAAGCAACAGGCTGGCAGATGGCTGACATAAAAGGAATTAGCCCTTCTATATGCATGCATAGAATAATTTTAGAAGATAATTCTAAAAATTATATAGAAGGACAGAGAAGGCTAAATCCTATTATGCAAGAGGTTGTAAAGAAAGAAATCATAAAATGGCTAGATGCTGGAATCATGTACCCCATATCAGATAGTGCATGGGTAAGCCCTGTGCAATGTGTTCCAAAGAAGGGGGTGTGACCGTTATAGCCAACGAAAAAAATGAGTTAATACCAACAAGAACTGTTACAGGTTGGAGGATTTGTATGGATTACAGAAAACTCAATAAAGCCACAAAGAAAGACCAGTTCCCTTTACCTTTCATTGACCAAATGTTAGACAGATTAGCAGGTAATGAGTTTTATTGTTTCTTAGATGGTTATTCAGGATACAATCAAATTGCAATAGAACCTGATGACCAACAAAAAACAACCTTTACATGTCCCTATGGAACCTTTGCATTTAGAAGGATGCCATTTGGACTTTGTAATGCTCCTGTCACATTCCAAAGGTGCATGATGTCCCTCTTCTCTGACTTCATTGAGCAATAAATGGAGGTATTCATGGATGATTTCTCAGTTTTTGGAGACACATTTCAATTGTGTTTATCAAATCTTGAGAAAATTCTCCAAAGATGTGAAGAAACAAATTTAGTGCTTAATTGGGAGAAGTGCCATTTTATGGTACAAGAAGGCATTGTGCTAGGTCATAAAGTGTCAAAAAAGGATCTGGAAGTGGACATAGCCAAAATTGAGGTCATTGAAAAATTAACACCTCCAACAACTGTCAAAGGAATCAAAAGCTTCTTAGGTCATGCAGGCTTCTACAGAAGGTTTATCAAAGACTTTTCAAGGATATCCAAGTCACTGTGTACACGTCTGCAATTGGATACACCTTTCAACTTTGATGAGCCATGTATGTAAGCATTCCAAACACTCAAAAAGGCATTAGTGACTGCACCAGTGATAGTTACACCAGATTGGAGCAAACCCTTTGAATTGATGTGTGATGCTAGTGACTTTGCTGTAGGAGCAGTCCTGGGGCAAAGACTTGAAGGTGAAAGAACAGGTACTCAGAAGGGAGAGATCAAAGAAAGTTTTCCTGATGAAAAACTGCTAACAATTTCTGTAACAGCACCCAGTGCTTCTGCACCTAGTGCTTCTGCACCAAGTGCTACTGCACCTTGGTTTGCTGATATTGTTAACTTTCTTGCAAGCAAAGTAGTGCCAGTGGACATGACATACCAACAAAGAAAGAGATTCTTCCACATAGTTAAACAGTACTATTGGGATGATCCAGTTCTCTATAAAATGTGTCCAGATCAATTGATGAGGAAATGCATCCCCCAAGAAGAACAGAAAGCAATGCTTCTGCACTGCCATGCTGCACCATATGGAGGTCACTTTGGAAGCAACAGAACAGTAGCTAAGGTATTACAGTCTGGTTATTTTTGGCCCAGTCTATTTAAAGATGCAAATTTAATGGTCAAAACATGTGATAAATGTCAAAGAATAGGTAATATCTCAGAAAAACATGAAATGCCCTGAACCAATATTTTAGAAATTGAACTTTTTGATGTATGGGGCATGGATTTCATGGGTCCTTTTCCACGTTCTTTTGGCAAACAATATATCTTAGTAGCTGTTGATTATGTGTCCAAATGGGTAGAGGCTGTAGCATTGCCTAATAATGATGCCAAATCTGTCAGCAAATTTCTTGTTAAAAACATTTTTACAAGATTTGGCACCGCAAGAGCAATCATCAATGATGAAGGCTCCCATTTTTTCAATAAACTCATTGAAAATCTTCTCGCAAAATATGAGATTAAGCAGAAAATTGCTACAGCCTACCACCCACAGACAAGTGGACAGGCTGAATTGTCAAATAGGGAAATTAAAAGAATGCTAGAAAAAATGGTTGGGCCAGCAAGAAAAGATTGGTCCTTACACCTAGATGAGGCATTATGGGCATACAGAACTGCATTTAAAACTCCATTAGGTATGTCCCCCTATAGGTTAATTTATGATAAAGCATGTCATCTGCCTGTTGAGTTAGAAAATAAATCATATTGGGCTATGAAAAAGCTGAACTTTGATCACAGCCAGGCAGGAGCACAAAGGTTTTTGGAATTAAATGAATTAGAAGAATTTAGGCATTTCTCTTATGAGAATGCAAAAATTTACAAAACAAAAACCAAGGCTTGGCATGACAAGAAAACTCAAAGAAGAGAACTTAGAGAAGGAGGATTGGTCCTGTTATACAATTCTAGGCTGAAATTGTTCCTTGGAAAGCTTAAATCAAGATGGTCAGGACCATTCAAACTAGTCAAAGTCTATCCCCATGGTGCAGGTGATTTATATGATGCAGCCACAACCACCACTTTCAAGGTAAATGGCCAAAGAGTGAAAATGTACTATGGAGAGCATGTGGAAAGAGACAAGTACACCACACATGTTCAAAATCTCTAAAGAAATAAGGAGATAGTGAGGCTGAAAGACTCTTAAAACAAGCGATTATGGGAGGCAACCCATGTTTTTGTATTAATATTTATTATTATTTTGTTCAGTTTAATGTTTTCAAGTGTTTTGTAGGATCACAATTTTTTAGTGCTTCTGCACCTAGTGCTTCTACACTATAGTGCTTATGCACTAAACTATTCCTCAAGTGCTGCTGCACCTCAAAAAATTCAAAAATTTGACTTGGGTGAGAATAACGATCAAAACAACAGCAAGGCGTGTGTCTAGTCGTGAACAGTATCTGAAGTGTTGAGTAATCTACCTAAATAGCCCACGCGTCGCCATGCATGCAAGCCTAGTTATTCCTAAACAGCTATTTCCTTCACTAACCCAACACAATTACCAATTGTTACCGTTTATCCCTAATCACCAACACTCTCTCAACAACATCACCCTCCACTAGAAAAACACCCACCCCTCCATCACCTAAATCACCACCACAATCATCCCCACCACCACCCATCACCCAAGAAAAACAAGCTGAAAAATCACCATCACCAATCAAAGAAAAAACCCCACCACATGCCACTGAAACTGATGCAACTAACATTTTTCTTGAGAAACAAACTTTGCAGGCAATTGAAGAGGAGGAAATCGATGAAGAAAAAGAAAAATCAACCTCTGATGATGAAGTTCACCCAGCAGCTAATGCTTCTGCACCTAGTGCAGAAGCACCTGAAAGTGTTCCAGTTGTGACAGTCATACCCAAGAACAAAGAAGACACTGTCAAGCTGGTGCTGGAGGATCTAGCAAAGAAGAAGAAGGAAGAACTGGGCAACACCCAGAAGTTTTTCAAGAACAAGAGCAGACCACTGTGCAAGCACCTGAGGAACCAGAGGAGGCACCTGATAAGCCTGCAGAGGAGGAGCCTGAAGAACCTAAAGAACCAGAACCTGTAGCTGAGGAAGTTGGTGCAGCTGCACCTAGTGCTTGTGCACCAAAACCTGAAGAAGCAAAGAAGAAAAAGCAGAAGGTGAAGCATATTCCAGCCAGAACCAGTTCAAGGATCAAGAGTGGTGCCAAAAAAGAGTGAGGCCTTTTAATGTTGTTATATCTGAACTGCTAAATATATTTTGATATCCCACATGTATTAACCCTACTCCCCATTTTGGTACAAACAATTATTATTTTGGTCTCAACTTAAGAGTAGTGGGGACACTGCTCAGCTTTAAGTTGGGGGGTGAAAAACATCTCTTAAAATACTATGCATGTGCTAGTATGTTTTAATTAAATATGTATGTTTGTATGCTATGTTGTTTATCTATATGTGCATATTTTCAAAATTTTGATGCATTCAACAAAGCTTCTTTGAAAAATTTAGAAAACTGATTTACAAAAACAAAAGTAGCACAAAGCTTTAGTTTGAAATACATCAAGTTATTTTTTAGGATTTAAATAGTTTTTGAAGCATGATCAGCTTTAAATTCTTT
Source organism: Astragalus membranaceus (assembly GCA_039519185.1). Taxonomy (NCBI): domain Eukaryota; kingdom Viridiplantae; phylum Streptophyta; class Magnoliopsida; order Fabales; family Fabaceae; genus Astragalus; species Astragalus membranaceus. The sequence goes on along the minus strand of CM076847.1, from coordinate 86,318,824 downwards.
TGTGCAAAATCTTAACCAAAAACTCATTCTTTGAACCAATTTTTAATGATGAAAGAAAGAAAAAGAAAAAAAAAGTCTTGTTTTCCCCAATTAACCAATTTTTATCACCACTTTAACACATCAAAACTGAGTTTCTAAAAAGAACCTTGCTATTTGAAAAATATCTAATGCAAAAGGAAACTTTAGATAACCAAGGTCAAAAACAAATTTTTTCTAAAAATATAGAAGAGCATAAAGAAATAAGTTTGGGGGAGTTTTCATGAATACTAAGGCTGAGTATGAAAAACTTAGAGAAGTCAGCACAAAAGGTTACCCAAAAACACTACAAAAGAACCAAAATATTACAAGCTAGCCATATTTGCCCAAATCATCAAACTGAACCTGTTCTAAATAAATGCATTTGGTTTGAAAAAGAAAAGCATAAAAATGTAAAAAGAAAAAAAAGAAAAGCAAAAACCAAAGAAAAAAGTATGCATAAGGAGGTCAGTGAGGAGGGAAACATATGCTATCAATCTTGAAAAAGTGTTACAAAGGTGCTTCTGCACCAAAGAAACAGAAAAGCAGTGCTTCTACACCTGGTGCTTCTGCACCAAAACCAGAGAACCACAAAAAATGAAGAAAAGTGCAAATGACTCAAACAGTTTTGAAATGCTCAAACAAGCCCTTAGTTGTGCTTAAAGACCCCCCAAGTCTTGAAGATATTGTTAGTCTAATCTATATTTTGAACCATCTTTGTTTTTGACCAAGCGTGATCTAAACTTTTTCAAAAGCAAAAGAGAAACTTCTCACTTAGTTTTGGGAACTGATTGGATCTCAGTGGAACGCACACACACACACACACACATAAATGAGTTTTGATAAACCTTGGATGTCTGGGAAATCAATGACACACAAAGCAAAAATTTCTGAAAGTTGAGGTTCATACAATGAGAAAGCCATTTTTGAAAAGAGATGAGCTGATCTGATCTTCTGAAAATCTATGAAAATCTTAGTTTTGTTTTGTCATTACTTGAGGACAAGCAATGGTTTAAGTTTGAGGGTGTGATAACTCTATTTTATATAGAGTTATTCATACATCTAACCATAACTAATTGCCTGAAACCAAGTATAATATGTATTAAATATAGTAGTTTTAGTCAAATAACATCATTATAAGTTTTATAGAAGATTGCACAACGATTTAAGCATTTTTGTATATATATTGGTATGTTTGATATGTTTGCTCAGTGCAGCTGCAGTTTATGCTTCTGCACCAGGAAAACAGCATTGCTTCCACACTAAAGGCACATCCAAGATAAAGTGTTTCTGCACTTAGTGCTTCTGCACCAGATGCTTCTGCATCTTAGTGCTTCTGCACCGTCCAGCTATGAGCTTATAACCCCCCACCTTGGAAGCACCACAATTCATACCATGGCACCAGAAGTTTTGTGACATCATGCTTAGTCATTTGGCACATGGAGACACATGCCCACATGCATATGGAGGTGTCTACCATGAAACATCATCATATGGGGCTATACACCTAAAGACACATGGATCTCCACCATTGGACCTCCTTTGAAGAAGAGTGCTGGACTTTATCTTCTCAAATTCAGAGCAGGAAAGTAACCATGGTTAGGCTACACATTTCTGACTTAGTTACTACGCAAACCCTCATGCAAAGGAAACCTCAAAGGCTATAAATATGCTCCACCTCGCACTTGAAGAACAATCCCTTTCTTCATCCAAATATATATAGCTTTCATACAGTTTTAAGTAGTTTATTTCTTGCATTTTATTCAGTAGTTAGTTGTAATAAGGTGAGGAAGGAATTGGCACCCTCTTAGCTTCCTCCACTTCTTCATAGATAGACGAATGAATCAGTGCTTCTGCACCAATCAGAATTCCACGCAAAGGAACATCAATCCATGTAACTTCTACCCTATTGATATCTTTTGAATTATCCATATTATTATGCTATTTGCAGATTCTCTCTATTATATAATGAGTAACATGATCTAAATTCATTTAGTTGAAATGTTCTAAACTTATAATGATCTTTTGAGTAAGTTATTATGCTTTTAAGTGTTGTAGCATTTTGGGTCTTGTGTTATACTATATCCATCTTATTTTAAGGTTGATCGCTTAAAAGAAGTAGAGTTATATACACAGACATGGTTTATAACTAGAAATCAAGACTAATAAGGGTGAGTGTTTTAATAAAGGCTTTGTTGACTTGTTAATAAAGAAAACTTTGTTAAAACCATGTTAAGTCCTAGACATAGGATAACATAGTCCTTAGAGTGAAACAGTGGGTACCTCAAAGGCAGGAGTGAACTTATTTAGCAAGCCCAGACATGGGAAGCTTGTAACGAAACTTTGAAGAAAGTAGCTGACAAGCACACACTTATGCAACTGCACTCAATGCTACTGTACTTGATGTTTCTGCACTTGATGCTTCTGCATCATAGTGCTTCTGCATCTCTAAAAGCATAGAAACTCTCAAAAGAAGCATTATCTAGTAAAGACATCTCAACTATCTTTCTCAACTGATTTCCTACATCTTATTTTACATACTTGCATTCTGTTTTTACTTAAACTAAAAACCCCAAATTTTATGAGTAGTGTAGTAGCACATATTTATATCTCTCTAAGCATACAAGAGTTTAACCAATCCCTGTGGGTTCGACATTTCTTATCATTGTATTACTTGTTTGTGACTGTGTATAATTGCACATATTTTGTCACACCAGCTGTACAGCCTGTTCTACCGTATCCATACCCCATATGTCGCATGCTCGAATCCCGGCTTTTCATATTTTGATATCTCACTCCTTTATTTTTTGAACAAATATCCTTTTTTGTTTTTTAATATTTCGCTCCTGTTTTTTTTTACCATCGCTCCTTTCTTTTTTAAACAGAGTTCCTTTTATAGTATTTGATAGCTATACCATATAGCACCTAGTTATGCACTTCCTGTTCTTTTTTATTTGGCTTGTCTCCATGTTTTTTATCACGTTTAATTGTTTTAGATATAATAATAATAACAACTATGATTTAATTCTATTTGTCAATATATTTTAGTCTATAATTTTCTAATAGTGCTTGTTTGTGCATTTATATGTTAATAGTATCTTACCACTAATATATAAGTATTTATTAATACCTAAGTTGCATAAACAAATTATGTTTATATAAGTTAATTATAAAATATTTAATTTATACCAAATGTTTGATAATTTGTTTTAAAATAATTACAACTTTCAATTTTCAATTTACATTTTAATTCTTCTTACTATTTGCTATTCTTCCTCATACGTTACTTCGTTAACTGTTTTTCTTTTAAATTGAAACGATTCATCTTTTGGTACTACAGAGGAAGAGGGAGAATTTGTATGTCTATTTGACTAGTGTAGCAGACCGACAGACGATTGTGAAATTTTCTTGCTCATCATCATTCATATCACTATCGGAAAATGAAATTATTGGGTTTTTTCTTTCTACTATACCTCATCGTAAGATTGGAAAATATGAATCTGGATATGAGATGCTAATAAAAAAAACTTGAGATTAACTCAATCTCAAACAGGGCCCATTTTTAAAGATCCCAACAGGGCCTCCAAATTGTTTGGGACGGCCCTGTGCTTGAGTATGGTCCCCGCATAGTTTTGGACTTTTCTCGGTTTCCTCGGCTTATCACCTCCTCACGCAGTCGACATCGCGTGACTCGAGCCTTTCTGACCACTTACTTGGGATTCTGAACAAGATTTGGAAAACTTGCCCCTTTCAAGGTAGTTGCCTTTTCTTGGCAGCTTCTATTGGATAGGGTTCCGACTCGTTCAACCTTGTTTAGTAGAGGGGTAATTATAGATATTGGAGCTACGGTGTGTATTTTCTGTCGGGGCGCATATGAGTCCTCCCTTCATCTTCCCGTGTTTTTGCTTTTACGATCTGGTTCGCCATTGTGAGCTGACCGGGTTTTCATTTTGTGATGTTGCAGGATATTCCATCTTTGTTTCTCTAGTTTATCCATGTGGGAGGTCCAGCGAGATGCAGACGTGGTTTGAGTCTCATTTGGCATACTGTTCTCTGGGTTGTTTGGGATTCGAGGAACAATTGTATTTTCTCTAGAGGTGTACCTGAGTTTAGGAGATATGTATTGATGAAATATTATCCCTTTCCTAACGATGGTTCTAGGTTCGGGGTTCTTCTCGTTCCTGTTTATACTACGAGAGGTTTGTAGCTCCTATTGATTGTATTTCTAGGAGGTAGTTTGTTTTTCGTTTCTTTCCTCCGATTTAGAGTTCTTTTTTCCATATTATATGATTTGAGTACCCCTTGTGCTCGTCTATTAATATATGTAGCTATGTTTGCCTTAAAAAAAAACATCAGAAAATGCATGAGGGCGTATGCATGTGTGCATAGAAATAAATCAATATATATATATATATATATATATATATATATATATATATATATATATATATATATATATATATATATATAACCAATGCTAATTAAGCAGGGAGGCACTTTAGATAAAACTTTCTCTCAACTAAGTAAATTCTTACGACTATCATAAATTAAATGTCCATGATTCCAATCTCATTTATAGAACTTACATCAGACCAGAGATCGATACATAAATAAAACAAATTCAGTCAACGAAAGAAAACCAGATTTCATGCGAATTGATCTGCAATACATGTAGGCTTGTTATTATTCACTAATGAAGTTATCTGTCATCTTGAAGAAGTTCTTCCAGCAACTTATAATTATTATCCAAGAATTCAAACTCAAAGGTCTCATCACCTTGCATTCCTCCAGAAAAACCAGCTTTCACATTAAGACCCTTATTACTATTATTATTATTATTATCAGCAGAATATGAAGAGGTAGAAGAAGATGAAGAAGAAGAAGAAGAAGAAGAAGAGGAGGAAGGAGGAAGCAAAGCGAGAGGCAAAGCTAATGAAGAGCTTTGATTAGGAGCCTGATATTCATTGGGGAAATTAAGAATGGCTTTATGACCACGAAAATGAAAAGCAGCAGCATCATAAGCTCGTGCAGCTTGTTCTGCGGTATCAAATGTACCTAGCCATACACGTGTCCCTTTCCTTGTCGGATCACGAATCTCTGCAGCAAATTTACCCCATGGCCTCCTACGAATTCCTCTATAACGAAAATCTGCATTTCCACTTGAAACTGATCTTTCTCCCTCCATTAGAAATTCAAAAATTATACCAAGTAAAAAATATTTAGTTTATTGTAAGCTTCTGTTTGTTTTAATCTGAAGGTGTGTATGTAGATAGTGGAGAAAGTTGAAGTGGGACAAATGATTTAATATAACCAATATTTATGTGTGCGCTCCTGGTAGGCCTTGACCAAAGGGTCGCATGTGACGGTTTGAATTTCAAGTTGAATGGGTAGTAGAAAGTAGAAACTATAATAATAATAGTATTAAATTTTAGTATGTTGAAGTTGACCTCACTGAGAATCGTGGAATTGACGAAGGTTGGTGCATGGCGCAACGCTCATTCGCACTTGTCGTGTTGCTGGCCCCCGCACGTGGATGTGTAAAGTGCATGGGCATGCCACGTTGCTTAGAATGATTCTGTTGCTAGACAGTAAATATTCGCCAATTGAAAATTGTAACAATACTAGTGCAAGAAGTTTATTTTATTTCAACACCTCAATCTTCCTCCATTAACACTTACTTTACCATATTTTCTTCACCGTTTTGGATTGTGGGAGTGGGATCATAAAGAAGAGCTGGAAACTCTGCATATTAATCGGTGTGGATAATGCTCAATGGAGGTAAAGGCAAGAAGGAAACATTTGGAAAGTTTTATATATATATATATATATATATATATATATATATATATATATATATATATATATTGCCACATAAAGGGCAATAATTAGATGGTTTTTTTTGTACCCCCTTTTCTCCCCTATACCCCGATAACTGGCTTCCGGAATTATCCTCTTTGGAGTAATTCCGGAAAATGGGGTATAAAAGATTTTCGGAATTATGCCAAAACACATAATTCCGGAAGTCAAAAAATTGGCTTCCAGAATTATGTGTTTTGGCATAATTCCGGAAGTATCATGTTTCAGTACAAGAATTTCGCCGGCCAGAAATCGACACTTATTTACATGGTTTTAACCAATTTATAACTGAAATCGACACTTATTTACATGGTTTTAACCATTCTATGGATCACTTATTTTATAGTGTTTTAATCAATCTATAACTGAAATCGACACTTATTTACATGGTTTTAACCAATCTATGGATCACTTATTTTATAGTGTTTTAACCAATCTATAACAGAAATCGACACTTATTTACATGGTTTTAACCAATCTATTTCTCACTTATTTTATAGTGTTTTAACCAATCTATAACTGAAATCGACCCTTATTTACATGATTTTAAGCAATCTATGGATCACTTATATTTTATAGTGTTTTAACCGATCTATAACTGAAATCGACACTTATTTACATGGTTATAACTGAAATCGACACTTGTTTTGTTTGTTGTTGTAATCTGTTATTTTCAGTCCATGTAGACGGTGTTTTTAATTAATAAAATAAATATTTAATTTCTTATTTTTGAATTCCGGAAACACCATAATACGGTATAAATCCGGAACTCAATTTATTGGGATTTCTTGAAATACCCTAAAATGAGATAAATCTGGAATAAAAAAATTTTGGATTTCCGGAATTACCTCATTTTAGTGCAATTCCGGAAGGTATATTGTGTTCCGGAATTACACTAAAATGAGGTAATTCCGGAAATCCAAAAAAATTTTATTCCGGATTTATCTCATTTTAGGGTATTTCCGGAAGTCCCAATAAATTGAGTTCCGGATTTATACCTATGGACGTAATTCCGGAAAAAAGTTTTGAAGTCAGGGGTAATATCGTCCGTTTTGTCAATTTGGGGGGGGGGGGGGTATGGAGTATAATGGGGGGGGGGGGGGGTACAAAAAGAAACCCTAATTAGATTTGGGTTGAAGATCCTCTTCAATTATTGGACACTTATAGTATGAGAGAGAAATTCAATAAAATATTATTATTTTGGTGTACTCGAAGACCATTGAGGAGCATGTTCAACATCTCCGCATTGTTCTGAATGTACTCCGAGAAAAGAAGTTGTATGCAAAACCCTCGAAGTGTGATTTCTGGATGCCTGAGGCAAAGTTTTTGGGACATGTGATCTCCCAATCGGGAATTGCTGTGAATCCCAGTAAAGTGGAAGCTGTGTTAAACTGGAAGCGGCCATCATCAGTCACAGAGATCAGAAGTTTCTAGTGTTGATTTGTAACAAAAGAGTTCGGACTATAACCTTAGAGCGTTTTAGGGTAGGAGTGAAACATACTAAGAGATTGACGTGCCAACTTGGGAAGAGTTTCTACGCTCATTTTGTTAATTCAAGATTGTTTTCCAGCAAATTAAGACCTTTCTGAGAATGTCGATTCTCGGTTATTCAAATGAAAGACTTGACGAAATTTTGAGGACAAAATTCTTTTAAGTTGGGGTGTAATGTAACATCCCGAAAATAATTAATCGAATTATTTTGATGATTAACCCAATTGAATTATTTTAGTACTCGACTGGTAAATTATTGAGTGCTAAAGATAATTATTGTTGTCTGTTGCACCCCGAAAAATCCCCGGTTGGGGTTTCTCTATGTACAACGTGGAAAATTTTGGAGCCGCCACCAATATTTTAATTTTGAGACCAAAACATTGAAAAAAGGTCTTTTGGGCAAGGCGGATGGTCTTTCGAAAACTAGAGATATAGGTTCGGGGGTCGATTACGTGCGAGGAAGGTGTTAGCACCGCGCCCGTCCTTTCTACCGAAAGGGAACCTCTAATTAAATGTGTGGTTTTAACGTTTGATTTGAAAAATACCTAGATTTGCCTATTTATTTCTTATTTGGAGATGAATGGGAAATCTTTAATGAAAATTTTATTCTAGGTGAGGAGGGGGAAAAAAAAGGGTTTTTAGAAAAAAGTGCTTGACGGGACATAGCCCGCTCCTACGTATCTCCCGGTGCGATGGAGAATTCAAAGCTACGTAGTTCTTGGTTCTTTTTGAAAAGTTTTTGTTTTTTATCCTTTTTAGTGAGTTTTTGAAATAGGACGAGTATTAGCAAATGATTAAACTAGCAGAGGCTATGATGAATCACTGCTAAATGCTCAAAAAGAGTTGTACCGCTAGTCAAACGAACAAAGGTTCTGATGGACTATTGATAACAACTTGTTTTTATTATGTTTTTGAAAATGATTTTTGAAAGAGATTGATTTGTACGATGATCAAACTAACAAAAGTTATGATGGATCGTCGTTTATTATCTTCAGGAGAAAAGGGCATTGTCACTAATAGCTAAACGAACAGAGGCTCTGATGAGCTACTAGCAACAATGGGTTGGAAAATGATTCTTTTTGTTTGTTTTTATGAAAATAATTTGTTTATGGGGATGAAAAGGATTTTTATTTGTTGCGCTTGACGAGAACGTGGCTCGCTCCTACGTATCCCAAACGGGAATCAAAGCGACGTAGTTCTAATAAAAAAATGTTTTTGAAAGGGTTTAAAAGGGGCGAGCTGAATCACCCGAGACCATCTTCACCACTTAGAATATGATGCACTAGGCATAAGTGGGAATCCTATGGTTCGTCCTCAGCAATGGACGATAACATACAAGAACGAGCAGATGAATGCTATGGCTAATTTAAATCACATGGATCACAATAACTAAATATTAACAAATGAAAAGACTGAAATACCTCTGATGAAGACAGATATTACAGATCTGAAGAACGAGCGAAAATGAAGCGGAGAACTGGAAAATGAGATTTGCGAGAGTTGTCTTCCCAGATCTCGTGAAATGTCTCTCAGATCTCGTGAAAAATGTGTGTCAGATCTCGTGAAAAATGTGTAGCAATTCTTCTCTCTGATCTTGTGTGAAGTCTCTGTGTGAAAATGTGATTTGAGGCTGCCTATTTATAGGCTTAGGAAAGCGTAGAATTTTTTTAAAAAACATTTATTGCAAGGATGAATCGATTGTTTGAGCCTTTGGAAATAGCAAAGAATCGATTCTTGGACATCCTGAATGGGTGAAAATCGATTCCATGCTTAGTTAAAATAAGTGGGAATCGATTCTTGGCTCTTGGAAATGACTTGAAAATCGATTCCATGTTTTGACAAAGTGAGGAGGAATCGATTCTTGGCTCTTTAAAGTGGCCTGAAAATCGATTTCATGCCTTAATAACATAAGGAAGAATCGATTCTTGGCTCTTTAAAGTGGCCTGAAAATCGATTTCATGCCTTAATGACATAAGGAAGAATCGATTCTTGGTTCCTAAAAATGGCCTGAAAATCGATTTCATGCCTTGATAACATAAGGAGGAATCGATTCTTGGCTCCTCAACATGGCCTGAAAATCGATTTCATGGTTTAATATTGGATTAAGGAATCGATTTCATGGCCTTTACAAAATAGTATAAATCGATTCTTGGCCTTTGGAACAGAATGGAAATCAATTCTTATTTTTTCACAAAAAATGTTTCTTATGTTTTTGCCATGCATGCATAAGATATTTTCCAAAGCTTGCCATGCATGCATAACATATTTTTCAAAACTTGCCATGCATACATAACACATTTTCAAAACCCTAGTTTCTTAAAAAGTGCATTTTAACCCTAAGAATGATTTCAAAAACTTTGGAGCGGTTTCTAGGATTCAAAATGCAATACATTTTATCATTATTATTTTTTGTGGAGAAAATTAGGGTTTGGACCTAAGCCGGACAAAATTGGGGTATGACAGCTGCCCCTCTTTATCTGAATTTTAACGAGGAATATGAATTGGCCGAAACATATTCCAAGGCAAAAATGAAGATAAAGAATTCAGAAATTATACCGATTTTGTCCACTTGGGAAAACCCGAATTTTCCTCTTTTTCTTTTTCTAGATTTTTTTGAAAAGATGGGCACTTTTGTGCAGAAAGCGGTAAAGTGGGCACTTGGCGTGCAGAAAGCAGTAAATGAGCACTTGCGTGCAGATAGAAAAGTAAAATGGGCACTTGCGTGCAGACAGAAAAGTAAAATGGGCACTTGCGTGCAGACAGAAAAGTAAAATGGGCACTTGCGTGCAGACAGAAAAGTAAAATGGGCACTTGCGTGCAGAAAACGGTAAATTGCCCAGGCTGCCTAAAACCTGTAATCCTTAAACGAACTCTTTGACGAATCCGAGTTTGCACGTGGCTTTGAGGAGCACGCTCTTCCTATTGGCCTTTTCGAGCGACCGGGGGGATCGTTATCAGCTCCGGAACTGATATACAGATCAATGCACGGCGTCCACTGTATCTTAGGCTGATACAGCTATTCCGTTGAACCTCACATGGGGCTGCGGTCCATCGCGTTGCTCGTACACGATGTGAGACCTGGGCAGAAGGGAGCGATGATCTCTGTGCTCCAATCCGCAATGCACGCTTGAGCGCTCTCTTTTCTTTTCTATTTCTCTCTTTTCTTTTTTCTTTCTGAACTCCCAACTTGGGGGAACATTTTCCGGAATCTGGGGGCGAGGGCTAACACCGAAGTGCTCATCCTCTCTCTGTACCTGTAGCTGAAAATGAAAAATGCATGCAATGCAAATGCCATGATTGCTGTTTTTTTCTTATGATGAATGTGATGCAAATGTCTGAATTTCTCTTTTCTTCACCTTTTTTATTATTATTTCCTATGTATGATGGGTGCATGATTTTATGCTCGGGGAATGTTATGCATGACTTTATTTGTTTATTGCTCTTTTGCTTTTTCAATCCCTCTTTTTTTTTTTTTTTTTTTTTTCATATATATTTTTCTTTTTGTGCTCTTTTGCTCTTTTGGCTCTTCCTTTGCTGGTCCGATCCACTCGCGGGACTTGCGTCACGAGATACCATGATCATTTATGATAATTATTCGGGAGCCGAGCTTCGTCCTCTTGTTTCAATGCAAACAGCGCTTCTTATTTGATTTTTGTGGGCTTACTTGACTGAAAGATCGTCTCTTTTTGTTGTCATTTTCAAAAATTTCGCAATGATCTTAATGACTTATGCACATTTCCGTGATTTATTTATCATCTACCATAAAACGTAGTTTAAAAAATCAGAGATGAAAAGAAAGCAATGGTAAGACAGCAAACTGATGGAGTGAAAAATTTGGACTTTTATTCATACGGGAGTCAGACGCGCAGAATGTCACGCTGACTGAAAAGGGTACATTGGAAATTTCCTGAAACTAAGAAAAAAAAGAAAAAAGGAGAATGGACGCAGCAGATCTTATGAATATTTTTGTCTCTGGAGCGTTTGATGCCAACCGCTCATACTTGCAGCCTTGATCACCCTTTTATCCAAGCTTTTGGAAGCACTGCTTGCCCCTTTTCTTTTATGTCCAACTTTTCTGACCCTAATTTTTGCCTGGATCGCCCTTTCGGGTTTTCAATCCACCGGGTCGCTCAATTTTGCCTAGGCCGCCCTTTCGGGTTTTCGACCTAGCGAGCTAATTCTTGCTTGGCTCATCTTTCTCTCTCTTTTTTTCTTTTATTTTTCTCAGGCGTAATATTTCCTGACTGAATCTGAATTAACTGGGTTTCTGAGTTCTTCACCATCCATGTTGGTGAGTATCAATGCTCCTCCAGAAAAGGCTTTCTTTACCACATATGGTCCATCATGGCTAGGAGTCCATTTCCCACGGGGGTCACTCTGGATAGGCAGGATTTTCTTGAGCACAAGGTCTCCTTCGCTGAATTCTCGAGGGCGAACCTTCTTGTCGAAGGCCGTCTTCATCCTTTGTTGATACAAATGACCATGACATAGGGCAGCAATTCTTTTCTCCTCAATGAGATTCAGCTGATCCCGACGAGCCTGGACCCATTCTGCTTCTTCCAACTCGGTTTCCAACAGCACCCGTAGAGAGGGTATCTCAACTTCAACGGGAAGAACTGCTTCTGACCCATACACTAGAGAGAAGGGGGTTGCCCCGGTCGAAGTGCGCACTGAGGTGCGATACCCGTGCAAAGCAAAAGGAAGCATTTCGTGCCAGTCTTTATAGGTTACTACCATCTTCTGCACGATTCTCTTGATATTCTTATTGGCTGCTTCGACTGCCCCATTCATCTTTGGACGGTAGGGAGAGGAATTGTGATGTTTGATCTTAAATTCTGCGCACAATTCTTTCATCATCTTACTGTTTAGATTGCTACCATTGTCCGTGATGATTTTATCCGGGAGACCATAGCGACACACCAGGTCCTTTTTTACAAACTTGGCAACTACAGAACTGGTTATGCTGGAATATGAGGCAGCTTCAACCCATTTGGTGAAGTAATCAATTGCAACTAGAATGAAGCGGTGCCCGTTCGACGCCTTGGGCTCTATGGGACCAATGACGTCCATGCCCCACATTGAAAATGGCCAAGGTGCAGTCAAGACATTTAATGAAGCCGGTGGTACATGTATATGATCAGCATAAATCTGGCATTTGTGGCACTTTCTTACAAAACTGTAGCAATCTGACTCCATCTGCAGCCAATAATAGCCAGCCCTTAATATCTTCCTTGCCATAGTATGCCCGTTGGAATGTGTCCCGAACGAGCCTTCATGCACCTCACTCATGATCCTTTCTGCCTCCTTCTTCGCCACACACCTAAGGAGTACTTTATCATGATTCCTCTTGTAGAGCACCTCGCCACTCAAGAAGAAGTTCATTGACAGCCTTCTAAGTGTTCTTTTATCCTTTTCCGATGCCCCTGGAGGATACTCTCTGTTCAGGATATACTGCTTGATGTCATGATACCAAGGCTTATCATCTTTATTATCCTCAATTGCTGCGCAGGAGTAGGAATGTGCTGGCAAATCTCGATGCTGAATCCCTGATGTGAGTCAAGCTTTTGTCGCAGCTGATATTAAACATTGAAGACAACGTGGCTAGTGCATCAGCCAACTGATTCTCATTGCGAGGAAGGTGCTGGAATGTGATTTCCTCAAAAAGCTCAACCAGCTCTAGAATGTAATCTCGGTAAGGGATCAACTTGGAGTCCCTTGTCTCCCAATCACCGTTCACTTGGTGAATTACTAGAGCTGAATCTCCATACACATCAAGTCTCTTAACTTTCCAATCACTGGCTGCCTGGATACCAAGAATACATGCCTCATACTCTGCGATATTATTAGTGACGTAGAAGCTTAGTCTGGCAGTGAATGGGATGAAGCGATTATCAGGGGAAATCAGCACTGCCCCGGCTCCGTGCCCGTATATATTGGAGGCGCCATCGAACACCATTCTCCATCTTTCATCTTCTGGGGATTTCCCTTCTTCAAACAAAGCCATGATATCTTCATCGGGAAAGTCATACTGCATAGGCTGATAATCTTCAACAGGCTGGTGTGCCAGGTATTCGGCCAGCGCACTACCTTTAATTGCTTTCTGAGTGACATATAGGAGATCATATTCTGATAGCTGCATTTGCCAGCGGGCAAGTCTCCCTGTAAGTGCGGGCTTCTCGAAGATATACTTGATAGGATCCATTTTAGATACCAACCAAGTAGTGTGACTTAGCATGTACTGCCTCAGACGATGAGCAGCCCAAGCTAGAGCACAACAAGTCTTTTCTAGCAGTGAGTACCTTGTCTCACAGTCAGTGAATTTCTTGCTCAAATAGTAAATGGCATGCTCTTTCTTCCCAGATTCATCATGTTGCCCTAACATGCAACCCATTGAGCTGTCTAGCACGGTTAGGTACAGGATCAGAGGTCTGCCGGGTACAGGAGGCATTAAAATAGGCGGATTCTGCAGGTACTTCTTAATCTTCTCGAAAGCCTCTTGGCAATCATCATTCCACTTAGTCTCTTGATTCTTGCACAGCAATTTGAAAATCGGCTCACATGTGGCAGTTAACTGGAAGATAAACCTGGAGATGTAGTTCAGTCTTCCGAGAAAACCCCGAATTTCTTTTTCTGTCTTAGGAGTAGGCATCTCGAGAATTGCACGCACTTTATCTGGGTCCACCTCTATCCCCTTTTGACTGACAATAAACCCCAATAGTTTTCCTGATCTCACCCCGAAGGTGCATTTAGCCGGATTTAACCTGAGCTTGAACTTTCTCAACCGTTCAAAGAGCTTCCGCAAATTAACGACGTGCTCTTCATCTGTTCTGGACTTTGCGATCATATCGTCCACGTACACCTCAATCTCTTTGTGCATCATATCGTGGAACAACGTGACCATAGCTCTTTGGTAAGTAGCGCCGGCGTTCTTCAACCCAAACGGCATGACCTGGTAGCAGAACGTTCCCCAGAGAGTTGTGAAAGTAGTCTTCTCCATATCTTCAGGAGCCATTTTAATCTGATTATACCCCGAATACCCGTCCATGAAGGAGAAAAGGGAATGCTGTGCTGTGCTGTCTACTAGGACATCAATATGAGGCAAGGGAAAATCGTCTTTGGGACTGGCACGATTCAGATCTCTGTAATCAACACACATTCTAACTTTTCCATCCTTTTTGGGCACGGGCACAATGTTAGCAACCCACTGCGGATATTTAGCTACGGCTAGGAAACCAGCGTCGAACTGTTTCTTCACTTCATCTCTGATCTTTAAAGACATCTCAGGCTTCATCCTCCTTAACTTCTGTTTAACCGGAGGGCACTCAGGCTTGACTGGCAGCTTGTGCACCACTATATCAGTATCTAACCCAGGCATATCCTCATACGACCATGCAAAGACATCAACGTAGTCACGCAGGAGTTGAACCAACTTCTCATGCTCACTCTTTTTCATTGAAGTGCCCACCTTGACTTCTTTCGTTTCGCCCTCTGTGCCTAAATTGATGCTCTCAATAGTTTCCCCATGTGGCTGAATAACCTTTTCTTCTTGCTCAACCATTCTCATCAATTCTGGAGGCGTTTCCCAGTCATCCTCAGCATCCTCCTCGGCTTGATTAACGGGGTAATCAAAATTAACATATGAACCGCTGGCATCATTATTTTCAGAGGTATTCATTTTAGATCTGCATTTGCGGGAATAGAAAAGCAATGAACAAGCAAAAATAGAGACACAAAATGAAGACGCGAAAAAAAGGCTATTTTTATTCATTCGAGAAATTCAAAACTACATTTCATTGATAGATGATAATAAATAAGAAAAACATGCATGCCCTTATGAAAAGGTCCTAAGGCCTTGGGCAGAGCCAAAGGATTTGCATTACAAAAGATCATTACTTTGAAATGAAAACGACAGGGAAATTAACGATCTTCCAGTTGCCAATTTCTTCTCCTGCAGCACTGCGACGAACCAGGCCCCGATTCTCTCTTTCTTCAACTAGCTCTTCCTCGATGACAGCTATCTGATTAGGGATCAGCATGCCAGCACTTCTGAAATTCTGCTTGAGGTCATCTACAGGGACCATCATCAACCGGGGTTCTCTCCCCTGAAGCTTAGCCAATCTCTTCTCACGCTTTTCCTCGACCATTCTTCTCTTATCAGTTGGAGTGGGCCAATAACCTAACCCACGTCTGTCCTTGTATTCTTGCAGATGCACAGGTGACAGAATTCCTTGCTCAAATCTTCCTAGCCCCTTCCCAATCTGATATCCACTCTTCAGCATAACTTTTGCTACCATAACATCAGCATTGGGCCGCTTGGGTACAGGTAGTGGAGATTCTCTACTTACGAACATAGCATTCGCAATTTCTAAGGATTGAAAGGCGGATTCGAGGGATTCCTCTGCAGCTTCAATATAATGAGAGGGGACAGGTTTGCTGACTGTGAACTCTTCCTCCCCACAGACAACTACAAGCTTATCGTCGACTATAAACTTGAGTTTTTGGTGAAGTGTGGAAGGGACAGCGCCTGCTGCATGGATCCAAGGTCTCCCCAAGAGACAGCTGTATGAGGATTCAACATCCATAATTTGAAAAGTCACATAGAACACCTCAGGCCCTATTTGCATTGGGAACTCCATCTCCCCTATGACTTCTTTCTTAGACCCATCAAAGGCTCTGACCAGGGTTGAGCTGGGTCTCATGTAGGAACAATCCACCTCTAACTTGTTCATCGTTGATTTGGGCATAACATTCAATGAGGATCCATTGTCAATGAGAACTCTGGAGAGTGTATACCCACCACACGCCACTGAGATATGTAACGCCTTATTGTGCCCCTTCCCCTCTGGGGTGAGCTCATCATCAGTGAAAGTAATGTAATTAGATGCAACGATGTTCCCAACTATACCATCCAACTGATTGACTGTAATATCTTGGGCGACATGGGCCTCATTCAGTATTTTAACCAAGGCGTCACGGTGGGCTTCTGAGCTTAATAGTAGGGACATGATGGAAATTTTGGCTGGGGTGTGGTGTAGCTGATCCACCACTTTGTAGTCACTCTGCCGCATTATCCTCAAGAATTCAGCAACCTCTGGGTCTGACACCCTCTTATTTATCATAGGCCCCGGCTCTACATTCTTTCCTTTTCGGACCCTCTCTTCTGCTGCCTTAGAGGTATTCTCTTCCTGAGCTTGGGGAACATACACACGCCCACTTCTAGTTACCCCGCTACTTCCTGCAATATTGGTGATGTCAAGAGCAGCTCGAGATCTCGGAGCTGGAATTGGTGCACTGTAGTTCCATGGGACATTATTGTTCTTCTGGCTAGGAGCCGGAACTGGGATCACAATAGTCTTTGGTCTTGCCACAGCCGAATTCTGACTGTATGGCACCTCGATAGGTCTCCTCACATCTCTACCCTCATCCGATTGGAAGGTCAGAACATCCTCTTCTCTTTCCTGTATACCCACCTGGATGATGTGGCGGTCCATCAGATCCTGTAACACCACCTTGAATGCTTCACATGCTCCCACACAGCGGACATTAGTACAAACTCCTTTCTGAACACAACCCATTCCAATAATCCCGCATTTGCACAATTCTGCATGAATGACTTCTAGGGGAGTCTGAATATCTTCTGCTGATTTGATTATGGACCGCTCTTTCATATCCATGATTGCATTAATGGCATGCTTCCCATGGCCAGGCAGCGGGTTAGTCGCGATATTTGGATCCTCCTGCTTGAAAGTTATGCCCTTTTTATCTACCAAGTCTTGCACCACTATCTTGAAGGCTTTGCAATCTTCCACAACATGCCCCACTGCTCCTTCGTGGAAAGCACAGGTACTATTGGGGTTGTATCCTCTGAAGTAAGGTGGTTGGACAGGTTTCATGGGTCTTGTGTTGATGAGCTTATTGGTGATGAGGTAGTTAAATAGGTCTGTGTAAGACATGGGAATTGGGTCAAAAGTTGTTCTGTTTTGGTAGGTTCTTTGGTGGTTGTTTTGGTTGTTGTTTTGGAATGGATGAGCTGTTTGTGTGGGAGTGGGGACTGGGATGTTAGGTGGCTGGTATGGTGGGTTGATAGTGATGGTATTGGTTTCCCCCTCTTTCTTTTTGGGAAAGCTGGAGAATGGCTTCTTTTGGGAGCTCATGTTACTTGTGGACCCCTGTGCAATCTTTCCACTTCTCAATCCGTTCTCCAATCTCTCTCCCACAATCACCATATCTGAGAAATTGGATGATGCACTGCTGATCAGACGATCATAATATAGCGGTGGCAAGGTTTCCATGAACATAGAAACCAATTCCTTGTCTAAAAGAGGAGGTGTGACTTGTGCGGCCAAAGCCCTCCATCGCTGGGCGTACTCCTTGAATGACTCAATGTCCTTCTTGCTCATATTCTGCAGCTGTGTCCGGTCTGGTGCCATGTCAGTATTGTATTGATATTGCTTGAGGAATGCCTCAGCTAAATCTTTCCAGCAGCGGACTTGGGATGGCTCTAACTTCATATACCAATTAAGAGATGCCCCAGCAAGGCTATCTTGGAAGCAATGGATTAGTAATTTGTCGTCACGGGAGTAGGTAGACATCTTCCTACAATACATCGTCAAGTGGCTCTTTGGGCAGGTCGCGCCTCTGTACTTGTCAAAATCGGGGACCTTGAATTTTGGCGGCAACACCACATCAGGAATGAGGCACAAGTCCCTGGCCTCCCTAGCCCTGGAGCCAAAGCCTTCAATCATTCTTAGTCTTTCTTCTAACATCTGGAACTGCTCTTTGGTTTGTTGGTGCTCAGCGGAATAGACTTGAGGGGAATGACTTATACCATAAGGAGGTGGAGGCATTGAGTGCTGAACCTGAGGGTAAATGGAGTTTCCGGACACAAAGCCTTGAGTCTGCGGAAAGGCAGCTGGCTGTGGAGTGAGATTCTGAGGAGTAGGCTGAGGTATAACAATTGAATGCGGGATCTGAACCTGGGGTTCACCAGTCATTCCTTCTGATCCGACAGGCGTTGGCTGTACATTCTCGGCCATCGCTCCGGGACTAGCCCCTGGGTTAGTCCCTTGGTTTGGAGGACTATAACCCAGAGGAAGGCCATAAGGAGGCCACTGAGCAGCTTGGAAGTCATTTCCATTCTTCAAGGACAACAGGAGTCTCATCATCTCATTCATCTGTGCTTTCATGGCATTCATTTCATTTCTCAACTCAGGATCACCTTGACTGGAGCTACCAGGAGCTGAAAGGTTCTGATTCTGCACCTCGGGGCCTTGGCCTGCTTCGTTTCCATTCTCTGAGCCTGAAACTGGAGGATTCTGATTCTCTGGTGGAGGTTGATCGGGGTCACTTAAGATTGCCATTCTTCTGGCCTGTGAACGTGTCCAATATGAATGTGGTCGCACCAGCTTGCCTTATCTCTGTTTGAATTGAAATATTTTTATAAGCAAAGGAGCAAATTAATGAATGCAATGTAATGCACATGATTTTTATGTTATTTGTTGTTTATTGTCGGGAATCATAGTGCAACTTGCTCTTGTCATAGGTGTATATTCAAATATTTTCCAGAACATAACGCGGCTGGGATCAATAAGCGAGATAAGCATACTTCATTCAAGCATCATTTCTTTAACCATCCCAAGAGAAGAACGAGGTACAATATCCTAAAATGCAATACAACGCTTTGAAAAGAAAAACACAACATTCTTTTAAGAAAAGAAAAATTACAATTTCCTAGTGAACATTCTAAAAAAAGGGAAAATTTAAATCTAAAAACCTATTGCCTTCATCTTCTCTTGGTTCCTCTCCTTTTTGCTAGCTGCAGCAGCTTCCTTTGCCTTTTTCATGAGCTCCTCAGTCAGAGACCTGCAGTACTCCACGAATTCATATACTCGCACCGGAGTGTTGTAAGGCAGCATCTCAGCTTCTGCCTTTCTCAACCTCTTGGGAATATCCCTCACCGCCTGATTAGCCAACCACGCCAATTTGGAGAACTTGTTCTTCCACTGTCGAATTTCGGCCCTCATCTCAACTATGATCTCTTGCTTTTCAATCCTACCCATTAGCTCAAGAAGACGATGTTCCCAGTACTGACTCTCCTCTCTCACCTGTCGGTAAGCATCACTGATGTGCCTCAGATTCCTTTTTAGCTCATCTGAATTCTCTTGCTCCATCCTTAAGGCCTGCTGATACTCTCTAAGGATGTTCACGATGGCATCTCTATCTTGTCTGATGTACCCTATTTGACTTTCAAGCTCACACGTCACAGACTGAGACTTTTTCTTGAATTCCTCTAGTGATTCCTTTGTAGTTTTCTCACTTTGCGCAGACTTCTTGAACAACTTCCTCCATTCGTTTGTTCTAGCCATGGCCTCACCCACCTTGGTATTCGATCTTTTCAACTCATCTTTGGCACCTTTCAGATATTTCTTCAACTCTTGATTACTTTCCTCTTCTTTCTTAAGTTTCTTGCTGCTTTCTTCGAGAGCTTCGACCCTGCGCTCGTTCTCGTTCTCTAACTTTCTCTTCTCAGAAATCACTTTCCCCAACTTATCTTGTAAGGCTTTCTTTTCTTCTTCTACCTTGAACAACGCAGACTTGACCTCACTCAGTTCTTTGAGACTTGGAATGTGAAGCTCCGGGATTTCTTTCCCAACTGACGATGAATTCTGGCGAGGTGGGCCAATATTTTGGATTCTTTGGTGAAGCCATTGGTAGAAAGTAACATCACCTGTTTTCTTTGTGATCTCCACTTTATCCTTGTAAACTACACTCTCCCAAGCCTTTGAAATTTTCTGAAGCAAGCCATGGTTCTTTGATTCTTCCTTATCGAGAAAAATTGGGGCCAACATGCCTTCAGTGGGTGCATTCTTCATAGGATACCCAAGCTGTCTGATGGTGAGAGAAGGATTGTAATTGATGTAACCTTGGGTTCCCATTAAGGGCACATTCTGGAAATTGCCACACCGGAACAGTATTGAAGGCCTATCTTTCCAACACGGATGATTGAACCAACAGACTTTGAGAGCACTGAGATTCTCTAAAGTGTGCACCCATTCTTGTGCACATCTGGCTTCTACATCACAACACACGGCATATTCTACTAAGTCCGCAGCTTTTGTCTTATGAGTGACAACATGGTTGAGGAACCAGGTGTAGAGAACATGGAAAGAGCAAGCAACCTTCTTCTTTCCTAACACACGGTGATGAGTGAAGGAATAGTAGGTATCTGCAAGGATTGCTGGTACAGGGTTAATCGGATTTTCTTTACTTATGAATGCTAGAAAAAGCCCAATAGCGGTCTCATCAATGAACTTCTCGACCTGAGGGAAAAGGACGATTCCGAAAAAAGTTAGGGCTAACAGCTGTTTGAAAGGGCCCCACTTCTGATTTTGGGCATAAAACCTCAACAAACCTTCGAAATAACTTAGCGGGAAACCTTTGATACGGTTCTTCTTTTCCTTATGAAGCTCTAATTCCTTCACACTGACTTGCAACAACAAGGAGAGTCTCTGGTCTGAATACCGATGTTTCTGATATTGGTAAGGTGCTAACTCTGATTTCGAGAACCCCAGGATCTGTTCATACTCCTCGAGAGTTGGTGATAACTGAAAGTCTTTGAAGAGGAAGCATCGAATGTCTGGATCATAGAATCGGCTGAGGGCCATAATAGCACTTTCTTGAACATCTAATTGTAACAATCTGATGAGGTTACCATAAGCCTTCCCGAATAGATCCTTCTCTTCTGACTCCATCAAGGAAACAAACTCTTTCAAACCCTCTACATCTATTCTCTTGACAACCGGAAACCTCGAATTAAGTACAATCTCGCTTCTTGATCCCATGTTGCTTTATTTTTCCCGCCTAAAACAAGATTCCAAGTTACTTTACAATCCCGGCAAACAACTTAGATGCGTGACGAATGAGTTTCAAAATTGAGTTTTATTTAATGTAGATGATGCAAATGACGTGATGATGCAATGATGCCACGATGCATGATGTGACGATGTTTCTTTACAGGAAGGGGATATTTACAGGTGGTGTTTTGAAAATCTTCACACTATATGCCACCTCATATAGGCGTTTATTGAAAAGGAAAAGCACATCTTTTTTATTTTCGAAAAATTTTGAGGGAAAATTGATTGAACTGAATGCACGATGCAACACACAATTTGGAAAGCCCTTGTGACCTAAAATGGGGTAGAACCTATGATCTAAGACACTTTAGGGGTAATATGTAGCTCTATTCACACCCTCACAAAGGTCATCAGAGCCACAGTCTCTTTCACGAAATTCCTTGTAAATGCAGCAAACTGCTAGGTACAAGGTATCATGGAAGAGCACAACTCTGATTGAAACTTTCGCGAGTAGCCAAACGGACAAAGGTCCTGATGGGCTCTCACTACTCGAATCCACTCATCCTATGGTATCCTAACAGACCTGGGTTATGGTCTTTTCCTCTAATCATATAATCTCGGGGTACAAGTGTAGTGTGTGTGAAGGGCATTTTCCCTAGCACTACCCCCACCTGAAATGAAAACCAGAGCAGTCCAGATAATAGCATGTTGTCTACCCTATGGTTCAATATTATTCAAATACAACTAGCCTAGGATACTAACGACAAACACATTACTTACTTCAGAAAGGGAGTTGAGAAGAAGGGAACAACAAAAAAGAAAAATGTATATGCCTCTAATCAATGATAAGAAAGAAAGGCAAACAAGGTACTAATCAAATCAACAATACATTAAACCACACATTTTAATTAGTTAGGCTTGACCCTCGTTTTTTTTTAAAAAAAAAAAAAATGTCCCCAGTGGAGTCGCCAGCTGTTGCGCCCCGAAAAATCCCCGCTTTGGGTTTCTCGATGTACAACGTGAAATAATTTTGGAGCCGCCACCAATATTTTAATTTTAAGACCAAAACATTGAAAAAAGGTCTTTTGGACAAGGCGGATGGTCTTTTGAAAACTAGAGATATAGGTTCGGGGGTCGATTACGCGCGAGGAAGGTGTTAGCACCGCGCACGTCCTTTCTACCGAAAGGGAACCTCTAATTAAATGTGTGGTTTTAACGTTTGATTTGAAAAATACCTAGATTTGCCTATTTATTTCTTGTTTGAAGACGAATGAGAAAACTTACTGGAAATCTTATTTGTTGCGAGAAAGGGGGGAAAAAGGGTTTTTAGGAAAAAGTGCTTGACGGGACATGGCCCGCTCCTACGTATCTCCCGGTGCGATGGAGAATTCAAAGCTACGTAGTTCTTGGTTCTTTTTGAAAAGTTTTTGTTTTTTTATCCTTTTTTAGTGAGTTTTTGAAATAGGACGAGCATTAGCAAATGATTAAACTAGCAGAGGCTATGATGAATCACTGCTAAATGCTCAAAAAGAGTTGTACCGCTAGTCAAACGAACAAAGGTTCTGATGGACTATTGATAACAACTTGTTTTTATTATGTTTTTGAAAATGATTTTCGAAAGAGATTGATTTGTACGATGATCAAACTAACAAAAGTTATGATGGATCGTCGTTTATTATTTTTATGAGAAAAAGACATTGCCACTAATAGCTAAACGAACAGAGGCTCTGATGAGCTATTAGCAACAATGGGTTTGAAAATGATTCTTTTTGTTTGTTTTTATGAAAATAATTTGTTTATGGGGATGAAAAGAATTTTTATTTGTTGCGCTTGACGAGAACGTGGCTCGCTCCTACGTATCCCAAACGGGAATCAAAGCGACGTAGTTCTAACAAAAAAATGTTTTTGAAAGGGTTTAAAAGGGGCGAGCTGAATCACCCGAGACCATCTTCACCACTTAGAATATGATGCACTAGGCATAAGTGGGAATCCTATGGTTCGTCCTCAGCAATGGACGATAACATACAAGAACGAGCAGATGAATGCTATGGCTAATTTAAATCACATGGATCACAATAACTAAATATTAACAAATGAAAAGACTGAAATACCTCTGATGAAGACAGATATTACAGATCTGAAGAACGAGCGAAAATGAAGCGGAGAACTGGAAAATGAGATTTGCGAGAGTTGTCTTCCCAGATCTCGTGAAATGTCTCTCAGATCTCGTGAAAATGTCTCTCAGATCTCGTGAAAAATGTGTGTCAGATCTCGTGAAAAATGTGTAGCAATTCTTCTCTCTGATCTTGTGTGAAGTCTCTGTGTGAAAATGTGATTTGAGGCTGCCTATTTATAGGCTTAGGAAAGCGTAGAATTTTTTAAAAAACATTTATTGCAAGGATGAATCGATTGTTTGAGCCTTTGGAAATAGCAAAGAATCGATTCTTGGACATCCTGAATGGGTGAAAATCGATTCCATGCTTAGTTAAAATAAGTGGGAATCGATTCTTGGCTCTTGGAAATGACTTGAAAATCGATTCCATGTTTTGACAAAGTGAGGAGGAATCGATTCTTGGCTCTTTAAAGTGGCCTGAAAATCGATTTCATGCCTTAATAACATAAGGAAGAATCGATTCTTGGCTCTTTAAAGTGGCCTGAAAATCGATTTCATGCCTTAATGACATAAGGAAGAATCGATTCTTGGTTCCTAAAAATGGCCTGAAAATCGATTTCATGCCTTGATAACATAAGGAGGAATCGATTCTTGGCTCCTCAACATGGCCTGAAAATCGATTTCATGGTTTAATATTGGATTAAGGAATCGATTTCATGGCCTTTACAAAATAGTATAAATCGATTCTTGGCCTTTGGAACAGAATGGAAATCAATTCTTATTTTTTCACAAAAAATGTTTCTTATGTTTTTGCCATGCATGCATAAGATATTTTCCAAAGCTTGCCATGCATGCATAACATATTTTTCAAAACTTGCCATGCATACATAACACATTTTCAAAACCCTAGTTTCTTAAAAAGTGCATTTTAACCCTAAGAATGATTTCAAAAACTTTGGAGCGGTTTCTAGGATTCAAAATGCAATACATTTTATTATTATTATTTTTTGTGGAGAAAATTAGGGTTTGGACCTAAGCCGGACAAAATTGGGGTATGACACACATTTCTTATTATTTATACCACTCTGCCATCCAAAAGAACTTTCCCCCCAACTTGAATATAACCAACTCATGAGTGTTCTTTTAACCTAATAGGTATGGGAGAGATTCTTTGTTTTTCTTTTAAGGATTAAAAGGTTATATACAAGAAAAAAATCCTTTTCTGCTCAAAAGGGGTAATCAAAGGATTATCATAATTGGTTAGCTTTTTGGCTAAGTAGGTTGAATCATGAAAGAACATGCCTTGATCATATCCATGTATCACATATAACTTTAACAGTAAGAGACTCAAGCAAAATCAACCATGTGAAAACAATGATGAGTCTCAATTCAAGTGATTAGGATACACTCAACTCACACGGTTTAGGCTTTATGCACTTCCTGAAATCCGACAATTCCTTGATTTATCAAAAACATTTCTTTTGGATTATTAGCAAGATGTACACACTTATGCTACCAATGCATACAACCACTAATTCACAAATCCTTTTTGAACCAAAAATCCAATTTTCATTGTAGAGATCAATCATGCAACTAAGTTGATTTTTCCAAAAAGCAAACCATTTCACATGCCATTTCAAAAAAAAATTGCATATAAAAACACACAAAAACAAAAAAAAGCTGAAAACAAATTTATAACATAATTATGCGTATTAAAAGTATTTAAGAAACTAAAAAAACACAACACAAAAGTCTCCCGGTTCTTTAGGGATTGATTCTCTGCTGATGATTGGAAGCGTCCTTACTTGGATAGCATTCCTTTTTATGTTCTCTCTCCTGCACAGTCTTACTGACGGTTTTAATATTGCTTTCATAAAAACTTTCTAGGATATGTTGCGGCAAAATTTGGGTACTTTCTTTGTGGAGTTCTATTGCTACGCTAAGCTCCCGAGATAGTTTACTTCCTACTTTGTCACGCTCATCCCAAAGGTTCGTTGTCCTTTTACCTTGGGGGACTATTGTCTGATCTTTTAATTAGGATGCTTCTATAAAATCCTAGCTAAGGTCTTGACAGCGAGGCTAAGTATGTTTATGGGATGACCTTATCTCTCCGGTCCAGTTTGCTTTTGTAAAATGTAGAAACTTGGTTGATGGGGTTCTTGTGGTGAACGGGGTCATTGATATTGCAAAGAAGAACCGTAAAGACTGCCTGGTCATTTTTAAGGTCGATTTCGAGTAGGCTTATGATTCAGTCAGTTGGAGCTTCCTCGACTACATGTTGAGGCATTTCTGCTTGGATGACAGATGGAGAGCTTGGATTAGGGCCTGTATTTTCTCGAGGAATCTTTCTATCTTGGTCGATTGGAAACCGACACAAGAGATTTGCATTAAGAGGGGGTTGAAGCAAGGCAACCCCCTTGCCCCTTTTCTGTTCCTCTTAGTAGCTGAGGGTCTGAGCAAGTTGATGCGTCGGGCAGTCGCCTGTCATCTTGTTAATGGAGTTTCCTCGGGGGATGACAGTCTCCCATCTGCAATATGCCGATGATACCCTTCTAATTGGAGAGGCATCAGTAGATAACCTGTAACATCCCCTAATTAGATAACTTAATTTATTTAAATTAGCAAAGAGGTTAAGATAATTTATTGGCTAAATCAAATATTTAGCACAAGAGGTTTATTATGAGATGATTAATTAGCTAAACTAAGATATTAGCATAATTGAAATATTATGTTAAGTCAGTGAGTTATGGGATTATTGTGGTGTTAGGAGTAAGTTAAGAGAGTATTAGTGGGGAGGGTATTTTGGTCCTTTCACCTCATTAAGTGAGGCTTCAGCTGACCCAAATACCCAAGGCAGCTATCATTTGCAAAATTTCAGAATTGGAGAAAAGAAAAAGAACAGAGAAAAGGAAGAGAGAGTCGCGAGAGGGAAGGAGGAAAGGGAGGGGAGGAACTCAATAGCATCTTGATGCATGTGACATCCAAAAACACCATTCAACTCAGTTTTTCAGTCTTTACCTATTGATACCAATTTCAGAACCCCATCCCCTCTATTCTTCATTCTCCATATTCAGACCCCAAAGCTAAAAATGGAACTTTCCACTTAGAGAAGTCTTGCATGTTGGTTTGAAGAGCCTTAGAATCAATTTTAGAACTTACATTGTGTTTCTAAGCATTAGGGAGAAGATTGGGTAGCTGGGATTTGGAATTAGGTACTGTCCAAGTGATTTCTGGTAGCTGAGTTCGTTAGAGGAGCGGTTCGGGAGGGGAGGGGAAGTCATGAGCCCCAAATCCTAGGTCCACATGTTTTGCCCACTAGTGATTAGCGGGATGGGTTCACCAAAAGCCGAAGAAATAACCATGCTAAGGTAGGCTTGAGGTGTTGTGCTAAGTTAAAGGAAAGGTTAAGACATGTTATGTAGTCGCTTATTAGGGCTACATCAAAAAAAAGAAAGAAATAATAACGCGTAGTCGCTTACTAGGGCTACAAGTTACAAGAAATAAAATATATGTCCACATGGTCGCTTATTAGGCCCATGAGTTCAAGGTTAAAGTTAATGAACCGCTAGAGTTAGTAAGGGGTCTCGATAGGACTCACTGAGGTAATGTTTATCTCACCCTTTATATGTTGTGGTTTTTACAGAGAAGCAGGGGAAAGCAAAGGCGACGAAGCACGGTTAGCCGGTGTGACTTATGAAGTCATTGAAGATTCAGTTTTATGTTTAGGCCTTTGTCCCTTTTGTTGTCTTTGTAATATCGATTGTATAACTATTAGTAGTAACAGTTGTAAATCGTTTCCGCTACTCATGTTTTGGATATTGAACACCAGGTTGTATAAGTCTTAAGTTATGAGACTTAAGTACTTTATGTTAAGTTTAATGAGGTTCATGGAACCGTTTGATAATTATTTAACGAAGTTTTTAGTTGTGTTCAATGTTCAATGACAGGAAGTTACTCTGATGTATGCCAAGTGGTACATTTTAGTATTTCTACAAGCTAGAAATATCGGGGTGTTACATAACCTTTGGGCTATGTAGACTGTCTTGCGATATTTCGAGCTTGCATGTGGTCTCCGTGTGAACTTTTCAAAGAGTATCCTCCTTGGTGCCAATGTGTCTGGTGACTTTTTCGCAATGGCCACCAGATTCCTGAACTGTAGGAGAGGAGCTATTCCCTTCAACTACCTTGGGCTCCCTGTTGGGGCTAACCTTCGTAGGGCCTCTACTTGGGACCACATTCTTCAAGTGCTTCGAGAAGGCTCCTTAGTTGGAACCATAGGTTTATCAGTCTTGGTGGGAGGATTGTTCTCATCAACTCAATCTTGAGCAGTATTCCTATTTTCTACCTCTCCTTCATGAAGATGTCTGTGAAGGTGTGGAAAGAGGTTGTTAATATTCAAAGGGACTTATTATGGGTAGGTACCTTCGGGGTGA
This sequence comes from Astragalus membranaceus, assembly GCA_039519185.1. Taxonomy (NCBI): domain Eukaryota; kingdom Viridiplantae; phylum Streptophyta; class Magnoliopsida; order Fabales; family Fabaceae; genus Astragalus; species Astragalus membranaceus. Next base: position 86,291,063 of record CM076847.1, on the reverse strand, counting down.
AGAAAATACATTGGGTGAGGTGGTTGGATATTTGTAAGCCTAAGAGTGGCGGCGGGGTTAGGGATTTGAGGGTTGTAAATATTAGTCTATTGGCTAAGTGGCGTTTGAGGCTCCTCACGGGTGGGGACGCCTTATTAAGGCAAGTTTTGTTTTCTAAGTACAATCAGGCCATATTGGATCTATGATCTACTTTCACTAGTTGGGTGTTCCTTCATCAGCATCTGTTTGGTGGAACGATCTTTATTGTTTAGTGTAGCGACCAAAAAATCCATAAAAGGATTCTTCGAAGGGCACCAGCTTAGAATACTAAGCCAAAAGCTTAGTTTTGCTTACTAAATCTGTTGCAGCCGTTGGATCAGAGCCTTTTTAATAAATTTTAATCTAACGGACAGTGTTTAACGAGGGCATATGTGTCATTTTACCCTTCCATTTTTGATCACGCATCACGTATCTTCATTTTCGTTCTCACGTTCACCTTCGCATCAGTTCTGCGCGTGCAACCTCCAGCAATGATCATTCCGGCAAGGATCACTACGGCAACCATCACGCACTCCGGCACGCAAACAAAGCTTCTCTCAAAACGCGTCTTATTTTCTTCCGCTGTGTTTTCAGTTCGTATCGCCGTTTTTTTCCGCTAATTTCAATTCACATCATCGTCCCTGCTCCACTGTATTTTCAGAGCGTCCAGTTTGCTCCGTTGGATCTTTTCTCGCATTCTTCCTTACTCCTCAACAAGTAAGTGATGTTCTCACATTCTCACTTTGGTGCATTCATGATTTCTTAATTGCTCTATGAAATTTGTTGTTGCTTGTTGCTATTTGTGTAGCAAAGTGGGTTTCTGTTTTCTGCGAAGTGCGTTGTGTCTTTGTGTAGAATGCATACTAAGTGTTTGTAAAAATGTTAAAACTGAATTGAAACTTTCCTTTTCAAAGAGGTACCCATGCATGCTAGTTGTCAGCTTTTATTGTTATGATTATACATGCAAATTCTGACTTATAATTAAATGAATTCTATGGTATGAGTGTAACATCCTCAAAATAATTAATCGAATTATTTGGTTGCTTTTAGGATCGCTAACCAAGTTACGCGGAATAAGGGCAATTTAGGGAGGAAATAACGGAATAAGGGCAATATGGTCATTAGATCATATTACCACATGGTATATAAAGGAATTGAAAGATTTAAGAAAGAAAGAAAAGAAAGGAAACGCGAACAGCAAGAAGAGAAAGAAGAGAAGGAAAGAAAGAAGAGAAAAGAAGAAGAGGAAAGAAGGAGAGAAAGGAAGAAGAGGAAGTGAACCCACCCCTCCAAAATTCATCATCTTCATCATCTCCTCTCCCTCATCATAACCCAAGAACTTGGTAAGATTCCCCTCCATTTTCCCCCTATTTGGTGACCTACGAATTTATGAGGGTCTTGATGGTGATTTGGTGAAATCTTGAATTGTGTAATGAAATTGATGATTGAATCATGCTTAGGATCGAAGCCGAGGAAGATTGATCGCGTTTTGAAGCTCGAATCGAAGTTGGAAGCGGATTGGTGATTCTAGGGTTCGTTTGGGGATTTTCAAAGTTTCGGTGATTTCGGCTCAACCGTCGCTCTCGCGTCAAGGGTGAGTTTTACTCACGTTTAGGATTGTTCCGTTTTGAAATGAATTTTTCATGATTTGGTTTCGAAAGATTTTGAGTCAAAAACCGTTATTTCGAAATATATCGTAATTTGATAACATTGGTTTAGATTGAGTTTTTGATTGGATTGATTGATCGAGTGATGTTATTGGACATGTTTTGGGACTGTTTTAGTGTTGTGGTTAAGTTAGGAATCGATCGGAAAGTGAATTTTCATGAAAAAGGCCATTTTTCCAATGATGTCAAATGCGCATGACCAGTGCTTCCCAGGGGCACGATCCGTGCGCCTGGTTCGGTTGCTGTTTTTCCAAGAGCTCAACAGGGCGCACGATCCGTGCGTCCCAGGGGCACGATCCGTGCGCATGGTTCTGTCAAAATTTTACAAAGTTCCCGAAATGATTCCGTTTCAATTCCAATCCTCTCCTAATTCTTTCCTAACCCTTCTATAATGATATTAGGCTTATAATACCATGATTTTGGGTATGTTTCAAAAGGGTTTTATAAAATACTTTTGAAGTTGAAATTGTCTCGAAAAACCGAATAATAGTATACGTGTGCGGATATGTTTTATTGATAACAAAGCGAACTATGAGCCCTACGTGGTAAAGTATAATGCAAATGAACTATGAGTTCATACGATAGTGGATATATGTGTATACTATATCGAGTTTGGGTGACGACCCATGATGTTAACATACTAAGGCAGCGTAGTCATGCACTCTTACCTTAGGCTCCGTGCCAATTGGCAAATACCGTTGGTAAGGGGGTTCACCGGGGATATAGCAAAGTTGCAGTCGGTGTTATGTTAAAAAGTTGTTGTGCGATACCGGGGATATAGCAAAGTTGCATTCGGTGTCGTACGGTGTCATAATAGGTTCACCGGGGATATAGCAAAGTTGCAGTCGGTGACCTGTTAAAAGTTAAATAATGCGGTTCACCGGGGTTTTAGCAAAGTTGCAGTCGTGTCGTGTTGAGTTAATCATAAGTTATAATTTGACCGAGAGTGTTAGTAGGGGTCTCGGTAGAACTCACTGAGATTGTATCTCATTGTTTATATATTGTTGTTTTACAGAGAAACAGGGACAGAAGAAACCACAGAGGCACGAGTAGGTGGCCCCGAGTGATGGATGATGACTTAGCTTTATGTTTAAGTTTATTTTCCTTCTGTTGTCTATGTATCACAACACTATGGCTTTAGTGTGATGTTGTTAGATTTCCGCTTTCTTGTATGATACTGAATACAATAGTTGCTGAATATTATGGTCTGAGAACCTTTTTATGGTCTTATGTGTAATAAGACTGCTTGATTGTTATTCAGTGAAAAACTATGTTGCAGTGTTCAGTAATTATGCAGGACTTGTATATCTCTGATGTGTTACTAATGTGCACTCGGGCATTTTTAGTCGATAAAAATACCGGGGTGTTATAGTTGGTATCAGAGCGGTTCGACCTAGTCGGACTTAGCTTTTAGGGTCTTTGCTTTCTTCAGTCGTGATTTTCTTAGTATGCTATTAGACATTGAGCTTGATCAACTTAATACTTTGTGCATATTTCGCAGAATCATGGCCAGAAGAGGTAGAGGCGTCCCTCCTCCTATTGATCCACATTTCGAATGGATGCAGAATGTGGTTGAGAATCAACAGATAATGATGCATGATATGTTGCAGATGCAGCATGACCATACGGGTTTGCAGCAGCCTAACATTCAACCTCATCAAGAAGATCCTAATAGGACATATTTCCGATTCCAAAAGATGAAGCCCCCGACTTTCAAGGGCGGACCAGATCCAATGGTTGCTTATTATTGGATAGACTCAATGGAGAAGATCTTTCAGACCCTACAATGTGGAGAAGAGGAAAAGGTAATATGTGCAGCTAATGTACTCAATGAAGATGCCTACACCTGGTGGTGTAATGCAAGGCGAATGATGGAACTCCAAGAAACTCCCCTCACTTGGGACAACTTCAAGGAGATATTTTTGAAGCAATATTTTCCTTCAGTGAAGAAGTTAAGCAAGCAAGCGGAATTTGTGAATCTTAAGCAATGTGACTTGTCAGTGGGGGAGTATGCTGCTAGATTTGAAAGATTGTCTCAGTTTTATGAGTTGGGAAGCTATGCCCCAAACGATAGGTGGAAGATGCGGATGTTTAAAGAAGGTCTTCGAGCTGATATAAGTCAAGGACTCAGTTCTTATACTTTAGTTAATTATCCTGCCATAGTGCAACAAGCATATGTGGCAGAGGAGGATCTGAGGAAGATGTATGAAGAAAGAAGAGATAATTGGAAGGGTAAGAAAAAGGTTGTTGGATCTTCTACTCCATACAGGCTTTTCAAAGGAAGTAATTATAAAAGGAAGCAGGTGCAAACGGCCGACCAATCGAGGTTTAGAAATTGTCCAGCATGCGGGAGGTATCACCGTGGGGATTTCCCACAAAAATCCAGTAGGTGCTATGTTTGTAATGAAGAGGGCCACTATGCAAATAAGTGCCCATCAAAGAAGAATTTCCAAAGAGCACCAAATGCTCCTGGTCAGGCGTGAATCAACACTTTGGATGCTCGGACAATCACACCTACTGATAATCTTCTGAGGGGTACGGGATCTCTTTTTAATAACTCAGTCAGTATTTTATATGATTCCGGTGCAAATCACTGTTTTATTTCACAAGCATGTGTTGATCGGTTGGGACTAGCATTGTCTGAGCTATCCGAACCGATAACTATCTTTACTGCTGCCAAGGGTCGTGTCCAGACCCAATCATTGTGTGAAAATTTCCTACTTGTCATAGGGGACAGAAACTTTGTTATCAAATTTATTTGCCTGCCTATGAGAAGTATGGATATCGTTCTGGGTATGAATTGGATGGTTGCCAATCAAGTAACCATCAACTGTGCCGATCGAACCATCAGCTTCGCCTCAGAATCCGTGGGATTGACACAGGCAGATTCTGAAGCAACGATCTCTTACACCGAAGCAAGCCAGACATTATTCCAAGGTGCGGAAGCAATTATTATTATGTTGTCTGCGTCTACGGAAACGGGTTTAGATTTATCTTCTGTTCAAGTGGTAAATGAATTCCTAGATGTCTTTCCAGATGAAGTTTCATCCTTACCTCCTGACCGAGAGGTAGAGTTTCCTATAGAGTTGGTTCCTGGCACAGGGTCAATATCTATTTCTCTTTACAGAATGTCTCGTTTAGAATTGAAAGAATTGAAGTCTCAACTTGAAGAATTAATATCAAAGAGGTTCATTCGACCGAGTGCTTCTCCATGGGTGCTCCGGTGTTGCTAGTTAAGAAGAAAGACGGAAGCATGAGATTGTGTATTGGCTACCGTCAACTCAACAAGGTGACGATTAAGAACAAATATTCATTGCCAAGGATAGATGATCTTCTTGATCAACTTAGAGGTGCGGTTGTGTTTTCAAAGATTGATCTAAGGTCGGAGTATCACCAAATCAAAGTTAGAGTCTTAGACATTCCGAAGACAGCTTTCCGTACGAGGTATGGACATTACGAGTTCGTAGTAATGCCCTTCGGTTTGACTAATGCTCCAGCGGTATTCATGGATTACATGAACCGAAATTTCCACACCTACCTGGATCAGTTTGTTGTAGTATTCATTGATGATATCTTGGTGTACTCTAAGACCATTGAGGAGCATGTCCAACATCTCTGCATTGTTCTGAACGTACTCCGAGAAAAGAAATTGTATGCCAAGCCGTCGAAGTGTGACTTCTGGATGCCGGAAGTGAAGTTTTTGGGACACGTGATTTCCCAATCGGGAGTTGCGGTGGATCCCAGTAAGGTGGAAGCTGTATTGAACTGGGAACGACCAACATCTGTCACTGAAATAAGAAGTTTCTTGGGTCTAGCTGGTTACTACAGGAGGTTTATTCAAGGATTTTCACAATTGGTTCTTCCACTTACTCGGTTGACTCGTAAGGCCCAACCGTTTACATGGGATGCCGATTGTGAGGAATGTTTTCAAGAATTGAAGGTTAGGTTGACTTCTGCTCCAATCCTAATTCTTCCAAATCCATCTTTGGAATTCCAAATATACAGCGATGCTTCAGGGAAGGGTTTAGGATGTGTTCTAATGCAAAATCAGCAAGTGGTAGCTTATGCGTCTAGACAATTGAAGATTCATTTGGAGTTGGCAGCTATAGTGTATGCGTTGAAGATTTGGAGACATTACCTTTATGGGTCTTGTTTCGAGGTCTTTAGCGATCACAAGAGTTTGAAATATCTTTTTGATCAGAAGGAGCTTAACAACAGACAAAGAAGGTGGGTGGAATTTCTGAAGGACTATGATTTAAAATTGAAGTATCATCCGGGGAAAGCCAATGTGGTAGCTGATGCTCTTAGTAGGAAATCCATCCACATGGCTGGGTTCATGATACATGAAATGAAATTGTTAGAGTCTTTTAGAGACTTAAATTTGAAGGCATGATACAGTGGTTAATGCTAGAAATCTCAATTTCTTCATTAGAATAGTACATTAGAAATTCAATTTCTTCATTCAGCTAGTAGCTTAGATAAATTCCATACACTAGCCAAAGCAATTACATAGAAGTTCAATTTCTTCATTCAGGTACAATTGCAATAGTGTCTCACAATCTAAAAAAAATTACAATCAAGAAACAGCTCTAATATTCCTATCTTTTCCTTCTTTTTCCTAGAGCCTTTTTTCCCCTTCAACTTTCATTCTTTCAGCTTTCAATTGCTCACAAAAGGTGTTTGCTTCCTCTTGTATCGATTCCTTCAGCAAGTTGGTTCGGTGTTTCACGATAGCAGAGATCTATCCGGAATTGATTAGTTGCAAACACCCTTTCACTCCTTCCCAATGCATCCCGGTTGCGAAACGAATCCATGTCATTTTCATTTCCATGCCAATTCTTTAGGAACATCATTGTGAATACACCACAACTATCTCCATCTGGCTGTTGTGGCATTTGTGGATTATGCCACTCAAATTCTTCCCATTTATAAGGACAAGCCTTTCCCATGACGTTGTATCTCTCCACAACAAAACTGCGTGCCTCAGTCATCAACTTGTTCCCAAGGCCTTTAAATACTGAAATTGTGTCACTTTCATCCTTTCTTGAAAACAGTTTAAGGCTTGTTAGATACTCATATCTCTGCATCTTCAAGTTGAGCACATACGTGACAAAATGGGATTGAGCAATAGTAGGGATCAGGATCTGCAATATAGGTCATGTTAAAAAATGAGTGGGCAACAACCATGAAGTTAGAATCAAAAACTAAAATTAGAATCACATTATCAATCTTACAAGTAATAACCACAATTGTACTATTTTGTGGTTAGTGGTCACTAACCATTGTCAAGCAATTCTGTGGTTAGTGCCCACTAACCAGTGATGTGCATATGTGTGGTTAATGTACCAAACAGAATGAACTAAAACAAAAAACCAGAAAGCAGAATTACGATTCATATTACGAAGTATACAGGGCATTTTCAAAATCTAAGTCAATTACTTCCTACTCATTCACAAAGAACAGAATACAAGTTATGAAGACATTATGGTACAAAAAGGCATTTGCTTACAGAATCAATATTCTACACATTCAAATACAATCAAACCAAATTATGACAGAGAGCATCAATGTTCTCCTTAATTTCACAAAGGCATTAACTGGAAAATAGAATGCTACTTGACGTAGAAAGAATCTTCCACTAAGCTAGAAGTGACTTATGTTAATAACAACTAAAACTACTAGAGATAAAACATATCAGTAGCAATTTGAACCAATAAATTCAGAAACCATAATTTCCATTGTGACTTAATTCCTTCATGCTAGCTTAAATCAAACTCATTCAAACAGATAAGCATAGCCAGAGAATCATAATCAAACAACATGCAGAAACATATGACTACATAAACCAAATATAGAACCCAAATTTAGGAATCATTGGCTAGAGCCACCAAATACTCCTGCTTCCATTCTTTCTTCCTTTACGCAAAATTAATTCAATATAGGAGCCACTCCCTCAAGCCATGTTAACTAAGTTCACAACATCTTACAGCTTCAGAAAAGAAATTAAGAAATTAGGAAATGGAAGCATGAAAATCAAATAAAATTTCAATACCAAAAACTCACTAACCATGATCTAGTAACACAATGGTTAGTAGCCACTAACCATTGTGTTACTAGTTTGTGGTTAGTGGTCACAGATACCAAAACGAAGCACTTAACCACTAACAACAAACTAGTAACACAATGGTTAGTAAGTTAAAACTTAAAAAACTTACCTACCATTTCTAATTAACTAGTTCATGGCTTCATTGAAGTATAATCCAACTTCAAAAATACATGCATGTGCTTACAATGGAAATGAACACAACAAAGGGAGAGAGAGAGAGAGATAGAGAGAAAGAGAGAGAGAGAGAGAGAGAGGCATACAGATAATGACGGCGACGGCGAAGAACGGTTTCCTCACGGAGAACGCGACGGCGAAGAAATAGACGACGAAGGACGAGACGCGCAAAGCAATATCTAACCTGAAGAAAACAACAGAGTGTCACGCCGGGGAAGAGTGTCACCCCGAAAAAGAAGGATTTCGCAAGAGTTTCGCCGCAGACGACGGTGCGAACTGAAGAGACAACGTTCATGATGAACAAAACGACAACGAGACGATTTGCTCCGTAAACGATGGTTGAAACCGCTTCCAGAACCAACCGAAGTAACCTTCTAGAAGACGCAAGGGATGAGAGCTCCTCCGTAAACACCGTCTCTTCACCAACCAACTCCAAATGCTTCGATGAAGATGGAGAAGAAGCCGTTTTCGCGATTTGAGAGTGGGTGTGGAAACGGTGGAAGAACAATTTCGCAGGGAGTCGCTGAAACGGTGGAAGAAATTTCACCGGAGAAGAAGGATTTGTGGAAAAGAAGGCGTTATGTTTGAGAGTTGATTATTTGAAGTTGCAGAATTTTTGGGCGCGTTTTGGTTACCGAAAGGTTTTTTTATTTTTTAGGGAAATTACACCTATACCCTTTACACTTGAGGTCCTAGCTCAGTGGTAAGAGCTTAGCATTGTATCCTCAAGGTGCTGAGTTCGAATCCCCTCGGGGACAGTTGTAAAATGGCCATTAGTGCCACTTTGATTAATGAAATTTCCCCCTTCCCCAATTTAAAAAAAAAAACACCTATACCCTTTTAGTAATAGTTACTAAATAAATCCTTAGTACCCTAAATCACTCTCTCTTCAAAGTCCAAAATAAAGCCGCCATCAAAGTTTGATTTTAAAGGCAAACATTGGTAAATCCCTTCACATGAGTGGGCCCCCGCTCCTACGTATCTCCAATATAAAGAGTTTGTGTGTTGGTGTTTTTAATTTAGGGATTTTAGGACTTTTGAGCTGTACAACTCATTTATCCTAAAAAGAAAATTAACCCAGTTGTAAAACTGACTTAATCCCCTATTTTTGAAAATTTGATTTTTAAAAGAATGAAAAATAGTTTGTATATTTGTGTTTTTCGAATTTGAAATTTGTTTATTTTGTTTTATAGGGATTTTAGGATTTTTGAGCGGTACAACTCATTTATGCTAAAAAGCATATTAACCCGGTTGTACAACCGACTTAATCTCCTATAACTTGAAAATTAGATTTTTTGGGAAGAAAGAAAAAAATAGTTTGTATATTTATGTTTCGCTTAAATATGTTTTAGGCCCCTGCAAATATAGGGTGTTTTGGTTTAAGCCCCTGCAAAAAAAAATTTTTGTTAAAAGCCCTTGCAAAACGAAACATTTTGTTATAAGCCCTTCTCAACATATCCAGCAATCATAGCATTCCATGTTATAGGCTAACATTTTAGTCATAGAAGGGCTTATAACAAAATATGTCATTTTGCAAGGGCTTTTACCAAAAAAAAAATTGCAGGGGCTTAAACCAAAACACCCTATATTTGCAGGGGCCTAAAACATATTTAAGCCTTTATGTTTTTTGAATTCGAAATTTTTTATTTTGTTTTATAGGGATTTTAGGATTTTTGAGCCATACAGCTCATTTATCCTAAAAAGCAGTTTAACCCGATTGTACAACCGACTTAATATCCTATAACTTGAAAATTAGATTTTTTGAGAAGAAAGAAAAAAATAGTTTGTATATTTATGTTTTTCGAATTTGAAATTATTTATTTTGTTTTATGGGGATTTTAAGATTTTTGAGCCGTACAACTCATTTATCCTAAAAAGCAGATTAACCCAGTTGTACAACCGACTTAATCTCCTATAATTGAAAATTATATTTTTGAGAAGAAGAAAAAAGGTTTGTATGTTTGTGTTTGTTTTTTAATTGGAATTTTATTTTTAATATGGATCGTAGGACTCTTGAGCCGTACGATTCATTCATCCTAAAACGCTGACTAACCTGATTGTACAATTGACTTAATCCCCTTAAAAACAATAAAAAACGAAATGGATTGTACATATAAAAAGAAGGGTGCAATTAGCAGCAGGGGTGTTGTATTGTTAAAAATGGGGGATGCACCTAGCTAAAGCCCTGTTTCGTTTTTGGGTCTTGGACTGATGGCTGTCAACTAGGTTTATGGAATGGGGTTGTGTCATTATCAGTGAGCACATGTTTTTTTACCCCCACACCAATACCTCGTACCCCCACAACTTTTTTACTCCCAAATTACCTGTACTAAATTTCTTCACACGGAACTATTTAATTTAAGGATAGATTCGTTTTAGTTTTTTTTCAAAACGGATTTATCTTTAAATTAGATAAATTAGTTTAGAAGAAAAATAACAATACATAATTCCGTTTTTATATTTTTGCAAAACGGATTTACCTAAGCAACACATAATTCCGTTTTGTAAATTTATAATAACGGATTTATCTATTTATTAATAAATAGGTAAATCTGTTGCGTATTAAAAAATAAATTATAAAAACACCACTCAAAATCTAATAAAACCAAAATAAGTGTATGCAAATTTTTTTAGATTTTTTGGAGAATATGAAAAATTAAAAAACAATAGTAAACGATGGAATTTGGGATTTTGAGCCCCTGTCCCAATACAAGTCCCTTATTGGGGCGTTATGATCCCTGATTTTTTTCGCTTTAATGGTTGTGGTTTCATTGCAATCGGAGTAGGTTACCCAAAAACCGACTTTTTAGCTTAAGTTATTCACTCAACGTACAACATCGTCACGTGTTAACGAATATCCACACACTAAACGGAACTAAAAGATCACCGATATCCATATCTATTTTTTTAAAACTAATTTTAATTTTTTAACAGATTTATCAATTTTATTTATTAACTATTTTACAAAACGGATTTATCTATTTATTAGATAAATTCGTTATTAAAAAATTACAAAACAGATTTATAAGGGTTTGATGTAAATCTGTTGTCTTGTTTTTAAATATCGGATTTATGTTTTCTTTAAGTAAATCTGTTATGCATTTTTTACTAAATCGGATTTATCTAACTAAAAGATAAATCTGTTTTGGTTTTTTTCCCCAAAACGGATTTATTTTTTAATTAGATAAATTTGTTATATTTCAATTAGATAAATCCGTTAGGTCATTTTATTGAGGGGCATTCTGAGAATAAAAATAATTGAGGGGGTATAGTGTATCGAGGTGGGGTACAAAAAACATGTGCCTTATCAGTGGGGTGCGACAACTTCAGCCCAAATTTCATTCTATGGGCTTTTAAAATCTTGGGCCTGCAGAGGTGCGAAAATGAATCTGATGCTTTTAAAATTCTTTTTTAAAATAAAATAAATACTAAAAGGGGCTATATAAGGCAACCCTAATTTTATAGATTATAGAACCCTAATTCTTTTTTTTTATAAGCAAATGTTAGTGGGGTGGGGGAATGTTAGTTTCCAGGGTTTGAACCCTGGACCTCGATCTTGCAATTACTTCATGTCCATTAGCTCGCCAGCTGAGCTACCTTCCTGGGACACAAGTTCTTAATTCTTTTCTTAAAAAAATGAAAAAAAGGAAAATGAGATATAAAAGGAAATGAGAACATTGGAAGGAACCTTGATTTTCTTTCTCTTCTTCCCTAATGATTCATGGTTCTTTTTCATCTAACTTATTCTATTTATGTTTTTTTAGGGTTTAACTTGTTAGTGATTTTAATCCCTATCTACCTATTTCTATTCCATCTCTACTACTAATCTACTTCTGATAATTTTAGATCTTAAATAAACAAAACTTACATAAGATTAATGGCCAATAAAGCATATGGTCAAGTAACACTAACAATATTATAGACCAACCCATTTGAACCTAAAACTAATATAATATGTAAATGACCCTAAAATCACCTAAAGCAAAATAGTCACACAAAAAAAAGAAGACAAAACCAACCTGGTTTCCGAGTTTCTAAAACTCCTTTTTTTGCTTATTGCTCTTACTGCTACCTCTGTTTCTGAACAATCATTGTTTATTTTGCTTCGAAAATTTGAACCCGTGTTTTTAGGTGATTAGGGTTTTGATGTGAACCACTAATCTTTTAGGTGATTTCTAAATTTTTTTGTCTGTCTTCTGTATGAATTGGTTCTACTTTTCTAGGTAAAAATCATAATCAAATATTTATGTGGATTGATTTGTTTCCATTTTCAGGATTAGGGTTAGGGTTGGAGAAGGTGAAGACTTGCTCACCAAGGAGAGCCAAGCTAGATGCGCAGCTACTCTATGTTGTTGTTGTTGTTGTTGTTGTTGTTGTTGTTGTTGTTGTTGTTGTTGTTGTTGTTGTTGTTATTTCTTTTTTTTTTTGCATTTTTTTGTAATTTTCTTTATTCTATGTTTTTTGACTAAATAAACAAATAGCTTAAGTTGGGTCAAACCCAATAATGAAAAAAAAACTAAAGCTAGGACCAATTAAATAAAGTACTAAACTTAGGCCCTATCACAACAAATTACTAAAATCAGGTCCAATCAAAACAAGTTACTAACGTAGGTCCAATCGCACAAGCATAGGCCCAAATTATTTAGACATAGGCTCAATTAAACCAAATAGTATCCAAAGGGACCCGAATAAGATTGACATTCCCAAAGCGATATTAGTCTCGTAGTAACTGGACCCGAGAGACCTTACAACTTTTACCTACTAAAAAAGACGCGCAAACTAAAAAAGACCGGAGTAAAAGGAACGCAGACAAAATTGGGGTATAACATTTAGGTTGGTGGGGGTCTGAGGGGGGAGACTGGATCTCGGATAACTCCAAGTTAAAAGTGGGGAATGGTAACAAAGCCCTTTTCTGGCATGATGTTTGGTTGGGTGATTCTTCCCCGTAGGTCTACGTTCTCTAGACTCTTTTCAGTAGTTTCAGACCCTGTTGCTCTAGTCAGCTCTTGTGGTAGTTGGTCTGAAGGGGTCTGGGTTTGGTTTATTCCTTGCAGGCGTCGTTTGTTTGCTTGGGAGGAGGATATTTCTAGGGAGCTCCACGAGTCACTAGCTTCTGTTTCTTTTTCGGCAGTGCTAGACTTTTGGGTATGGTCCCCTCATGCTTCAGGATTGTTCACGGTTTCTTCTGCTTATCACCCCCTCATTGTTTGGAAG